>CM028135.1:814302500-815032500 GCA_016271365.2 Neoceratodus forsteri
TCCTGGGCTTTTCCCGTTTCTTCCATTTGGTAAAGTGTTTCTGAAAATCATTCATCATCCACAGTGAGAAGGTTTATTACATGTCCCGCTTTTGTCTGGGATCTCGAGCCTCCTCCACAACTCACTGTTAAATTGTATTATTATACTTAAACAAATCAATTCCGTTGCAGAGTTTTTCCTGTCATAATGAACAGTTTGCAGCAAGGAAGCTCATTGATTTTTCACAGCCCTGAAAAACAGTTGATGAATAGCACTGAGCCGTCTCTGGAGAGACTCATTTGTGACTGCTTGAAGAAACTTCTCCTCTCCCCTCCCCTTTGCATTAAGCTGCAGCTCCAGCTGGAGACAAAAGCAGCCAGAGCTCTCTGATATAAATAAAATGGCGTCCACAAGGGAGCAGAAAGCCCACACGAAGAAGGAAACCACACTGTGTGGCTGAGAGAACATTCTAGCAGAGGTTAGCTGTGTCTTATCAGCCAGGGGCATGAACTTGTCCAGACCTGCTGCATCTTCCGAACAAAGAAAAGTCAAGGTCTAGCCTTCGGCTGGGGTGCACTTGAATGATTTGCTCAGGCAAACTGACCTCTGTGTTTGTTTACATGTGTAAACTAGTGATGGAAGGGGACCGTAGGATGCTGCCCCCACCCCCACCATGGGGGTGTTCTGCAACATGCTTCACGGTGATTTGACATTCATTGGGAAGGGAAGGAGGATGGCTAGAGAAGGAATAAAGGGCAATGTCTTATATAGTGGTCTTTTAATATTCCCACGTAAAATGGTGAAGATGAAAGAAAAACGCTTACCGCTGTGTAAAGGCTGGTCTGTATGCTACTGAACTCGCAACTGAGCGGCTGAAGTTTTACACTGTACTACTTTTGTTTTACACAATTTATTATCTCTGGATTGTCAGTATCCTTTTTTTTTTTTTTCTTGGAGTGCTGTTTCTACACATTTTTCAGCTGGGTGGACAGAAGCAGGGCAATTAAGTGACAGACTCTGTCACACAGTGATTAACTGGGTCTAGTGGGATCTGGACTTGGTTACCAAGCTTCTAGTTGATGCTGCCACCTAATTCATGTTAATTCAGCTGCAGAGGCCACTCACACCATAGTTACTGCTGTAAGTGCAGCCTCACGCAGATTCTGAGGACAGGAGGATTGAAATGAAGGAGAGCCATTCTTTTACCCTAAGCATGTGACTGAGACTAGTCTTACAACAGTGAATGGCTTTAGCTGCTATTGTAATATATTATTGATCGAGGTTGATCAATAATACATGAAGTGTTAAAAAGCCTCCAGGCTGTCCCGGTAGTTCAGCTGTAGTACCACCACTCACTACTCCAGTGACCTAGGTTCAGGAACTGACTTGGGTTGCTCAGGGGGCAGCTTGGGGAGGAAGGATTAAGCATCTCAAAATAGTTCTCCTCCCTTGGAGGGGGAGATGCAGTATCTGGTGGAGGCCAACTTGCAGTCCAGCAGGTAGCTACCAGACACCAAGCATGCATGCATACCCATCATTTCACTTCGACGTCCTCAGGAGGAAACTGGAGGAGAAAATGCCTAGTCTGCCTTCCCCCCGCAGACCCATGTACTACTGACAGGAAGGCCACCCACCATGTCTATGTTTCTGGATAAGTGGCAGATTCCTTGTAAGTCTCTGAGAAGGTAAGAGATGGGGCTGGTGGGTGAGGGTGCTATCAGGAGTGGGTCAGAGAGGTCGGCCCGGTGGCACTGAGGGTTGAGGCACTGGACATCACACCTTGCGCCACACCGGTGACCCAGGTTCAGGAACGAGCTCGAGCACTGGGAGTCGACAGGGCAGGGAGAGGATCGAGCGTCCGATGGACTGCTCTCCTCTCCCTGGGGAGGGATCCAGGGCATGCCCGGTGAAGTAGTGGCCCCTGGTGGAAGCCGGAGGCACTACACACGCTCAGGTTGATGAGTGCGGCAGACATGTGCGGCATCATGCCGCACTGGCATCAGTGCACTGCTGCACTCCTGGGGGAAACATACTAGAAACCCCCCTCTACGGCACCGTAGAGCTGATGGGGACTTCAGGGCAGGCCCACATCCCAATGCCGGCCCATCACTCCGGGGGACTCCACGGCTGACCAGATGCTCGGGTAGGCCTCTCTAATTTCAGAAAGGCTGCCACGTGAAGGCGGGCCTACCCCAGTGGGTGATCCGAGGAGCTAGACCTGCCTGGGTGGTTTGGGGAGGAAGCTGGAAGCAATGGGTTCAGGCAAGGAGTAGAGGCCTTGCTGAGCAAGTACCTCGGAAGGATGCCCGGGCCGTAGGGAGCAAAAAGAAAATATACCAAAAAAAAAAGGAGTGGGTCCGAGAATAAGTTCTGTGGGGAAAAAAGCTTGCGAACGTGGCCATTTCTAGCGCACCTCTGCATGAGGCACTTTACAGAATAAGAATGTCTCCTGTGCAGAGGAAAGTAGCACTCTGATTGGTCAGGAGTGTTCCCTCAATTTCAAATGCCAGTTACACCTTGTACAACATTGTTATATGTATATGTAATGGCCTGACTCAGAGTATGCTAGATTGTGTAATAAATGTTTACATTTTTTTGAACTAGGCAAGGCAGGTTTATTTGTTAGATGCCTATCCAAGGTCCTAGGTGTAGTACAGAACAATAAAACATAATACAATTTTAAAAACCATTGATACAAAGCAACATATATACATAATAAAACAAAGAAAATTTGGTACTGATTAAAATCCCTATAACTTAAAACTTAGGTGTCACAAAGGTGTGATTAAAAAAGTATGTTTTAAGTAAGCTCTTAAAATGTCCCAAAGAGGGGGCTCCTCTAATAGAAGCTGGGAGTGAATTCCACATCACAGGAGCCACAATGCAATAAGAATGCTCTGTCTGCCAAGGATTTAAGTCAGGAGCGAGGAACCATCAGGAAATCCACTCAGAGGAGCAAAGAGGGCAGACAGAAGTATGTACAATCAAGAGGTCTCTTAGGTAGCTTGGACTCAAATCATGTAGGGCTTTGTATACCAACAAACATATCTTGAAGCTGATGCACCGCAGTTCCTGAAGCACTGACATGATATGCTTGGACTGCAAGGTTCCAGCCATCAGTCAGGCTGCCAATCTCTGCACAAGCTGCAAGTGACACACCAGTCCCAGCCCTAGGTAGAGAGCATTACAGTAATCCAAGTTGGAGGAAACAGAAGTTTGTGCTAGTGTTTCCAGGTCAGAGCGAGCTAGATGGGTCCAGATTTGGGTGCTGTTTTGTAGATAGCAGAAACCACTGCAAACCATTGGGAACATCTGTTGTTCTAGGGTCAGTCTGTCATCCACAACAACGCCCAAGTTCTTAACTCCATCCACAGCTCGTAGTGTGATGCCACCTACCAATGGCAACAGGCATCATCACTATTCATTGCCACAACCACCAGACCCGGTTTCACCAGTAACACCTCTATCTTGAATTAAACCTTAGCCAGCTTGAAGCCATCTAGTTCTGGACCTCTATAAGACATTTATCTAGCACAACCACTGCATTCACCCCATCAGGTACAAATGACAGCTAGATCTGGGTATCATCTGCGTAGCAGTGAAAACCCAGACCATACCATCCCAGTGGCAGCATATGCACAGCAAAAAAAATGGGTGCCTAACCAATCTTGAATCGAGAGTAAACACCGACGAGGAATGGATTTCAACTGTGGAAGAGGATTTGCTACATCTTTCACAGGCAGTTGAGTTCCTCACACAACAACAAGAACAAACTGCTGCTAAATGTCTGAATTTGGAAGCACGATCTAGGAGTGAGAATCTACGAATATATGGTTTACCAGAGGCGGCAGAAGTTGGTGACATGGCAGATTTCTTACAGATATGCTTAAACATGTGTTGGATCTCCCATAGTCATTTACTTTCAAGATCGAACATGCGCATAAGACCTTGGTGCCCAAACCGACATCGGAGCATGCTAGGCCTAGATTGATCATGGCAAAGTTCTCAAGTTTTTGAGACAAAGAGATGGTACTCCATATGGCCTGGAAACAACAAAAAGTGGAATACAATGGAGCTCATTTGTTTTTTGACCAGGATTTATCCTCCCCAGATTCAACAGCAGCACCTAGCATACACACCTCTCTTATGCAGGTTGAAAGAACTGGGGATAAAATTTCAGACACCATATCCCTCCTGCTTATGAGTTCACTGGGAATCTGGTACAGAACTCTTTCATTCCTTGGAGGAAGCACTGCAAGCTTTTTTTTTTTTCCCTCCCCTACTTGCATCAGCGCCAGCCTCTTCTTCCAGCAAGCCAAGGCTTCTACTGATTTGTCCTGTCCCCCGAACCTCCGCTCTCACATGACAGCCATCTTCCTGGGTAACCCGACATATCCCTTCACCGGACAGGTCCCCCTCCGAGGGGGAAAGCACCAGCCAGGGGTACGCAGACCAGCACATCATCTTGGCCCAGGGAGATGCTGCGGAGGCATTGACGGGCTTGGAGAGCCAGGCAGCCATCACCTGGCGTGACATGGAACATTTTTCACACTTTTCTATGTACGTCCCTCCTTCGCAGTTGTGCAGTGCTCCTGGTCTCCACCAGAGGCCGCTGCCGACCGACAACTCCCCAGCCCACCCCGGGAGAGAAGAGCAGTCCCTACAGATACTCAATCCTCTCCCGTCCCTGCCAGCCCCCGGCGACCCGAGTCCATTTCCCGAACCTGGGTCGCCAGTGTGGGTCCAGGTAAGGCGCCCGCACCTCAACCCTCTACGCCACTAAGCTGGCCACTACAAGCTATTAAAGAAAAAGGTTATGATATCTCACAAAATCATCAGCGCGGTGCATCCCCCAAAGACACAAAATACCTGGCTTCCTGCATCGCAGCATGACTCCTTTGGGAGGTTTATCCTATTTTCCTTGGCTGCCTGGGAGAACTGGGGGTGGGGGATTTGGGCCTTTTGGAATATCACAGATTTCTGTATGTGACACCAAGTGGAGGAGGCTGGCCCTCGTGGCACTCTTCCCGACATCAGCTGTGTTCCCTGGGACCCCCCTTTATTTCTGGTAACTCCCATCTTTCATCATTGTGGACATATGACAAAGTTGCTGGGACTTCTGCAGATTGGGGATCTTAACATGATCGAACGTACAGCTAAGGAACACTACATTCAGGGAACTTTGACATTACCTTAATGCTGTTTTGGTTACTGTATTTCCGCTTTGAAAATTTCTGACTTTTTAAAGTTACTGATTAGGGTTTCTGTAGTCAAGCTGCTGATAACTGACAACTCAGTTCAATGTATTAATAAGCCACAATTCGAGGACAGATCAAAATGGGGATCACTCTTGGTTTATGTACGAGATTGGGGGTGGAGATCAAATAGTCTCTCAACAACATTCTGCTGACTTGGGGAGAGATCTGGTCATTGTGGGCTATATTTTGTTCTTTCCTCCTATGCTGCACGGGGGCCATCTCTGGTTCTGTGGTGGTGGTGGTGGGGGGGATTCTCCTTCATGCGGCAGTGGAGTGATCCGGTGATGTTCATAGGCCAAGTTATCATGCCAGGGCCTGACTTTTTTAAGGTCCAGGAGGAACAGGCTATTGTAGCTCCCTCTCCTCCTCACCGAGATTTTTCTTCTCGGAAGCAAAGGGAACGATGTTCTTTGTTCCCCTGCCTCGGGGGTCTATATGTCAATAGTTTAACCCCAACAGTGGGGGTAGTTTTCTTTGAGTCCACACTTTGGGGCCCAAGGCTGTTAATGTATGTATTGTACTGTGTTTGGATGCATGTTGTCACTTATATCTTTAAATGTCATAAGTCCGAGGGGGGCTGAGGGGAGATGAGGGTGTGGATGGGGAACAGAGGTCCACATGAATACTAGAAAATGGATATTGGGAAAGGGTCTCTTGCGGTGGGGATACATAAATGGGCATCAAATACTAACTTATCTAGAGCAGTTTTCAGAAAAGAAAAATCATCCACACCCAAATGGCTGATAAAAGAAATATTAAGATGCTGTCACATAATGTAAATGTGTTAAACAACCCTGTTAAAAGATATGAGGTTATCTCCACTTGTAGGAAGCAGAGCCCTGCCTTTGTCCTCTTACAGGAGACTCATCTCAATAAAGCTGAGCGTTGAAAATGGAGAACGTGGCCTGGTGGCGCTGAGGGTTGAGGCGCTGGACGCCACACCTCGCGCTACGCCGGCCACCCGGGTTCGGGAATGGACTTGGGTGGCCGGGGGTCGGCAAGGGGAGGGAGGATCGAGCGTCCCAACGGATGCTCTCCTCTCAGGGGTGGGAACCAAGAATGCTGCTTCTACATCACCCCTCGCAGCCGTGGAAGCACCAACAATGAGGGATGGAGGCGGCTCCGCTCACCGGAGCTGGGAGGGGGACATTGGTGGCATATGAGGGCTTGGCGCAGGCCAGCACCCGGCCACTCGGGACGACGCCCCAGCTTATGACGCCTCAGAGGGCAGGGGAAATCATAGATACATAGACAGTGTCGGCAGATAAGGGCCTATGGCCCACCTAGTCTGCCCATTTGAGCTTGTAAGTTCAGTTTGTTTTCCTAGAAGTCTGTTTCCCCTTACCCCTGCCCTCTAGAATTCCTTTATGTCTATCCCATGCATTCTTAAATCCTGTGATTGTTTCAGCCCCCCCCACTTCCTCTGGCAGGGTGTTCCACTTGTCCACCACCCGTTCTGTGAAGAAATTCTTTCTCATGTTTCCTCTGAATCCTCCTCCCTCCAACTTCATCCCATGCCCTCTAGTCCTGAAACATCTTTTTCGCTTAAAAATAGTGTTTTCCTGCACCCTGTTCCTCCCTGTAAGATACTTGTATGTCTCTATCATATCCCCTCTCTCCCTCCTCTCCTCCAGGGAGTACATGTTCAGTTCCTTCAACCTGTCTTCATAGGACTTGTGATGCAACCCATGCACCATCTTTGTTGCCCTCCTCTGAACCTTCTCTACCCTGTCTATGTCCTTACGAGGTATGGTCTCCAGAACTGTACACTGTACTCCAGGTGGGGCCTCACTAGTGTCTTGTATAGCGGAATTATGACCTCCCTTCCTGCTGGTGATGCCCTGCCTATACATCCCAGCATCCTATTTGCTTTACCTGCTGCTTTGTCACACTGTTTCTACCTTGAGGTCATCAGAGATGACAACCCCAAGATCCCTTTCCTGCTTGGTGCATGCTATATCCTCACCCCCAACTGATATATTGTGCCAGGGTTTTGTGCCCCATATGCATTATCTTGCACTTCTTTGCATTGAATTTCAACTGCCAAACCCTTGACCATTCTTCAAGTTTCTGCAGGTCCCTTCTCATTCTGTCTACACCCTCTGGTGTGTCTACTCTGTTACAGAGCTTTGTGTCATCAGCGAACAGTAAAATTCTGCCTTCTAGATCCTGTGCAATGTCACTGATGAAGATGTTGAATAGGACCGGTCCCAGCACTGATCCCTGTGGTACCCCACTGGTTACTCTTCCCTCTGTGGAGTGACAGCCATTTACCACCACCCTCTGTGTCCTGCCACCCAGCCAGTTACCTACCCACCACACTACTGTCCTGCCCACACCCATCAGGGGAGAAAACGGAAAAACCCTCTCGGCAGCCCTAGATGATAGCCTCTCTGGTACCATCCGGACTACCAAAAAGAGGGACAGACCCCACTGTGCAGGAAGGGAGAAGGAGGCACTCTAGGGGCCGATCCCACCGGAGCTGGAATGGAGGGATGAGAGGAAGGAAGGAGTGGGCTCCGAGAGTAGGGAAGGAGATAAAAGAAATAAAGTACAAAAAAAAAGAAAATGGAGAATGTTCGGGTATGATCAGGTGATTGCCTCATCGTATGGTAAGAGAAGGGGTATAGCCATACTCATTCCTCGTGGCTCTTAATTCCAGGCCACAGCTAGTTACACTGACCTGGAGGGACATCTGGCCATTGTATAGGGTAATCTGGAAGGATCTCCTATCACTTTGGCATCACTGTATATCCCCCCCAGGCTCTGCAACTGCTATGACCCGATCACTGTTTCAAAAAATACCAGAATTCCATAGGGGGGTGCTAGTAGTAGTGGGAGACCTTAACCAAGTATGGGAGCAATTACATACTTCTAGAGGTGACCCCCTAAGAAGGAGCTCCTTGAGTAAGATGACCAGGGCGTACCTAAAAGGGGCCATGTGGGTGTGGGTGGATGTCTGGAGCTCCCAACACCCAGGGCGTAGAGAATACACTCATTACTCACCCCCATGTGGCTCCTATGCCCGAATTGATTATATCTTGCTATCAGGTGAACACCAACACCAAATTATGTGCTGTGAACACATCCAATCACTCCTGTAAGACCACTTGCAGCTAATGATAAAATTAGATTGGAAAATGCAAAGGGGTCAGGCACTATTCAGAATCAATAATTACGTATTGAATTTGACAGAATTTACTGAGATGGCTAAATTAAGAATTGCGCAGATCTTGCAGGAAAATGACTCCCCTGAGATATCTGGGGCTACCCTATGGGACACTGTAAAAGTTGTTTTGAGGGGGAATGTTATCAGATTTGCTTCCCACTTCAAGAAACAGCAGAGGGTACAGCTGGAGAATCTACAAGAGCAGTTAAAGGAAATTAAAGCACAGCATGCGGCGGGAGGGGACAGGACAGTACTACCTAGATTACAGTAACTAAAACAAATCCAAAAATTAATAGATATCAAAACAGAACAAGCCCTGCAGCGACTCCGACAGAGGTATTACGAGAGCAGACCAAGAGCCACCTGTCTGTTGGCTCAGTGCCTGAGACAGCAGACCTCTCAGTCTGCGATAGCCCAGATTAGAGATCCTAAGTCTGGACGGGTGGTGAGGTGCCCCCAGCAGATAATAGTAGGCTTTCAGAAGTATTATCAAAGCTTCAGAGCAGACAGTGAGTAATTCACAACTTGAGGCATACTTAGTGAAGTTGAAACTGCCAAAGCCAGACATAGTTTAGACAAGCCTATCACTTCCCCTGGAATTAGAAACAGCAATTAAAAACTTAGACCCAGAAGGCTCCAGGACCTGATGGGTACACTCCTGAATTTTCCAGATTCTTTAAAAAGGACCCAGAGGGCCCCTTATTGGCAGCTTGTAAGCTGGTATAGACTGGGGAAAAGATTTCTGACACTTGGAACTACGCGGTGATATCAAGCGTACCCAAACCGGGTAAAGATGCCACCCAGTGTAAATCGTATCGTCCCATCTCGGTCCTTAACATTGGTTATAAACTGTACGCCTCTGTCCTGGCTAAGCACCTGGAACTGATCTTGCCTAGCTTGATTGACTTCAGTCAGACCGGATTTGTTTTGGGTAGACAGACGCAGGACAATGTTAAGAGAACATTGCATATTCTACACCATGCTGCCCGGTCAGGGTCTCCCCTCCTACTTTTAAATTTGGATGCGGAGAAGACCTTCGACTGGGTAGCATGGAATTTTCTAAATGCAACCTTCATTTATTTTGGTTTCTCGGAGGCTGTCACCCGGATTATTAGTAATATTTATACTGGCCCTAAAGCCTACATTAAGATTAACAGTAGGGTTTCTGCCCCAATTCTTTTGCATACGGGTACCAGACAGGGCTGCCCCCTCTGTCCTCTCCTCTTCGCCCTTTACCTTGAGCCCCTAGCCCAGGCACTGAGGCAGGAGGAGGGGGGCACAGGGTTGGCAGCTGGGGGGAGACACCCATAAATTGTCCCTTTATTCGGATGACCTGTTAATATAATAATGAAAGCTTTAAGTCAGAACTGAAAACCTATTTATTTCAAAAGGCGTATGGGGAGTAGTTTATTGCACTGTATTGTAATTATAATTTATTGTTGTTTGTTATGTTGTATGTATGTTTTTATATGTATTTAAACTGTTTTATTGTACAGCGCTTTGATTTCGAAAAGCGCTTAAAAATAAACTTTTACTTACTTACTTACTTTACTATATCTGGGCAACCTGGAGCAGGCTTTACCTCCTTTCTGGGGATGTTTAGAGGAATTTAGCCATGTTGCTGGATATAAAATAAATACTACTAAAACCACCTATAGGTTGGGAGGGGAGTTGCTGGCAGTCGCAAAGGAAGAAAGAGACTTGGGCATCATCATCATCGATGACTTGAAATCATCCAAGCAGACCTCTAAATCAGTAGGTAAGGCTAGGGGGATGTTAGGGTGTATTAGTAGGGGTATCACAAGTCATAAGAGGGAGGTAATAATCCCTCTTTATAAGACACTGGGTAGGACCCATCTGGAGTACTGCGTGCAGTACTGGAAGCCACACCTTCACAAGGACATTAACCAACTTGAGGCAGTCCAGAGAAGGGCAACCAAATGGTGCAGGGACTGCATCAGAAGACATATGAGGACAGATTAACTGAGCTCAATATGTATACCCTTGAGCAAAGGAGGGAGAGAGGTGATACGATCGAGACATTCAAACACCTTAAGGGCATTAACAAGGTGAAAGAATCTAACATGTTTAAATATAAGAAAAATACTGTCGTAGGACAAGAGGACACAGCATGAGATTAGAGGGGGGCCAATTAAGGGGGAATGTGAGGAAATTCTTTTTCACAGAAAGGGTGGTGGATGCATGGAACGGCCTACCTCAGGAAGTGGTGGCTATAAATACAGTGCAGGGCTTCAAACAGGCACGGGATAGGCATAAGGGAGCAATACAGATGAGTATGAATAGATAGGCCACTGACAGAGCAAAGGCCGATGGCACATTTATAAGGTAGAAAAAGAAATGGGCAGACTGGATGGGCCTTGTGGTCCTTATCTGCTGTCAACTTCTGTGTTTCTATGTTTAAAACAGAAGTACTACAAATTCATTATGAACCTTCTGAAATTACTAAGCAAATATTACCTTTTTAGATGGAGCCTCAGTCACCTGAAATATCTTGGGATTTACTTGGGATTAGATTATAAGTAGATGTTTTCCCTCAATTTCATCCCAATACTAAAGAAGACTAGCCTGGAGTTGGAAAGGTGGGCATTTATCCCAGTTCCTATGGTACAGAGAGTTCAAGCAGTTCAAATGGTGCTTCTCCCCAGATTCCTGTATTTAGCACAAACACCCATTGCGTGTGCTGGATTCCTTTTATAATGCCCTTAACAGGAAGATTTCTCGATTCCTATGGGGACACCAAAGACCAAGGGTTCGCCTCTTGGCTCTCCAGATTCCCAAACGAGAGGTGACTAGCACTGCCCAACCTAAAACTATACCATCAAGCAGCTCAAAGAAGAACAGCCCTCTATTGGTTTACTAAGGCTTACATAGCTAAATGGAAGTCTTTGGAGCTGAGGGAAGGGGCCCTCTCCAATCTGAATAGAGTTCTTCTGGTGGAAAGGAGGGATGTCCCACCTCTGGGAGACAGGAACCCTTACACACGGCTCACTCTGGCAACCTGGTAGGGAATCTTGGGGGACAAGGAACTTAGAAACTGGAGGTATCTCTTGCTTTCAGTGTCTTATCTGGAAGGCTTTATGCCGGGCCAGGTGGAACAAGGGATTCAAGGTTTGGGAAAAGAAAGACCTGCACCTCATCTGGCATTTTCTAGATGGAAATGAAATTCAAACATTTCAGAACTTAGTGACTAAATATGGTATCCCTTGGCAGGATAGGTTTAGATATTTCCAAATCAGAAATTACATTAGATCCATTCATGTTAACTCGATAGTTGAGAACCCCCCCCCCCCCAACACACACACACACAGATAGTAATCTTGTTTAGAGCAGCAGTAGAGGACAGAGCCCCTATGACTCAGATCATCTCAAATATGTATAGAGCTCTGCTCTCTTGGAAAGGAAATTCCATCCAGTCAGTGCGGAGAGCCTGGGCCCGTGATCTGGAGTCCCAGATACCAGATGACATATGGATGGGAGCTCAAAGTAGACTATATTAAGGGCATATCAGTGGTAAGTTGGGAGGGAATTTGCATGGGAAATGTCAATAAGGTATTTCAGAACCCCGGCAATCCAGGTCAGATTTTGGAGAGGCAGATCCTCTGCCTGCTGGAGAGAATGTGGACACTCATCAGCTGCCTTGTTCCACATAATGTGGGAGTGTCCAATTCTAAACCCTTTTTCCAGGACTTGCAACAGGCCCTCCATTTAATAATAGGCCCTGACTTAGAGTTAAATTTTACACTATATTTCTTTTTGTATCTGCCACAGACCTATAGAAATCCTAATACTGGCAAATTTTTAAGAATAGCATTACTGGCAGCCCAAAAAGTAATCACCAAAGATTGGCTCACTAAAAGTTGCGCCCCATTATCCCAATGGCACGAGATTATGATCTCGATTTACAGAATGGAGGCGCTTATGGCAGCTCTCAATGAGAGGCAGACACACTTCAAACTAATTTGGAGGAGATGGGACTTATACATAACCCCTGAGAGACCAGATTTAATTCCTTGAAGATTGAAGAGGGCAAGGGGATCCCCCCCCACACATATATGGGTACCCCATCATATTTATATGTACCCCATCATTTCTGACTTAGAGGTTTCATGCCTATTGAAACAATGCTAGGTAATGGATGTATAAATTAGCAATAGCATTAGTCAGTGTTGAAATATGAACCTTGTGTACTGTCTTGCCCCTTCTTCTCTTCCCTTTACGCATTATACTAGTTAGAACATATGAATTGTGCTTCCCCCCCACTTCTCTGTATTCCGCACTCCCCTGTAAGGGACTAAATGATATACTTAATTGACAGTGTGTGTCCATCTGTTGTGTATGATTAATTGTTTTTATGTCAGAAATGAAAACTCAAATAGTTTAAAAAAAAAACAAAAAAAAACATGGGTGCCAAAATTAAGAAAAATCAATTAAACTCATTGCACTTTTCTGCTGTAAAAGCTCTTCCCAAGTGCAGACAGTGAGGGTGTAACAATATGTCTGCAGTGTTGAAGAGTTGAGCCGGATGATTTTTACCTGTGACTGGAACACTGTCTTTTTCAGTGTGGTAGCCCGCTGATACTCCCCTCAGTGAGCGTACAATGCTAGTTTGTCCTCTTCAGAGTCCGTCTTCCTCCAGAAATGCTCCAACCTCCACCTCTTAGTCCTCAACTGCCTCAGATCAACATCCTGCCAATGAGGTTTGGGGTGGGACGTCAAGGGGTGAATATGATAAGGTGCCAGAGAGTCGAAGGTGGCTGTAAGAGCTTTATTATAACCCTCCATGGCATTCTCCGCTCTCGCAGCACAAGCTTGTACCATACTCGAGATGTCCACATTTGCCAGAAAACTGTTTGGTTCCACCTTTTTAAAAGGGCAATATCTGACTATCTTCATAAGAGGGGATTTCAAAACAGGGGGCCCCCAAAAATGAAACTGAACGGCGTGATGATCTGACCACTTGTCCAGATGAACTGTGACATCATCAGTGTTAAGACCCAATGCGAAAACCAGATCTAAGGTGTGACCTTTTTGGTGGGTCCCAATGGCAACTGCCTGTACAAGGCCCAATAAGGACATGAACTAGAGAAAATGCTATTGAAACTGAGAGTCCTCATCGTCAATCCAAGCATTGAAATCAGCCAGCACTAATAGGCTGGATGAATATACCACTAGGTTGGTCATAAAGCTCTCCAGTACCTGCAGAAAATCACCCCCATGCCCCAGTGGAGGGTACATGAAGATGATTCTGAAGGCTGTACCCTGACTCTCTTGAATGGCCATGCAAATAAAGTGGTTTCCACCATGGGGTATGCTGTCAGTCTCAGAGTGGATCTAAAACAGATGGCCACCCCCTGCCCCCACCTCTTGCAGTGTACCACCAAATAACCCACAGGGATAGAAGCCTCCCGCATAGGGCCAGAGTCATTGCCCAGCCAGGTCTCTGTGATGTATACCAGGTCCGCAGAGGAATCCACAGTGAAAGCCTCCAGTACTGCGATTTTATTCATTAAGGGACCTGAGGTTACAAAGAACTGCACGAAGGGCACAAACAAATGCAATAACATAAGTGCAATAAATTACAGTAAATATAATATATATAGTTAAATTAAAAAAAGAATATTTTGATTTTGTTACACTAAATAGTAAATTATATAGCTCTGTTGTGATGTCATCAATCATGGTTACAGCTACCAGTACAGCTGTATGACATATCCATTCTAACCAATGTCATTTTTGGTTGTGAGGTATCTAACATCAAAATAACATGGGGTTTTGATGGTAGGTATGTGTAAATAACACTGTTTATCTGGTGAAATGAATTCTCGCTGGTATGGTAGAAATTGATGTATTTTGGTATATACAGTAGTGTCAACTAGGGACTTGAAAGAACAGTTTTTTGCCCTCTCTAGGATTTGGTTAGCTTTTATCAGAATGACATTTTTATGCCAAATTAAAAAAAAAAGTGATAGTAACTGCAAATCTGGTGCCATTTCTACTGCAGTATTCTGAAGCATCAGAAGCCTGTTTGGAACAGTGTGCCTGAACAAATTGCCAGATTTCTTTACGAAAGATTTTCAAAAGCAGACTGGCCTTTGAGCAGCTGATTGTCCAGAATAGCATGCTGGAACCAACTGCCAAAATGGTATTTGGGCAGTCCATTTCATAGACTGGAATACCTGAGCTGTTCAAAGTACCCGTCCAGAGGATTTGATTGGTAAAGGAGTCTGCTGTCTTTAATGTCAAAGGGCTGTGCACATTTTGATTTATTTTTCGACTAGTTTTATTTACTTGTTTAATCTACACCCTCCTGGCAAGCCACTCTTTGCAAGCAGCCAAACTGAGAGAGATGCAGGAATAAGCAGCCTGAACCCAAATAATAATTTAATTAAATCCCAGGCTTTCCTGAATAGAGAGGTTATAACAGAAGCTGTGACGCCTCTGGGAAAACTGTGTCAATTATATATAATTTTAGCCATATTTCCTAGTTGTTTTTTTTGTTATTTTTTATTTGTACTGTATTCCCCCTGCCCCGCTAAGCTCCTGATGATCATCCAGCTCTGTTGCTTCTGACCATGGTCCCCAGCTTTCAGCCTCTCAATTTACCCCTGAGGAGGGGCTGGGGGTCACCCTCTCTAAAGACCCTATGGGTGCTGGGGTGTGTGGCAGACCACGTGGAGCTTGAGTGTACCTGGATGTCATGTAGGTGGTGCAGGGGATTATTGCACCTTTAAGCCTTCCCCCAGGCATTGCTCAGGCACATGGGCTCCAGTGCACACTTACACACGTGCTTGTTGATATGCTGAGCCGGCGAGTTCCCTGCCATCCTTGCTCCAGACCTGCACCTATGTGGCAGTGCTAACTTGGCATGAAGCAGTCTCCTGCCCCGGAGAGTGAGAGTGTCTGGTGGGATGCTCAGTCCCTTTCCCTTGTCTAGACCTCCAGCTATCCAGGATACTTCCTGTTCATACCTCTCAACCTGTCACTGAAATGAGGAACACAGACACTCAAAATGAGGGACGCTGACTCTCATAATGATGGACACATCCTCAAACATGGAGATACAAGCTCAGAACACTGTGGAAACCATTGCCTTTATTTGTACGTCGTTTATTTTTTATTTAGCATCTTAGAATATTATTCATTTCTGCTTTAACGTCTGAATTTACAGCACATTATCTGTGTGTGCAACACCTTTTCCATGAGGGACAGGGCAGTTTTGAGGGGTAAAATGAGGGATGTCCCTCATCATGAGGGACACTTGAGAGGTATGTTCCTGTTTTTGTATTTGCCTTGTTTTCTGTTACTACTACAATACATATAAAACAACATCCTTGTCCTCTGGACTTCATCTACTCTTGCTACTTAAAGCAGCAGTGCAATGTAAAAAAAAATGCACTTTCTTGACAGTTTATTCCCTGTGCTGTGCTGTGCTGAGCATTTACCTGGTACTCTTTCCTGCCAGCATTGTACTATCATCTCTTAATTTGCCCAGTTTTCCTTTACGTTTCTGCCACCCGCTGTGTTGAACTGGAACCCCCTCTGTTGCCAACTGCACATGTATATGACTGGCAATACCACACAGGGACATCGGAAATGTTCAGCACAGGGTCCCACTGCAGCAACCAAAAGACATGATGCAACGTGAAGGGGGAGCGCAGCTGAAAATTAGGCAGCTGCCATATTTATTGTGGTGCCACAACAATTAAAATACATTTTAAATATCTAAAAAAAAAAAAGCTAAAGATTGTTAGAAACAAATATTTACAGCTATGGAAACCTCATCTATGGCGGAATGCTTACAACAACAAAAAAATGTTGATAATCATTTCCTGATTATGTTGCATTGCTGCTTTAATCTGCTTGTGATAGCATCCTGCCTGTGACATCATCATGATTTCCACAGCAACATGTTTTATTTCATAAATGGTGGCTTATGATATCACATGTGCACTGATTGCAGGAGTGGAAGAAGCCTAAGAATCCTGTTTTTAAACATCAGTCCTTAAAGGGGAAAGATGCATATAGGAAGGTATGTGAAATATAAGCAGATTGTTGTGTGACTGTTATGTGTTTTCTGAGAGATGTCACAACTGTTTCAGCCCTGGATATATTAAAAAAAAAAAAAAGACAGACTGGAATGGGAGAATCTATCGAAGGATGAGGGAATCCCTTAAAGAGGACAGGAAATAATTTCTAATTAGCAGCTGTTTACAAAGTTCTTAGTCTCAGAAATGATAAGCATTCCTCTAAATCATCCATATTTAGCTGTACCCGAATAAAAAGTGATATGAAAAACTGTGTTTTGCATTGTTTTGATTTTACAGACAGCTTCTGGTACAGTTCTCTACACAGAACCAGTATTTTGGAGTTTTAACTATGTCACAGTTTGTGCACAGAACTCTGACCATAGTGCTAATAGGTCAACAGCTCATAATTGGCATTCTGTACACAAACCATGACATAGTAAAAACTCCAAATTATTGGTTCCAAAAAAAGAACTGTAACAGAATGCTGCCTATAAAAAAAATAAATAAATAAAAAAAAAATGCAAAATTCAGTTTCTCGTATCACTTTTTATTCGGGTCCAGTTAAATGTGAATAATTTCTGAAAATAAGAACTTTATGAACAGCTGCTAATTAGCAAACATTTCCTGCCCCCTTTAAAGAAACACAAGGCATAGTATACATGAACTACTGTACTTCTCTGGGCTTTGCCTTCATGCATCCTGAACTGCGCTGACTGCCCCGACGGAGGAACATACTCTGAATGGGGCTGTGCACAGGGCTGGTTTTTGGGATTTGTGTTTCTGGTATTTGCCCTGCATTTGCATCTGGATTTGTTTTTCTTTGCACATTTGTGCATACTGAGAAAATAATGTAACTTTTTTGGAATGTCAGGCTTGTTTCTGTTGTTAATGATGATGGCACAAGCCCAAAGGGTTGAGAGTTATCAATAAAATATACAGTTTATCAATCAAATGTGACTCTGTGTTTCCAGCAGTAGTAGTTGTAGGAGTCACACTAGGCTTTACCAATGCCTCATAATACTTTGTGGTCTAACAAAAATAAGTAAGAATGATATCTGAATTTTTAAATGTAAATAAAAGTGCACTATTTCTGTGTATTTACAGGGGTCAAAATTAAGTTTTGCAGCTACTAGCCAGTAGGGCTAGTGACTGGGAAAATCTACTAGCCCCACAGACTTTTCCACTGGTCCAATTGGTGTACTTATTGAAATGTTATCTTTTCCAGTACAAGCCCACAGGGCTAGTTAAAGAAGAATCTTATTAGCCTGATACAGAATCTGCCAGCATTTGGCTAGTGGGCTGGTGCCAACTTCAACCCCTGATTTATCTTACAGTTTTTGATCTGCAGAGCCCTACTTCTGAGACTCCTGCAGGAAGCACCTTATTTTCAAAAGGATTTCTCCCCTACTGTGTCTCTGGCAAACATCTTATGAAAATAGGGCCCACGGTCTTTCTCGGACCAGTCAGAAGCGTATGAAATGTACACTGTAGTAGAATAGTGTTGAGATAATGAGAGGGACTTTAAGTTATTGGGGGGGGGGTAACTGAGCTAGAAAGATTTAAAAGTTTTACATGTTCAAGGGGCCTGAGTGGAAGGGTTGGGGTAAAAAGCTAGAACTGTGCACCGTGGAAATTTGGGCTTCTTTAAACTGTTGCTTAGAGAGTTAAAAAAAAAAAACAGTGAGTGGACTGCTGTGGGTCACTGGGTTTAGGCACAGAGCTCACTGTCCCTGTTAAGTTTTACCTGACATGGGGGGGGGGGCAGAGATTATGTACATTTTCCATTGACTTATTGATTCCATTTACTGATGTTAAGTAAAATAGTATGATGACTTTTCCTAGTTTGATGTTTTCTGCATTGAGGCTCTTACAGGGGAGCAATCTACACTAAGAGCTCCATACCACAGTGTGGGACTGGTCCCAATTTGCAATTTGTGTGCAAAAACCTTTTTTTTTTTTTTTTCACTTTCTGTTTACAATAGTATAATATATTGTATCAGACTAATTTTGCTTACTTCCAGGCTAACATGTTGTTTAATTACAAATCCCAGCATCCCCTGCTGATGACATCAGAGCAGGACTGCAGCAGTGGGGAGATTTAATAGCCCAGAGTACGTGTTAGAGTTTATATAAAAATGTATCTTTTGTTTCCCTGCTTTGAGCTCAGCTGCAGGGGATTCTAGGATTTGCCATTACAAAAAATGTCTGTGTGGAAGTAAGCAAAATTTGTCTGATACAGTCTACTACAATACAGTAAACAGTAAGTAAGTTAAAAAAAAAAAAAAATGAAAAGAACATGTTTTTAGACACAACGTGCAAATTGGGACGAGCTCCACACTTGGGTGTGGACCTTCTTAGTGATGACTGTTCCCCTTTAATAGTTTTGGTTCATCGGTGGTATTACCTCGATAACAATGGCGTCAGTTTTCTTGTCTTACAAGTTTTTTTTTTCTATCATTAGTTATACTGATGGCAGATTTTCATTTGCATTGAGGTACTGGCCTCCCACAGAATGACAGAGCTATGAGATGAGATAATCCGTTAATCACTAGTAAATTAATACCCCATTCCTGCATCAGAACAAACATAAGTATTTATTTAAAAGTTGTCAAGAGGTTCTCTCGTTTTGAATTAGTGTCTGCTAATTGCAAGAATGATAATTAGACAGTTGATGAATTCAGTAGTAAAAAAACTGTGCCTAAAGCCATATCCTAGTGCTTAATGCGCCGATCGCACTAAGTAATCTAGGAAATTTATTTATATAAATCAGAGTGTAAGAGCATTTAGTTACAGCTAAAACAAGAGTGACAAATCTGCTCCAAACAGTATGGTGCAGCTAGCAGAATGGCACTGCTTCTGCTTTTTAAACGAAGGCAGTCGGGTTGTTAGTTAAAAGGCATTTACTGCTGGACTGTGTAAGAAAGCCAGTAAACCAGGGGGCTGCCTAATTGGTTGAAATGAAATTCAGGAATTGATAACTATTTTGGGTCTGAGAGAGATAATTGTTTTGAATTTGGGGGAGTATCATTTAGGAATGGATTTTTAATTTTTCTAAATGGGTTGGTTTCCTCTGTTGTTGCTGGTTTGATATCCCCCCCCCCCCCGGAAGAAATCCTTGAGCCCTCTCTGGCTGTTCTACGGAGCTTGAAGAAGAAAAAGAGGGAAAAAAAAGCATAAGCCATTGGAAACAGCTGCCTTTCTTTCAGCCGAGTGAGAGGACTAAACTGATTAGTGTGTAAACGTCAGGAGATGTAGGCAGTAGCGACAATGGGGATATGACAGCAGTCAGATTGCGGTTTATTTCAAGCTATTGTTTCCCCGTGATGGATCTCTCCCCATAGAGGCAGCTTCCTGGGCTTCTGAAGAATCATCTAAAACCAGGATGGCTCTCGCCCATGCCTTTTATTTTTTTTTGCAAATGACATATAAACTTTGAGTTACGCAGGCTGTCTTATTTTATATTTTGTTATAGTTATCATTGGTTTTGCTTTTACATCTTAGGATTTTGAAGTTTGCACTAACCAGGTAGCTTGGGACTGCTGTTTTTTTTAAAAAGAGAATCAACGCAGAAATGAAAGCCCTTTAATGGATATTTCAGTGGTATAAAACCCCTCTTTCTGACAGGCCTCAGGGAACTGAAGGAGCATAACAGTTGATTAATTAGGTGTAAGGGTCGGGGTACAAGATGTAAACCTTGGAAACAGGGCTCACTTGAACTGTTACCTCAGGGACTCAACGGCCAGCAGCCTTGTGTGGTGTGCACCACTTAACTTGATTCAGGCACAAGTCTTTTGTGCCTCTTAGCTTTTGCCTGATTTATGCTATCATTATAAAATGGATAGGAAAAGCCCAGTAGCCTGATTGGTTCACACAGGTCACGTGGGAGTGCACAAGGTTAAGAGAATCCAACAAATGTGATTGGTCAGATGTGAACACAAGATCATAGATAATTACAGTACAACAGCAGAAGTAAGAACTATTTTAAGTTTGGACCCTCATTGCTCAGTTTTAAAATTAAAAATAATGGGACCCATTTTATTATCGCAGAAAGACGTCAGCTTGTACATTTGCAGTGTCAGTGGCTTAGTAGGTAGCACACTCTCCTCTGCGGCCGGGAGATCAGAAGGCTGTGGGTTCAGTTCCCACATCTGGCACTTGGGTTAATATCCCAGTACTGACACTGTAGTGCAGCATGAGAGGGGTGCTTCACTTCTGAGGTGCTGTCTTTCAGATGAGATGTTAAACCGAGGTCCCATCTGCCTGGATTGGTGGTAGTTCAGATGGATGTTAAAGATCCCATGGCACTTATCGAAAAGAGTAGGGGAATTTCCCGGTGTCCTGGCCAAATTTCCCTCATTCACTAAAAATACCACCAACAGCTTAATCTGGTTTAAGGTCAGTTGGCATTCATCTGTAACCCCCTGCCCCGGGTCATGCCTGAAAATAGGCAGGATTTGTCTAGTGCACTTACCCGGTCAACAAAAACGAAATAAATAAACATCATTTGGGGGATAGCAGCATTTCTCAGGTGCGTTAAGTTTGCTGTTATTCCACAATAATGCACTTCCTGACAGGCCATGCGCAGTACTTGCTCTTGTTTCTTTATTTACAGTTTTGTGTGGTTTATTTAGATTTTTCTGACTTTTCATTCAACATGTAAAAAATTAGGCAAGAGCAAATAATACACCAGGCTACAGAGTCAAAGGTGCCACACAGGTGCAAAGCCTCCACATGCCTACTGTGTGATGCTGAGCAAGTCGCTTAAGCCGTGTTTACACATACACACTGCTCCTTCCTGGTCTCTGCTCTGGTGCTGCTGCCATCTCCCGAGTCGATGCATGGTCGCGTTTACACAACCCCACTCAGTGCGGATACAGGTTGTACTGAAAAGGGCCATGAGTCTAGGGTCAGGCCGGTAATATTTGCGTGTATGGTGACTTGCTTATTAGCAGCTACAGTAAAGCTACAATGTTGGCAGTCATTTTTTTAATCATCACATTTATGACTTGATGTTACTACAGTGATTAGCATAAAAAAAGCGGCTTGAATACCCTGCTTTTACTTGTATCTGTTTCTGAACAGGGAAGAGAAAAAAAAAACCCACATTACTAGTACTTTGCCTTGAATGGAGCCATGCATAAATTAAAAGGAGGCAGTATAGTGCAGTGGTCTAAGGCTCTGAGTTGCAAATCTGGTGACATCCAGCAGACCAGACCTGGGTTTGAATCCCACAGCTTCCACTTGCATACTGTGTGACCCTGAGCAAGTCACTTAACCTCCTTGTGCTCCCAGATCGCTCCTGTAAAAAAGCTTTCAGCTTAGTGCTGCTATACCTGATTAAACAACTAAATAAAAAAAAAAAAATGGAAGCCTGTCCTATTTGCTGTTTGATTTTATTTTATTAACCTTTGTACTTTTCAGGCTAACTATGTGCATGTTGGCACTCAGCAGCACTGTTAGACCACATGGCAACTCACATCGTTCACACCGCTGTGAGTCCCCAACTCTGCTGAGGTTTCAATAATGGAGTCATGGGCGACTTAACCACGATTGGTACGTGTCCATGTTGCCACATTTGCACTACAACAGTCCTAGCGCTCTGGTTGCCGTGGTGCAGATGTGGTAGTGTAAACATACCTTTAGTCTCACTTTACTTGCCGTTTACTCCTGTAGTTGGGCCTTGAGCCCAGTGGGCCTTACCCAGATACCAAAGTATAAAAATTAAATTACTAAACATGTTTTTTGTCTGCTGTGAGGTATATTATTTAACTACATTTACAACAGTGTAAAAATTAAAAATAAAACTTTTTTTTTCATTTTATTGCTCCCAGTCTAACACCTTAAACAACCATCTAGTCACACACGCAGTAACAGTCTTAGCAGCTTCTTAACTTGCTATGCTCAAAGAACGGGGAATAAATTTATGGAGACAGAGAATTTTCCCATTGGGACCTTAAAGAATGGTTTCCAAATGGTATAGAATTTAGTTATTTTTTTTATCACTGGCTACATACCATACCCATTTGTGGGCAGCTAAGATACCTACTTTGGTGATCCATTCTCAAATTGTTGGGGGGGGGGGTCTGACTGTACCTCTGTGACATGATTAACTGTTTAGCACATAGGATCACTCCAGTTGCCCACTTAACAAACTTTTATTTACTTTGAGCTCCTCTGGAAGAGCAGTCCACCAATATATAAAAGTTCAGGTTGTCTGACACAGGTTTTCCCAGTACAGCGTAACAAATCTCCTTTACCTCTGCCCAAAAGGACCTCAGTTTTAGACAGTGCCAGAGTATAGGTACTATATCTGCCCTGTCAGTGTCACACCTCCAATACCTGTAATTATACCAGATTCAATGCCAGTAGTGCGTCATTTTATATTGGATAAATTTACCTTGCAGTTCTCTACACACACACAGCAGGGTTGCACCCAACAATCAGACCATACCTCATTAGGGATTAGGCAGTCCAGATGTTTTTACCTTTGCAGCTTCAGCTTTTCTGACATTGCCATAACTCCATTCAGTATAACTGCTATAGCTGATATGTTCCTCCTCTTGCCCAGTTTACCCATGCAAAGCTGTTCTACCAGTCATTATCTTCTACACAGGAATAGTGGGGAATCAAACTAGTACAGTGCTTATTGTCTTACCCTGCCTTCTTCTGTGTGGTCTGGCTCCATGGTACAGAGCGGTGGGGGCTGCCCTAGCATGCGTAGGTTAATTCCCACATCTGGCACTTGGGTTAATATCCCAGTACTGACACTGCAGTGCTGCACTTCTGAGGTGCCGTCTTTCAGATGAGACGTTAAACCGAGGTCCCATCTGCCTGGATTGGTGGTAGTTCAGGTGGATGTTAAAGATCCCATGGCACTTATCGAAAAGAGTAGGGGAATTTCCCCGGTGTCCTGGCTAAATTTCCCTCATTCACTTAAAAAAAAAAAAAAAAAAAAAATACCACCAACAGCTTAATCTGGTTCAAGGTCAGTTGACATTCATCTGTATCCCCTCCCGGGCCCGGGTCATGCCTGAAAATAGGAAAGATTTGTCTAGTGCACTTACCCGGTCAACAAAAACGAAATAATAAAATAAATAAATAAGAAGTGCTTCGAGCCTGGGATGACAGGAACGGAGACAGCAGAGAAGGAATTGGTGTCTGCTTGGACACTCACCACATATGTGGAGGGCTTATTGGTGATTTGACTGCCATCTGCTGGTAGCAGATTTACTCATATACAGTCCAGGTGCTCTTGATTCAGTAGTCTCCTCCCACTGTATCATGATTGGCTAGACTGTGTTGGGTACGTTCTGAAGAACAGGAATGCTGCAGTGGGAACCAGTCATGACAGATGAATGGTTATGCTAAAAGGAGACCATACGAAACAACCTGGTACTGCATTAGACTCTGCGAAAGGTGAGCAACTATAAAATGTATTTTTTTTAAAGCTGGCAGTCCTCCATAGCTGTCACACCTTTAAAGCTGCAACCAGCAACCTAGGTAACTATAGTACTGCTTTGTTTATTTTTGATTATCTGCTTTTCCACTGTATCTTGAATGGCCTGATGGGGGTTCCTTCCACCACACTGTAGCTCGCTGCCTGCCTCAGCAGCTACACACAAGCTGGCCCTGCCCACTTGCAACTGGTACCCCAACCATCCACAGCTGCTTCCTCTGAAGCAGTGCTCCTTTACAAGGCTGGATATGCCTAATGGGGTTTGATCCAGTTGGGGTGCGTGAGGGAGCCAAGGAGCTGGCCTGTAGAGACATGGGGCGAGAGTGGGTTTCATTTAACCACGCTGGATCGAATTTGTTTTTTCACCATTTTTGTCCACCGTGCAGTTAGAAGTATGTTGTAAGGTCACTCATGACATGGGAACGCTGTTGACTGCACCCCAGTCCCCAGCTTTCCACCTCATATGACTCTGCTTCCGAGGGTTTGGAAGGATATGATGAGAAGATAGCAAGGACTATTAAAAAAAATAAATAAATAAAAATTCCTAGGATTATGAGGTAGGATGCTTGTTATTCAGCCCCCAGGTTGAGGGGTGAATGATGTGCTTGGTGCCATCGAGAATGGCAGTCCCAGTGATGCATTACCCGGTGAGGGACTCTGTTGCGTAACCGCATGCCACTAATTCCATTTGCTATCCTTAACAACAGCAGTGGTTGATTGTTGATAAACATGCATGGTTGGGGAGATGGGCAGTCGCAGGTATTTGTGGAGGTCAGCCAGCACACCCCTTGAATATATTCTGCTACTGGGGGAGGAGCCTAGAAATATACATGAAAAGTCACTACCTCTCTTACTCTAGAGAGATGCAAGTTTCTGACTCTGAGGCAGGTTTTTGGAACGTGTGCTGTCTGCTGTGGATCTGCAGATAGATCAGACTATCTGGAACTGAATGGATTTTATTGAGCACAGCACTCGCTTGGATGCTTTAGGATTTAAAGTTCTTGGCTGTATAACTGGGTGGAATATTTATCACCAGATGTCATGCTTTATAGCTCAGCAAGGCCAGCCTGTTTAAAGCGTGGTTAACACTGCTTCACAGAGCAGCAATACTTTGCCATCTTGTACATGTATTTGATAGTATCAGGCTACTGCAAGGTAGATGAATACCTCTGTAAGAAAGATGACACTTCAGTAAATTTTTTTCCATCCTTATTCTAAAGACTTCAAACTTGTTCACATAAAACAACCAGACCCATGAACCACACAACAAAATGCATAGGTATCTATTTATTTCAGGCCCTGTAAAGTTTGAACTAGTCTAGTTAAACTGGTTTAAAAAATTCTAGTCTGCACCCACGCTTACGTTTGTAGACCTGTTGTTTTTTTGTCTCTACTGTGCTTTTTCTCTCCTACCCAAGTGGCCCCCCGTGGTCCAACCATTCCATCCAGCCCCATCACCCTCAATCCCTGGGACTTGCCTCTTCCTTGCAGATCCCCCCATAGATAACTCCCGATGGGGAAAGGCCACCCCGGGGGCTTATTCCCCCGGATGAGTTGAGCTTCAGTAAGCGGCGAGAGAATCCAGTCGGCAGTGCAGGGTCTTTGGCGGATGGCATCCTCCATCAGCTGGGTTGTTTTCATGTTTTCTGGTCCCACCCCCAGATGTCGAGAAGGTCTTGCAGATGCATGCATGTCATGCTGCCGGCATCACCCTCCCATGATGGCTTATGTTGCACCAACACATGTGGTCACTCAGGTGGCAGTATTACAGCAGAGCCCATACTCCCTCACACCCTCTGAGGAGGTGAGCGTCCATGGAACACTCAGCCAGCTTCCCCCAGCCAGCCCTCTAATGGCCTAGGCTTGTTCCCAAACCTGGGTCATCGACGTCGTAAGCGGTGGTGCTACAGCTGTGCTGGCATGCTGGCTTGTACAGCTGTTTTTAAGAACTGATCTTGACACCACTTTGGCGGGGTGGGTTGTCCAGAGAACAGTTCTATATCAAATTTTTAGCTGAATTTGTTGTAGTACAGTCAGGAAAGAGGCTGCTATAGAACTGTGTTAGAGACACCTATGTCTGGATTTCCAAGGGCCGTCAGAAGACTTCCCACAATGCAATAAGATTATCTGACCAGAATCATAAAACTGATCCGCAGCAGGAGTCTGAACATGGTAGTTGGATTCGGCCTTCCAGTACAAATTCACTAAACCGGTGTAACTAAAACCAGGCTCAATAACTGTTTCCAAAATCAGTTATATACTCTGAACCAGGCCTTCGTTCCAGTGGTTATATTGGAAATATTTTAGGTGGGAGAACTGTCATTTTTAGGTGGGAGAACGCTCCGATAGTATTCAATGGAGAAAGGTTACAGAGGTACAGGAACTGACTTGCAGTTTCATAGGAGGAAGGAGGTGGTACAACTGAGTTCCAGTGGGCTCCTGCCCAGATTACCCACTGCTTACTTCTAGTTTGACTAACGAGAACAGTCACCACCAAGAGCCCCAGACTGAAGTGTGGGGCTGTGCACAAACATTTTGGTTTACCTACTGTTTGCTGTAGTAGATTGTATCAGACTCATTTTATTTATTCAGTTTTTGTTGACTGGGTAAGTGCACTAGACAAATTCTTGCTTATTTTCAGGCACGACCCGGGGGGAGGAGGTACAGATGAATGCCAACGGACCTTGAACCAGATTAAGCTGTTGGTATTTTTAGTGATTGGGGGGAAATTTGGCCTGGGCACCGGGAAAATTTCCCCCGTACTCTTTTTGAGAGATGCCATGGGATCTTTAACATCCACCTGAACTACCACCAGAACAGGCATATGGGACCTCGGTTTAACATCTCACCTGAAAGGCTGCACCTCAGGAGTGCAACACCCCCCACGTGCTGCACTGCAGTGTCAGTGCTGTGATATTAACCTAAGTGTCTGGTGTGGGGATAGAACCCACAACCTTCTGATCTCCTGGCCTCAGAGTCGAGTGTGCTACCTGCTGAGCCACTGATACTGGTTAGTTCTAGGCTGCCATCTTCTGTTCCTAAAAATTCCTGAATCCTCTGCAGATGATATCGGTGCAGTAGGCAGCACTGAGCGATTTAGTAGCGTGCAGTGCATGTTAGAGTTTATATAAGCTCTGATATTTTGTTTGCTAGTCCTGCTGTCATTCCCCTGGAGAAAAGCAAACCTGGATGACATCCAACTGGAGATTTTAAAAGCTCCAGCTTGCACTGCAGGCTGTGGAATCTTCCATTGCTGCCTACTGTTCTGATGTCAGCTGCAGGGGATGCTGGGATTAGTAGTAAAAGAAGATGTTGGCCTAGAACTAAGCAAAATTAGTCTGATACAGTCTACTATGCTGCAGTAACAGTAAGCTGATCAAAATATTTTGCACACAAACTGCACATTGGGACAAGCCCCACAACTGAGTGTTGGGTCCTTTGTGCTGACTATTCCCCTGTAAGCTGTTTCACTGTTCAGAAAAGGAGACCAATTCCAGATCTAATGTGAAAAAAAGGGCATGGAATACAGTTACTGCCAGTAGAAGTAGGGTGGCCTGAAGCCTTTTTAATTCGAGGGGTTATTAACACGAAGTAAAAACGATAAAAAAAAAAAAACTGCTTCTAGCATGTGGGTGGTCTTTTTGCTTTAGGAATTTTAGAACACCTGTGGAGACTATCTCAGGCATGTTTACAATCTATAGCAAAACTGTTTCTAAAGACTACTTTAGTTATGTGGATTCAACATGGTACCACTGTCAAGGGAGTTCCAGTAGCTTTCTCCTGGAATGCAGTTTCTGGGGTGGCCTGAATTGGTGCCAAGATGATGTCTTTTCAACTCCTGGGCCACTAGAAATGGCATTTCTAAAGTTCTAATAAACAGCCAAATAAATGGGTAGAGTATAAAAACAATCTCTGCACATCTGCAAAGACAAAACGTCTGACTGGTCTCCGTTTCAGTGATGCAGGATGCAGAGGTGACAGTGTGATCTAGTGGTCACAGCATCAGCTTGGGAACTGCGGGACTGCGGGTTCATATCCTGCTAGAGCCAGTTATTCACTGTGTGACCCTGGGCAAGTCACTTAACCTTTCAGTGATCCAGACCACCCAGCTGTAGAAATAGGTGGAAGCAGGACGCCACTGGAACTGTGGTATTACATCTCTGCTGGGCTGTTCTATGTAAAGAAATTGGGGGGGGGTGTTGTGCTTGTGCAGACCTCAGATAGATACAGTACAATATAACATGCTATTCCTTTTGAATCATCATGGTGGGGGCTCAGTGGGTCACAGGCCTTTGCCCTACTATCCAAATTTAGTGTTTTGGGGCTGGAGCCAGCCATCCCTACAGCTAGACTTTTATTGATGGGTTCCAGCCTGCCCCTGTGTAGGTATTCATGAATTCATTTTTGGCCCCCACCTCCTACCTTCATGAACATGGGCAAACCTTAAACCTTTATTTAAAACAAACAAAAAAAAACAGAAAAAGAGTCTGTATTACAATTTGCTGATCCTGTATTAGAAATCCCTGCCTTATTTCAGAGAAGTGTGTCCTCTCTCAGTGTTTAGTCTCCGGCAGTGTGTCCTGCGTAAGAGCTGAAAGTGCTGGTTGTTCTAACTGCTTGGAATTTTGGCAGCCCAGACGGATGCCAGTCATGTTTGTCCGACTGGACATTTATAACCTGCAGCTGTGCTAGCCGGGGCTTGGCTGAATGCAGTCAAGCAATGCGGCCTCTTTATGAAAGAGCATAGGTCTTAGGGAAAGCTTTTTCAGTACATGAGGGGACGGGGGAGGAGCTTGTACAAACCGAGCTGTAAAAAAAAAAAAAAAAGTAAATCTTTTCAAGTACATTTTACTACTAAAAGAATAGGGGGGAAATCAGGTAGACTTTTATAGTAGTCCTTCTTTGATTCAGAAGCCATGGCTATTCTTTCACCTCTAGGTCACTGGTTTGAAACTGGCCCAGGGCAGTAGATGCCAGAAGTCATTGTCAACTAGTGTCTTTTTCGTGGCCTGTGTGAAATGAGTTGTTGTGAGGGTTCTCGGTCTACTGCCTAGTGGATAGGTACTTGCATCACAGAAAAAACAGCACAGTTGGCCCTAATTGTGACCCTGTCAGCAGTTTCACAAGACGTCAGGGACTGAATGAGCATGGAGTCTGAACTACTCTCTCTTCTACATGGTGGTGTCTCCGTAACAAAGTTGAGGTCTCCGTAACAAAGCTGAGGTGCATTCATGGTTCCGTGTGGGAAGTTTTAACTACTTTTTTTTGGGGGGCTGTACCTGTTACATGGATAAACAGGGCTTCAGACTCTAATACTGTCAATTAAGTACCTTTCATGAACTCTGAAATAATAAATGCAGTAATGGCTGTTGTTTCAGTTTATTCCAAGCAGTACTGTAGACTTATTGTGCTCAAATGCTGGTCAGTGGACCTCAGCCACTTTTTTTCTGGATGCCAATCTACCTTATATAAACATTTGTACATCATGTTCAAGACCTCCATAGAATGCAGGTATGGGGCTGGGGCTCAGAGAGGAGCATCCTGCAAAGGAGAAGGTATATAGGCAAGCCTATACGGATTAACCCTTAAAAGCCAAGCAGAAGTATAAAGAATCTAGAGATGGTTTAACCGTAGTATTTGCAGGGCTTAAAGTGTTCTGGGTCTAGAGCAGAACAGGTAAACTTCCAAACCACATATCTTGCTTCAGGAGTTAATTAAAATGGGATGAGGAATCACCCGCTGGTGACCCTGTTTTGGGAAGTTACCTGTGGCACTATTAAATGGGTGACTAGCAAGGAGGAGCGCTGCCCATGTCCAGGCGGAAGGAGAGATGTCTCTATGTTGTATAGCCGCTGTGAACCCTGATGGTGGGATTGGGAGCTCGTTTCTCTGTCAGGAAGCTCATGTGTGCTCAGGAATGCTTCACTTGATGAGCACATATTGAGCATGTATGTATACTGTATGTTTTGTGCTCTCCCGGGTCGTTCCTGAAAATAGGCATACTACTTGTCCAGTGTACTTACCCGGTAAACAAAAGCTAAATAAATAAATAAAATGTACCATTGGGAAGGAGTGGTAGTTAACGGCAACCAGCGGAGAACACCACCGTACGCCACTGGAGGATGGCTCACGGCAGGCATATTTGCTGATCAAGTTTGTTTTAAAATTATAACCAGTTGTGAGGACAGCATGTTGAAATATTAAACTTTCATGTTTTATGCACAATTAAAATAGAAGAAAAAGAATAATGCACAAGACAAAAACTATAAAACTGAGAAATACAAAATTGTACATCTTGCAAAGTTTGGTAGCACAACTGAGTACGTGTACAGTTACCCTGATGAAAAATGAATGAAAGTACCCGTTTTACTCAAAGGGATAAAAAGGGGTCAGCACAGTTGATGAATAGGAAAAAAAAAAACACTTACTTCTTCTGGAGTGCACAGTGCTTTTTTTTTCTCCCCTTCTTAAAGTGGGCATGCAGCTTCTTTCATGCAGCAGCTTATTTGAATAAATATAGCAAAATGAAGTTTCCACCGACACGTAGCTAGTACATACAGTGGTGATAACAGGTAAACATGGCAGGTGGCTAAACCAGTTTGAAAATCTTGTTTGAAAGACTGCAGAGACGGAAAGCAAAGATGGGTGTACTGTTCTAAATGCAGCTATGCTGCTCATTGTCTGTCATCTCAAATTGACAAACACTAAGCCAGCCCAGTGGTGCGGCGGGTTGAGGCGTCCATGCCTCCCTGCTGCCATGTCGGTGTCCCAGGCTCAGGAACGGACTCAGTTCGCTCGGGGGCCTGGCCGAGAAAGGGAAGATTGAGCGTTCATTAGAACAGCTCTCTTACCTTGGGGGAATCCTGTGACTCGCCGCTCTACTGCCACCTAGTGGAAGTCAAGTGGTGGCGCATGCGAGTCCCGCAGCTAGAGGGAAGGGCTGGTGGCACCTTCTCGGAGGCTGAGTGTGCTTGTGCGCTCATTGCACGTCCGCTGAGCCCTGGGGAGAAAACCAAGTGAAAAAAAATGGAGGTTGGGCTTCATGAAGACCTTCCCGCGAGCACCAATGGCCCGCCCAGTCTCGGGAGTGGGGGTGGAGACTCGAAACGGCCAGGGACTGTATGACAGGGCTGATGCAGCTGCCAGGCCTGCCAAGGAGTGCAGAAAAACCTAAATATAGAAAAATTAACAAACACTTATGAAGCTACAAAATCAAAAAGCCGAGCTAACTCGCTGTCAGCCAAGGTTTTCCAAACCTGTCTCAACGGCTGATGTTTCAACGCTGAATGACATTTTTGTCAAATACAAATTGTTCAATACCCAGAATAAAAAAATGTCCAAAAATATGCAGTATGGGTAGGCCAAAAAACATTATATCCACACCCTATGCCCTACGTACGTTAAAACCAAGATAAAAAACTTCAGCCAAGCTATTTAAGTGTCCATGGTACACCATGTCTCTGTTTTGGTAGTCCACATTTGTCTTTGTCTCAGTTGTTTACTTGTTTTCCTGTATAAGCCAAATCATCGTGCCACTTACACAGCCTAGTCCATTTGTTTAAGCTATCGCAAAAGGCACAACATATTTCTGTCCTAAACTTATCAGAAGGATCAAGGCTGCAGTTCTCCATAAAATGTGTTCAGTGTGTTGATCCATTGTTCTTAATACCCTGTAGTGACTCTAGAGTGTTGATATTAGTTATCTTCCTTGAGGATATCTCTTGCAGCAAGCCACACCTATGGAACTATAGCCATCAGGCACTAGGACCACACAGAAAACTTTCTAGCTAGCAGCCTACCAGGAGCCGCCAACAACAACGTCAGTCGATGTCATCCCTCCCATATAAACGCTGGCCCTGTGCTCTCCGTAGTTCTTTTCCTGCTGTCAACCATTGCACGTCGGACACCATGGAGAACACTGCTGCTTCAGTCGACCATCAGATCTTTGATTTTTATTTTATTTTTCTCACCCTAGATAGTGATCACTTTATTTTTTAAAGTGATTCCTCCCATCGTTTGTCTACCATTTCCAAGAAGCTTTTCATACTCTGCGGGTGTGGCAAGAAGATCACCAACAAGGACGACCATGATGCCTGCATCTGCTTTCTCGGCGCTGACTACCATGTCCAGGCCTGCGAGATCTACCACAGATTCAACCAGGCCACTCAGTGAGGCTGCCAAAAAGCCCTAGAAGCCTTCCTCCCAGAACAGAAGGTTGACCACATGGAGAAGGAGCTCCAGGAAAGAAGCTCTTCTGCTTCACCAGCTTAGTCCACAGACTCTGACTCCTCCAAGGCCTGGGACAAATCCACTGGCAAACACAAGAACTGGGATGAAGACAGGCCTAGTCCTCCCGACACACTTGCAGTTGTGGCTTCCAGTGCCAGCCATTGATGGGTCATTGACTGCTTTGGCAGCGACCCTCGCTACCAACCACTTCCTCTCTTCCACGGGGTTGGGTTTGGCAGTGCCGCCTGCCAGGTCTCTCCTTGGCTGGCTCTGATTGGTCAACGTCAGGCCTCCTGACACCCCCATTAACACTTCAACCCCTGTCGTTCAAGCTCATCCAGATTCAGGGGCATACGTCAGACTGTTCCACTAGACCTCTCATGGCTGGCGATGGCCTCTTGACACCAGGATAATCGCATCCCCTATCAGTGCCCATGACATTTTGTTGATGTCAGGAATTTAGCCTCCCCATCAACGCCTCTGACTGTCTTGTCGACACCAGGACTCCAGCCTCCCCCGGTGCCCCCCCCCCCAAGACAGTATTGTCGATGCCGGTGCCACAGCTTCTTTCTACGTCACTGCAGGCCATAACACCAATGCCTGGGCCTCAGCCTCTCTCATTGACGCTGCAGGCTGCACTGCCGACACCGGAGACACAGCCTTCCCCCTCGACGTTGCAAGAGGCTTTGACTATGCCAATTACTATCAACTTCCAGACCATGCTCTCATCCTTCTGGGAGTTCATGCACCGCATTGCTCCACCTCAGGGCCTGTTGATGTCGGGGCCTAACAGGCCGGCTTCCATGTCAGTGTCTTCCACGGCGATGTACCTTTTATGTGCTCTGTCGTCACTGTCTTCTGTGCCCTATTCAGAGCCAGAGAATGAGTACAATCCTGATGTCCTTCTCCTGATGAGAAGGATGAGGCCAGGGTCTTAGGAGCCCTTTGTCTGCCGCTACTGTTTCTTCTGGGGGTGAGGAATCCACTGAATATCCCCCAAGATCCCCACCCCCATGACCCCTGCTTCATCTCAGTGATGAGACGGCTGCAAGTAACTATGGTGTTTGAAGCTGTGGAGCAGGACGTTACTTGGAGAAATCTGACAGAATACCTGGACTTGCCAGATTCTCCATCTCTGATCATGCCTCCTCTGCTGGCTGCCTTTGAGAATGCCACCATGGCTGCCTGGTATAGGCAAAAAATGATTCCTGTGATGCCCAGGAAGGCTGACAAATTGTATCAGGCTCCCTTGGGGAAGCCTTTCTTCACAGAGCAACCAAGGGCAGATTTGGTAATAATAAATGCTGCCCATGATAGGTCCAAGAGACCTCAGCGTCTTAGTTCTGTGCCCCCCAGATAAGGAATCCAGAGAGCTGGACCTTATGGGCCATCAGGGTTATTAACTACGTTACCTATATGGTCAAGTTCCAAAATACACTCTGGAAGAAGGGCAAGGCTGCGGCTCAGGCTTTCCTGAGGGTCTCCAGAGACAGGAGCTGCTTAAAGCCCTCCAGTCAGGGGCTGATGTGGGCAAGCACTGCTTGAGAGTGGCCTGTGATGCTGTGGATGCCTGTGCTAGAGCAGCCACAGTGGGCATCTGTCTCGGACAACATTCTTGGCTCAAGGTGTCCGGTTTTGCTGCTGATGTTCAACAGTTCATCTTGAATGCCCTCTTCAGGGGCTACAAGCTCTTCGGTGTGGATGTACAGGACATCCTTTCTGACCTGCAGGCCTCAGGGAGAACCCTGCATTTGGTTCACTCCCTTTACCATACACAGCCCAGGTGGCCAGAAAGTGCCTTTTCGTCAGGCCTCCCACAGACCCAAGCTGGGTGCCCAACAGCCAGCCAGGCCCGAGCAGCCACAGCCATGCCTACCCCTACCTCCACCACTGGGAAGGCTCCTAAAGGTGGAGGTGCAGCCCTTGCCACTGGTCCTACCTCAGCATGACTCCTGGTCAGACCCCCACCCTCCAGCACTGCAGGAGGTGGTGGTAAGGGGTCGCTTCTCCCTACATCTAGACAGGTGGAGGGAGATCACAACAAATGCTTGAATTCTGCAGCTCATAGAGCAAGGCCACACTCTAGAACTCCAGGAGTGCCCTTCAGATCTTCCTCCAGTTCACTCAAGCTAGAGAAAATTCACACGCTGCTGCAGAAAAGGGCTGTAGAACCAGTTCCAGAGGAACAGAGGGTTCTATTCCCACTTCTTTCTAGTCCCCAAATCCATGGGAGATTTGTGACCCATCCTGGACCTAAGAAACCTGAATTTTTTACATCTAATACAAGAAGTTCAGGATGGTAACCCTCCCAGGCCTGCTGCCTCTGCTGCATAAGTGAGACTAGATATGCTCCTGGGGCATGCAGGATGCATACCTGCACATTAAGATTTGTGCTCCCCACAGGCAGAACCTCAGGTTTCTCTTCTGGGGGGAGCAGTACCAGTTCAGGGCATTGCCCTTTGGCTTGTTTTCTCCACCACGAGTCTTTACCAAATGCTTGATGGTGGCGGCGGCAGCCCTCAGGAGGGAGAGACTGTACATCTTTCCTTGCCTGGATGACTCGTTGCTCAAAGTTCAGTCCAAGGAGCAACTCATTTGTGCCTTAGCGCATACCAGACAGCTGTTCCATGCTCTTGGGATTATGGTTAACTTGTCCAAGTTGGTTTTGACCCTCTGTCAACATCTTCAGTACATAGGGGCCATACTGGATACGGCCCAGGGTGCGGCCTTCCTGCCCCAGGACAGGGTGGAATGCCTGATAGGACAGGCCTGGTTCCTTTACAGCAACCGGTGTGTCACAGCCAGGATATTCCTGCAGCTGCTGGGCCTCATGGCTGCAGCCATTGTCACGGTTCCTATGGCACGGCTGCACATGCACATCCCCAATGGACTTTTAAGAGTCCAATGGGATCAGTGCACAGTGATCTAGAACAGAAGGTTCTAGTCACTTCGGCAGTATGGAAAGTGCTTCAGTGGTGGATGGAACCCAGCAATCTTCTCGGGGGGGGGGGGACCTTTCCTGATCACCTCCCCACATCAGATCCTCACATTGGACAATTCAGAGGTGGGCTAGGGAGTACCTGGACTGCAGTGGACATTTCCCTCCACATAAATGTCCTAGAGATGAGGGCTGTCTTGTATGGCCTGCAAGCCTTTCAGGACTACCTGTCCCTGGGCCGTCTGCTCATGCAGACGGACAACATCAGCATAGTGCACTACATCAGCAAGCAAGGGGGCACTCATTCCTAACCCCTGTGCAGGGAAACGATGAGGGTCTGTTACTGGGCTGTAGAACATGGTGTAGAATTGTCACCCGTCCATGTTCCAAGCACTCAAAATGTCTTGGCAGACAGACTAATCAGGTTGCAGTCCAGGATGCATGAGTGGGAGCTGCTGACCTCAGTCTGTACCTCAACTCTTTGCCTCCTAAATCAGGGACAAGGCTTAAGAAAATCAGGGACAAAGTCCCAGAATATGGGACACCTGTTAAAAATTGGTAATATTTTCTCAGAATTTGATAGAATAAGGGAATTAGTGTAAGATGAATTTTCTGAAAGAGAATAAGTCTAACTTTTAATGTTTAACATTATTTTGTGCTTATAATCCCCACTGTTCAGTCACAAAAACACAAATGTTATGAAGGGCAGAAGAAAATTATGAGGCAAAATCAGGGACAGTTGAAAGGTATGCCTCAGTTGTATAAGACCTGTTCAACAGGTGGGGTCGTCCAGAGTTGGACCTTTTTGCGTCACCACTCAATGCAAAACTGCCGCTTTTCTGCCTGCTCACTCCAGGGCCTGGAGTTTTTGGCGAGCCGCAGTGTCCCTCTCTTGGAAAATGTTTTTCTACACTTTCCCTCCTTTGCCAGTAATTCAGAGGGTGCCGATCAAGTTTCAGATGGAAGGAGCAACGAAGATCCTTGTGGCTCCCTTCTGGCCATGTCAGATCTGGTTTTCCTTACTGCAGCAGTTAGCAGTGGAACCTCCAGTACCCCTGCCCCTGTGCAAAGATTTGCTGTCCCGGGAGCAGGGCACAGTAGTCCATCCAAACCTCAAGTCCTTGCACCTTCATGACTGGCTCCTGAAGACATAGTCATGGCTAGGTGTGGGATATCCCAAAAGGTGGCCGATGTCCTGGTGGCTGCTAGGAAGTCCTCCACCAGGGCCACTTATTCCATGAAATGGAAGCGCTTTGCTCTATGGGTGACTTCTCATCAACTGGATTCATTCACTTGTCCAGTGAACTAGATTTTGGAGTACTTGCTGTCCCTCTCCAATTCTGGTCTGCAATACTGCTCCACTAAGGTGCACCTGGCGACTATCTCAGCCTTCCATGTGCCTGTTGATGGTCATATGATGGCACAACTGGAGTTATCCTACATTTTAGAGAGGCATTCTTCATCTGAAGCCTCCCATCTGCAATCCAGTCCCGCCTTGAGACTTAACTTTCGTGTTAGAGAAACTGACTTTGGCTCCTTTTGAGCCAGCCGCGGCATGCAAGCTACACTTTCTGTTGCAGAAAGCGTTATTTTTAGTTGCTATTACTTCTGCTCCAAGGATTTTCAAGCTTCTGATGTGCGAGTCTCCTTTCTTGGTTTTCCACAAAGACAGGGTGTCTTTGCGTACTAGTCCTTCGTTTTTACCAAAGGTGGTGTCTGAGTTTACCCTGAATAAAGCCATCCACCTGCCTTTGTGTTACCCAGAGCATGCCAATCCAGGGAAAGCATTGCTCCTTACTTTAGATGTACATAAAATACTCTGATATTATGTTTGTCACACGAGGGACTGCAGGAAATCCTCGCAGCTGTTTGTTTCTTTTGCCCCTGGGAAAGAGGGCGTACTGGTTTCTAAACAGTGCCTGTCCAAATGGTTGGCCAGCTGCATTCTTTTCTGTTAGTAGGAAGGTTGGTAACTGTATTATTTTCTGTTATAGGAAGTATGGTAAGGAACTTCCTGGCGTTGTCCATAGCCATTCTACCAGAGGCATGGCCAATTCTGTTGCCTGTTTCAATATGTTCACCACTGACATCTGTGCCGCTGCCACCTGGACTACTGTCCACACCTTCACTAAACATTACAGTCTGAACATTGCCTCTAGAAGACAGGCAGGCTTTGGCCTAGCTCTGCTTCAAGGTCTTCTTTCCTAGGCCTGTTTCCTTAAGCAGCCCAGACCATCTCGATCTCAGAACTGCTTCAGACTCGTTCCATAGGTGTGGCTTGCTGCAAGAGATATCCTCAAGGAAGATAGTATAGTTATGCAAGAGCTTACTATAACAGTAGATCTATGAAAGAATCTCTTGTAGCAACCCATGCCGTCCCACCCCACCATCCCTTTTTGCTTCTCTCTCTCTCTCTCTCTCTCTCTCTCTCTCTCTCTCTCTCTCTCTCTCTCTCTCTCTCTCCAGGACGATATACCTTCTGTTTCACATTTCACAGTGACAGAAACCTCTGGCGCTCTATCAGTTCCCCTGAAGGAGGTCCTCTGTATATGGTCTCCCCGAAGGGAAAGTGAGGAGGGTGTGAGGCCACCCACATTTATATGAGAGGGATGACACGGCTGATGTTGTTGTGGGTGGCTCCTGCTTGACTGCTAGCTAAAAGGTTTTCCATGTGGTCCTAGTGCCTGACAGATATAGTTCCATAGGTGTGGCTTGCTGCAAGAGATTCTCTCAAAGATCTACTGTTATGATAAGTTTTTACATAACTGTACTTTTCCTCAGGCCTGAATGCCACACCAGAGCCACATACTCCAAACATGGCCTAACAGGAGTTTCGTATACCATAAGAATTCCTTTTGATGTGAACCTCCTTGTTTCAAAATATTAATACTGTAAAGTAAATTTGAGGATTCATATTTCTCATTAATTGCTCCAAGTTCAAGATCTATTTAAGACTGTTAGAAATTGTAATACTCAGAACTTTGCAAAGATCAGTTACTTCACCGGTTTGTCATTTACATAAAACAGGATCATCACCCTTTTTTTTTCTTTTTGATAATCACCATGCTTTGTGTCTTTTTTTGCAGATTATTGGATTTCGTCCAATCACAGCCTACATGCAAGCTGTAGCACAGCAAATTCCCAGAGGGCCTGGGTGCAAGGCAATGTTACAGGGCCCCTCCCCAGTTTTGAATAAACATCAAAATTATGATTTGGGCCCCTCAAACCTCATGGGCCCGGGTGCCACTGCACCCCCTGTACCCTTGTAGCTATGCCCCTACATGCAAGTCAGTCTGCAGGAAACGAAATCCTCCTTTTTCCCTAAAATTATAGAAAGCTGTAGCATCTACATATTTCAGATGATGACCATTAGTTTTCAAGTCCTTTATAATAACTAGGAGCAGAAGGAGTACCAATTTTGTCCCCTGGGAGACACCACTCCTTCCTTACATGTTCCTAGTTTGAAAAACCTTCCAGAATTCCTGTACATTGAGACCTCTGGTCTAAAAAGGAATAAATCTGTCTGTACATTTCTGGGTATACTTTTAATTTGACATAGTTTTTGAATCAAAATGTTATGATCTGTGAGATTGAAGGCTCTCTTAAACTTGAGGAAGGCCATCTCAGTCATTAAACCTTCCTCAGTAGCAATCTGAAGGGCATACATACAGTAAATATAATGAATAAATGTCTTGTAGAATACCCCTTTATGTTGTCAGACTGATTTGTATGGATCTGCCCTAATTAAGTTGTTCAACAACCAAATAAAAACAAAATTGTTCAGCAGTCTTGCGTATATGGTGAGGTGAGTGAAATCGGTCTGACGTGGGGCTGGAAGATCTCCGGGAGAAGCACCCTGACCCAAAGACTAGGAGAATGCATGCCGTTTGCACAAAAAAACAGTATCAAAAGAAAGAAAAAAGTTGAAAGAAACATGGGTATAACTATATATGAAGCAGTGCTGGGGGCAGAACTGTGGCCTCCACTATGTGTCCCGTTATTCGGTTTTTGATAATGACTTTCAGAGCCTTGCAAGCAGTGATGTCAGGCTTCAGTTGCCCAGGACTGATATTTCACGTGTCCAGAAGATGGGCTCTGATTTGTCCACTTTCCTTCCACACCTAAGGACGAACAGATGAGCGTGTACTGTAAATGATTCTACCAGAGGTTCCAACAGTGCTGTTATGATCTTGTGGTGGATCCCATTGGCCCCTTAGGCATCTAGCTTGATCTTCACCACGAAGTCCACTGCCAGGTTCAGTGTGATGTCTGCAGGTTGTATAGTGGCTATTAATCCTGATGCCATTTGCACTCCCGGTGAGCACCCTGTGTACTGGATGTGACTCTGGGGCTGCTGAGAACCCTCATGCTTGAGTGTATAAAAGTGATGTGGCCGGTATCTGCAAATATTGTGTTTAAAGCTTGCATATTGTGTGCATGAGCCTCATGTCAAAGAGGGGGGAGGCAACATGGAGAAATTAGAGACTCAACTTGTGAAATGCACCAGTATACCTATTTGTGGTGACACTGGGAAAAGTCAGACACAACTCCATTTATATTTACTGGTTAACCCTTGCCTCAATGCTTGTGCGCGGAGGGCTTTTCAGATTGCTTTGCTATGTTGGGCTTTCCATGACCCAAGCCCATAAGACAGCATCATAAGGGCTAGTTCATTTTTCTCTTGGATTGAGATACAGATGAGGTGTATTGATGGGTCCTGAGAAGGACGAAACAAGTGTCCGTGTCTTCTGTTTTTAGGTTTTGCAGTGTTTTAGAGACCATTTGTCACCATGCATTCCTGCTTAAAGCAGAAACTGTTTAACTAAAAATAGTATGTGGCAGTTTGCATATACATCCCACATTTTGCATTACTGGAGTATGTGTGATTTTGTTTTTGGTTTTCTTTTCTCTGCCCCTTTCATCTTTCTTACTTAGAATATTTGCTTAGCAGGATTTTTGTCACATAGAGGTAGAGATCATCTGTTCTGACAGCTTATTTCCCCACCTGAAGTCATAATCCTTTGTTTCTGCATCATACTCATTTCCTTGGTAGCAGATTGTGATGTCACAGTGAAGGATTTGGACTTCCATGTTGGGAATAAACTGCAGCAACAGATGAATTCTGAGGTGCAGTGGGTCCTGGTTTTGTACAAATATCCTTAGGAGTAAGGACAAAGGGAAGAGTAATACTAACAATATGTGCAATATAAGTGTTATATTGTCTGAATAGTATGTTTCTTAAAGTTTTCTCACAGGCTTTCGTTACTCTTTAAAGAAAAACACTGGAAACTGCATTGCTTTCCGCAGCCACTACAAAAATGCCCTATTAGCACTGTCAGAGAGTAGCGACATTTTTTAAAATGTCCTCTAAATGCTTTTTGAGTGATTTAAACAGGGATCCACAACTTCCGCTTTCTGTTACTTGCCACCACTATCTCACGAATAGCCATGCTCTTCCCTAACTCACTTTATGCTAATATATAACATGGTAGTTGATGGCAGATAAGGACAGCTAGGCCCACCTAGCCTCTGCCCGCATCAGTGACCACTGACCCTACGTGGTCATTGGCTTTCACCTCTCTTTCCCACATCTAACTCCCCTTTGTCTACCCCATGCATGTTTGAATCCCCCCACTGTGCTAGCCTCCACCACTTCTTGGGGTAGGCTATTCCAAGCATCCACCACCCTTTCCGTGAAGAATTTCCTCACATTTCCCCTTGTCCTGCCCCCTTCAATCTCTTATCGTGCCCCCTTGTCCTTGTACAACTCTTGTACTGAAAAATATCACCCACTTGCACCTTGATCAAGCCCTTAAGATACTTGAAGGTTTCAGTCATGTCCCCCCACTCCCTCCTCTCCTCCAGTGTATACATATTGAGATCTTTTAATCTCTCCCCATATGTCTTCTGATGCAACCATTGCATCATCTTGGTCGCCCTTCTCTGGACCCCCTTCACCCTTTCTGTGTCCTTGCGAAGATGCGTCCTCCAGAACCGAACACCGTATTCCAGGTGAGACCTCACCATCATTTTGTGTAATGGCATCACCACCTCCCTTCTTGTGCTCGTGAGATACCCTTTCCTATACATCCCAACATCCCACTGGCCCTCTCCACAGCCTTGTTACACTGTTTGGCCACTTTTATCTGAGATGATTATCCATGAATCCCTTTTCATCCCTGGTAACTGCTAGTAAATCCCCCCCACCCTGTAACTCTCCGCAGGGTTTCTTCACCCTAGGTGCATGATTTTGCACTTCTTTGCATTTAAATAAGGTGCAGTCCCCAGCCAATGCACTGGCCACTGACTCACTTCCCAGCTGGCCCACCCAAAGAGGAAGTGAAGAACCCAGCCAATATTGGCTGGGTTCTTCACCCCATCCAGAGCGAGCCAGTCAGGCAGTGCACCAACGACCTGCACAGGCAGGACTTGTTAGTATAAAGTGAGTTGGGGAAGTTCACGGTTGCTCGTAAGATGGTGTCTTCCAGCAATAGAAGTGGAAGTTGCAGGTTGTTGTTTATATCATTAAAATAGCATTTAGAGGTTTTTAATTTACTGTTTTTTCCCTTGTCTGGCTGGCCCCCTTTGTCGGATCCCCCCCCCCAGTCCCGTCACCCCGTTTGTGGGGACTTACCTACCAGCCAGTACTTCCAGGGCTTGGGGGAGACCCCCCCCCCCGGGGTCAGTGGGATTCCCCAATCCCCGTCGGGAAACAGATTCAATATTTGGACTGGCAAGCCCAGCTAAGTCGGGTGCGATGCCTGCGAGGATCAGTGCACCATCCTGCTGTTTTTCCTTGTTTTCTCCCCTGACGGATGTGATGTGCGGCATGCACTCCCATGAGCTGCACTTTGATGTCTGACCCACCCCTCCTGCCCTGTCTAGGCAGTCTCAGGTACCTTCCTCCTGTGTACTACTAGGGGGTCAGGTGAACACCAGGCTGTGCAAGCCCCCGACTGCTTGATCCTCCTCCCCCTGGCCAGCCCTCCGACACTCGAGCTCTCTACCCAGCTTGGTTCGCTGATGGTGCGAGTGGTAGTTCTACCACTGTGCTGACAGACTGGCATATAGAGGTAATTTTAAAACATTATTTTACTGTCTGAAAGTGCTACTCTGGTGTTTTTTTAAGTGGCTGGGAAGATTTGTGACTTTTCCACTGTTTCCCCTTAAGGTCTTCCCAGGTCCATAGAGCAGATTTATGTTTCCTTCCACAATGAACTGCATGGAAAGTTACGCTGCCTTTTCTAATAATCATCACACAAATGTGTTTCAAAAATAACTGCTGTCTTGCCAGGTGCCATCCTGGGCTTGTCCTAGGCTCAAGTGCTGTTCCCATAATTTACTGAGGAGGAACATGTGTTGACATAAGTATGTAGTTGAAACATTCACAGTTTGTTGTAGCTGTCTCCCCACATTGATATTTACAATGTCTCCAAAGCAGTAGCGACCTTCCAAAGCAAAAACGGAGATGCAAACTGCAGTAAACAACAAATGTTGTATTTTATTGTCACCAAATAGTGAGAGCCCCTAGCGCTTCGGCATATGCCCCCTTGAAGGCACTCTGCCGAGGCGTGAGAGTCTCACTGTTTGGTGACAATAAACCTAACATTTTTTACGGATTACATCTCACCATTGAAAAGAGCATATTCATTGAATAATGGGTTTTTACTTGGTGGCGAACTCCTCCTGAGCGTGAGCGCAGTAATTTTGCTATTTTGGACATTGGTTGATATTTACGACAAGCCTTTTTGGGGGTCAGTCTCTAGTACCGTCATTTGTATGCACTGGGTTTGTGCAAGAAATTCATCACGAGCTTGTTGTTTGTGATGTTCCCACCGTGATTGCAGTGCGAGATGTGAAAAAGAGTTTGTGTAGCCTCTGTGCCATAAAAGTGGGTTAATTCTTTGTGGAGGGAGAGTTTTTTTTTTTTTTTAGCTGTTACTTTATATGCCTACTCACGGGCCTAGCATGGGAGGGAGATCCAGGTCCTGTCCCCCGACGTCCACCAGCCAACGCCGACCAGTACCCCCCAGAGCTTCCCTCTGTGGTGGGGGATGGCGGGGATCTCCAAACCACACCGAAGACTGGATCCTGTGTGGCCAGCGCTGTGGCTATTCGAGGGCGGGACCAGTGAGGCGCCTTCCATCATCCAGCCGGGGCATCTTTTTCTCCTCCAGAGGCACTGTGTACAATGGCATTGGTAGGGCACATGCCCCCATGCACGTCCCGTCAGACGTCTGCCCCACCTCTGACCTCATGGCAGTGTCTTATGTGCCACCCTCAGCCTCCGCTAGGAGCCAGGCATGCATCGAACGCTAATCGCCCCCCCCTCCCTTGAGAAGGAGAGCGCTGCGTGATCCTTCTCCTCCCCTGGCGGCCCTCGCTTGTTTCTGAACACAGCTCACTGGCTTGGCGCAAGGCGTGGCCTTTGGCGCCTCAATCCTAAGCGCTACTGGACCAGCAATGGGGAGGGGGAGTTGAACGGAAAGTTTGTTGGCCATCCCTCTACACCCCCCTCCAGAAGAGTCTGCAACTTTTCATGGTTATTCAGAATATCTGGGCTTGCATCAGGGTGCAAAAACAAGGAGTAAAAATCTTATTTGTCATTTTTGTCCCGGAGTTGCTCACTGAGTTGGTGCATTTCCAGGTGCCTCGTAGGGAGCGTGTTATTTGGACCTGTTTTATTAAAGGCCAAGGAGAAACTCTTCGATTAGTGCCATAGGATTTTTAACTTCTATTTTGAAAATGACCAGAGATGGGCAGACAGAGATATTTTCCCATCATCCGAAGCAAAGGACATCGCCTGAACAGTGCAGCACCCCCCCCCACCACCACCATCACCGTACTGCACTGCAGTGTCAGTTATGGGTGTTACCCCAAGTACCTGTTGTGGGCTAGAACAGATGACCTTCTGGTCTCCCATTGTGTATGCACAGGGGTCACATATGGCCCAGGGTTTGGCAACGGAAGCTAAATTGAGCCTGAAGAGTAGTGACTAACTTTTTTTTAAAGATCATTTTTATTCCTGTTGCTCTTCACCTATCCTCCTTACCCTAGCGCTGGGGGTCTGTCCAGGCTGCCCCTTCCTCTGGCCAGGAGTGTAGATGAGCAACTGCCTTCACAGCTGGTGCCAGTGCCATTCCTTAGTCATATGGCAGAGGGTGTGGAAATGCATGGCAACTTGTGACCTCCCTCCCCAGGTGTTCCTCACTCCTGCAATGAGCCTGACCTGTACATTCTAATAGTTATTATAAATCAGTTGAGAATTATCAGCCAATCACAGTAAAGAAATGCAGTACTGCATATGCACCATGCAGTGCTGCCTCAGCAATACACAAACAGCTGATTCCTGCATCAGAAGGCTCCCGCTGTCATCCCTCTCACACTGTAGTATCATGGTTAAGTGCTTGTACTCTCCATTTCCAAGTATGAACTATGAACTCGGGGAGGAAAACACACAAAAAAAAACTGAAAAATGTTTTTAAAAGAACAAAATGATAAAATGCCATGTACACAACCCTCATTTCCGACTGGACTACCAAGAGCATACTGCATCTTCACAGCGTCTGATTCCTCTGTCTTGGACACTCATTAACTGCAGGGGAGAAACCATAGTTGTAAAAATAAAAACATTTAATGTCATATAAAATTAAGTATGTATGTATGTTTTTGTTTTTTTTTGGTGTTGGCAAAATGCTCTACTGATTTATATGTTTATAGGTATAATTTAGCGTGTCCCTTGCTGAATAATAATGTTGTCCGTGCCGTTTGGGCTGACAGCACCTGAGATGAGACACAGCACAGTATAATGTCATTATTCATGAACTATACCAGGGAACATATAGAATAATACCCAACTATAAGAGCACCAGATTTGAACAAAACAGACATTTGTTTAGCCAAGAAAAAAAGAACAAAAGTCATAAGTGTCAGACAATGATAGCCTATTCTAAAATGCTTTTCAGTAGACTAATGACCCTTTTTTTCCACATGCCAACACAGCAAGGTAATCTATAAATCACATACGTTTACATTCTTTTACATGAGTTTTGACTACACATGCGTTTACTATAAGACCGTAGGTAGAGTTGCAGAGAAGAAACACCAGTCCGATAATTGCAGAATGAGTTGTTGCTGTGTCAGAAATCAAAATACTTCTCATAATGCGCAAAACTTTTTGTCAGCATTTTTTACCAGTTTTCCCAATTAGAATTGGCAGTTTTAATCAGAGATGTGGCTTTTTTTTTTTGTTACTCTTGACAGACTGTCCTGCCCAAGAATGATTGCTTTCTTCGAAACTACATGTCTAAAACACATATTAGGACGGTGTACCGAGTGTCAGGAAAGAATCTGGTAACTAATTCATAACGAGCAAAGAATTTAACAGGAGGGGGTCAAAGTTCAGCATTGGAAGTGGCTGCTGCGGCTGCTGCTGTGTGAGATAATTCTGTGGCTGGGCTCCGAAGAGAAAGACACACAGCAAGGGCTTTGTATGCTCAGCTAAAAATACCTCTGGACGGCCTCTCCCTGTCACACCAGCTATCAACTTCACAGGCAAGAGATTAGTTTTCTCTTTTTTTTTTTCCCCCTCTCTCTCTCTCTCTTCAAAATACTGGCATGGCAGATAAATCAAGGTTGCCTCATTTCTTGGGAAAGTGCTCACTGAGCGGTGAGTTGGTAAATGAAAAACTTAGATTATCTGCATACTGAGATGAAGTGGTTTCTAATCCCAATTTAATCTTTTCTGAAAAAAAAGAAACATCCTTTTCTTACTTGTATATAAATTTTCCCTGAATTCACATTTTTGTCCAGCTAGCTGAGCATTACATTATTTCTTTAACCAGTGAAGCTGTTGCTGCTGCTGCTGTTACCGAGAACAGAAACACTCCCCGAGAAAATAAATTGAATTTCTTAGACCTCGTTTGTCACATATTTTATTTATCAGTGATTAGTCATTGGTGCTTAGTTTTCACTGGCTTTGGGCCCACTTTGAAATTAATGTCACAGCAGTAGGGCAATAAAAAAGTAATTCATGTAAGGGAAAGCATTATAAACTATGTCCACGTAGTGTGCTGGAACAATTATCTTAATGTTTGTATACAGTGGAGTACAAGTAGAATAAGCATTTAGGCAGCTGTGAATTACAAAGCCTTACAATATGTGTGGCAGAAATCCTGTACTGTGATTGCGTGGACTACAGTCACATGACTCTATAATGATACCTCTGTTATTTACGCAGCTATGAATTATGCAAGGTGTGACACCAGAGGGACCAGGAAATGTAGTGTAGTAATGGCTCAAGTGAGGTTTGGTATTCTGAGGCCATCAGCAGAGGGGTATAAAGACCAGGAGGGACATCATTATGAACTATAATTCCTGGCCTTGAGTGGGTGGTTCTGCTTATGAAATGGTTTTAAATAATAAATAAATTGAAAGTCATTTTCTGGTGCTATACACATTGCATGGTACTGTGGCTTCAAGACAGTGTTTTCCGAAGTGGAGAATACTGGGTGGGAGTGGTGGTGGGGTTGCACGTCCTCTTTGAGGTACTGAAGCAGGAAGAAGATCGTTCCGTTCTGAAGTTGTTTATTTTTCTGAAAGGTTACTTTCTTTCATTTACAGTTGTGAAATGTTTTCTTGGTATGTTGCATGCCATTGTGCAATAAGGAAGGTAGGGAGAAACCAGTCTTTCCAGGGGGTGTGGAGTCTATGGTAGCTTTGATTGTTTTGTTTTTTTTGTTGGTTTTTTTTTGTGCTTATATTTTATGTCCCTTGACACCATCATGACTCTGCCTTGGAGCCTCATGGCACCTTCTCCAGCTTTTGCCTACCTTCTGGACTTGTCAAGTCCAGCCCCCACAGAGCCTTGGATAGCCTCTCCCCAGGCGGAGATGCAGGATGAGATGATATACCCATGCTGCGGGGGGCAGCTACATATACTGGGCGCTTCAGAATCCAGACCAAGGCTATTTTCCTTGTTTCTTCCTTTTCCCTGGTTCCTGGAAGGTATCCATGCAAGGGGACCAATGCATGTATCTTCCCTTCCTCACAGCCCCTCAGTTGCACTGTCACCTGTGGTCACACAAGTGGCAGTAGCTCAGCAGGGACAGCTGCCTCCCCACCCTGGAGAAAGAAAGCATCCTCTGACATACGAACCCCAAAGCGCGGGTCCTGCCAATGCCGTCGGGCTTGTTCCTAAACATGGGCTGCTGGTGTTACGAGCGGTATATATGATGCAAGTCATTGTGCAGTAAAAGAAAGGTAGAAAGAAAGCCATCTTTCGGTTGTGGTGTAAGAGCTGTTGGTTAATTGTAGGGGTGTGCAAGCAACGGATATTTTTTCCCCGAATACCATGAATAATGCACTTTTGTTATTCACATCCTGGATAATGAACAGGAGCACCATTCATCCCTATTTGGGACATACTGTCTTAAGGAAACACCAACAGCCTCCCACTCTTCTCCCTAACCAGGAGAAAGGACTGCTGTGTGACTGGACTTCTCTGCCGGGACTATATTGCCGTCCTTCCTTCCCCTCCACCCAAAGCTAGTTCTATTTTTATAGGCACAGGATTTGACTGACAACAGGAACTTCCTGTTTGGGAGCAGGAAGTGAGTGATCACAGAACCACCAAAGACCCACCATCCTAGAAGGGCAGGAGTAGCTCTCCGGCCCCCTCTAGCTGCTGGAGGTCTGCCTCTGAGCAAGTAAGTGGTCCACTGAGAAATATAGGATATTCTTGTCTCAGAACAGGACAATCAGGAGCTTAAAGGGCACACAGGCAGAAAGTAAGGAGAGAGAGAGAAAAAAAACAGAGGAAAGAGTAAGGATTGAAAACAGTTAAGGGCCAGAAATAAGACATGATTGGAGTGTGCAGTGCAGTGGCTGTGGAGCAGCAGTCTTCGGGAGACGTTCTGGAGGATGCGGTGTTGTCTCATCTGCAGGCACCTCTCTGGGCTGAGGGAGGAGGTTGCTCATCCCCAGGCTGAGTTGACCAGGATTTGTGGGACCTCCTCTTCCATCCAGGGACCACCAGTGCCACTGCCGCTGCCTCAGAGGTTGCCAGGAAAGAGGAGCGGTTGGACCACAGTGGGCTCAGGGAGGGTGAGGGTGGTGGAACAGAGGCGCATCCCTCCAGTTGTACCTCTCCACAATTCCTATGCCATTCTGGCAAAGTGTGGTTCCTCTATGGAGGCACCCGCAGTGGAGACCAAGGAGGATGCTGGGAACCTCCACAAAGGAGACCCACAGGAGGGTGGCAGGGGACCCTGCAGGGAAGAAAACTCTAGTGGGGACTCCATTGTTAGGAAGGTAGAACTGGGGAGGAAGGGAGGGGAGGTAAGGTGCCTGCCTGGCGCCATGGCTTGGAGGGACAGGGAGGCGAATCCTCAAGATTGCTGGAGCAACTGCACAGGGGGGAGCTGGATGTCATTGTCCACCTAGGGACAAATGACCTGGCTAAGGAAGGGATTAGAGAAGTGCAGGAAGAGTTTGTGGAATTGGGGAGGGGCCTTAGTCAAGTAGCACGCACTGGTAACCTTCTCGGAGGTGCTGCCCATCTATGGCATAGGAGAGGCTAGGGTGTTCCGCACCATGGGATTCAATCAGTGGTTGAAAAACTGGTGTGGAGCTCAGGGATTTAGCTTCATTGGGGACTGGGGGTCCACCTGGAGTGATGCAAGCCTATACTGGCATGATGGGCTGCATCTGTCCGGGAGGGGAACCAGGATCCTAGGTGATAGGTTTAAATACTTCATTGGCAAGCTTTTAAACTAGCCAAGGGGGAAAGCACTGGAAAGGAGCAGGGAAATTCTAGCCTCCCCAAATAATCACGGTAGTAAGTGCGGCAAACACCAACATAGAGGTGTCGATAGGGAGAAGGGCAGGGGTAAATGGAGAAACTGACAAAGGCAAGAAGGACAGGGATGGGGCAAAAGGAGTAAGGCCATCAGGAAATGGAGGGTAATGAGTACCAATGCCCGTAGTCTGGGCAACAAGCTCCCTGAGCTGGTGGCCTTGATGGAAGAGGGATGCCTGGATATCATAGCAGTCACAGAAACATGGTACACAGAGAACCATGACTGGGATGTTAACATACCAGGGTACATAACCTACAGGAGAGACAGGCAGGGGAGAAGAGGGGGAGGAGTATCTCTCTATGTAAAGGAAGGGATAAAAGCAACTGAACAAAAGAGTAAACAGGGAGGAGAGGAGGCACTGTGGGTCACCTTGGAGACTGGAAAGGGCACCACAATCTGCACAGGGTTGTGTGCAGACTCCTGTCAGGGAGGAATGGACAAGGATATGATAGAAGGCATTCTTAGAATGGCAGAGAAAGGGGAGATACTATTGATGGGAGACCTGAATATGCCAGATGTTAACTGGAGCACATTTGCTGCAGCCACATCCAAGCGCAGGACCATTCTTGATGTCCTACAGGTGGCAGGCATTAGACAGCTAGTTTCAGAACCCACTCATGAGGGAGCAATCTTAGACCTCGTACTCTCAAACGGGGACAGTGAGAGGATCTTAGATCTAGAAGTGGGTTGCCATCTGGGGACAAGTGACCATCAAACAGTGTGGTTCACGTTAAACTCAGCTACAGAGTCAAACCATACAAAAGTGAGGGTGCTGGACTTTAGGAGAGCTGACTTTGGCAAGATGGGAGAGTGCCTCAGAAAAGCACTAGCAAACAGGCTAAAAGGAGGTGTGGAACAACAATGGGGAATCATCAAAACTGCCATCACAGAGGCAACAAGCCTTTGTGTGAAGCAAATAAACAAATCAAAGCGAAAGAAAAAGCCACTATGGTTCTCAAAAGAGGTGGCTGTGAAAGTCAGGAAGAAAAGATAGCATTCTGGAAGTATAAGGAAACACAGAAGGAGCAGGACAGAGCTGTACCAGTTAAGGCAGAAGGAAGCAGGGAGGGAAGTCAGAATAGCAAAGGCCCAAACTGAGGAAAAGATAGCCAACTCAGTTAAGAAGGGGATAAACCTTTTATAGGTACATCAGCGTGTGAAAGACAAAGGGAGGGATAGTGAGGCTGAATAGAATGAGCGGTGGGTGGGCAGAGGGGGACAGTGAAAAGGCAGGGATACTGAACGAATATTTCTGCTCAGTATTCACAAAAGAGGAGGGAGTGCCTAATCCAATTAACAGAAGCACTCTTGATAGGGGGTCGATCCCAGTCCTTTCACAGAAGAAAGGGTTCTGCAAGAACTCCTAAAACTGAAGGTGGACAAAGCAATGGGTCCTGATGGAATTCACCCAGAATTCTAAAAGAATTAAGGAGGAACTAGTGAAACCACTGGCTACTCTTTTAATAAATCATGGGAGGATGGTGTGGTACCGAGGACTGGAGGAAGCGGATGTGATTCCCTTCACAAAGTGGGACCAAGACAGAGGCAGGAAACTACAGACCTGTCAGTCTGACCTCTGTGGTAGGAAAGTGATGGAGTCACTCTGAAGGAAAGAATAGTTGAGTACCTAGAGGCTAGTGGAGCACAGGACCCAAGGCAGCATGGATTCACAGTGGGAAGGTCATGTCAGGCAGATCTAATAGATTTCTTTGACTGGGTGACCAAAGTAGTAGACCAGGAGGGCTGTGGACATGGTCTACCTAGACTTTAGCAAGGCATTTGACACAGTCCCACACAAGATTAATAGTCAGATTAACCAGCCTGGGAGTGGGTCCCAGGGTGGTAGCCTGGGTAAAACATTGGCTGCACAACAGGACACAGAAGGTAATTGTAAATGGAGTCCACCCGAAGAAGGAGAGGTTACTAGTGGGCACCGCAGAGGTCTGTGATTGGGTCCAGTCCTTTTAATGTCTTCATCAGTGACATTGCAGAGGACTGGAAGGAGAAGTATGCCTTTTGCAGATGACACAAAGATCTGCAACAGGGTTGATACACAAGGAGTGCAAAGGATGAAAAGGGACTTGGCAAGGTTGGAGGAATGGTCAGAAGTATGGCAGCTAGGATTCAATGCAAAGAAGTGTAATAATGCACCTGGGAAACAAGAACCCAGGGGAAGAATACACAATGGGTGGGGAGGTAGTAACAACAACAAAACAGGAAAGGGACCTGGGGGTAATCATATCAGATGACCTTAAGGTTAGCAAGCAATGTGAAAAGACAGTAGGGAGGGCTGGGGGTATACTGGGATGTATAGGGAGAGGCATCAGCAGCAGAAAACAGGAAGTTGTTATCCCTCTGTACAGACAGTTGGTGAGACCCCTTCTGGAGTACTGTGTCCAGTTCTGGAGACCCCATCTCCGCAAGGACATAGACAGGATAGAGGTAGTCCAGAGGAGGGCAACTAAAATGGTGCAGGGTCTGCAGGAGAAGCCATATGAGGAGAGACTAAGGGAGCTTAATATGTATACCCTTGAGGAAAGAAGGGAGAGGGGGGACATGATAGAAACTTTTGGCACCTCAGTGGAATCAACACAGTCCAAGAGGGTAGCATCTTTCAGAAAAGAGACTTGCAAGAACAAGGGACACAATTTAAAGATAGAGGAGGGCGGTTCAGGGCAATGTGAGGAAGTATTATTTCACAGAGAGGGTAGTGGATGCATGGAACAGCCTTCCTGAGGAGGTTGTGGGGTCTAAAACTGTGGGAGAATTCAAGAATGCATGGGACAGACATAAGGCAATTCTAGTGGGGGGTAGGAAGAAATAGGCTGTTGGTTAACTAGGATCTACGGCCTATCCTGTAGGTAGGGAAATGGGCAGACTAGATGGGCCAAGCGGTCCTTATCTGCCGTCAAAGTCTATGTTTCTATGTAACCCAGATCTTTTAAATATAGACGCCCCTCCCCCCACCAGCCCAGTGGTGCAGAGGACTAAGGCGCTTGCGACTTACCTGCTGCCATGCCGGTGAGCCAGGTTCCGGAACGACCTTAGGTTGCTAGGGATCGGGGGGGGGGGGATTGAGCATCCCAGGGACAGCTGCCCTCCCCTGAGGAGGGTTGGCCAAGCCGTCTCGGCCTATGACTGCCACCGTGTGGAGGCCTGGGGGGGTAGTGCAGGTTCCGAGAGGCTTTGAAGGGTGGGAGCTGCAGTTTCAGAGTACACACACACACACTTGCGTGCCACTGTAGCCAGCAGAGAATTGGAAGAAAATGGAACATGGAGTCAGGTGGGCTTAATGAAGCCCCGCATGCTCTCCTTTGGCCTGCCCCATGGCTCTTTCCTCAGGACATTTCTGGATTGTACTGGGGGGGGGGGCTTTCCCTCTTGTGGCCCCATCATTTGGGGAATGTACAAAGGAATGAAGCCCGTGGGAGTGGGAGAGGCAGTAACCAGTCATGGGAGTGGGGATGGGGCTGAACAGCAGCCCATCTGACATAAGGAGGATAAAAAAAAAAAAAAGCTTTATAGCAAAAAATATAGAAGCCCCCAGTTCCCCCACTCTCAGGTAGCATCCTAGTCTCACCCTCCTCCTCCCCTGGCACCCACATTTTGATAATTATGTGCGTCTTTAGTAAAACACCACTGATGGGCAATCGGTACAGCCCCCCTGCCTCCACAGCCTGCTGCTAACTTTCAGTGCTTTGCAGCATACTGTAAGAAGTATTGATTGTTCCCCCACTCTGATAGCAGCACTTCCCAGTTCCAGAGGGAAGAACGCGACTGACACAGCCCACCCTCCCCCATGGCTGGCCCCTCTCCTCTGAATAAAAGCGCTGGCGCACTTGCTGGCTAAGTAAAACCAGATGATCAGGTGATCTGGTTTTTGCCATGTGAGCAAGCGTGAGCACACTTTCATTCAGAAGAAGGTGTCCAGTCGTGGAAGAGGGTGGACTGTGTCAGTTGCCATCTTCCCTTCGTAGGTGTGTGTGTGTGTGGGGGGTGAGTGTGATGAGGGTGCTGCTACAGGGTGGGAGCTGGGTGGGGCAGTCAGTTCTTCTTAAAGTGCACTGCAGAGCACTGAAAGCAGTCGTCTGTGGAGGCAGGTGGGTTGTGCCAGTGGCCCATCATTGGAGTTTTACTTAAAATATACACATACAGTCATTGTCGAGAGGTGGGTGCAGGGGATGGGATTGGGATGTTAATTGAAGATAGAGCGATGGGGGACTTGGCTTCTGTATTTTTAAGGACGTGTGCTAGGGAGGAGCGTGGGGGTTGTTTCTTTTCCCTTTTTAAATAAACCAAACACATACCAAATACCTGGGCTCAAAATATCGACTATTCAGCCGAACATTCAAAAAAAGATATTCGCACAGCCCTAGTTAATAGCAAGCAAGTTGAGTATGCAGGTACCCACAACAGGGCATGTGTTTAATACGAGTCCCAGGTGAATTGGAAGTTTCAGCACATGCCTTGAAGTGGGTGATTCACTTAGAAAATGAAAAATGGAAACAAATAATAGAAAAAGATTTAATGTTTATGTTTTATTTATTTATTTAAATCTCGGATTACAAATACCTTTGAGCTAGGGGCAGCTCATTTACAAAGGTTCCACGTCAAAGGAAAGGGTTACAATAAGGTTGGGAGGTATAGACAACATACATGGTATCAATGGTGGTACAGACAACATTCATGGCATCATCGGAGCACAGCAGGTCAACTGGTAACTAAGTGGGAACAGTGCTACACACTCAAGATTACAAGCAAGCATCGAAAACCATAGGGTACGTTTGAAGCAACATTGCTAATCAGAGGTGGTGGGGAAGGGGAAGAGTAAGGAAGGGGTAGGGGAGATGACAGGGCAGAGTCCAGATAGAGAAGGAAAAGAAAACATGGCAGCCAGAGGCCTTGTCACAGGGTGAGAGGGGTGGGAGGCTAAGGTGGGAGAAGGGAAAGAAGGGAAAAGGAGGGCGGATGAAGGAAAAGAAGAAAAGGGAGAGTGGGAACCAGAGGGTCTGGACAGGTCCAGGAAGGGGGGGGTCAGTGGAATAAGAGCAAGGAGGGGGTGAGGTAAGGGAGGAGGTGGCAGTGGGAAAGGGGAAATTGTTCTGTCAGGAGAGGTGAAACAAAACAGGAAGCCAAGTAAGAGCCTCAGAGAGTGAAAAAAGTGGTATAAGGGTGTTTGCAGAAGTGGGAAACTAGGTGTAACAATCACAAGTGCTTTCGATTAGGAGATGCTGACGAAGCATAAGTTTAAATTGGGACAGACTAGAAAGACTGCTCAGTTGGTTGCTTAGATTATTAAACCACAGGGGGTCTCTGTCTTGAAAGGATCGCTGGTATTGAGCAGTCCGACAGTGGGGTACTAGAAGGAGGTCAGAAACTGAGGTACATGTGTGTTGGGTCTTAGGGGATTTGTTTAGCAGGTAACCAATGCTCGGGGGTAGTAATCCAAGTAGAGCTTTTTTGGACAGGAGGCAGGTTTGATATTTGATCCTGTTATTTAGTTGGAACCAGCCAGATTGAGCATATAACTCACAGGTACGAGTGAGGCGTGCAGCACCCGTAACTAACGTACAGGCTTTGTTCAGGGCCACTGTGAGTCGTTTAAGAGATGTGGAGGTTGCAGCACAGTATATGATTAGACCATAATCAGTGATCGAGAGGACCGAGCTGTGAACTGCAACCTTCAGGGCTTCTTGGGTAAGACTTCGTCTGTGTCTGAAGAGGAGCCCAATTCTGGTATAAACATCTCTGGCAACATTTTCAGTGTGAGGCACAAAGGTAAGGTGACTATCCAGGGTTAGACCTAGGTATTTGAAAAGCTGAGTTTGTTCAAGAGAGTCTCCGTGGTTGTTGGTGATAGTGAGTTGATGGGCCTTAAACTTATTCCGAGAGGACAAAAACAGCTGGACTTTGTTTTTTTTTTGTAGTTTAGCACTAGTTTGTGATTATTAAACCATCTCTCTGCTTCTGTGAAGCCTTGTTGAAGACTGTTTTCAAGAGCATTGGGATCCAGATGGCTAGTAAAGATGACCGCGTCATCTGCGTAGAGGAGAGTACGCTGGTTGCAGACAGCTGGAAGGTCGTTCAGAAAAATACTGAACAACAAGGGGACCCAGGATTGAGCCTTGAGGTACCCCTGATCAGACAGCCCTCTGCTCTGAAAATACATTTGATATCCCCACCCTCTGCAGTCTATCACTGAGGTAGCTTCTGAACCATTTCAGGGTGTTTGGGGCAACACCAGTTTTGGAGAGTTGGCCAAGCAACAGTGTGTGATTCACTGTGTCAAAGGCTTTTGTTAGATCAAATAAGGCTGCACCTACAGTCTCGCCTTGATTGATTGCCTGTTGTACGAAGCTTGTGAATTCTAATGATGCTGTGGTAGTACTGTGCCCCTTTCTAAAGCCATGTTGTTGTGGGCACTGGGTGGAGTATGTGTCCAGATAAGCACCGAGCTGGTTGGTAACAATTCACTCGAGCACCTTGGAGAGTGGAGGGAGAATGGATATAGGCCATTAGTTACCCTGTAAGGAACGATCACCGGTTTTATGCACCGGAGTTACGAAGACCGTTTTCCAGGCATCAGGAAATTGTCCCAGTGTAACAGAAAGGTTTAGAATCTTAGTTATAGTTATATGTAGTTAGACTGTTACAAGATAGAATATGTGGATCTGGTATGGAAAGCTGAGAGCCTTTAAATGCACCCAGGAAGTGCATTCAGTTAGAAGAAAGGTATGCCCTGTAGTGGATGTTTTGTGTTTTAACAATTGAAAGGCTTTTATCTTTATGGAAAGAGTTCATTTTCATTTAGTTAGGATGTTGCTTGGTAGATTGTGTTAGGTGATTGACAAAACCTGTGTTTACTGGGGATTAAGTAAGCAATATTACAGGACAAGGGTGTACATTGAAGCATTTGAGATGCACACCCCAGGGATTTTGTGAGGCGCAAGGTTAAAGGCTGTGGGTCTTTACACCGCTAGGAAGTACAGGACAAATGCTTTAATACACACCGCAGTGTATTTTTGCACTTATGAAATGGGATTTGATGTGACAAACGGGTATTTTGGTGTAGAAAGGAGCTCAGATACCTGACCATACATGACTAGTATTTTAATGCACAGTCAGGTGATGTGTTTCATCCAGTAAGGCTACTGTATTTATTTGTTGTTGCCATTTTATAGTAAACAGTCAGGTGATGTGTTTAGATCAGTGAAGTTACTAGGCTTCTGAAGGATTCTAAAGCCCATTTTATAACTTACAGTAGCGTTGCAGGGTTTTAGTTTGTCTTATGTGTATTGTTGCTTTGATTTCTTGAAATGTTACGTTAGAGGGCTGGTTACATGAGGGGTTGTCCTGTAGCAGTGATTCATTTGAATATTCATGTTTGGAGCTGGAATGCTTCTATAGTGGCCTTTCTTGGTCATATAGTGAACCCAGAGTGGATGTATAGTAACCTTTCTTGGTTATATAGTGACCTTTTTCACATTGTATGGATGGAGCCATTGTGGCAGAGAATTAACAGGATAATGCAGCCCCATGTGATGGGTCTTACCCAGCGAGAAGGCAACAATATTACAGTTTTTATTTTTTCAGGTTAGCCCAGCTGAGGTACAGTATCTCATGTTCATTGAAGTTCTGCTTTTAACAATTTTTCAGCTAGTTGGACTGCAACATTGTGTGGTTAAGTGACTTGCTCAAGGTCACACAGCATGTAATTGGCTCTGGGGGGATTTTTATTTATTTATTTATTTAAAAGTTTCACCAGGAAAGCATACTGAGCAGAGTACCGCTCGATTTCAGATGCGTCCTGGGGGTGGGGGAGTGGGGGAAATGCACAATAATACATTTGACACGAAATACAAAAACAGGAGTGGTTACAAAGAATGTGCAACACACATGAGAAATCTGTATAACCAATGACAGCAGATAGTTTTCTGCCAAAGTGATCTTTGCTGCTACTACCCAGTTGATCCAAGCTATTACATAGCTACTTCTCAGTCGCACCAAGCTGTTACATTGCTGCCCCTTCTCTGCGACCAGTCAAGAATGGCTCTACTACCTAGCAAAGTACTCTTTCTCATCTCCATTGTTATTTGCCTTCCCACCCTAATCTACCACACCATTAACTCCTGATCCCCCACCCTCTGATACACTTAAACTAACCCATCCCTCACACACACCCCTTACTGCGACTCTCAATCTACTTTAACCTGGTCCCACTACTCTTTCTGCCCTTGTCCCTGTCTCTTCTCCCACTCACAGTTTTGGACGATTCTCCACTTAATTGCCTTCCAGTAAACTCCACTTGCCCATACCCAACCGTCTCTTAGACAGTGCTCGTTCACCTCGCGGTGCAAGCAAATACTCTCAAATTACTTAATTATCACTCTCCTGCTCCTAGCAGTGGGCGACATACATCCAAACCCAGGCCCTGCACATACTACCCCCCCCAACTAATTCTGCGGTTATATCCCCTGATGTGCTCACTTCTACTACTCAATGCAGTTCCCTCCCCATGGGTTGCGAGTACTTTACCTAATCATAAGAAGCCTAGCCCCCAAACTCGACCTGCTCCAGGTGCTAGCTGTCCAGTATGCCCCTGACATCATCGTTCTGTCTGAAACCTGGTTAAATACCAACTTGAAGGACTCCTCCATTGCCATCCCAGGCTACACTGTCACTCAGCATAACCGCTGCCACGTCGCCTCGGACATATACTTCTCTGTAGTCTTAGCCAAGGAGAAGTCTCAAGCCTACAGCTACTAATGTTGCAACTGTCCCTTCCCTTCTCACTCCCGATTTATATTGCTGGTGCCCACAGCCGCCATGGTACTTCATCCGCAACTGTCACCGACCTTATACAACACATTGTCTCTCTTACCCCTTCTGGTGAATTGTATATCATGGGAGATTTTAATCACAACTGGCCATCTCCCTCCCTCAACAAAGCTCGGGCAGATATAACTGCCTTAAACCTTTCCCAGATCATCACTGAGCCTACCCGCACAAACCATAAGACTGGCAATCACTCCCTTATTGTCTGGGCACTCACCTCCCACCCTCACCATATCTTCAAAGCCGGCTTACTACCCGACTCCATAAGCGACCACCACATCACCTACCTCGTCCGTAAAATCCACTGACCCATACCCCCTCCTCCCAAGTTTATGCTACAACGCTCCTATAAATCTCTCAATCTTACCCCCCTGCTGGAAGACCTAGCTCTTGCCAACTGGGGACCCTATACCACTAATAGTACTATCGATGACTCCCTCGTACATTTCCGCAACACATTCCTCAGCGTCTGGGATAAGCATGCCCCACTGAGACACATTAGGTTCAGGGGGAACCACCTACCCTGGATTACTCCCGAGCTTATAGCTTGCCAAAATACCTGTGACAAGGCTTGGAAAGCTTACAAATCCTCGCTCTTCGCAAGTGATAGACACCTACCGCATGCTCTGAAATAAATGCACCAAAGCCACTTGGATAGCTAAAGTTGACTACTTTAGCGCCACCTTTCATGCCAATATAACTAGACCGTCCAAATTCTGGAAGGTCATTCACTCCCTCTTCTCCCCCCTGCCCACGGCTAACCCCACCCCCTATTACACACAAGAGACACACTTCTCTCCTACTTCACAAACATCTCTCCTACAGAGGCTCTGAATGCCTTACTTGCCCTTAACCCCCTCAAAAGGCAAATCTCCTGATGGGTTGGACCCCAAACTACTCTATCTGTGTGCTCCTGCCATTGCAATTCCGCTTGCCAACCTCCTAAACCTATCTTTTGCCACTGCAACTGTTCCTAAGGATTGGAAACATGCCATTGTTCTGCCCCTTCTTAAAGGAGGTGACCCCTCCTCCACTGCAAACTACCACCCTATTCCCTCCTCCCGGCCCTCGTGAAACTCCAGGAACACCTCGTGCTCTCCCTGCTTTCCAGTTTCCTCTCTGACTCCAGCTTCTTCACACCCTACCAGTCTGGATTTAGGAAGAACCACTCCACTGCCACTTCCTTGCTAAGACTTTCTGACACCATCCTCTCTGGGATGGACAAAGGTCTAGTCACCTTGGCCATCTTTGTCAATCTAGCTAAAACTTTTGACACCATCTCCCATCCCCTCCTGCTAACTTGCCTCTCTGCAGCCAGACTATCAGAGTCTGCCACAAACCGGTTCAGTACCTACCTGATAGGCAGAACCCAATCAGTCAGAATTGTGGATACCACCTCCGCTCCTCGCCCTATAGATACCGGTGTCCCTCAGGGATCTGTACTCGGCCCTATCCTTTTTTCAGTCTTTCTCAGTGATCTCCCACTAATCTGTTCATCTTCCTCCGTTCACAGGTATGCAGATGACACTGTTCTGTTTACCACTGGCTGCACCCCCTGACGAGGTTGCTACCAACCTTCAGGCTGACTTCAATAAAGTTCAGCTCTGGTTTAGCTCACATCAGCTCTGGCTCAATGCCAAAAAGACAGTCTCCATGACCTTTGGCACCAGGCTGAGACTAGCTAGGCTCACAGCCCTCCCCAGCTTCCACACCCTTGATGGGATGGTCCTTGAGGATGCTACTACTTTTAGGTACCATGGGGTATGGTTTGACCAACACCTATCCTTCTCTGCACATGTTAATGCTATCCTGAAAAAACTGTGCCCCAAGCTCGGTGCCCTTTACAGGAATCACAGTAGCCTCCCGCTAGCTGCGAGACACGATCTTGTGCAGAAGATGATCCTACCTACCTTTGACTACTGAGATGTAGTCTACAGTGCCACTCCTAAGTCTACCCTATCCAGGCTGGATCCCCTTTTCAACGCTTTCTGACGCTTTGCTCTTGATGCCCCCCCACGCACCCATCACTGCGCGCTCTACCATTCACTGGTATTCCACTCTCTCTCAAGTCGCCGACCACTCCATAGTGCAAAATTTGTGTCAAAATTCTGGCTCGGCTCCTTCCCGCACTGCCTTACCTCCTCTCTATCGTCTCCCCTTACCTCCTCTCATGCCCTCAGATCCTCTGACTCCTGGCAACCGTCAATCCCTCACCAATGGATCTCAGCGGGTCAAGCTGCCTTCTCCTACCACCTCCCTAAATTCTGGAACGACCTTCCACACCAAATTCGCTGCTCTTCCTCCATGCATTCATCATCCACCGCCCTGTCCAACTACTACGCGGTTAACTGCTCCTGTGCCTGATACTCTCCCTCTTCCACCCCCGTTACCACCCATTCCCTGACTTCCGTTCCCCCCACCCCACCCCATACCACCCGTCCCCTGACTCCCCTCCCCACTTCATTACTGTAGCATAAAAGCCACCCACCTTCCCCTGTGCCCCTCCCTCTTCACCTGCCCCTCCATAAGCGGCCTGACCAGCGGCGCTTAACTATTGCTATGAATGCTGGCTTATTTTAAACAACTGCACTTACTGTCCTTTGTACTGCTCTTATTTGCCTATGTTCTCATTGCCTCATGTCTCTTTTGAGTATTATGGCTATTGTAACCCAGTCTTGTTTTAACCTCAATCCATGTTTTACCATCATGTAAAATGAAACTTTAATGTTATGTTGTAATGCCTTGTATAATATAATCAACAATTCCATGTCACACTGCCTGTTGTTGTTCTCCAACTGTAACCGCCCCAGTCGCACCGTGAGATGAGCATCTTGTTACTCAGTGTGCATTTCCTGGTGAAACATTTTTTTTTTTTGTGTAATCTATTTTTCCGCCTCGTGCTCGCTGGTCCACCACTCCTTTGGGCTCTACCAAGTTCCCCCCCAGCCCCTACTGTCCTTACCCAGCCCTCCTCTGATCCTCGTATCACAGCCAACCCCCGGGATATCCCAGCATATCCCTTCGCCGGGCGGGTCCCCCTCCTCCGAGGGGGAAGGCACCGGGGGGAGGCATGACATCAGCACATACTCTCTAGGGCCCAGGGATGCTGCCAAGGAACAGGAGGCCTTGGGAAGGCACTGGAGGCCTTCAGGGAACAGAGAGTCTTCATCTGGCGTGCGATTTTCCTGGCTTTCTTAAGGTGCGTGATGTCCGGACGTCAAGGCAAGAGCCGACGTCTATCACACACCACCCCAATGTCCCTGACATGTTGCTCTACCCCTGGCCTCCACCAGTGGTCACTTCAACACCGGGTCGCAGCCTCTTACCTCCCAGAAGGCAGCGAGCAGTCATGGGACAATCAAGCTGCCTCCCCCGGCCAGCCCTCCAGCGACCCGAGCTTGTTCCCGAACCCAGGTCGCTGGCGTCGCAAGCGGAAATCCAACCGCTGCGCCGATGGGGCCGGCCTTTGTTGAAACATTTCAATAAATAATGGGCGGGTGAGTAGGGGGCTCCCCGTCACCGGAGGTAATCCATGGGGGTTACAAGAGTGAGGGCCTGAAGGAGCAGAGGCCAGGGACAGCAGTCGGATGAGGGGTCGGGCTGGGGGGAGAGAGAAACAGCAAAAAAAAAATAGACAGGGAGAAGGGAGGGTTGACTGAGACCAGCTAGGGTCTTTGGAGACAGATTAGACAGGGGACATCTAGATTAACTGAGTTGGTCAAGTGATCCTTTTCTACCGACAAATTCTGTGTTTCTGTATTTCCATCCATTCAAGCTTTCTTTTTTTTTGTGGGGGGGGCTGCTTTTACATGTATTGACATAGACAAGGTGAAAACCAAAAAGAAAGGAGCACAGTTCAAATGGTAGGGCTGAAAAAACATTACAGAGGAGCCCAGTTCTAACTCTGAACCTCTTAGACATTGTCAGGTTTTTGTCTGGTGCAGTTTCACCAGGCTGCTTCTGGTATAAGCTTGCTGTTCTCCCTGGGACCAATCATGCGTTATCCAACTGCTTGCCTGTCAGTTTGGAACAACTAGTGTTTCAGCAGCTCAGTCTGATATCTATTTATTTGGTGGCCTGCCAACACAGGATGCAAATGAGGTGCTTGGGGGACAGAAGGCAGAGTCTCATTAGCTTTATAGAGGTGGCTGTTCAGTTTGTCCGCCATTACAATGAATGGGGATGGAGGGATGTTGTCAGAAATTAGCCTGCACATCACTGTAAGAGTCTAGGCTATCAAGAAGCAGTCAGTAATAGCACCATTGACTGTCAGATCTTTGAAGGCTTTATTCACCATTGGACCAGTGACCTGAGCAAGCATGAAGACACAGAGCAAGGTGTTATGATAGACTTGTTCTCTGCTTGTCCATGAGTAGGGATAGCAGGCACCACCGACAGCACCTGTTCAAGTGGTAGTGGAGTGGACCTGTGTATCTTGTTCTGTACATCAGCCCTAGACCCCCCCGGTGTCTACCCTTCCCTTTTATAGATGTATCAAATTAGACAGGGGGGTGAGAGAGACCATTGTGGAAGCATTTATGTAAATGTAAACAAGTAGAACAGAATCATTATCAAGATTTTAGGATGAGCTGGCCCGGTGGAGCAGAGGGTTGAGGCGATGGACGGCACATCTTGTGCCTCGCCAGCGACCCATGTTTGGGAACAAGCCTGGGTCATCTGAGGTTGGCAAGGGAGGGTGAAGATGTGAGCGGCTGCTGGCTAGTGGCCCTCTGCCTCAGGAGGGAGGACCAGGTGTCCTCAGAGCTTGGCCGCCCCCTGGTGGAGGCCAGAGTGGCAGCGCCGCTCTGAGGACTGCCAGTGTTAGGCTGAGGGAAGGTTGAAGAGACTGGCACTGGAGCTGTGGTGCTCATGTTTGCCTCCACGCACATACGCCACCACTTCCGGGGTCTCGGGTGTAGGGCCGAGGGGCGTAAATGGAGGAAACAGCGGGGGCCACCGAGGATGATGCCTCCGGACCAGCTTAGGGGATCTGCCAGGGCGTGCATGGCACCTTAACACCCCAAGACCAGTAGGGTTGGCGGATGATGAGGGTGACCTGCTGCAGGAGGATAAACAGAGTTACAAAAAAAAAAAGATTTTAGGATGGGGATTTTGGAAGAATTCATAAGTCGTATCTTGTAGCTGTGTATGCGAGATTGCATGTTAGGGCATTGAATGCTAGGAGAGTCGACTTTGTGTACAGATCACTGTGGCTTCTCTTTACCCAATGGGTTCACCTCAATCACCACCTTTGAAAATAAGTCTTGTAGTGTGTTAAATAGGACCCCTAGAGTGGTATACATCTAGAGACCCCTCCCACTGCTGTTGTACCTGAAGTTGCCTCAGCCCCTGCGGCATAAACCGAGGCAGTGTGAACTAGTGTCTAGAGAAGTGGGTACAGGTTTGGGGAACCAGGTCCAGATTTCACCACCTCCACTTACAATGTTAATCAGAGAAAGTCAAGTAACCTATTAGCATTTCATTCTTCCCCCCGCTGTCAAATGGGTTAAAAGCCGGATGCCACTGAAAATGAGATACCACATTCCAGCCGGGGCTGTCCTGGATAAATAAACTGTAAAGTAAATAATAATTGGTGTTCACAAGCTACGGTAGCGTGCAAGGGTTAGCAGCAGGTCGAGGGATAACTTGATGAGCAACTTGAGATTGGAGTAACACGAGGAGGTGTGTGACACCTTCAAGCTATTTTTCTAAGAATAATTACATTAGGCTAGTGTTTTTTTAGTGAACACAAGTTGTTGGTATAACAGTGTCAGTTATCAACATTTCTTTGTTTGGCATTGAATCCCTACATTTGAGTTAAAGTCAAAAGCAGCCTATTTATGCTAGCAGACAGAGTTCATAGCCGAGGTACGTTTTCTATGTTTTCTCCCGGGGATTCATCCATCATTTGATTAAATTTTTCCTGACATTTTGCCCAAGCAACCTTAAAGGAACCAAACAAAGCAAAGGGAAACCTATATATGAATAAACTGTACTTTCAGTATAAAGCCCTCTCCATCGCTTTCTCTTACTCAGTTATGTTTCTTTTTACTTTAACCTAAACACTATTTTCACCGTCCGCACTGTTCCAGAAACCCTCTCGTGTAAGTAAAGCAAGAAGGTAGAAGTGCTGAATAATATAAATAAGTACCTTTAAAATCTGGACTTTTATACATTTTTGGCATTTTTTTGTTTCACATTGCCGAAACTAGGAAGCATTTTAAGAGAACTGTGCCAATCAAAGCCTAAGGTTGCCAGGAATGTGCTGCGCAATGATGGGATCTTAGCGAAGCATCTCGTTCCCAGTACTCAGTCCTTACAGAGCCATATGTATTATGTGTAACATCAGCACTATATGTGTACATGTCATCTTTATCATTATTTAACTTGTACATTAGAGTGTAATGTACAAGTTAAATAATGATAAGGATGACAAAGGTACACATATAGTGCTAATGTTACACATAATACATACGGCTCTGTAAGGACTGAGTACTGGGAACGAGATGCCTCGCTAAGATCACATCATCGTGCTGCATATTCCCGGCCGCCTTAGGCTCCGATCAGTGCGGTTCTCTTAAAATGCTTCCTGGTTTCAGCCATGTGAAAAAAGTCACTGAAAATGTGTTAATGTCCGTATTTTAAGGTGCTTATTTATATTATTCAGCACCTCTCCGTTCCTGCTTTACGTCCACTGGAGGGTTTCTGGAACAATATGCACTGTAAAGTAGTGTTTAGATAGCCATGCTTGTGCCTATGAAACTGGCCTGGTTGTTAAGCTTTGACTTGTGCTATAAAAGCAGTCTAACATCTTTAACAATTTAAATGAAAATGTCCCCAGTCATGTCACTGGAGCTGTCTCCCTCGTTAAACATCACATGTCCTGAGTACCGGGGGTGGGGCAGGCAAACTGAGAAGTGGAAGTGTTTGGGGCCAAATTATAGTCCCTTCCTTCCCAAAACGCTGTACACACAAAATTAGTATTAGAACACTAATTAGAGCCAATGCGTTTCCATTTTCAAAAGTGGCCATTCCATTTGACAAAATCTTAAAAATGTTTTTCCCCCAAATTGAGGGCAAATCAGCATGTTTTATTCAAAACTTAGGCTCAAAATAGTGAGGTTCTCCAAAAAAGCTGGTGCAAAGTTGTTGTTTTTTTATGAAATGTTGCAAATAGAGGGTTTTTTTAATGAAAAATTGACTCCCAAGTGCTGGTTTAAAAAAGACAAATTCAGTTTTTTACCGTTCTTTTTCTATTGAAAACAGAACATCATTGGCCCAAAGTAATGGACTCCCGCAACAGTAAGGATGTTTTAATATTCATCAGCAAAAGCACCACAAATAATCTTTCACATTCCGTTTACGTTAACAAAAGAATTACATAGAATGATAGAATTTGATGGCAGATGAGGACTGCTTGGCCCACCTGGTCTGATCATTTGCCTACCTAACGGATAAGCTGAAGATCCTAGTTAACCAACAGCCTACTTCTACCTACCCCCCACTAGAATTGTCTTATGTGTGTCCCATGCATTCATGAATTCCCCCACTGTTTTTGACTCTACGACCTCCTCAGGAAGGCCGTTCCATGCATCTACAACCCTCTCTGTGAAGAAATACTTCCTCATACTACCTCTGAGCTGTCCCCCCTCTATCTTCAAATTGTGCCCCCTTGTTCTAGCACATCTCTTTTTCTGAAAGATGCTACCCTCTTGGACTTTGTTGATTCCCTTGAGGTATTTGAAAGTTTCTATCATGTGCCCCCTCTCCCTTCTTTCCTCGAGGCTATACATCTTAAGCTCCTTTAGTCTTTCTTCATATGTCTTCTGGTGCAGACGCTGCACCATTTTGGTTAACCTCCTCTGTACAGCCTCCACCCTGTCTATGTGTTTGCAGAGATGGGGGCTTACCAACTGTATGTACAGAGGGCCAACAGCTTCCTGTTTTCTACTGGTGATGCCTCTCCCTATGCATCCCAATATCCCCCCAGCCCTTCTTGCTGCCTTATCCCATTGCTGGCCCACCTTTGGGTCGTCTAATATGACTACCCCCAGGTCCCTTTCCATTTTTGTTGTTGTCAGTATCTCACCACCCATTGTGTACTCTTCCTCTGGGTTTTTGTTTCCCAGGTGCATTACTTTGCACTTCTTTGCGTTGAATCTAAGCTGCCATACATTTGACCATTCCTCTAACCTTGACAAGTCCCTTTTCATCCTTTCCACCCCACATTGAGTATCAACCCTGTTGCAGATCTTTGTGTCATCTGCAAAGATGCATACTTTCCCCTTCCAGTCCCTCTGCAATGTCACTTACAGTATAAAGACATTAAAAAGGACTGGCCTCAGTACTGAACCCTACGGTACCCCACTAGTAACCCCCCTTTCTTCACTGTGGACTCCATTTACTATTACCCACTGTATCCTGTTGTCCAGCCAGTGTTTTACCCAGGCTACCACCCTGGGACCCACTCCCAGGCTGGCTAGTTTGTTTATTAATCTTTTGTCCGGGACTGTGTCAAATGCCTTGCTAAAGTCTAGGTAGGCCATGTCCACAGCCCCTCCCTGGTCTACTACTTTGGTTACCCAGTCAAAGAAATCAATTAGATTTATCTGACATAACCTTCCTTCTGTGAATCCATGCTGCCTTGGGTCCTTTGCCCCATTGGCCTCTAGGTGCTCAATAATTCTTTCCTTCAGAAGTCATTCCATCATTTTCCCTGCCACAGAGGTCAAACTGACAGGTCTGTAGTTTCCTGCCTCTGTCTTGCTCCCACTTTTGTGAAGGGTAATCACATCCACCCTCCTCCAGTCCTCAGGTACCACACTATCCTCCCATGATTTATTACAAAGGGTAGTCAATGGTGTTACTGGTTCTTCCCTTAGTTCTTTTAGAATTCTGGGGTGAATCCCATCAGGCCCCACTGCTTTATCCACTTTCAGTTTTAAGAGTTCTTTCAGAACCCTTTCTTCTGTGAAAGGACTACTATCAACCTCCCCGTGCACAGTGCTTCTTTTGACTGGATTAGGTATCTTCCCCCTACTTTTCCATTGTGAATGCTGAGCAGAAGTATTCGTTCAGTAGCCCTGCTTTTTCACTGTCGGTCTCTGCCCAACCACCTTCCTCTTTATTCAGCATCAGTATCCCTGACTTAGTCTTTCTTTACTCCCTAATTTACCTATAAAAGGTTTTATCCCCCTTCTTAACTGAGTTGGCTATCTTTTCCTCGGTTTGGGCCTTTGCTATTCTGACTGCCCTCCCCGCTTCCTTCTGCTTTAACTGGTACAGTTCTCTGTCTTACTCCTTCTATGTTTATACTTCCTGAATGCTACCTTTTTCTCCTTAACCTTCCCCGCCACTTCTTTTGAGAACCATCATGGTTTTTTTCTTTCGTTTTGATTTGTTTATTTGCTTCACACAAAGGCTTGTTGCCTTTGTGATGGCGGTTTTGATGTTTCCCCATTGTTGCTCCACCCCACCTTCTTGCCTGTTTGCTAGTGCTTGAGGCACTCTCCCATTTTGACAAAATCAGCCCTCCTGAAGTCCAGTACCTTCACTTTTGTGTGGCTTGACTCTACAGCTAAGTTTATCGTGAACCACACTGTTTGGTGGTCGCTTGTTCCCAGATGGCTACCCACTTCAAGATCAGAGATCCCTCTCCATCCCCATTTAAGAGTACTAGGTCTAAGATTGCTCCCTCCAGAGTGGGTTCCAAAACTAGCTGTCTGAGGCATGCCCCCTGTAGGGCATCGAGAATAGCCCTGCTCTTGGATGTGGCTGCAGCAAAGGTGCTCCAGTTAACATCTGGCATATTCAGGTCCCTCATCAGCAATAATCTCCCCTTTCTCTGCCATCCTAAGGATGCCTTCTATCATTTCCTTGTCCATTTCCTCCCCTTGAGATGGGGGTCTGTATACAACCCCTGTGCGGATTGTGGTGCCATTTCCAGCCTCCAGGTTGACCCACAGTGCGTCCTCTCCTCCCTGTTTACCCTTTAGTTCTATTGCTTTGATCCCTTCCCTTTCATAGAGAGCTACTCCTCCTCCTCTTCTTCCTCCTTCCGTGTCCCTCCTGTAGATTGTGTACCCTGGTATGTTGACATCCCAGTCATGGTTCTCTCTCTGTACCATGTTTCTGTGACTGCCACAATATCCAGGCATCCCTCTTCCATCAAGGCCACCATTTCGGGGAGTTTTTTACGTAGACTATGGGCATTGGTACTTATTACACTCCATTTTTTTATGGCTTTATTTGTTTTTGCCCCATCCCTGTCCTTACTGCCTTTGTCTTTTGATTATTGATTTCCTTTTCTATTCACAGTTGCCATCTCAACAAGTAGTGTCTCACCTGGAAATACCTGCCTCTGACTTTCTCTCATCTAAATTATATATTTTGCCAACTGTTCCCAATCGTCTATGTTCTGTGCCTTTCACTAGCTAGAAAACGTATACAAGAAGTCCTTGTTTATCCCCACTTTTGAAAAAAAAAATCTGCATTTTTTAGATGGTGGTAGAAATGTAAACCCCCAAACTAGATTTAATACAAGATGTCAGCATATTGAAACAACAAAAGGCATAGGTCTGGATATTCAGACTGCACCAGAAAGTGGCGCAAGCAACTGGGGGGGGCCGGGGCCAGGGCCAGGTAATATTCAACGGTTATTCGCCATGGCACAGAACCATTGAATATGGCACAGACGGCGTCCTCACTGCGCGTGGCACAGTGGCACTACATCAGCGCAAGCCACTGATAGGGAGCACGGGGATGCGCCAGCACAAACGTAGTTGCGCTGGGTGCATCACTCACGATATTCAGCGGAGGGCATGCAAATGAGGCCATAATCTATGCAAGGCGCAAGTGGGATCATTTGCATGCCTTGCGCTGGGCAGCCCAGCGCAGTGCGCCTGGCACTCTGCACAGAGTGACGTGTGCCGTGGGGATCCCAGGGCATCCCGCCCTGTACCGATCGCGGTTAAACACTGTAGATCATTTCCCTGGTAGTCTATGTACCCCATGTCCGATTGCCGTAAAACACTGTAGAAGCAATCCCTGGTAGTCTAGTGGTACCCCCGCCCATTGCTGTGATCGCGGTACATATCTGTATATCATTTCCTGGTGTCCCAGTGGCACCTCCACCCACACTGCACCTTTGCTTCCCCCATCATCGCGTGCGGCTGCAACCCACCTGCATACCTCTCAGTCACCTGCCGAATGACAGGTAAAGTAAGGACTTGCAGGGCATACCGACTAGACAGTCCCAAATATGGGACCAGTGGACTTGCAGCCCATACTGTACCTGTCATTCGGTGGGTTGCCAGGCGGTATGAGGGCTGGTTGCAGCTGCCCGCTGATGACAGGGGTGGGCGGGTGGGTGCTGTGTGTGGGTGGAGGGTGGGGTGCCACTGGATCACCATGGAAATTATATATGGAGATGTATTGTGATTGCAGCAACGAGCAGGAGGGGGTAACCACTAGACTACCAGGGATTAATTCTACAGTGTTTTACGGCGATCGGGGACACGGTGTGGGGGGGCACTAAACTATCAGGGAATAAGTCTACTGTATTTTACGGTGATTGCAGCAACGGGAGTGGGGGTCCACTAGACTACCAGGGTTATGTGGGAGCTTGCGGACGGTGTTCTGGGTGGGCAAGTGCCCACCCATGGCTGGCAGCTGCTGTGTTGCACCATGCAATACAGTTGCCCACCTGTGGGTGGCTGGGATTTGTTCCCACTCCTCACGGGCTCAACTTTGAGCTGCCATATGCGCTGCACATCCCGGGCTGAATATCGGGATGTGCCGCATATGCATGGGCATGCCCCCTGCATCTGCTCCGCATACCATTACATTGTGCCCCGGCGCATCGGGTTTTGCGCTGCGCCTGGCAGCCCTTTAAATATCCCACAGGGGTGCAATGTGGGGTTGCGCCAACAGCAACTCTGTTGCGCCATGCGCAACCCCTTTGAATATCTGGGCCATAGAATGCATTTCAGTTGAAAAGGCATTGGTACATCTCTCCACACTTTTGCTGTATGGTCGGAAGGGACTCGACATCCATAAGGTCCATTCCCTGCTTCATAAATAGTGATGAATCCATATTCAAATCAGTTGAATTCCAAAAGGTTAAGGTCATCTCCTTTTTACGTACAACCTTCCCCCCAGCATGATTACCCTCACATTGTGCTACCAAGGTGGTGTCCTGAGTTTGGGAGTTAGCCCCGGTCCCCACTTGTTCAGTGGCCTAGAGACAAGCTGTCCATCTCAGGGAGCATTTTTGACATTGCCCAACTCAAACAGTGATCCCTGTGGCAGTCTAGGTAATGTTGGGGGGGCTTCTCCCCCAGGGAGCACTGTGGACACTGAAGTGCATGACACGCAAGGTGGGTGTAAGAGGTGGAATGATGAGCGTGTGCCCTTAGGTATTGGGAGTGACCTCACATTGCTGACAGCTCCTGAGAGAACATGAGAAACTGAGACTGAGGATTGCTTCCCGCACTACATCCCACCCCATGACAGAATTCTGCCTCCCTCCATCCTTTTTGGGGAGACGCTCCATGGGGAATCGTGGGTTGGTTAGTTCTTGGGAACATGGTGGCATTTCCGGGGTCACAACCTCAAGTGCAAAACGTGTGAATAAAAAAGACAAACCTTTGGAGGACTGGGGGGGGGGGGGATGATTAGCAGTAGGTCCAGCAGCACAGGGTGAGTCTGGCGGGCAACAGGGATTGTGCCTTTTGGGTTCCCAGAGGAGTGGATGCCCCGGCCATGGCAGCAAACGAAACCAAAGCCAAACTCTGTTTTGTAGAAGGATTGTAATATTGTAGTATCAGGGAATGATTTCAGCTTATCATTAATTCAGCTTCTTTGAATTAAGTTTTTTTTGTTGTTTTTGCACCTTGCCGCCGGCCCCCATCTGATCGACTCCCCCAGCCCCAGCTCCCGGAATCACCAGGGCTGGCGTTGAATTATGTTTTTAATTATGCTGTTGCTGTGTTGGTTTGTTAACTTTCATTTAACAATTGCCGATTGCGAGACACTGCTAGAAATAGTCTTCACAGCCAAAGACAGTGTCAGAGTTTTTAAAATTTCTTCTACACTCCTCTACCTTGATAAGTTAAAACAATTTGCAAAAGAACCCATTACTATGAAACATTTGAAAAGGAAAATTAGTAAGTGAGTTGTCTCTATCTTAAGGCTATGTTATGCCAAGGAGGATACGCATCAGCCAGAGTAAAATAACAGGTGTAAAAAAAGATGGCAACATTTACATTTGATGTATTACACAGAACAAGCACATTTACAACCATATCACTTGGTGTTCTTTTCACTTTTTTTTTTTTTTTTTTCACTTGGTATTTCTGGCTTCCTTGTTCCTGGCCAGCCCCAATCAGGAACCCACCCCATTCCCCCTCCTCCACACCCCTATTCAGTCACTCGTCATCCCTGGAACTTACCCCAGTCCCCCATGACTTACCCCTCATGGCAGGGTTAGCGGGGCTTTCCCCAGGTGCCCAGTCGGTAGTGCTAGGCCTGTGGGGCCATCCTTCGTTACACCTGGCAATGGATCTTTCTCCAAGTTTTCTAGCCCTGGGATGTTGACGTGCAATGATTCGGAGCGTCTGTTGACATTCCACACCCATGTGGGTCTTGTGACTGCCTTGACACTCAGATTCGGCTAGGTGCAGAAGACGTGATCCCACTCTGCGAGAGGAGAGCAGTCCATTGTTGTTCGCTCCTCTAACCACCGGTTGAGCCCCCGTGACCCGAATTTGCTCCCATACCTGGGTCATAGGAGTAGCAAACTTAGTGTTACCACTGCCCTACCGCGCCAGCAGTGTTTTGATTTTAATAGTAAATTGTTCATAGATAGATGTATGGATAGACAGCCAGATAGATAGATAGAATGAAAACATGGATGTGCCCCCCCCCCAAAAAAAAAGTTCATGACTTATTTTACCGTATACTGTACCAAACCAGCTAGGTACCATATACCCAGCTAAGTAACCAAGCACAGCTTATTGTCTGTGAACAGCTTAAGAGCAAGTAGCGCCAAAAACAGCAGGCAGAAAATGTGAGTAATTTTTAATAGTAGTCCCTTATTGCTTTTTAGGTGTTTTTTTTGAAACTCTGCTTTATTCGAATCATAGCCTACAGTAAAAAGTTTCAGTAGGCTATGGTTACAGAAGCCAAAGTTAACTCTTCATCACCTAATGTTCCAGATGATAATGCAGAATAAAACAGAGCTATCCAGTGTGATACACAATTGGTAAGAGTGACTCAGGTTGACATTATTTGACAACTAAACTAATACAGTGGACCTAAACTAATTTAAACTGAAACATAAACCTTTTTTTTTTTTCTCCGTGTTCCTTTGTTCCCTTGGGGCTGCCGGCCAGGGCTGTTCAGTCTCGTCTCTGCTCCCCCAACCGACTACAGCCTCCCCTGGCACCAGTCTGACCCATGACCGACCCCCCCCCCAGAAAGGGGAGGACCATCCCCCCCCAACCTGGAGCATTATCCAGTAGTGGGTTAGCTGTTTCGGGCAGTGCCACGGATCGGGGGCTGAGCAGTCCAATACAATGTACTCTACTACAGTAAACAGCAAGTAAACCAAAATGTTTTTGCACACAAAGTGCACATTGAGACCAGCCCCACACATGAGTGTGGGGCCCTTGGTGCTGACTGTTCCCCTTTAATAACACAGTAACGCATGCTGAACATGCTACACAGCACCTTATTGCATCCTTGTTAACACATGTAAAAACCACAGTATTAATATGTTAATAACATGTATCACAATAACTTAACAACACATGATACAGCAGAGCAAAACTACTCATCCTTGTAGTGTGCATAACACTCTGACATAACTGGTTTGTGTTGAGAAAAAAGTGAGACTAGATGAAAAAATAGCAGTTCTGAACTGGGGGTATATTATGTAAATATATCACGGTCATATGATCCTCTTACCAGTCACATTACAGGATCTTCCTCCTTCCTTCCCTCTCTTCATCCCTTCCTTCTTTCCTTCCTTCCTGTCTAAAATGGGCTTCCTGTAGCACAGATGGTAGCTAGCCCACAAGGGCTTATTGTCATGCAGATTATTTGCTTTTAGCTTGTTTGAAACTAATTGATTGATTATTTGTGCAAATGTTTGGTGCTTTTCACCTATGTCAGTATTAACTTTCTCTAGGTGTGCTGTATTTAGTTGCTGTTTTAAAGAAAAGATCCACCAGCCCTTGTGTAAAAGATGCTTCTTCTTTGGACCCTATGACATGAAAGGCTGAGGTGTTGAGCGCCATACCTCCAGCCACACTGGTAATCTGGATTCGGGAACGGACCAGGGTCGCTTGGAGGCTGGCCACGGGAAGGAGGATTGAGCGTCCACAGATGGCTGTCATACTTTTTTTTTGGGGGGGGGGAGGGTGGTTGACAGCAGGCAACTGCCTCTCTCATGGACTGGCACAGGCATTCAAGTACGTGTGATGCATTGCACGCATGCCGGCCTTGGGTGCAAGGAGTAAAAAAAGAAAAGCAGGAGCTGCGCATTATCTACTTTTCCCAACCCACGCTATCGCCCAGCCTTTCCCTCTGCCCCGCCAATGGGGTAAGCAAAAGTGGGGGAGCAAGGCAGGTAGGACCTGGGAGATGGTGGCCATTCGAGGGAGGGGGTAGGGGCTGAAGAGCCAGCCAGCATCTGGCCAAACAAAATAACTCTATAGAAGAAAAAGAAAAAAAACAATTTTATTTCGCTAAAATGGAACAAGGATGAGCACCATGAAGAATAATACTAACATACTAAAAGCCAGCAGAATAGGCCTAATGGTTTGTCATGTCTGCTCGATAGCCAGACACCTAGTGTTTGCTTGCTATCCCCCCCAGCCAAAAGAGGGTCTTCATTGGATTTAGAATCCCCTTGTACATGTCCCACCCTTTCTTGAAGCCCTCCACTGTGCCTTCCTCCACCAGCCTCTTGGGCAGCGCATTCCACGGCTCCACCACCCTCTCAGTGAAATAATGCCTCCTACGTTCCCCCCTATAATTTCCCTCTCAAGTTTCCAATTATGCCCCCTCGTTGTTCCCCCCTTTTTTAGCCTAAACAGCTCCTTGTTTCTGCTCTGTTATTCCCTTTACCTACTTGAAAACTCGTATCATGTCTCCCCTATCCCTCCTCTCCTCCAGTGTTTACATCCCAAGATCCTTCAATCCCTCCTCATAGGTCTTCCCCTCCATTCCATGAATCATCCTGGTCACTCTTCTCTGAACTCTCTCCAACAGTGCTATGTCCTTCTTCAGATGAGGTATCCAGAAAATAAAGTAATAACATAATAAAGTCAAATAACCAGTATATGATAGAAAGCAGTCGGTGCGAAGCAGTGCCATCTAGTAGGTAAAGCTTTGAATTGCAGTCACAGCAGTGCCAAGTCATTTTAACAGTGAAGTAAGGCCTCTGCTGGTGGTCTGTAGGAGAGCAAGTGTGAAAATGAAAGGAGTTCTCTAACCTCCTAGTGGAAGTTTTTATTTAGCAGAGTGGTTAGTGCTGCTGTTTTTGGGACCCGGGGGTTCCAAGTTTGATTCTCAGCAAGTGCTGGAGGTGTGTCTGCGTAAAAGTGACAGACATAACATTCATCATAAGCATGCTTTATATGATCTAGAGGCCAAGCCACTATCCACTTAAACGTCATCAGTGGCCACTGAAAAGTTTGCTTAAAGTGGCAGTATTTGTTAGTCAGCAAAAGAATTCGTCATGTATCTTTTTTTTGCCATAAAGTTTATTAGACATGTAAAATTGATAAGACAGTGTTTAGATACAAACTGTATAGGAAGTGACAACAATCAGTATAAACATACAAAATACAATTCCTCAAGACAATGCCCGTGCATTACAGATTACCTTTCTGTTCCCAGATTTAGTACATATTGTCTTGTGGGCCAAATGGCGCCTGAGAAAGGCAAGTTCAGCATATGTTTGCCAGTGGTAGTAGCAGTGTCGTATTGTCAAAATAGAAGGATGTGCATGGAGACAGGTTCCAAGACTGAGTGATATTTGGTAGCATTAGAACAGTAGGTTTTTAGCAAAAAAATGTGTCTGACCTTAAATTCATCCTTCACGTATTTTTAATAAAAAATATATATATATATATATATATTATTCATTGTTTTTCTGTGCCTTCTCCGGCTATTGGTAGATATACCTACTGTTGGCCTGGATGTACTACACTTCTTGGGGCTGTGGGCGGAGGAGAGTTGTGCCATGTGTCCTCATGCTCCATAGGGATCGTCGGCATGCTCACCTCATGGGATATGCAGTACTGTGCCACTTCCTGCCATTGTCCTGAGCGCTCTGCCACCTGTACGTGTACAAGTGGCAGCACTGCAGCGAAACGCAGCCCCCTTTGCTCCCCTGGGGAGGAGAGCGTCCCCTGGGACACGCGATCCTCTCTCCCCCGCCCACAGCCAGCCCCCAACACTCTAAACTCATTCCCTAACCCAGGTTTCTGGCATCATGAGCAGGAGCCCCTCCACTGCGCCGAGGGGCCAGCTTTCTCAGATATATATACACACTAACATACTAAGAAGCCAGCAGATTAGACCCTGTGATCTGTTGAGTCTGCTCGATGATCACTGCCTTCCCAGGGCACCGTTTTTAGCCCCCAAGATCCCCCATCCCCACCACCCAGTGGGGCTCTGGGATGCATGTTCCCCCTATAGCTATCCCAGCCTTTCTTGAATCACTCCACAGTTGTAGCAGCCACCAACTTCCCAGGCAGAGCATTCCAGGGCTCCACCACCCTCTCGGTGAAGTAGCATCTCCTTGATTCTTCCCTAAGTCTCCCCCCATCCAGCCTCATTGAGTGTCCTCTGGTGGTCCCTACCTCCCTCAGCTGAAGCACCCCCCCCAAGGCTTACCCTATTCATTCCCTTGAGATATTTGAAGACCTCTATCATATCCCTCCTGTTCCTTCTCTCCTCCAGCAAGTATAGGTAGAGCTCCTGCAATCTCTTCTCATAGGGCCTTTCCACTAGTCCCAGTATCATCCTGGTTGCCCTCCTCTTGAACCTCTCCAGAAGAACAATGTCCGTCTTTAAGTAGGGATGCCAAAACTGCATGCAGTATTTGAGGTGTGGTCTAACCAGCAGTTGTACAGTGGAAGGAGCACTTCTCGACTCCTTGAGGTTGTCCCCCTGGCTGTGCAGCTCAGCATTTTGTTTACTTGGGCCGCTGCCCTCCTACACTGCTCCGAGTTATTCATTTTGGCATCCACCACCACCCCGAGGTCCTTCTCCCTTCTAGAAACCTGCAGTGTCTCTTCCCCCAAGGTGTATACATGAGCTGGGTTTTTGTCCCCCAGGTGCAGAACCCTGCACTTCCCAGTATTAAATTTTGCTTCAGGCTCGCCAACCCCCAGAGTCTCCAGGTCCTCTTGGAGGCCAGCTTCCCTCTTCCACCTCTACCACCGCCCACAGCCCATATAATATTTTTTTCTGTTTATGCACCTCCCACATGGCATCCCCTGTCCAGTCACTCCTTCGGAGCACCTAGGTCCCCGACGTCCTCCTGATACCTACCGCCATCCACCAGCCCCAATTGCAGCTTACCTGGGTAGCCTGACGTATCCCTATATTGGGAGAGTCCCTCTCTCCCGGGGGGGGGATGCCTTACTGGTTAATTTGCATCCCAGGGCTGAGGGGCTGGTCCGGGCTGACCCTGGGGTTTTGTGGTGGCAGGAGCCAATGCTTGTCATCTGGTCGGTCAAGGAACCCTTTTCTCATTTTTCTGCCCTGCCCACCACAGTTCTCGGCCTTGCATGAGCGCAGGCGACCTCGGGTGGGGACGTGCAGGGGGCATGTTGAGGCAGCACATCCCCAATCCACCCGCAGATGCCAAGGCTAGTCCCACCCCCACCCCCGGGAGGAAAGCGTCCAATGGACGCTTGCAGATCCCCCTCCCTGCCGGTCTCTGCTCCTGGTACCCGGGCTTGGGGCATGAAATTGGGTCACCAGCATTCCGAGCGAACCCCTTTGCTTGACGCCATGGAGCCAGCACCTCCCACATTATTAAAATAGCTTTTATGGCTGATTTGTAAATTAACAACACAAGTCTTTAAAGATGGCCACCACAGAGTTTATAAAAATCTCTTTTGTTGATGTTCCTTGTTGAATATACACAGTGTATTCATACTGTGGCTGTATTAGCCCCATACTAATACTGGGGGTGTACTATTATGGTGCTACAACATATTTCTGATGGTAAACAGCTCAGTACTGTAGTAAGATATTTAATTATTTCATGGCGGGCATGGCACGGGAGCAGGAACTTCACAATTCCATATCTTAGTTCAAGGATGAATGAAAAAGAAAAGAAAAATAGGTGTACTGATGTTTTTGTCTGACAAATACTGCTGGGAAGAAAACGACATGGTGACTAACGAATATTGCTACTTTACGTGGCTATGGGTCAGCAGGTTTTTTGGGCATACTTTTTCCAGTTGCCCATAATGATCCCCATTAAAGGAACTTCATTTGCTGTAAAATTTATTGTCATGGCTACATGACCACCAAACATGAAGAAGATTTTTACACACGGATCGCAAGGCAGGACAGCTGGAAGAAAACTGTTTTCTTTGTTTTGAAATGACGTGCTAGGTTTATATTACAGTTCTTCATGCACATGTGTAAGAAGGCCACGGCAGAGGCTGCTGGATGGCAGAGTGGTAGTGGTGCACACTGTCGTGCTGGGGACTTGAGTGTGGGTGCGAACTCAGTAGTTGCATTGGGGGGCTGGGATGGCGCTGCTGTGTGGCAGCGCTCCCAGCCAAGGGAGGGCTACATCCAGATTCCACAGCCATTATGACCCCTGTGATTAGCCGAGGCAGCTTGTCCACCCCACAGGGTGTTGCTGTGAGCGTAGTAAGGCTCATATATGGGGTTGCACTAGGTTCGCCAGTTCACCTGGGGAGGAGGGAGGACATGTCTCCCTGCCGCCAGTCATGGTGACTGCCAGTGCTCTCGGGCCCTGCACCTTGTGGATCCCCACTGGTTTGACGGTGGGGATACTGGCAGTAGGGACTGGAGGTGGCCATTACTATGGCCAGAAGCAGGAGTAAGGTGGCAGTAGAGGAGCAAAAAGATCAGTGAAAACAAAGAGAAGTCTCACGACATTGTTTTTGTTGTAATGTTTCATTTGGGTAGGTTCTTACTTGTGTGTGGTTACCATCTGAATACCTCTGAGTACAATAGCCTATATGTGCTGGAGTGCAGAAAGACCCATAAGACAGGAATCTGACTGTGTTGTATGACTGACATGATGAAGAGAGTTTAACTCCCGAAAGCTAGTCTTAAAAACAGTGTATTAGTCTAATAAAAGGAATAGACTGCAGAGAGTGTCTTTTTCCCTGCATCATCTTGTTAGACATTGCAGTTTGTTTTTTATGTGAGGCTTAATGTGGGAAAGTGGGGGTGAGTCCAGCCTAAGTTTTGAGTTATCAGTTAAAGTGAAAAACATTAGACCCCCTCTTAACCTATTAGTTTCTGGAGGAGGAAGGTTTAAAATATCGTATGACTTGCTTCTGGATCAGCTCCAAAGTGCACAAAATTTCACCCTGGTCATGTGACTTCCCCTTGCCCACATACTTTTAAGTAATGTATCTGTCCTGTCTTGTGTCTTGATAGTTGACCCTGTACTCTGGTGTAGACAGTGGATGGATGAGAGAGATACCATGAGCAGCAGTAGTATTTAGACAGCTGCACATGTGACACAGACCCCCCCCCCCCACCTAGGCTATTTCAGTCTTCTTAGGACACCACCCTGCATTAAAAATTGGGGATGGCTGCAGCATTGATATCATCACCCTGTTACTCAAGACTGAGCCAAAAAAAGGCAGGCGATTAGTAGGAGTGGGTGAGACTAAGTGTGACCTGTTGGGCCAGTTTCAAGATGGGCTGGGCTGAACCCGATTCAGCTTGATTTAGCTTGATGTTCAGGAAAGGGTTGGGGGGGGGGCCCAAGCTACTCCAGGCTTTCACCTCTACATTGCTGCCGCTTGCCTGGATACTGCTGCCTGACCTGCTCTCCTCCATTGCTGCTTCTGGCCCTAACATCTGTCCTCTGCTTTTGGCCACTACCAACCTGGGCTGGATTTGAACTCGCAAAACCTAACTTCCACCCCCCCTGGAGTACCTTGCGATAAAACCAAAGTTACTAGAGGATTGCAGCTTGAGCTGGTCAGACCAAAATCTCTGCCTGGAAGGTGGCTGTGGGGCTAAGCTGCATATTGCCTGTATCACAACAAATAATATGGTAGACAACTCTGATTTACTTTTTTTATGGATGTTTTACTGATTGTTTATCTGGGATAGCCCGGCTGAGCTGTAAAATCTCCAGGCTGGGGGAGGGGTATCCTGCTGCTGCCAGTTTTGAAGCTGATGATGTAACTGAAGCACGAGCTGGTAGAGCAACCTGCTCAGGGACGCACAGGGAGTCGTTGTCTGCAGTGTGATCTACGCCTGCATGAACTAGTTTACAAGACTGAACCCTAACCATAGGAATACACAGTCTCCTAGTACATGCACACACAGTTGTTCTGCATTTCCCATCTTGGGGGTATTCAGAAACCTCCTCTGTTGACTGAGCCTTAACAACTTGCAGCTCCTCTTTGAAAAGAGAGGGCTCTTTCTTGATCAGGTTTTGGCGTTGTTTTTCTAGGAGTTAACTCAACACTCTGAGCAGGGGGATTTTAGATATATGGTTCATTTTTCACTAGCGTGGCATACTTCTACTTCCATAAATAATTTTCTTGTCTTTCTACATGCAGAGTAACTAGCAGACAAAAAAACAGGCTGTGGAATGTATTGCAACCTAGACTTGCTTCTAGCTAAACATAGTGGTTTTGATGCACCATTATGCGGTGTTTTGGGGCCCCTACAATGCCTGCTGTGTGCTGCAAGTTGTGCTATGTGAACACCCCCAGAACTGAATCGGCTCTGGACAGCTGAGCTGCTCAGAAGGTGGGAAGCAAATATGCAGTAGGCATTTCCCAGCTTAGTGTGGATGTAGCCCATAGTTTAAAAAGTGTGTCCTCTACAGGGACTAGACCTCTGCTGCCCATCAGTTGGAAACCACTGCCTCTCAGAACAGTGCACGACAGCAAGGGGGGGATGCACCAGTCAACAGACTGTGGTACTCTCCAGGAACTGAAATGACTCCATTAACTGTAAGTGTAAACATGGCTTTATACGACGAGACTGATTCCAGTTTTGCCCCATGGCTGGGGGGGGGGTGGCGGTGCAGTGGACATACATCCACAGGTGATCTGTCAGGCGGATGTTTTTCATGATGTCTAGACAGCAACATTATTGAAGGAACCTCTGTCTTGGTTCCAAGAATAACATGTCTTCCAGTTTGTCAGGTTGGTTTTGAATAACCAGACCGACAGGGAGTTATGCCTCACAGTAAATAAACTAGAAGAGTGATTGGTATACATTTGACAAGTAATTAGCAAATAGTAATGATCTAAACTGTCACTGTCTTTTTTTTAAGTGGCAGATCCTTTACTGGAGGGGTGTGTGTGTGTATGCTTTAGGCCTTTGTCCTACAGAACTGCAGTTTGTTTGTTTTTTTAAACTCAAGTTTGTAAGGTAGTACAAGGAAACATGACATATCAAAGTGCAAGTCTTTTGTCCTCCCAGAAACTATATAACACTTGTACATACATAATAATAAAAAAAAACTGAGCACACACAACCACACATGGCACTGGTCATAAAAAAATATTTAGTTACATACCAACATATTGGAGGCCTAAAAAGCCTGATTTATTTCAGATATTAACATTCTTTGTCAGTAGTTATATAACAATAAAAGCAAGCAAATACTTAGTATCTAACAGCTGCTTTTTATTGTTATGCTAGCCTTTGACAAAGGATGTGTTAGTATTTTAGGCCTCCAATATGTTGATATGTAAATAAAAAACATTTTTTTAAGACCAGTGCCCTTGGTATGTGTGGTTGTGTATGTGCTGCCTTTTTGTGTTTTTTTTTTTTTTTTTTGATGTCTTTTGGCATTGAAGCACCACGTCCTTATGCTTGCTCCTTTCTGGTGAATTACACTTGTACATACATATATCCTGGTACATCTTCAGAGAATTGCTGGTTTACAAGCTGACAACACACTGCTTAAAGCAGCAGTATTTGTTAGTTGGCAAAAATGTCATAATATAGTTTTTTTTTTTTAGCAAAAATACATTTCTGGCATCCTTAGATTATCAATCAATCAAATCTTTATTTATTCAGGCGAACATCATTGAGCAAGGCTCATTTACAAGATGGACCTGATTAATCCTCAGTGTATTTTTTAGTTTTCTCCGATATTTTTATAACTGCATTTTTTTTGCTACGTTTGTATTAATGACTCTAGTCATTAAAGCTGACAGTTTTTTTTTTAAATCTGTTCCGCTGAGGTTACCTGTTGAATGTACATATTAGATTCATAATGTGGATATATATTAAGATCGTGCTGTCACATGTTTCTGATGGTGAACAGCACAGTACCAAGATGTTTAATTTTTTTCATGGTAGACATGGCTTGAGAGTAGGAACTTTTAAAAACTTTCAAATCCCGTATCTTGGTTCAAGAACCAAAGAAAACAAAAAGAAAATGGATTTTTGTTGGAAAAAATATTATTGCTGAAAAAGACTACATGTCAACTAACAATATTGCTGCTTTAAGTCAATATTTTACACCGATTTATTAGTTATTACATCAGTACACTAATCCATCCATTATTACACCACCAACTGAAAAGTTTTTTTTTAATTTGTTACCTCAGCCTCAAAACCATAACTTATAAGGAAAAAAGGGTTTATCAACAGTTGGCATTGTACTATCATCCCATAATTTGCTCAGTTATCCTTTGTTTTTGTTTACATTTCTGCCACCAGCCATGTTGAACTGGAAACCCCCTCTGCTGCCCAACTGCACATGTGTATGACTGGCAGTACTACACAGGGACATCGGGAGTGTTCAGCACAGGGTCCCACTGTAGTAACCAAAAGACGTGATGCAACGTGAAGGGGGAGCTGAAAATTAGGTAGCCGCCATATTTATTGTGGCGCCACAACAATTGGAAAAAAATGTTAAATACCTAAAAAAACTAAAGATCGCTAGAAAAAAATATTTACAGATATGGAAACCTCATCTATGACTGCATGCTCACAACCCAGAAAGTAATTTTAATAATCATTTCCTGATTATGTTGCACTGCTGCTTTAAAGGGAAACTCCGATTGAGTCCCTCAGTGCAGCAGCGGCTGCAGAAGCAGCCGATTAGAGCTTTCAACATAAGAACATTTTTTTACTACCTGATGCCCTGGAATTTAAATAAAAAGATCTTCGCTCCATCATGGCGACAGACCGCGAGCAGCACCGCAGCATCTCAGGTGACTTCCGCTATGAAGGTTATGCTACGAGGGCTACCAACATCTGCCATTTGTTGTAGCCCTCATTAGCATAACCTTCGTGGCAGAAGTCACCCGAGGTGCGCGAGATGTCCGCCTGCGGGTCTGTCGCCATGATGGAGTGAGCGGATCATTTTTAATAAAATTCCAGGGCACCAGGTAGTAAAAAAAAAAAAAATTATTTTTTGTTGAAAGCCCTAATCAGGTGTTTCTGCAGCCACTGCTGCACTGAGGGACTCGGTCGGAGTTTCCCTTTAAAGCAGCAGTGTAATGTAAAAAATAAAATAAAAAATTGCTCTTTTTTGACAGTTTATTCCCTGTGCTCTGTTGAGCATTTCCCTGGTACTCTTTCCCACCAGCATTGTAATATCACCCCATAATATGCTCTGTTTTCCTTGTTTACTTTTCTGCCACTGGCCACGTTGAACAGGAACCCCCTCTGCTGCCAACTGCACATACGTATGACTGGCAGTACTACACAGGGGCATCGGGAGTGTTCAGCACAGGGTCCCACTGCAGTAATCAGAAGACGTGATGCGATGTGAAGGGGGAGTGCAGCTAAAAATTAGGCAGCTACCATATTTATTGTGGCACCACAACAATTGAAATAAATTTTAAATATATAAAAAACTAAAGATCACTAGAAACAAACATTTACAGATATGGAAACCTCATCTGTGGCTGCGTGCTTATAACCAGGAAAAAGAATTTTGATAATCATGTCCTGATTATGTTGCACTGCTGCTTTAAGGTGATGCCACTAATCTTCCCAAACTCATTAAGGAATTACTTTCTGCACTGATGGAAAGTTTTCAGAATCTCTAACAAAATTTAAATAAAGCCTATTTTAACAAACCCAGTGTAGTGTTTAAAACAAGCCCTATAAAGGTGTTGTGTACTCATAAAATAATGCCACCTTGGGGGGTCTAAAGAGGTTATAAATGGATATATATATAGAGAAGGAGTGATGCCATAATCTTGATTTTTCTGTAGCGCTCCACATTGTCCATGGGTATTCACAACAGCTGGGTAATGTGCACCCCTACTAGGGGAAATGGCACCCCCCAAAACTTTAGAATACTGGGCATATAAGGATTCCGATCAGCTTCAGCAACAACTCTCCAGTCTTAGCTGTACCATTGAAGGGAAAAGATCTGTCAAGCTTCTTTGAAGAGCTTTCAGGCTTCTAGGCCTTGGGGCTACAGTTCTGCAGAGCAGGTTTGAGGCTACCTGGTGACAGGGAGCACTCCTAAAATAAAATTGTGCCTGTTAAGCTGCGGCTTTTAATTTGGCTAACCTGCTCTCCCCATTTTCCACTGCTTGTGCTTGGATTGGGTGCCACATCTGTCTTCTAGTTCAGGGTATGTTATTTTTGAGGTCTCTGATTTAAAAAAATAAATAAATAAATAAATAAATAAATACAGGTGCCACAGGTATTTTTCCTTTTCTTAGGGGTATAGTCCATGGCTTCCTGAGGGGTCTCTTTCTGCTATTTATGCGCCGGGTTCTCCCTCCCCATCCCAGTTTTAGGCCTTTTTGTCTGCTTTTTTGCATGTTCCCTATAACTGCAAGGCAATTTTCCCTTGTTTTCTATTGAAGCAAATTTTTCAGTTTTCCTGTACAACTAATGCAACTATATAGGAGCAGTTCTCCTGCAGATGTATTTTTTTCCTGTATATCTGGGAGCCCTGTGTTTACATTTTTGCTTTTTAAATGGCATTTCCCCTTTAAGATTCTCCTCGGCAGCCTTAGCCCCAGTATATAGTCAAACTGAATGTTTAGCTGCCAAGGAGTGGATTTTCTTTTTCTGTGTGCAGAGTTGTGTTTTTACTGTTTCCAGTTAGCAAAAAAGAAGGTTCTAGAAATTATATTCAATTCATGAAACACTATATGTGGATTGGGGGGGGCTGGAGTCATATCGTAGAACTGTGATCCTTAAAGACAAAACACAGGATATCACAGTTCCAATATTATTACATCTCAGCTGGGCTTTCTTAGAGAAGGAATTCTCAACAAAAGTTGCCATGTATTTCTTTAAACTGGACTATCAAAAACTAAAATACATTTGTTTGCAGAAGTCAGACATTTGTCTCGTTGATAGTTACTCCAGGACCAGTATCTACTAGCTATAGATTTACCACTCCGCCTTGATAATCCAAAACAAAGACTCTTGACGTTATAAAAACAAGACGAAATATTACTAAATATTGCTTAAGCTTACAGTTTATATATAAATTAATCTGTCCTCTTTGATTTAAACAGAAATTACTTCTCTTTGATCAGGGTGTAAGATGCCAGACTTGATGGTTCCACAGTCTTCAGTGGTTCAAAGGAACACCGGATCATTCTTGGTGGTCCAGGACAAAAATAGTAGGTCCCAGGATCAGTGGAACTCTTTGATTTCTGCTGCGTATCTTATTTTCTTTTCTTTCATAATGGTATGGATACAGTATCGTGACGCCACTTCTTTTTCCATAGATCTGTTTGTCCACCAGTACCTGTCCACCTGGACTTGAGGGCTGGGATGTCTTCCAGTCACCAACCGCCCTGTCATCTGCTAACCCCTTCCGTGCAGAATGGGTCCCTAGAGTGCAGATTACCTTCATGGAGATTGTATTTGGGGGGGGGGGGTTCTCCCACTGACCATTCCGCATTTTATTTACTGTTCCCATCCCTGGTGCTGTGATGTACAACAGTCGCACGCAGCAAGCCCCATAGCGGAGGAAAAGGCTCCCTGGCTCTCCACCGGCTGTCACTGTGGCAATAGTTTGCCACTAGCATCACTGCCTGGCTGGGAAGCACTGCAAGTCGTCGTCATCCTAGCCATCCAGTGGCTGGCCCCCAAGTCCGCCTCCATACTCAGGTCACTGGCGTGGCAGCACATCGCCATCTGGTGGCTCCTTGAAGAACTACTACTCTGCCTGAAATAGTATTAAACTTTCAAAATTAGTGAACTATTACTTCTCAAATACGTAGTATTTTTTGTTCTTCTCCCGGTTGCTCATTTGACAATTTTCTGCCTGACAGTACTTGGGTGTGATGTGTGGAACAGTGCTCTGCCTGGAGGCTGACATAGCTAGTTCTGCTCCTACTCATAAATCATCAGCCCTGTGACCACTCTTGTCAGTGACTTGACAACTGCCTGCAAGATCGGTCACTTAGGATATCACAATAAGTGAAGTCACTATGCTGCTGAGGTGCGAGGAGGAACCGAACTAGCTATGTCCAGCTCCAGGTAAAGAACTGCTCTTTACATCACAACTATTGCTACCAGGTAGAACACCTTCTAATGAGCAAATGGGGGAAAAAATAATTCAAAACTACCAACTAACTACTTCTAAAAATGAGTAACATTTTCTGCCTGCTATTTATGGTGCTACTTGCTCTTTAATGACCCCACTGTTGAAAGGCGTTGACATCTTTGTTGAGCTGCCGTAGCAGTATAATATTCAGCAAATGGAAGCATTTGATTTTGTTAAGAAAAGGCTCCTAGCAACAGTAGTAGTTACACTATTAACTCTTTTCCCCCCTTCTGTATCATTTGTCATTATCCATAAGCAATCACAAATGTTTCTTTACATAACGCTACTTAACTGCTAAGGGGCAGAGACAGTATTATACTTTTAAAAGCAGTAATTCTTGACATGTAATTAACCAAATCAGAATTACATGTTTGAGGTGCTCCCTTCAGTCAAGACCATTTAGGCTTCTGGGAACGGGGAAATGTGTTTGTAATTACATCTCTTGGACAGAGCATTTTAGTCTTTTTAGCTCTGTGTGCCTGATGTCACAAAAACGTTGTGTATAGGCGTGTGTGGTAACGTTTCTGTCTGTAGAATTCAGATTGGACTAAATATTGCATATATGGTTTCCTCTGTAATCTCAGGCTGTAATTTAGATTAATCCATTTTAATGAAAAGTGATTGATACAAGCTCATTTTCATTTGTAATAGCCTATAACTGATGACATGTATTTTTAAAAAGTTCTTGCACACACACACACACACTGTATGGACAGTAACTGCCTTTGATCCTGCTACATGAAATATTAACATACTATACATATTTTATATTTTCTCTGCAATAGACTAATGGATGGATACATAGATATTTAGGTAGGTAGAAAGACAGACAGTTGGTGGTATGAATGTTATTTCTACAATAAATATGTCGTAATGCTTCATAACATGTTTAATTTAGTGAAGTTCATTTCAGCTTGTGCGGTATAAATATAAATCACGAAGCATCTTTAAGTTTGTTGGCAGGTCTCTGAGTTTTTGCTATTTTCTGTGGACTGTAAAACTACTGAATATTAAGGAACTGGGCACAGTTTTCAAGTTCGCTTTCACTGAAGACTACCTAGTGCGTTGATCCTTTCACTTCAGGCAGCAGGTCTTCCACCAAGCAAATGCAGTGGGTAGCTCTTTATTTAAAAAAAAAAAAAATGCTTCCTTAATGATGGATTTAATCTTTTAATTTTCCATGAGCATGAAAAACATGGTTCTGGCATCGCTCCTCCCAGTTGCAACTGCTGTCTCATTATCATAGAGACGCGTATTTATTAAAACCAGCTGGCTAGTTTGAGCAGCTGCTCTCTTGGACATGCAACCCTACTCTGGTAAGGAGGAAACTTGGAAGGGGTGGGGGGAGGAATCAGGTTGATGTTGGGAGGAGTGAGGCTGGTACTACTTTGTAGCCTGTGTCAATTCAGTGTGTCATACTCATTAACGAGAACAAGATTTCTCAGTTACTCTCCTACCCCCACCCCACCATGATATTCTTTAGATAGGAGAGTAGCCCTTTTAAAGAGCAGGTATGCTGCCTGAATTTAACCCTTGCTGTGCCGCCAGCGTGTATACACGTTCTGAATCTTCTGGCAGCCTAAGGGTTAGTATCAAGTTGTAAAAGTAGCAAGTGGTTACTTTTTTGTATCTGACGTAATGTTTCTGAATATAAGATTTTTGATCTCACAGAACTGGGAGTAATGGGTTAAAGCAGCAGCGCAATGTAAAAAAAAATAAATAAATAATTTGCGCTTTTTCGACAGTTTATTCCCTGTGCTCTGTTGAGCATTTACCTGGTACTCTTTCCTGCCTGCATTGTACTATCATCCCACAATTTGCTCAGTTATCCTTTGTTTTTGTTTACATTTCTGCCATCAGCCATGTTGAACTGGAACCCCCTCTGCTGCCAACTGCATGTGTATGACTGGCAGTACTACACAGGGACATCGGGAATGTGCAGCACAGGGTCCCACTGCAGTAACCAAAAGACGTGATGCGACGTGTAGGTGGAACTTCCACGGGAGGCCCTTTGGAGGTGTCCATAGGCTGGTTGCTGTCATCCAGCCAATCCTGTTTTCCGTTTTCTGGTTCCTCCCACTGTTGCGACGCTCATGCAGTGCTCTCGGTCTCCACCGGGGGCTGCTGCAGAGCAAAGTGATCCCACTACCCACCCCAGGAGAGGAGAGCAGTCCTACGGACACTCAATCCTCTCCTCCCCTGCCAACCCCTGGCGCCCCAAGTCCATTTCCGAACCCGGATCACCAGCATGGTTCGAGGTAAGGTGCCAGCGCTTCAGCCCTCTGCACCACCGGGCCAGCTTGGTTGGAGATGTTGAAAAGTAAACCTTTGTCAGGAAAGATGTGGCAAAATGGCAAGTCTTCTGACATTGTAATGGTGGGGTGAAGTGCCAGCAAATTTGACAGTTTGCCCAAAAACCTTCACGAAGTGGAGGAGTTTTGACTCAGATTCACCCCCCAGGGCCTGCTACCAAATGCAGTGGGATTACCTGTAATTAAAAAAGGACAGGAAAAAAAATGTAAACCCTTTCAACCCTGCAGGCCCAATAGTGGATAAAACCCCTTTTCCAAACTCACTGAACATTCACATCACCCCTCCCCAACAATCCCAGTAGTAAAATTATAATACTTTCTCCTTAACCCACTGAGCACTACTTCCTGCTCCCCCCTACAGTCCCAGTACTAAAGAAAAGGCCAGTCATGGAGACTGCAGTGGGTGCAGCCCTAATCACACCACCTCGGCCATCCATTTTCTGAATGAATGAGGGTGAAAGTGCACAAAATATAGCATGTATTATATCCCCACCCTGCACACTCGCTGTAGGGCTCAGACACCACGGAGCACTTTTGATATTTGCAGGATTACTTGCAAGTCTATCCCCCCCTCCCACTGCTGCTTGGCTGTGCTGCCTGTCTCTTGGTCAAAAGTATGCCCCAGCTGAAACAGTACCGTGGCAATATCAAATTAGAATTCAGAGTTCCCCAGAGTGCTGATTGAGCAGTTTAGACATTTTTAAAAAGTGGATGTGGGTGTCTTAGTAGCCCGGCAATACACTATAGAACATTTCCGCACCCAAGTCACTGGATCAAATCCTGTCCAGGTCAGCAGTGACCAAAGCTTTTATTGGATGAGCATTCTATGTTCTATGTGAAATGAGTTTTGGTGAGCCTCAATTTAATTATCTGTATACGTAATTCTTACTTGCTTGTTTATTTATTTAGCTTTTGTTGACTGGATAAGTGCACTAAACAGCAACATTGTCTATTTTCAGGCATGACCCGGGAGAGTTACAGGCAAAACCAGCACATTATAACAGGGGAGTTCCAGACAGCATACAGCACAGAAAACGGTGGGGTGCACGATAAGCACATGGTATACAATGAATATGCACAAAGAGTACAAGGATTGTCACTTGAGATCCACTTCTGCTCTTTTGTGTTTTAATACTGCCACCTACCGGTATGAGAATTATTTCTGATGCCCTAAAAATGTAAATGAGACTACTGTTACCAAAGCATGGTTTTGGTGGCAGTATTAATATATACTTGATCAAGAATATATTTATTTATTTACTTTTAAAACCTGCCTTGCCACGCTGGCGACCCTGGTTCGGGAACGGACTAGGGTCGCTGGGGGCTGGCAGGGGCAGGAGAGGATTGAGCATCCATAGGGACTGCTCTTCTCTCCCGGGGGTGGGCTGGGGAGTCGTCGGTCAGCAGCGGCCTCTGGTGGAAACCAGGAGCACTGCACGACGGTGAAGGAGGGACATACAGAAAAGCGTGAAAAACACTCCATGTCATGCCGGATGATGGCTGCCTGGCTCTCTGAGCCCGTCAATGCCTCCGCAGCCTTCCGCCTCAGCAGCTTCTCCCCAGGCCAAGATGATGTGCTGGTCTGCGTCCCCCTGGCTGGTGCTTCCCCCTTGGAGGAGGGGGACCTGTCTGGCGAAGGGATACGCCGGGTTACCCGGGGAGATGGTTGTCATGTGAGAGCGGAGGCTCGGGGGACAGGACGGGTCGGTAGAAGCCTTGGCTTACTGGAAGGAGAGGCTGACATGGATGCAAGTAGGGGAGAAAAAGAAATAATACAAAAAAAAAAAAAAAAAAACCTGCCTTGAACGTGCCCGTTTCCAGGGCATCTGCGCATGAGACGCTCTTCACAGAATAAGTGTGTCTCACATGCAGAGGAAAGGAGCGCTCCGATTGGCCAGGAGTGCTCCCTTGATCTATAATGTACTTTAAATTACACATTTTGTTTTATTTAGTGTGCCTACCTGGTAAACAAAATCAAACTAAATAAATCTGGTTCCTGGTGGACAAATTTCCAGATCCACCAACACAGTTGTTAGCAACTGGCCCCATTGTTGCCATTTTCCTGAGTGGCCCAAAAATGAATGGGCATGAAGTCTAAACTGCGCTGTCCCCTACTAAAAGTGGCCCCTCTACAAAAGGGTAGAGATGTATAGGTGGAGCAGGGTGAAATGGTTACTATCTGGCACGTTGTTTAAGCATTAAAATTCGCTTCCCCCCTCAAACCCCCAAAAAACCTGAAATTTCACTCTGCTTGCATGTTCAAAAACACTGCTTGCTCACCCCATGCCCTTTGGTTATCCATCCCCACTCTTCAGGATCCTGGAAAAGCTCAGCAGAAAGGTTCCCAAACTCATCACCACATCACAATCAGAATGACAGGCCTGAACTTTGTTCTCATGGTGACCCCACAATAAAGTGAAAATACATGGGCACAGTACTGCTGCTCCGAATGGCCTGTCAAGGATTGTCTTTTTTTTTTTTTTGCCATGTCAGTGGCTCATAAGGTTGCAGGCTTGCCTCTGGGGCCAGAAGGGAGAAAGGTCATGGGTACTGTTCCACACACCAGCAACTTGTGTTTAATACCCAATACTGACACAGTATTGCAGTACTGGGGTAGTGCTGCACTGTTCAGCTGCTGTCCGGATATGATGTTAAACCAAAGTCCCTTTGGCCCATCTTTGGTGACTGTCCAGGTGAATGATAAAGATCCCATAATGGCTATCGTAAAAGTTAAGGATTTTCCCTAGTGACCTGGCCAACATTCCTGCTGTCAGCAAAACCGGTCCATGTAATCGACACCCCCTCCTCTCCAGACACCTGAAAATAAGCTGTCTGATCTCCGTGTGTTACTCTTGGTCAAAAACAAAAATGGCAAATACATACAAAACTGAAGTATAGCTTTTGACATGGTATTTGGTCAGGTTTTATGGCAAGTTTAGGTTACAGAAATCAGTTTTTCTTCATCAGCATTTTCTTTTGAGCACTGGAAATATAATGTCACAGTTCTTGTGCGGTGTATTTATAGAAATGTTACAGTTTCCTGTGGGGGGAAAGGCAAAACAATTAGTTAGCATAAGCAGAATTGAATCTCATCAGATTCCAAACCAATTAAATTTCAGGGCATTCCTCCTTATCTAGAAATTACATGTGCATGCTGTCAGGGTGCATTTTCCTTCGTCTTCATCAGTTCCTTTTGCTTATTACGTGCCCTGACATCGTCGTAATCTTCTGCTTGTGATGTCAGAATCATTTCCACAGCAACTGATTGTGATATCATAAGCAGAGGATTATGATTTCAGGGCAGGCATAGCCAGCTTGGTACATCAAGCTAGGTTTGATTCCTACAACCACCACTTGCATACTGTGTGACACTGAGCAAGTCACTTTACCTGCCTGTGTTCTTAGGACACACTTGGAAATGAGCTCAGCTCAGTGTTCCTTTCCTGGTGAAAATAAACTGGTGTATATATTAAAAAGGGAGAAGGAGAGAAAAAAAAAAAAAAAAAAAAAAGCTTTTTCTTCCAGTGTTGTCCATTCTGTCCTCGGGCATGGGATTGTGCCCCCAAATGTGATGAAGCTCCCTCCCTCATCCTCTGCTAGCCCCACCACTCACACTGGAGGGGATGGATCCACAGTACGAGGGCCCGAGAGCTCCATTGGTCACCATCCCGACAACACGGTAGTTTATACCCTATTTGATTTGGTCAGCCAACTGTGAAGTTTAATTGCTGGAAACTTCTAAAATCCAAAGAGCCATCTACGCTTTTGCAGAACTGCAAGGCCTTGAGATGCCATGGTGGAGAAAGACCTTGAAACAGATTTCAGAGGAACAATCGTGATGCATTTCCAAACGTTTTGAGACTCTTGGCCCCTTTATTTACAACAGTATCATTCGGAAATGATTTTTTATTTAGTTTAGTGTTTCACTGCTGTATGAAACATCACAACAGAGCTTTTCTTTCATAGAAACATAGAAACATAGACTTTGACAGCAGATAAGGACCGCTAGGCCCATCTAGTCTGCCCATTTCCCTACCTACAGCATAGGCCGCAGATCCTAGTTAACCAACAGCCTATATCTTCCTGCCCCCCACAAGAATTGCCTTATGTCTGTCCCATGCATTCTTGAATTCTCCCACAGTTTTAGACCCCACAACTTCCTCAGGAAGGCTGTTCCATGCATCCACTACCCTCTGTGTGAAATAATACTTCCTCACATTGCCCCTGAACCGCCCTCCTTCTATCTGTAAATTGTGTCCCCTTGTTCTTGCAAGTCTCTTTTTCTGAAAGATGCTACCCTCTTGGATTTTGTTGATTCCTTTGAGGTACTTGAAAGTTTCTATCATGTCCCCCCTCTCCCTTCTTTCGTCAAGGCTATACATATTAAGCTCCTTTAGTCTCTCCTTATACGGCTTCTCTTGCAGACCCTGCACCATTTTAGTTGCCCTCCTCTGACTGCCTCTATCCTGTCTATGTCCTTATGGAGATGGGGTCTCCAGAACTGGACACAGTATTCCAGATGGGGTCTCACCAACTGTCTGTACAGAGGGATAACAACTTCCTGTTTTCTGCTGCTGATGCCTTCCTATACATCCCAGTATACCCCGCCCTCCCTACTGCCTTCTCACATTGCTTGCTAACCTTAAGGTCATGTGATATGATTACCCCGGTCTCTTTCCTGTTTTGTTGTTGTTACTACCTCCCACCCATTGTGTATTCTTCCCCGGTTCTTGTTTCCCAGGTGCATTATTTTGCACTTTTTGCATTGAATCCAGCTGCCATACTTCTGACCATTTCTCCAACCTTGCCAAGTCCCTTTTTCATCCTTTCCACGCCTCCTTGTGTATCAACCCTGTTGCAGATCTTTTTGTCATCTGCAAAAAGGCATACTTTTCCTTCCAGTGCCTCTGCAATGTCACTGATGAAGACATTAAAAAAGGACTGGACCCAATACTGAACCCTGCGGTACCCCACTAGTAACTGCCCTTTCTTCAGAGTGGACTCCATTTACAATGATCTTCTGTGTCCTGTTGTCCAGCCAATGTTTTACCCAGGCTACCACCTTGGGACCCACTCCCAGGCTGGTTAATTTGACTAATAATCTTTTGTGTGGGACTGTGTCAAATGCCTTGCTAAAGTCTAGGTAGGCCATGTCCACAGCCCCTCCCTGGTCTACTACTTTGGTCACCCAGTCAAACAAATCTATTAGATTCGTCTGACATGACCTTCCCGCTGTGAACCCATGCTGCCTTGGATCCTGTGCTCCACCGACCTCTAGGTACTCAACTATTCTTTCCTTCAGAAGTGACTCCATCACTTTCCCTACCACAGAAGTCAGACTGACAGGTCTGTAGTTTCAAAATCTTTATGTATTTATTTATTCAGGCGGACATCATTGAGCGAAGCTCATTTACAAGATGGACCTGATAGGTCAAGATCAAAATAAAGTACAGTAGCATACATAAACAAATACAGAGAAAAAGACAAAGACTTTAATATAAATAAACAGGTACAGTAATAAAAAAACGCATATACAAGCAAGGTAGCTAATGGTTTTGGACCACAAAACAAAATAAGTCAGACAGGTTTGACTCAAATGACTGTAAGGTATTGGGATTGTGAAACTGGTCAGGTGTGTTGTAATTAAGCAATAAGGCATGACCAGAGGTTATGTTAATGGTCTGTTAATCACCCTCTATAGGGTGTAATGTGGCACGAGGTGTAGCCGAGTGCTACATGCCCCTAGAGGGTGATTAACTGACCATCAACATAACCCTTGGGAGTGCCTTATTGCTATTATAATAAAAATGTTTTTTAAATAGTGCTAAACCTTGTTCAGCACCTTATTAGGCTGTACATGTATGTTAATCAAAGATTAACATAGGGCTGATAGAATGTTTACAACCAATCAGAAAGCTCTATTTCTCAGACCCTTTTTATAATTTCATTAAACCTGTGGATACCTGGGCCTCCCCGATGGCCCAGCCCCATGCTGGTGAGCAGAGTTCGGCTGTGTAAGGAGGGAGCCTGGCGGCCAGGCCTGGCAAAGTACCACTTATGGCAGCACATCCCAGCCTGGGGGGAGGGTGACACCACTGTCCACCATCCCAGCAACCCTTATGACTTGCCCCCTCCCCCCCCACAGGATCATCACTCTACAGCATGTGAGACCACCATTGGGTTGCATGGCACCAGCTGGGATAGTGGGTGGGATGGAGGAAAACAGAGAGGAAACTAGAACATGGCTAGCACAGTGATGTACTGATAACTCACCGGCTCCATGTCCTCGCCAGATCGCCACATCCCTGGGTGACAGTAAACTGGTCTGGGAGGTAGTGGGGACCATGGCTGTCTCTGGGATAGAAAGGGAATATGGGGAAAAAAATTGCCTGACGTAATGGCAGTTTGGTTTGTGCTGCTGATCTGCTGCCCATCCTTTGGCCAACAAAATCTCAGACTCAGAATGAAGTCAGCATTTTCAAACTTGGGAATGTGAGTTGCAGCTTGTCCTGCTGTTATAGTTCCTCCTGCAGTATGTTTCAGGGAGGCATTAATGTCATGGGTGACCATCTGGCCCCACCACCTCCTGCTTACAGGACAGTGAGGTGGAAGGGTAAACATCAGTGGATTAAGGCAGAGTGATGCACTAGCCCGTCCACTTCCCAGTGGCCCACCTGTCTCGGCACGGGATCATAACAGCGCAAAGAAACACCGCACGGCAGTACATGCTACAAGAAAAACAGCGGCATTCGCAAACAACGTCAGGTACAACAGCAACCCAACTAGGAGAGCACAGCCCCATTGACAACAATGAGACTTTTGGTTTTATGCACCCCACACCCCCGGACTTAAAATAACTAACTCCAAAGGGTCATGGACTTCAGAGATGGGGAGAAAATCGGGAGGGGAGAAATTACTTTTTTTTTTCCTTTTTTTTAAAACAATGTTGCAGCAGGAGGAGACCTGGCGGGAACCGAAATGGGGTCCCAGGTCTCTTGCTCTGCCATGTGCTGGTACCCCAGCACACGGCGACTCGCTTCCTCCACAGGATGTCTGCTCTGACAGGGGTAGCAGTAATTCCCTTCCACTACTCTAACCCCTGTTGCTCTAAATCCTAAGGCTTACACACTGTTAATGCTCACCTCCATAGCTTAGGAATTTCCATCCAGGCTTGTAACGTGTTTCTGCTGGACAGGAATATAAATAATCTTACTTTTTTCTTCAATGGTTTGTATATGACATCCATAGACATCCTGCTCTTGTGGGAACTGTATGTATGTATGTATATATATGTGTTTATGTAGGTATGTATGTGTGTGTGTATATATATATATATATATATGTGTGTGTGTATATATATGAAATGTTTGTTTGTGTTATGTATATCTTTCTTGTGCATGTGACTTGGAATGTAAATAATCTGCTCCTATCAGTATTGTAAACATGTTGTTCCTTTTGTATTATATATATTTATATGTAACTGTACAATTTTCCCTTCCAACAGCAGGTCCACCTTGTAAATGAGCTTGCTCAATGGTGATCGCCTTGATAAATAAAGATTTGATGGATTGATTGAAATCCTTTCATGCTTTACACAGTGCGGTTCTTTCAGCGCTCTTCCTGGTGCGCTGTTATGACCCGGTACCCCGGTCCCTCTGTTGGCTTGTACACCCCCTTTGCTGGTTCTGTATGAAAATAGTTGTGCCCTCAGAGATGGCACACTGGTGATGATGATGGTATGGGGGGCACAGCAATGTCAAAGGAAGTCTTTCCCTAGGGGATGCAGTTATAAAATAAGTAGAGAGGTTGTGTTTTATTTTGTTTGCATATAATGCAAGCAATAGTAATAAAAACACAGGGTGGTCTTGTGTTTTTTAATTACTGAGTTTTGCCAAAACATAATATTTAAAATAACATTGATTCATTCAGTCTTTGTTTTGTGGGTTTTTTTCCCCCTTCAGAAGACTGTAATTGTTCCAGAACGACACCCCAGATTTATTTTCTGCATATCAGAAGTGGAATAAAGCTTAACTGTAATTAAAATTATTCTCTTAAATTATCTCATTAGGCTAACTGAACGAGGTGCATTATATTTTGGCTTCTGAGAACTATGCGGGTTTAAGGGAAATTTTGTTTGTTGTTAAATAATTTTTTTCATAAGTCGAAATAGAAAGGCCTTCCGGAAGCCTTACTGTGAGTCCTGGATTACGGTGCTGCAGTGCACTTTACAGAGCTAGTTCTTTCTGTTGCACTAAAGCTTTGTTCAGAGGGACAGAGTCAAGGGACTTGTAACCAAGTATTGATTTCAGGGCTTGAAATGCGAAATTGCATTGTGTTAATGACAGTGCTGCGTGGTGGTGTTTTTTTTTTTATTTTATTCTGCATTATTTGGTTCGTTTAAGCCTCCTTTCTTCTCCAGTACCCAGCACTCTCAGGAGATCCCTAGGTACTCGCTCAGTCCCTCCAGCGCCTTCTTGCCAGTGGTTGCCAGATGTCATAGCACAGGGGCTTATGCCCCAGATGGGGTTGGCATGGAAGGGGGAATATACCCCCAAGTGATGGCTCATCTGGAGGTGCCCACAGTGGAAGTACCAGTGTCAGTCGCTTTGGGTACTGGGGCTCATTTTCCTTGTTTCTGCCATCACAGGGGATGTTCCGCAGTGGTGCCATGGACATGCACGTGCAGTGTGTGCCATTGCACTGACACCAGTGATATCGCTACCCACCCAGTGGCCCTCCAGCCACACTACCACCTGTGGTCACCCAGGTAGCAGTATCATGGAGGAGGAGGAAGGCATCTCCTGGGACCCTTGATCCTCCTCTTCCCCCATTCAGCCCCTAGTGACCCTGACTCGCTCCCGAACCCAGGTCATTGGTATCGCTGTTTAGCGAATTATAAACCTCATGCTGAGTTGAGCATGGAATGCAGCCTTCGAACTGGTTTGCTAGCAGTCCTTATCCCCCAGGTAATGGCCCACTAGTGTAAACAGAATATTGGGGGCGCTTCTCGCTATGAAATCCAAATGTTCAGTGTATGCAGCTCTTAAGCTGCTTCAGAAATATAACAAATGCTTTCGTAGCATTGTGTTTTGTTTTTGATGATCTTTTTATTAAACTATAAACAGTAGTATACATACACAGCTTTTACAGTGCATTGTAAGATGTACGTATGATAAACATATATGGATCCAGTAAAAAGGAGCAAAGGTAAAGTGTGTAGGACTGGGTAAAATAGCAGGTTGAAGCAAGGCTGAGATACGCAGAAGACAGTTGTATTGTACATTGTGAAGTACTTCAGTGTGTATCCAAAGTTGGGGGTGCATGTAAGCTAGGGTGGGTAACCGCACCCTCTAAACTGAGGGACAGAAACATGAACAGTGTACAATAACAGAACAAGCAGTGGAAGTAGGGCTCCAGTAGGGATAGAGTTAAATGAGCAGAAGAGGATCTGACTAGAGGTCATTGTTTCATGTCATGGGACTATGCGGTACATAAAGAGGGGGGAGAAGCCAGATTGATGGGAGAGAAATGGGGAAAGGGGTCACTCCATCCCAATCCTGGGTGACCATGAGGAATATGTGCTTCTGTCTCCTTGGGTAGCCGCTGGGCCTGTCAAATAACGTGTGTAGGGTTGTAGCATTATTTTAAATGTAGACCGTGTTTTTTTTTTTATTATTAAAATAATGCTAACAAAGGGAGGTTTATAGTACCTATAAGGACCTCTGAATTATCCTTTATCAGTAGAATAAGGACCGATAGAGAGTAAAGTGCCCATTAAAAGGGAAATGCTTATAGTAGTTTATGGGAGGTACTAATAGTTAAAATGCCACTTAATTTTGTTTTATTATTTATTTATTAAACTCTAGGATTACAAGTACCTTTAAGCAGGAACTGCTCATTTACAAAGGTTCCACGTCAGAGGATGAGGGGTAACATACATACAAAGGTAAACAATGGATACAACCTTAACATATAGATAACTTAAACGTAGTTAATTCAGTCAAAAGTGCAGCGAGACAACACACTAGCTTCTAACCAAATTCATGGAGAAACAGTATACATGGTAGGAGGCAGTCAGGAAGAAGCCCGCAGGTAAGGAGCCATTGTCAGAGGGTAGTCCCGGGTGCAGACAGCATGGGGAGGGGCTGGAGGGCTCAATAGTGAGAGTGTCAGTTGAGAGGGGACGGGTGGGTGAGGGTGGAGCAGAGGGTGAGAGGGAGGAGGCTGGTGCCAAAAGTACAAGGCTGAGATGGCAGGTTACACCCCGTGGTTCAGGCTGGCCCAGTGGCATGCAGGGCTGAGGCGCTTGGCACCTTACCTTCTGCCACACCGGTGACCTAGGGTCAGGAACAGAACCAGGTTACTCAGGGACTGGCAGGGTGCAGAAGGATTAAGCGTCCCACGACAGCTCTCCTTCCTCGGAGAGAGGGGTTTGAGTGGTGCACTGCCAGGAAAATAAATGTAGGGGCGCTGTTGAGGATAGGGAGGGGGTCCACTAAACACTTAAAAGGAATGAGAAACAGCTTTTTTTTTTTTTGTTAAGTTACCCTTGTGTATAAAGGTTTGGATAAAGTTTGTATAACCATCCAAACCTTTTGTTGCTTATCAGACCCTTTTAGAATCTCTGTACCTTTTGAGATTCGCCCATTCCAAATTATGACATCAGGTTGGGAGTAAGCAGTAGGAGCTGCTGAACTCTCAGGGGACAGAGATCCTATTTTCTTGCATATGGCATCAGTAATAGATAATGGTAAAAAGAAATACAGAGCTCATGAGAAATATAAGCTGCTTCTCCTCAAAATGTGTTTTTTCAAAGTTCTCCTGGAGGCATCAGTGGCTCTTTAACATATTGTATATACATACTTATATACATATACACATACATACATACATACAGGTGATTTGATACCTTTTACTGGATCAACAAGAAATTTCGAGAACACAAGCTTTCAGACCTCACAGTACCCTTCCTCACAGAGCTCTCTTCAAGGCACTGTATGCCTAAAGCTTCTGTTCTGAAATTTATAAAGGAAGGAGGGAAGGGAGGGAGGAATTTTTCCTCTCTACCAACTCAGGAGGTATACCCTGTTGCTCCTGTGTGGGTTTTTTCCACAAATATTTGCTTAATCTAAGTTTAAAGGGAAACTCCTACACAACATCAAAGTGCAGCAGCTGCTGCAAAAACACCCGATTAGGGTTTTTCGCATCAAACAAAATTTTTCTTTCACTTACTGCTTTCCAATTTTAATTGCTAAGACCCGCTCCGTCCATATTGGCTGTAAAGGCGTGGGTGACCATCAGGTGCACTGCGGGTGGCTTCCTTTGGAGATGGTTCAGCACTGCTCTTTAAGAGGGCTTGGGCCAGAAGGACTGCTGGCATTACTGAACAACTTGGAGATGGTGGCAGCTTGTGAGATGGGGTCAGAGAAAGCGATATTGCCCTATAACAGGGTTGTTGCCAAGGCCTTTGACCCCATAGCATCTGTCCGTGCACAACCACAGGTCTCACGTTTAGGTTCCCCATGGTTTGATGGTGAGCTTAGGGAGTTGAAAACCATGGGTCAGAGGTTAGAACGCTGTTAGAGGAGGTCCAGGGCCCTGGAGGACAAACTGGCTGTGATAGATATTTCTATTTATAAAGTGCCCAATTCCTGAGACTCTGGGTGCTGAACATTAAAATCACAATTCAGTATCATTTAAAATCACCATACATACATGATAAACTCAATACAAGTACAGGATAACATTCAAACAGCAAAACTCATGTTATAAAAGCCAGATCAAATAGATAGGTTTTCAGACTCCTTTTAAAGGCTTCCGCCTATGATGAGTATCAAAGGGGAGTCTTTCATAAGAAGTCAGCATTTCTTTCCAGGGAGATTGCAACTGGGAGGTTATTAAATCCGGACCGTCTCCAGTCGATAAGAGCTGTTTTAGCAGTTAAGTGTGAAGAGTTTGATTCTTCTCAGAGTGTCCTCTGTTCAGTTCAGTATCTTTCCAAATGGGCTGTCCAAACCCAGCAAGTTGGGCCTGGACCTCATGGATGCACTTAGCTGTCTTGGGCAGAGTTTCTGACAGTTTCGATGAGAGAGAGGTCTGTGAGATGGTCTCAGAGCTGCAGCCTACATATTGTGAACCAGACCCAGGCCCCACATATCTACAGATGAGCTGTACGGGGTATTTGGAGTCAGTATTTGCTGGGATACTTCGGTGCTCCTTGTTGGAGGAGGTCTTGCCGGTGGCATTGAAAAATATGCTGGTTTAGTGTCTTCTGAAGAAACCAGCTTTGGACCCAGATATTCTAATGAATTACTGACATGTTTCTAGCCTACCTTTTCTAGGTAAGGTTATTGAGAAGATTGTGGTGCTACAGCTTCAGGCACACCTTTTAACTCATGACATCTAGGAAATCCTCCAATCTGGTTTTAGATCTAGGCATAGCACTGAGACAGCACTAGTCAGGGTGCATAGTCAGGGCTGGCAGTATAGCCTAGAGGTTAGAGGAACGAGGTGTGAATGAGCTTGATACAACCAGCAGACCAGACTTGAGTTTGAGTCTCACAATCTCCACTTGCATACTGTGTGACTCTAAACAAGTCACTTAACTGCCCAGTGTTCCCAGGTCGCCCCTGAAAACAGGCATTTGTGCCTAGTGCGGGCCTTACCCGGTTACCAAAGACTAAACATAGAAACATAGACTTTGACGGCAGATAAGGACCACTTGGCCCACCCAGTCTGCCCATTTCCCTTCCTATTGGATAAGCTACAGATTCTAGTTAACCAACAGCCTACTTCCTGCAACCCCCCCACTGCAGTTGCCTTATGTCTGTCCCATGTGTGTTTAAATTCCCCCACTGTTTTAGACCCAACAACCTCCCCAGGAAGTCGGTTCCATGCATCCACCACTCTCTCTGTTAAAAAAAAACATTTCCTCACATTACCCCTGAGCAGTCCCCCCTCTATCTTTAAATTGTGCCCCCTTGTTCTTACACATCTCTTTTTCTGAAAGATGCTACCCTCCTGGACTTTGTTGATTCCCTTGAGGTACTTGAAAGTTTCTGTCATGTCCCCCCCGTCTCTCCTTTCATCAAGGGTATACATATTAAGCTCTCTCAGTCTCTCTTCATATGGTTTCTGATGCAGACCCTGCACCATTTTAGTTGCCCTCCTCTGGACTGCTTCCATCCTGTCTATGTCCTTGTGTAGATGGGGTCTCCAGAACTGCACACAGTATTTGAGATGGGGTCTCAAAATAAATAATGACCTTCTCAGGGCAAAGAGATAGGGTGAATGGTCAGTTCTCATTCTCCTCATCATCTGACACTGGGGAACATGGGTTGCTGTTTGATAGTCTGTGTCAGTATGTAGGACTCGCTGGCACTTTCATGTGCTGGTTTGATTCCTATCTCAGGGATAGGACACAGAGGGTGGTGATGTAAACTTTCTCATTGTCCTCAATGCCCCTGTGCTGTGGCGTGCACCAAGGTTCGGTCCTTTCACCTATATTGCTATGTTGTTTGCAGTGTATGGGCTGCCCCTGGGAGGGATCATTTGACAATACAGTCTGGGTTTCCACTGCCATATGGAAAAATACCCAGTTGTATTTGTCCTTTGCACCTGGGATGCCGGATGCTGTCAAGGTGTTGAATTTGTGCCCGTCTGAAATTCAGAAATGTATGGAATCTAGCCAGCTGAGACTTTCCTTGGATAAGGTACTGGTGATTGAGCCAGGCCAGTGGGGATGGGAAGGGGGAAGCAGAAGTAGTCATGGGAGAGATGGGATTTCGGCTCAGGTCAGCCAGGCTTTTGGCTTCTGCAAAGGTAAAAAAAAATCTGGGAGTCATTTTTGATGATCAGCTGACACTGGAGGCTCAGATGTCCGCTGCAGTTAGGAGAGGCTTTCCCCATCTTAGAAGCATCAGACAGATTAAGTCCCTCATCCTTCCTGAAGATCTGCCGACACTGGTGCATGCGTTTGTGACATCTAGGCTGGACTACTGTGACATGCTGTACCTTGGGATTAGTGGAGTTACCCTATAATACTTGCAGCTGGTACAGAACACAGCAGCCAGGTTCCTGACTGGCCTTTCGAGGTCTAGTCATGTGACCCTGGTCCTGTGTGATCTGCGCTGGGTGCCTGTGAAGTGGTGAGTTTACTAACCTACAGAGCTCTACATGAGTTGGTCCCTGACTACCTGGCAGGACTTCTGAAGCCCCTTCAGTTCCTGCGCCTCTTCACTTCTCTTCCAAGGGTCTCCTCTTGGTCCAAGGGGCCCGGCTTAAGTACTCTGGCAATCATATGTTTTAAGTGGCCTGCCTTGTATTATGGAATGCCTTCCCTAGGATACTGAGGGAGGCCTTCTCAGTGGAAGCCTTTAAAAGAGGGTTAAAGACTTACCTGTTCAGGCAGGCCTTCGGCGTCCAAAATCAGTTTTTGAGTATTCCCCGTGATTCAGCTACTGTTCTAATTTTAATTGTAATACTGGATTAGTCTTTTGTTTATTTTAGATTGTTTATTTATTTATTGTACTGGTTATAACTGCCTTTCTGTTCCTGTACGACACCCTGGGCCTTTGGAGAAGGGCACCTTATAAATAAATTTACTACTACGACTACTCAAATTATTTAGCTGACAGAAGAATGAGACTGGATTAAATGGTGTTCAGGGCTGAGGCACCAGTGCCTTACCTCTTGCCACGCCAATGACCCAGGGTTGGGAGCAACCTCAGGTCACTGGGGGTTGGCCAGGGGAGAGAGGATTGGGCATCTGGAGGACAGCTCTTCTGTCTTGGGGAGGGGTGGGTTGTGGTTCCCTGGCATCATTGACACCAGGTGGAGGCATGGTGTGCACTTCAGGGGCCACCGCGGAGGCACAGAAGCGCATGCGTCCCTCATTGGACTTCATTGCACATCCGCACCCCCTTGGGGGAGTGGGGAAGGCACAACAAGAACAACGGAAATACCCCGATCCTTGGGTAGGTGACTATGTGCCTCGGCTGTCATGTGCACCGTTGGGCCCCGCCCACCTGGGTCCTGATCCTCCACAATCGAGCCTGTAAAATTGGATTTTTATTTATTTTTATTAAGCTATTTGGCTCTCTCCCGTCACTACCTCCCTCCTTGGCGATGAGGGAAGCACATAGTGGCTCTGGCTCCCTTCTTTGGAGGGCTTGGTCTCAGGATAAACCTTCCTGACCCTGACCCTCCCAGCAATGCCCCACAGGTTACCCTCTGCCCACCCATGGCAGGGCCGAGGGTGAAGGCCTTGACTTTCCTTTCCCCCACTGTTGGTACTGTCATGGAGCCTGCCAGTTCTGCTATTTTGCTGGTTTTCTCTCCGCCCCTTGCCGTGGTTGCCCACACGCATGTGGAGGCACGTGCACACAGCAACCCGCAGCACCCTCCTGATTCGAGTCACTCCCTGGCTGCGCTGCCACCGGGTCTCCACCCGGGGGCAGCCCTGCAGCGGGAGTGGCTGGATCCCCACCTGAGAGTGGAGAACTACCTGATAGCCTCTCAGTCCATCTCTTGGCCTCCCCCCCTTACCCCCAAAAGCCTGGGCTAATTCCAGAACCTGGGTCCCTGATGTAGCGTGAGGTGTTGTGTCCAGTGCCTCAACCCTCAGTGCCACTGGACCAGCTCGTGAAATTGGATTTCAAGGAATGCCAAGAGTGGAGGTGGCCCCACCCTGGGGAGCACAAGCCAGGGGGTCTTGTCGGGTAGATCTGTGGGTGCGGAGCTTAGGGAGGGGACCCAAGTGCAGGGGTGTTCTTAGGCCGGATGGGAGATGCCACTAGGTGACATCCGAGAGAGTCCCTTGGATCGGCAACCAGGAGGGAAAAAGAGTTACAAAAAAATAAAACTGTTATAGATTTGTTTTCTAACAGCCAGGATAACAATAGCAAAAAAAAAAAACCTGGCTCACACCAAATTTACCTACTATTGCACTGTGGCAGGACATTATGACTCATGTTGTGACATGGAAAAACTCACAGCCAAGTTTTCCCAATCCCTACCTAAATTCAGTTATTTATGGAGAAGATGGGTAATATATATTATGCCTAAAAAAGCGGATTTTATTCCTCAAAGCTTTAGATTTCTTATTCCTTTTCCTTTACTAAACAGTGCTTAGCCCTATACCTATTGTATCTATTACAGTGTAACTACTGGATAATATTAGGTCTATTATGCTATCCTAAGGTACCTGCTCTTCTTTGACTTGTTACAGTGTATGGACCTCACAGCTGAGTTCTTAAATTTAACTGTTATATGCTGTGCGACAGAAAATGTATTCATAAAAAAAAAAAAAAAAAAAAAAAAGAATGGCATTGAGGGTTGCGCAGCATAGGTAACAGTTTAGAAGCTAACCCTGGATGTATGTCAGTACTCAAACTGTATATAGTCACTGCTGTGTGGTAAGAGGATTGGACAGGATGGACCCCATGTCCCTTCCACCACCACAATACCATTTTGCAGTGCAGTATGACTATGTTTTAAGTTGTAGTTGGAAAAACACTGACACAGAGGCTTAGTACACTTTGATGTTTCTTTAAAGCCCCAATAAACCTGTAGAGTGGCTTCTTGGATCTGCTTTTCATTAAAGCCAAATACAGCATGCTCTGTCTCTCGGCACAGGTAATTGTCTGCATGTAGTATCAATCATACTGCTCAGATAATATTTCTCCAGTCCCTGCTTAGTAGATTTCAAAAGGTGGCCCCGTGACTGACAGCTGGAGGAAGGTAAGAGTTGTAGTTGGTGGCACGTCAGCGACATGGTTTGCATTCTTCATTATACAAGTAGCAAATTGCTTCTGGTAATTGACGGTTTGTCACCTGTAATTAAATCTGGTAGCAAAGCTTTGCTGCTCCTGACATACCTGGTTATATAACACATACAGGTAGAGCGAGTAGAGTTCTTAGGCATCAGCAGAATTGAAGCAGTGCTTCAAAGAGACGGGTCCAGAGAATGCATTTTTGCATAATTTCCGCAGTAGATACAGTAAACAAGTCAACGAGATGAAGCTGTACCCAGCCTCTCTTGGAAAGGATTGGTAATAAATTGCGGGGGCTGTTGCTAGCCCAGAACTGTGGTAGTACACCACTGTTGTTGCTCACAGGCCATTCCAGCTGCCACCCCCTTGGACAGAGCTGTTTCAGATTTGCTTAGATCAGCTGCATTAAACAGTTTATCTACATGTCAAACTGGAAAATTAGCTTGCCAGAATGCTGCGCTGCCTCCAGTGGGAGGTGAAAATAACATGAACCAAAGGTTAGGTTAAGTTAGGTTAGTGTTTCCCTGGCCATGTAAATGGGAGTTCTCTGAAACGCCAAGAATACATCTGACTCGGTGACCCAGCATGCATTTTGATCCTTCCTCACTGCTGCCAGAGTCGGATAGACACAAAGGAAGAGGAAAGGAATGTGGCTTTTATGTAGCAGTACCTTTCACGCAGAGTCCCTGCAGCAATGAGGCACGCCCAAGGAGGAAAGTGAGATTGAGGGAGGATGGGGAAATCTCGGAGAGGGTAAGTAAGGAAGAGAAGAGAGAGGAGGTGGTGCACAGGGAGGTTAAGTGCACAGTTTGCACTGGCATTTACCAGAGGTGCAGGAAAATGAGTTTTGTACTAGTCCTATCTTCCACAATCTCAGTAGGAAGGCTATCCCATATGCTGGCCACTCTGTGCAAAGTAATGGTTTCTAATGTTTTCTGTAATCCTCCCCCGTCTTCTAGTTCTGCTTAAATTAGTTTTTTTTCTCAGTTTTTTTTTTTTTTTTTTAATAGCTTGATGCAGTTTACTACCACAGGACAAACTGAGTACTTTATTCAATGCTTTATTTTTTTTCCATTCCTTACTTATGCCCCTCTGACCACTGAGTTTGTGGCATCCCCCAGCCCAGTTACTGTCCTCCTCAAGGAGTTACTCTATCCAACATTTACCTAGGATTACGCTCAGAGGTGGATGACCTGCCAGTGTCGCTCATGAGTGAGACAGTGAGGGATGCTAGATTAGACCAGGGCGTTTTTCCTCCTCTTTTCTGCCAGGATGCTAAGATGCAGTGGCACCCATGCACATGGTGGCGTGAAGGCATCTGCTGGCAGTTCTTTCCCCTGCCAGTATGCTTGCTTGCCTGCCTTTCCACTTGACCTCCTCGAGGGAGCAGTCCCACAGCAAGATGCAGTGTCCTCTCCCCACCCTCAGGGAGGAGAGCTGTCCTGTCCTGGGGCCGCTTGAACCCTCCCTCCCTCCCCTGGTGGGCTTTTGACTACTTCAGTCCGTTCCCAAACCCGGGTCACTGGTGTCAACAAGTAGTAGCCCTACCGGTGTGCCGGCTTATGCATGACCTTTTAAATAAGATTCCCCCCCTTTTTTTTTAATCCCCCTTCACCAGAGCTGCCTTACTTGCGATGGTCACCTCTCCATCCTGTCCTTTCCTTCTCTGTCACTTACCGAACTTCATGTGGTCCATGGTGTCCCTCTTTTTCCCTCCTGCTTTTCGTTGTGGATTCCTTTAGGGTTTGGGCAGCTCTTCTCCAGTCTGTCCTATGTGGAAGGCAGTGTGCAGGTGGGTCATCAGAGCCTGAGTAAGAATGCTGGCTGGCATCATGTTGTTGCTGTTTTTTTTTTTCCCTTCAGTTTCTCCCAGCCCAGGGGATACCAGTTGTGAGGGCCCATGCGTGCATGCACATGTATATGCATACCCTCCCGCAGTCAGCTCTGACTGCACTGCCAGCTGTGGTCATCCAGGTGGCAGTACTGCAGCAGACCCTTCTACCCTCCCTCCCTCCTAGCGAAAAGCATCTTCTGTGATGCTGGATCCAACTCCCCGAAACTTGCACTCGACATTCCTGGCTCATTCCAGAACCTGGATCATATGCAGCACTGCCATCATTGCACCAATGGGCAGGTGCCCTTTTAAACAAGTTTTATTTTTTATTTTTTTTACTTTTCTAAATGTGATCCGCAAGAGGCCTGTAGAGCAAATTAAAAGTGTGTGTGTGTGTGTGTGTGTGGGGAAGCAGTGAAAATAGGAGCATTAAAAAAAATTAAACTCTCAAGCCAGGCCTGAAGTAGTGTGGTGAGATTTCTGTCTGGGTTTATTGTTCACAGCCACTGCTTACTACTGGGCTACATTGTCTTCCACTCTCCCTTCTGTAGTGAAGGCTTTTTGAGGCAGGCAAATGGGGAGGTTCCAAAATAGAAACAAATACTCCCAAATCAACAAATAATTGCCCTTCACAAATGAGCCACGCTGCTGTTTTAATTCTCTGTTTTCAGAGAGATGCACCAAAGCTTGTCTCAACTCCTAAACATGTGTGGTGGGGCCCCCAGGTGGCCTAGTGGCAGCTTGTTGCAGTGCCATGCAGGGAACTTGGGTTTTGGTGCAGACTCGGACCACTGGTGCTGGAGCAGCCAGGCTGGTTCAGGGAGGGTTGGTGCTGGTTGCTGCCAAAGTGACCCCTCTGCTGGGCCATGGAGCTTGTGCTTCTGAGTGGGTGGGGAAGGGTCAGATTTTTGTATGTCAGCCAACTCAATATGGGTTGTGCACATTGCATCTTGGAAAGAGGGAGAGCTGGGGTCAGAGGGTAACCTGGTTAAAAAAAAAAAGGTGCTGCCACGATGACAGCATTGGCATGCTCGGGCCCAGCGCCCAGCAGAGAAGGCATTATTTCACAAGTACAGTACAGTCTGTGTGTCTGTTTTATATAACTCATATAGGATGGCTGAGATAAAGTGGGGTTTTATATTGTTCTGTAATCTCACTGTGCAGCCAGCATCTGGGATGCTGATGGCACTGTGCGCTCTGGTATGAGCGCTGCTGGTTGGTGTTTGTTACACTGCTGAGATTGGAGGGTGACTTTCTCATGTGCCCTGCTGAAGGTTTAGTTGATGTAATGAAATTACTATTGCTGTTTTAGGTATTTATAGTAATCTCTTTCTCTTGGTGATGTGATATGAGATTTTTCTTTTCTTTAAAAAGGGCGTGCTTCATTTTGTCGTTTTTTTATTTTTAATGTTTCATTTGTCATGCTGTAGTATATGCTCGTATTTAATTGCTGTGGTATATACTTTTAATTGCTATGGTGTATGATTGAATGTTGTAATGGGCTTGAGGGGGAACTAACATTATTGTCTTTTCTGCACTCCATATTAAATGGAAACACTGATTTTGCAAGATGCGTCCTTCCTGTTTCTGGCTTTATCAAGGTTCAGCTATATTCTGGTTTCCAAAGACAAGCAGATAGTAAATTTCTTTGCGTTGAACTGCAACAACAGCACCACTTACAGCTGAAAACTGAAACTGAAAAACTCTCTCTGGGCACCTTACTTTACCAGCATCACACATATGGTCAGGCCATTATTGTAATCTGCGCTTTCTTTAGTACAGCCCTGGAAAAGGAAGAGTGCTGCTGTTTTCAAGACAGGTGGCTTAATCCATCTCTGACAGTCTTCTGGGCATTACTGCTTGTATCTTCATTTAAACTTTAAAGCTCAGCTGGCCTGGCTCTCAAATATGTGGCCTTCTACTCGAAAGACACCCACCTCTAACCCTGTGGGCAAGCACTGCTGAAAGGGCTGTGGTAGTTTAAATAATGTGACCACAGACTGACATCAGCTGTAGCATGGAAAGGCTCGGCGTTGCTGAGTGGGTGAATGTTTGGCCTTAAGTTGCTGTAATGGCTGCTGAAGTTAATACTTGGGTGACTGATTAGGCAGGATTTGTCGCACTTTGTTTTCATTAGCCTTTATTAACAAAGACATAGTGAAGTGAGACTGAGAGTGGTCTTCTTGTGAAGAAGGGGAAGGCCAGCGTTCAGCCCACATCCATTACTTATGAAATCCTGGAAGCTGCCACAGCGCCCAGTCACACTATGTTTTCATTCCCTTTCCTAGACATTTTTAACAGGCGACCTGGAAGAATTAGAACATGAAATATTACGGGAAGTGTCTGGTGACAACTAAACACCCTTTCTGTGCCACAATCATAATAGCATTGTTATTTAAAATACTGGATATATATACATATACAGACATGCATACATATACATACATATATGGATGGGACTTTTTCCCCATGGAAGTAGTTATCAGTTAGGGTGCAGTGCACCACAAGCTTCAAACAAGGCCAGTAGCCCTCTCCCTGCCCCCAGAAGCTAGTCACAAAGATGATCCTTCCCATCTTCGACTACACAGTGCAATTGGCTATCTGAAGTATACAACATCCTGACTCAATAGGCAATTTATCTTCACTTGTGAGTGGGCAGGACTTTAATAACTCACTTGTGGCTCAACCACTCATGAGTTGTGGCCCTGTCGCCTCACACTTGAAGATAAATTGCGTAGTTTGAGTTGGCCCATTGCATGTCCCCTATTATTACAACAGGTGTGGGTTAAACAGCTCAGGCTATCACTACTGTTTTACTGCCTGCTGTGAAGATATTAGTGCTATCTTGGAAGTTGAAAGGTCACAGTGAAACAGTGGCAGTCGGGGAGCAGCTTTAACAATACTCAAGGCATCCTCGTGCCATGCCGGCAACGCAGGTTCGGGAACGATCGCAGGCCGTTGGGGTGCCAGCATGGGGGAGTAGGGATGGAGCAGGATCGAGCAGCCTAATGGCAGCTCTCCTCTCCTGGGGTGGTTGTTGCCCCCCTTCCCCAGTAGTTCCGCTGCTACTGGGTGGAGATCTGGTGGCAGCGCAGGCAGGAGGGGCGGCAAGACGGGAGGGTACCTCAGAACATGGCGCGCACGTGCCTCCACACACGCGCGCACACACACACACACACGCATGAGTGTGCGCTCTGGGGAAGGGGCGGATGAAACGGGGACCCGAATACTAAGGCATCATAAAAGCCTATATGCAGCGCTGAAGCTAGTAGATATTTATTTATTAAATTTTGCTAACTGGTAAGCTCACTGGTCCCTTTTTCAGGGCGACCTGGAGTTAGTTACATACAGTTTTCACATACGGGGTGGTGATACAAAGTAGGAGATATCATACAGGAATTACAATGACAGTATACAGTTTTCATGGGGGGGGGGACAATTGAGCACATCACATTTACAGAGTACAACAGTGTTAGATTTAGGGCAGTAGCCGTATTGAGTGCATACAAGTGATACAGTGTAGAATAGAGTACAGGGTTACAGTCTCCCTTTGCACAACACATTGACGGTTTTTATCCATCGGTATCAGATGCTTTCAGGGGCACAGTCAACATGTTGCACTTTTTTCCTTTTGTAATTTTGTAACGTTTGTATAACAGAATCACCTAAACACCTGTTGTGCAACTCAGACTGATGTGGATGAGAGTGAAATGCTTTTAGTGACACAGTTTACATTTTGTATTTTTTTTCTTTTGTAACTTTTTGTTGTTTCTATCACAAAAAACACCTTACACCAGTTGTACAAATCAACTAAGACATGGGTGGGAGTATGATAGTAGAAATACCTTCACATGCTATAGATATAGATATAGATATATATCGCACACATATATAGGATGGGGAAGTGTGTGATACGAGAATTTAATGCACACCCAAGGTGTGGAATGAATGCTACATAAACCCCAAGGGTGATGCCTGAGGGGTTTATTAAAATATACCACACCAAGGGTGTGCATTAAATGTGAGCATTACACAATTCCCCATCTTTTATATACTATCTGGTGACCAATTTTTTCCAGCCTGATTCTCTGATCTGTCTGACAGAGACACACACAGACACACATTCTCTTGTCTACCCTTCATGCTTTCTCCAGTTAGTTTTTTCTTTTATTTCTTTTTTAAAGTTATACTTGAGATGGTGATCACGGTCACGTTTACCGCACACCCATTCCCAGTCGTAGTCTTTTTCTGCTGAAGCTGGCGAAGCAAACCACAAGATCAACCAGACGTTTTTTTTTTTAGTTTGTCTTTATTTATAGGCAGGATCAACCATATAGATAAAAAAATGGTTCTGAGAAGGCGAGGAGTGTTGTTGTTACAGCTCCTCGCTTACGGGATTTGGAGCCACCATCTTTGAGGAGGTGTTCTGCCCACCCACATACAGGATGAGAGCGAATAAGGGATCGCTCAAGTTTGATAGAGTGTGTGTTCGATGGCCAGTATCAACTCGCTAATCCTAAGAAACAAATTAGCCACCAGTTATGTGTGTGTGTGTATATATATATGTATATATAATGGGTTAAATTTGGTCAGGATATCACTATTATCTCACTGGCTCTGTGAAGATAGTAGTGCCAAAATGGCCTTCTTCTGCTGGCTTCTTCGTATGTTTGTATCACAGAAGCCATATGCAGCACTGAAGCCAGCAGATGTGAGTTGCTTTGAGGGGCACATTTTACATTTTGTAGTTTTGTTTTCCTTTTGTAACTTTTTATCATTTCTATCACAAAACCACCTAAACACCAGCTGTGCAAGTCAACTATGACATGGGTGGGTGTGTGCCCTCTTCAGACCTTGCTCGTGGCTTTGCATTTGTGAAGATATTTGTACTGTCTCACTCATGTCATATCTGATATATTGATGGATATAAGTATATAAGGAATCCTTTGTGAAGGGTTCAGGAAGCAAAATCCAATGCAGCAAGAATATCCGGAACTGGGAAGGGAGAAGCCAGAGAAGGTGAGGGGGACAGCAAGGTCAGCACCCAGGGTGGGGGCTGACCAAACGAGCAGACACGAAAGACTATTAGGCCTATTCTGCTGGCATTTTAGTATGTTAGTAAGTTGTGCACAGAAATGCTGAATTTACTTAAAGAGCAGCTGACACCTTTAGGGCAACTTTAACAAAACATAATATTTAGACACAGTTCAGCTTGCATGTCACGTTAATTCTATATTTCTCCTCCACATTATTTACTACTGAGGTCATATGCATTAAAACCACATTTTTGTTCTTGCAGAGTTCAGCTATTCCTGTTGCTTTCTCCATACCTGAGGTCATAATGCACTGTTTGTGACATCACAGTTACTCTCATGCTAACAGATTGTGATGTCACAACAGAGGATTATGACTTGAAGTGGGGAGTAAGCTGTAGAGACAGATGGAACTGTAAGGGAAGTCTAAAGGATAAAGACCATGTAGTCATGCAGATTTACTCAGCAATAAATAATGGGGATGAGAAATATATAGAATACATATGGAATGCAAGCTGAATTGTACCTAATTATTATGTTTTTCAAGGTTTTCTTTGAGGTGTCAGTAGCTCTTTAAGCCTTTACGAAGATGATAAACCCTTACTGTTGGCTTACTGGGGCTAAGTAAAGTGTAATTGAATTTTTCATAAATATTTTATCATTTCACTTGTGTAACGTAATGCTTTAGGCTTCAATTTTGGAAAACAGTGTGATCTAGTGGTTGGAACGCCAGCTTGAAAATGGGGAGATTACAGGTTCAAACCCAAATACTCACTGTGTTACCTAGGGCACGTCACTTAACTGCCTGGTATTCCAGTCCAGCTATAGAAACAGACATTGTTGGCAGAAGAGAACCACTTGGCCCACCCAGTGTGCTCCAGGGTGAAACAAATTGGGTGACCAGCAACCACTAAAAAATTTATTTGGCTACTAGATTTTGAAGGTTACTGGTCAACTGGCTACCTGCCCACAAATTTTTTTTTTTTTGTGACTTCATATTTTTATTGTTAGTGATGCACAATCACAATACAATATCTAAATTGACTTTATATCCATCACAATATTAAGCTTGCATACAATTTGACTGTTTCTCCCTTCTTTTCTATAAAATTTCAATCTTTTATGCGATCAAGCTGCTTTTGTTAACAGAACACATTCTAAATAAACTTTACTGATTTACAAAATCATAACTTTTTATCCTCTGTAGACAATGGTAGTAAAAAAAAAAAAAAAAAAACAATATCTTTAACTTCGTATCCAGCCTATCTCTAAAAACTCCAGATCTATCTTGTCACTACTTGTGGCTATTATGATTTGGGGTTTCCCCTTTTCTAAGTACCAGGGGCGTGAAATCTACTGGAACTTTTCTTGTTGTAGCCGTAAGCGGCTTGTGATGTTCTCCATCCTCTCCAACTCTGTCACCCTGGACTGCCACTCCTGTAAAGTGGGTGGGTGGCGGGGAAGCCATCTGGATGTTAAACACTTTAGTGCCACTACTCTTAGCATCTGAGCAAGAGCCCTGACCCCCTTATTCCCTGACCCTGTTAATATGGTAGGAAAACCTAGCACTAAGTCTGTGCCTGTAAATGGGATCTGAAGTCCAGTTAACTGCTGTATTTGTGTGTGGATTTCTTTCCAGAATTCCTGTATTTCCGGCCAAGTCCAGAAAATGTGACCGTGTGTTCCTCTATTCCCACATCCCCTCCAGCAAAGATCTGACTGATGGGCCCAACACGTTTAGTGATTGTCAGGGTAAGAAAAAAATCTAGCCATGATTTTCCACTTGAATTCTCTCCATATAGGAGAGGCTGTGACCTGCCAGCCTTTTAACAGCCTTCTGGTCCATTGGGCTGAGGGTATCGGAGACCCAAATTCATCCTCCCAACTGTCCCTCACCTTGTTCAGTGGTGAAGAGCCCTGTTGGTTTAGTGTAAGATAGAGTTGTGAGAGGTAGCGAGTGTTATCTTTTAGTGTAACTGAGTAATAAAAGAAGGATTCTAGGCTTGTGCATTCTTTACAGATTTGGGCTTGGACCCCTGGGGTCATCAGGAAGTGTCGCACTTCTAAAAATCGGAAGTGGTCTTCCCTACGGAGTGAGTATTTGGTTTTGAGTTGTGCAAATGAGAGGCAGCCTTGATTGTCTAGGAATTGTAAAAAGGTTGCCAGTTTGTGAGCTGCCCAGAATTGATATCCTTGGTCTATTCTACGGAGTTCAAAGGTTATCTCATGTCTAATTAAAGATAGTGGGCCAAGTCCTTCTGGTGTATGTGTGGATTTTCTCAACTTGATTAGTATTTGAAGAGAGTGTCTTACCGATGGGTAGTCTGTGGTTGCCCATATAAATGCGGGCATGCTATTTGTGGGTAACGTCCACAAGGCTCAACCTTTCAGGGTGGCTTCCTCCAGCTGATACCAACCCGAGTCCTTCCTGCATTTTGCCCATGTGCACAGCTGTGCCCCTCTTGCCACCAAGTAGTATTGTTAGAAATTGGGAAGGGACAGTCCTCCTTCTCCCCTAGGGGTCTGTAGAAGATTATGTGCTATTCTAGGCTGTTTCTAGCCCATACAGATCTTTGGGATTCTTTCTGCAATTGATTCCAGTGTAACCCCCCTGCAAATGGGGGTTCCCAAAAGACTTCCAGGAGCTTGCTTGAATGCTCCAAGCCTGAATGGTGTTTGGCATTTAAGCCATTTATCAGTGAGTGTTTTTAGAGCCTCTGGTACTGTCTCTTTAAGTGCTGTCTGCTTGCAGACATAATTAGTTTATATGGGGGGACTGTGTGCTTCTCTGAGTACCACTCGAGCTGCTGCCAATTCACTTCATTTTTGCAGTCACTAGGAGTGCAAAGGGAACCTATCTGAAAGATGTAACTGTTTGCCAGAAATTATTTAGAGTAATAATGAAATTACAGTTTGTCTAACCTGCTTTCTTTGCAGTCAGAACTGTGTCTGCTAGTTCCCATTCTAGTTTTGAACTGCTGAACTGGACCAATCAGTGTGGGGTAAGCTAGCTCTAAAATGGTGCCTTGGACGAATCAGAACTTGGACTCATAATCTGAGCCAGCCACAAGAGGATTGTATGGGCAGTGACTCTGGGAGATGTAGTTTAGACTTCAGTGCCTTTTTGGACCAACAGCAGCAGTCTATTGTGAGTGACAGCCAATCCAGTCAAGAACTGGGAGGAACTCAAAGGAAGTGCCGGTTTTGTCGGTTGGAGTTTCAGTTGAGCTTTGGCAGTGAAGAAGGAAGGAGCCCTGTGCTTTTTCAGTGTGCAGTTTTAGTCAAAAAACGTGTGTAAGGCCCAGAGTTCCGGTCTGCAGCTTGTGTAACAGCTTGTTAGGACTGAATCCGTCCTGTGAAAAGAATCAAAGGATCTCTGAAGAGTAGAAACCAGGCTCACCCTGTAGAAGACTGGAGGAATTGCTGAAAATTGCATTCGGTCTGTCAGGAACTGAATCTGCTGTGTGTTCTCCGGGTATTGTGCAGTAATTGCGATCGGGATACAGATGCAGCCTGCCTGGTATAGTGCTTTCTTTTATATGGATGTGTGAAGAGGTTTGTGTACCTCAAGTGAGCCCTGCTGACATTGAAGGACCCTATCTTATTTGGAGGTCGTGAGTACTAATTCAGGGTCACTCCCTGTTGAATTACCACATTAAATCCAAATGGAATTACTGTACTGCTGACTGTTTAATTCTCCTTTTCTCTGTGTGAAAGGGCCCCTACCAGCTGCCACGGTTTGGACTAGCCACTAGGGCTTGGGTACCCAGGGACAGTAACTGATAGGGATAGGCTGTGCACAGAGCCATAGGTAGATTATTAGAGTGATAAGCTAATTAACCTGATTTCCCCTGTCCTTGTTATATCCCCTAAATAAATCAGAGCTGCTTGTTTCAGCAAAGTTATACTGCCTGAGGTATTTGTCTATGTTAAAGTACTGTACTGTGATTGTTGCACTGTATCTCATTTCACAGGAGGTCCCAGTGCAGGAACCAGACCTGGGGGTAAGTGTATACTGTGAAGGTAATTCTGATATATTGTGTGGGCCACTAGTGGGAAGAAAGGGGGGTTGCAGTGTCCCAGAGGGCTGTGACCAAGTTAGTTTAACTATTGCAAACCCTGACCTCTGGGTGGAGGCATCCGCCATTGGATCCAGGCCCCTCAACCTGTTAGTGGCAAATCAGGCAGGGGTAGTAGCCCCTGGGATAGCGCCATCTAGGGGTTACACCAGAAATGTCTTGGAAATGGGAATGGAAGAGTTTGGTATTAAAATGAGAGACAGGGTAGTGCATTCATTTTTAATGTTTGTATTCTGCCATATAAGGTCAGTGGCAACAAGTGCGATCTTGCTATATCGGCTTGTAGTTCTTGAAAAAGTTTAAGACAATTATTTTTAAATAATTGGGAGATATCTGCTGATACCTAAATATCAAAAGGTGTTTTTGTTTGCCTACGCCAAGGAAAAGTTTCTCCGGAATGTTGGGAAGGGATTGCTGCTGAGAATCATCACCTCTGACTTTTGAAGGTTAATTTTATAACCCGCTAAAGAGTCATAATCTGCAAGGGTTTGTAAGAGTGGGGGCATTGATGCCTCTGGGTCTGCAACAAAGAAAAGAGAGCCGTCCACGTAGAGGTCTATCTTTTGTTCAAATCCTCCTACATCACCCCTTTAATGTCCTTATGAGCTATAATTGCTATGGCGAGAGGTTCTAATGAGAGAGCAAAGAGCAGGGGACAAGGACAGCCATGCCTGTGTCTCTTTTGCAAGGGATTCTGTTAGATAAAAATCTGTTTACCTTTACTCTTGCTTCAGGGGCAGAATACAGGGCTTTGATAATTTTAGAGAATTTGTTCCACAGGCCAAATTTTTGGAGGACTGAAGTTAGGAAGGCCCACTCTACTCTTATCAAATGCCTTTTCGGCGTCCATACAGATAGCCAGTTGGAACGCTCTCCTTTTGAGCCGAAATAATATTCAAGAAACGACAGATATTGTCTTGTAACTATCTTCCTGAGATAAATCCCATTTGGTCTCTATGTACTAATAAAGTAATTATGTTTTGTAGGCGGTCTGCCAGTATACTCGTAAATATTTTCAGGTCCACCGGGAGGAAGGATGTGGGATGATGCGATCTGCAGTCCTCTGGGTCTTTGTCTGGTTTAAGAATAACCGAAATCTGAGCTTGGTACCAAGATGCCGGAGCTCCCCCTCCAATTCATTCATTAAATGTTTCTGTTAGTGGTGCCATCAGGATTTTGCTTAATTGTTTATAAAATTCAGATGTAAACCCATCTGTCCTGGGAGCTTTTCCATTTTTTAATTGTTTAATCTTCTGGTGAATTTCTTGTTCTGTAATCTGGGCTTCCAGAGTTGAACATAGTTCGTCTGTCAGCTTAGGGGTTTGTAGGGAATTTAAATAAGTAGAAGCCCTCTTAAGTGTCCTGGTCCTCTATCTGCGGTATACAGTGCCTTATAATATTTTTAAAAATGTTCTGCTATTAGGGTGGGAATGTCATGGTTTGTCCACCTGTCAGATCCTTTATGCGCAGTATTGCTCTGGTGGCGGCCTCCTTATGCAACTGCCACGTTAGGAGTTTTCCTGCCCTGTTGCCATGTTCATAAAATTTCTGTTTTGAATACCTTAGCTGTCCTTCTATTTTGGTATCTAATATCTTGTTTAGTTTATGTCTAGCTTTGTCTAGTTGTATCTTTACTGTGTCATCTAAAGTTGCTTGGTGTTGATCTTCCAACTGAGTTATCTTCTTTTCCAGAGCTAAACGCTCTTTCAACTGGGCTTTTTTAACCTGAGAAGAGTATTTTATGATTTCCCTGCGTAGGTAGCATTTTAAAGGAATTGTGTGATTTGTTAAACATACCACTTTGGGCCTCATAGCCCGGTATCCTGGTGCAGCGATAGCCCTTCTGTGTAAAGAATTTCATTTTTTACTTACTCCGTAAAGTGTGGGAAGGGATCGTAATTCATTCTGAAGGGTGAGCCAGCCAATCCCTTCCCACTTCCTGGTACACCTGCTCCACCCCCGCACTCCCCCGGTTTGTGACGTTTAACCAGGGAGAGCGTGGGGATGCGTCCCACACAAGTCTATGGGGCTTAATTTCAAAAAATGTTTACAGCACTTCATTGTACCTTTGGATAAAACTGAAAGCCACCGCTCAATAATAGGGTCCTATTAGTTGAGCGGTGGCTTTGGTTTATCCAAAGATACACTGCAGTAGTGTAAAAACATTTTGAAATTAAGCAGGCGTACCAGGAAGTGGGAAGGGATCGGCTGGCTCACCCTTCAGAATGAATTACTATCCCTTCCCACACTTTATGGAGTAAGTGAAAAATGAAAGATTTTACTTACAGAGGCTATCACTGCCGCAGGGCACCGGGCTATGGAGCCTGAAGCAGTAGATCACAACATCTCTTTAAGGCATCCCATCTCATCCCCGCACTGGTATCCTCTGGTGGGTTATGTTGTAAAAAGGTCTTGGTGGCCATTTGGACCAGTTCTTTAAAATCGGTATGTGTTGAGAGGCTGACATTAAGGCGCCAAAGGATTTCTGTTGGCCTCGGGCCAAATCCAACTCCAGATAAATTGGGGCGGGGTCAGATAGAGTGATATTCCCTATAGATGCTTTCGTTAAACAGGGTATCAGGTTTGATGACAAAAGAACACAAATTGATTTTTGATCTCTTAAAAAGGATAGCCACTAAAAATATTGATATCTAGTGGCCGAACTGACCACCAGCTTTACAAGGATTTGTCCTACCCTGGTCTGCCCAGCTGCTCCCTGCCTAATCTGTCTCCCCTGACCCTAACTATTCTCCAGCAACCCTCCCCCTCCCTACATTTTCACCTACATTCCTCTGTGTCTATTGCACACATAACTACCTCCCCCCTAAACACTTTTCATTTCCACAACTTTTGCTGGCAGTCTGTTTGCCATCCTTTTGGTGAAGCAGTATTTCCTCACATCCCTCTTAAACTCCCCCCTTTCACCACCACCAGCTTCATTGCATGCCCCATGGTTCTGGTGCTGTTTCTCATTTGAAAGAGGCTGCCCTCCTTCACTCACTCGTTGAGATCCCTTAGTCTCTCCTCGAAGAACTTGTAGTTGCCCTCCTCTGGACTACCTCCATCCTACCTATGTTCTGAGGTGCGACCTCCTAACCTGGACTGAGTACTCTAGGTGGGGTCTCACCAGCAAGTGATACCGTGGCAATGCCACTTCACTCCTCCTGCTAGAGCTACATCTCCTATGCACCCCAGCATCCCCTTCCATTGTTTCACTGCCCTGCCACTCAGAGGTCGCCAGTTATGATAACCTCACGGTCCTTTTCCTGCTTAGTGGCTGTCAGTGCCTCCCACCGTCCGATACACTGCTCCTGGGTTCCTGTGCCCTAGATGCAGGAGTTTGCATTTTTTGGCATTGAACCCCAGCTGCCATGCCCTTGACCGCTCCTCCAGTTTCCCACGATTCCTGTGCATTCTATTCTCTCTACCCTTCCCTGTCTACCCTATTGCGGATTTTGGTATCATCTGCAAAAAGGCATACCTTTCCTTCCATTTCTTCTGCAGTGTCACTTATGAAGACACTGAAGAGGACCATTCCCTGTACTGAGCCCTGTGGCACCCCTCCCCTGTCACTGTTCCATCATTATAGTGATTGCCATTAACCATCACTCTCTGTCGCCTGTCTGTTAACCAGTTTTTAACCCAGTTCATCACTTTTGAACCCTTCAGGACTCTTTCCTCTGAAAATGGACTTGTGTCCACCTTGCCCCCCCCTCCATTCTTGCTCCTTCCTCGTGGTCCATTCCCCTCCACCCCTTGTAGAGATGTAGCAAAAGTACCTGTTCAGAATGGCAGCTTTTTCTTGGTCCTCTTCTGCTTAGTCTCCCCTACCACCATCCTAATCCTTACTATCTATCCCTTTGCTTTCCTCTTCTCATGTATCTGAAGAAAGTCTTATCCCCTTTAGCGACCCCTTTGGCTTTCCTCTGTCTGTTTTTTTTTCTCTTCACCGCCTTTCCTGCATCCCTCTATTTTACTAAGTAAATACCTCCCTACCCTCCTTCCTCTGCAGTTCCTTATACCTTGTGAATGCCGCCCTTTTTTCCTTCACTGCCTTGGCCACTTCCCTTAGAGAACCATAATGGTCTCTTGTTCCTTCTACATTTGCTCGCTTACTTTATGCAGGGACTGGTTGCCTTAATTATACCCTCCCTTACTGTTCCCCACTGTGTCTCGACCCCTCTCTGGCAATCCCCCCCCCCACAAAACAGTTTCTGAGGCAGTCTCCCATTTCTTTAAAACCCGCCCTCCTAAAGTCCAGGACCCTTGTTCTCGTGTGGTTTGCCTCTGCTCCTGTCTTTGTTAAACCACACTGTACGGTGATTATTTGTACCTAGGGGACTGCCTACTGTGATGTCTGCAATGCTGTCCCTGTTTGTAAGCACCAGGTCCAGCACTGCCCTATCCCTTGTGGATTCTTTGACTAGCTGCTTAAGAAAAGCCTCTTGTAGGGAGTCTACAGGATGGCTCTGCTCCTTGCAGAGTTGCCACAGGAGGGCTCAACTCAACTTCTAGCAGATTCAAGTCACCAACTAGCAGCACCTCCCCCTTACTTGCCATTCTTTTTTTGCCATAGAGGTTTTTCTGCCACCTGGTTGGACGGGTGGCTCTTCAGCCTTGTCCCTGTTACCTGCAGTCAGCTCCACCACCGCTGGCATCCCAGCAGTGGTCCCCCCCGTGGTGGGGCGAGGAAAGGGAGTGCAACCCCTGCTCTGACAGCATATCCAGATGCCACCAGTGTGCGGCGTGGTGGAGCAGACAATAGAGAGTAGGGCAGAGCTACATTTAGCCCTCCTTTCATGTTTCCATTTTCAGCCCTCTCCGACACTGGAGCACACACAGTGCATGTGTGTGGAAGCATGCACACTCCGCTAAGTCCTGCAGCAGTCACCTAATGTATCGCTCTCGGCTGTTCTACTATCAGGCCTCTACCTGGTGGCAGTCACATGGCAGAGTCAACAGCCACCCTCCCTCAGAAGAGGAGAGCAGTCCTTTGGCACTCAGTCCTCTCCTGCCCCGGCTGACCACTAATGACTCGAGTCCATTTCTGAACCCAGTTCGCCAGAGTGGGATAAGGTAAGGCACACACGGTGCCTCACCTCTGTATGTCACCGGACCGACCCCCTTACTTGCCATTCTTTTTTTTTTTTTTTGTTCTTTTCTTTTTGCTGCCCGTGACCACCTAGGCATCTGCCCAGTCATGGACCCCTGAAACTCCCACTTCCATATTGGTTGCAGCTCCTGACACCCCCGGCTTTCCCCCTCAGGGTGGGGTTGCTGCACCCGGGCCTTAGTGCCGCAAACATGGACCAGAATCAAGGAGCCGGCCTGGAAGCTAATCAGGGCCAGAGGCAGGCGTCATATATGGCGCCCGCGAGCAAGTTTTTCTTTCTAAGTTCCCCAGGGGCAGGGACGTGCAATGACAGCCTGCATCTGCCCCGCCCCTCTATGGCTTTATGACGCCGGTGCTAGTGATTCCTCCCAGCCTCCTCCAGGAGTCCTATTCGCACCAGGCATTCTCTCCTGCCCTCCCCCCCCCCGGAGAAGGAGAGCAGCCCTGAGGGTGCTGTGTCCTTCTCCCTTGGCTGGCCCTCCAGCTGCCCGGGTCAGTTCCCGAACCCGGGTTGCTTGCATCACAAGTGGAAGTCCACCTGCTGCACCGGCGGGTCGGCTCTTACTTGCCATTCTAATGATGGCTTCTCCAAGTGCCTTGTCCAGGTCCTCTCCCTGTACTGGAGGTCTTTACACTGCCCCTGCTGCAGACAGTTGCCCCAGAGCCTATGCCCAGGATGACCCACAGCACCAGCCCTTTCTTTTCCTTTGGGGTGACCCTGCTCCTCTGTGACCTTGATTCCCTAAACCAGCTGTACAAAAGGGCAGAATCAGGACCTCACTGAAAATAAGGTGTTGCGTCTCAGTTGGGCTGCCCTTGGAAATTAAAAAAATGTTCAAAAGACAATATTGCATTTCTTTTTTTTATTATTATTATTTACCCAGGCTAGCCCAACTGAAATACTGTAAAACCTCTCATTTCCGGTGGGAGCTTATTTCTACTGACTTTTGTGACCTTTAAGGAGGTGGACACTAGGAGGTCAGTTGACACCATGGGACAGGGGTTGTGGTGGAAGGGAGATGAGGCCTAACCACAAGACCACCTTTTAGTGTAGTTTGACTTCTGTTAAATCTCTGTGATGAAAGCAGAGCTTCAGATTTCTTTTCAGCAGTATTCTAAGTTGTATGTATTGATACGCCTGTCCAAGTCCTTAGGGAGGATCAAGCCTTGTGGAATGTTAGTAAATATTCAAGATAAGGTTCCACCCCTCCCCCACCATCATATAGTAAGAGTCAGTCAAATTCTGTATAAGTAACATAATCTGTGTGCTGTCTAATTGTTTTAATTAGTGTGTATAAGCCCTACCACACAATTAAGACCGGGGGGGTGGGGGGTGGTCCTGTGATTACTAGGTGTAAAATGATTGTTTACAGAGGAAATCTCTTGTCTATCGCAGTTGTATGTTTCTGAAGCCTTCTGAATCTGAGCTGTGTCACTGCTGTATGTGTTTGTGAGTTGGATGTCATGTGTCAGTAATTTTGTGGTGAACTGGCAGAGTTCTCTTGGTTGGAACTGAGCATTGCTTGGCAGACGGGATGTCTAACTGCAGTCAGGGATAAATATCCCTTGTGCACGTCAAAAAGAGCTGTGAAACATCAGTCAAAATCTTTATTTATCCAGGCGGGCACCATTGAGCAAGGCTCATTTGCAAGGTGGACCTGGTCATGATTACATCAAAGTACAGTGCAGAAGCAGGTATACGTAAAGCAATACTATACAAGGAAGAAAAAGTATATACAGTGTATACAGTACAGTACAAGGTTGAAATAAATCAAAAAAAACAAACAGCATTATTTTACAATTGAAGAAGTCGGCAGATGTACAATCAACCATAGGCATACTGGGGTTATAAGCAGAGATCTTTTGAGTGAGGCAGCCGGCAACTACACATGTAGGGGAAAGAGGCCGTGTATGGGGTGGCAGGTTAGAGATGTAAAGAAGAGGAGGGATATATTACCGACGACTGGGGGAAAAATTGAGTTAAAACCACAGGAAGTGACGATGGCTGTCGTGTACTTGTTTATTATGATAATGACGGAGGAGGGGTAGATAATTGGGACACTACTATGGATGGGGTGGGACTTTAGCCAGGCTGGAGTGGACAGGGAAGGGTGGGTGCAGGAGGAAGAGTTAATAGGGAAAGAGTGAGAGCCAGGGGTAGAAAAATGGCGAGCGTCAGGATGGAAAGGGGGAGCTGTGGAATTAGTGGGCTAGCAGTGAGGAAAACATTTGCAAGGTGCTTTCATGTAGCGATCGTAGGGCGCCTTGAAGATATTCATGCTAACAGGGCAGCTCAGCTTCAAGTTCCTTTGTAAACCGTTCCACAATGTGGGTAAAGAGAAGCTTAGAGCAGCTTTGCCGAAACGAGTTTTGACCCTTGGAACTTGGAGGGCAATTAGGGAATAGCTTCTTAGAGCATAGGTGCCTAACACACTCCGGGGACTACAGTCTGAGACATATGAGGGGAGCTTGTTGGTCACCGCTCTGAAGACCCATAGGGCGGCATTTCTATTCCTTCTATAGTGAAGTGAAGTCCAGCCTAACGATGAGTAGAGGGAACAGTGGTGTGTGGAAAGTGGAAGGCCAGTAATGAACCTGATAGCCGTGTGGTAGAGGGTGTCCAACTTAGCCAGTGCAGTGGCTGTAGAGCAGGTCCGCATAATCTGTTAATGATAGGAAGGTAGCTTGAACCAGTGGAATCTTGGCCTCCTTTGTGAGCAAGTGGTTAATTCTGTAGAATAGTCATAATCTTTGCCTTAGTTTCTTCTGTAGTTCTTCGAGATGGTCGGTGAAGGAAAGTTTATGATCGAGCCAAACTCCTAGATATTTGAATTTAGCTACATATTCTAGTGTTTCTGCAAGAACAGTGGAGAGTTTGTGGGATAGCTCCCCCCCTCAAGCAGGAATTGCCGCATGCAAGGAGGGGGAGAAGAGCTTGGCTTTTGTCTTTTTCGCATTGAGCAAAAGCTTTTTGTTTATGAGCTGGTATTGTAGAAGGTTAAATTCAGCACGGGGGTCTTCACAGGCTGCTTCCGGCGTGGGACGACTCAAGTACAGTACAGTGTCGTCCGCGAATAAGTGGATGTTGGCTTTTTTGATGGGGTCATTGATGTTGTTAATGTAGACTGCAAAGAGGAGGGGACCAAGGGTAGAGCCCTTGTGCATGCCCCTCAGCATAGGTTTTAATGGAGAAAGATCACCTTCAGCTTTAACCTGCTGTTTCCGTTCTCCAAGGTAGTCTGCAAACCAGCACATAGATTTATGGTCCAGGCCTAAGGTGCTTAGGGAGGAAAGAAGCAGGCTGTGATCGACTGTGTTGAATGCCTTACTAAGATCCAAGAAAATGGCACAGACATGCTTCTTGTTGTCAAGGTCTAGGAGCCAATCATTGGTCACCTTAGCTAGGGCTGTTATGGTGCTGTGCTTTGCTCTGAATCCAGACTGAACGGGGTTTAATAGGCTTCTGGATTCTAAGTATACCCTGCTGGCCACACACTATTTTTCTAGTAATTTAGACAGGATTGGGAGGAGGAAGATCGGCTATTTTCCATTGGGGGGGAGGCTACCCTGGGAGAGTGACATGTTGAATAGGTGGGTGATTGGCACCGCAAGCACATGGTATGCACATTTCAGATAGTATGACTCTATGAAGTCGGAGCCTGCTCCCCTTCCTGGGATGATGTTGGAGCGAGCCCAAAATAAAGCCCAAATAAATATGAAGCTCAGTACTAGCTGATGTGTGTGTTTTCCTTGACATACAGAAAATGTTGAACTGTGCCTCATGGAAAGCACGAAAGTGTCAGAAAAAGGTGATTATTTAGTTTGTGGTTTCCTGCTGTATGAGCATGCACTGAACTTAGCTTTTGAAAAGAGGGCTTTATATGTCACCTTAGGAGTTCTATAACATAACAGTATAACTTTTATTTTTTTAATAACATTTTTTTTCTCCCTATGTGTAAGTGTGAATACAAGACAGGGTGAGCGGGTGTACTTTAATAACTGCATGCCCCTGGTGGGTTGTAATGCACAAGGTGCAGCCAAGTGTCTGCAGCCACCCAGAGCTGTCAAGTGATGGCTGGTGGTGTTTGTCCTCCTTATTGTCTTCACACCTTCTCATAGAGGAACCAATGGGCAAGATGTGTAAGTGAGTACATGCAATGCCGAGCTGACACAGTCAGTTGGTGCCCCCCCCCCCCAAAGCAAGGCATCACAGTTTTTCTGCTCCCTGTGTAGACCAGTGTAAACATATAGCAGGTTAACCTGGCACACTCCCCCAGAGGTTGCTAGCCTCCAGGTGTGTAGTACCTGCAGGCTTCTGCCTGCCCATAGCAGTGATCCGGGCTCGGGTGCAAATTGGGCTCACCAATTTCCAGTCGCTGTGCTATCCTGCTACCATATGACTTAGTAGAGTTCTTTAGTATAATGCTACTGGATTAGTGTGATGTATGTAATGACACGTCCAAGAAAACGATGGGAAAGTAAGAAAGAAATCCACAGTCATGACACAGTTCGAGAAGTTCCTGGCAAACTGTCTACTAGGAACCTAATAGGTAATTTGCATAATGTGAACCATTATGACGGATTCTTGATTCATTGTTTTGCACATGAATATGTGTCTCACTTCCAGACAATTTCAGAACTTTTCTGAGTGTTTAAGGATAGCCTGTCACGATGATTAGTCTTGAAGGCTCGTGAATTTTTTTTTAATCATTCCGTTTATGCCCTCTTCTGTTTCTGGCTTTGGCTTCTCTCAGGAACACTCTTGGTGTACCTGATCCCCCGGTACCACATACCTGGATGACTGGCTTGCACAGAGACATGGTTGTGCACCTAGGCAGCACTGAGTTGGGGATATACCCCTTGATTCATATGTCATGAGGCTGCATCTTAGTGGCACAGGGTCTGGATATACCAGACTCTGCCATCCCCAAAACCAGGGCCATTTTTTTTCTTGGTGTTTTTGTTTCTTGCGGCATCATATGCTGTGATATTAAGGGTGCACGCATGCAAGACATGCCTGCATGCCGATGTCTGCGATGGCCTCATCTCATCCATGGTCCCCCAGTCACACCACCACCTGTGGTCACCCAGGTGGCAGTGTTGCAGTTAAGAATGCTTCCCATCCTCCCTGAAGGAGAAAAACGTCTTCTGGGAATCTTGATCCTCCCCACTCTTCACCCCCTCGCCAGCCCACAACGACCTGGGTTTGTTCCCAAACCCAGGTCACTGGTGTCACAAGGGGTAGCCCTTCAGCTGCACTGATGGGCCAACAAGGCTAATAAATAACATTTTGACCAGTCAGCGGAATAGATTGCAGTATAGAGCTTTGCATTAGAGCAATAGCCCTCAAAAGCCAATCAGATCATAACTGTGTGAAACATAGAAACATAGAAGTTGACAGCACATAAGGACCACAAGGCCCATCCAGTCTGCCTATTTTTTTCTACCTTATGAATGTGCCATAGGCCTTTACTCTGTCAATGGCCTATTTATTCATACTCATCTGTATTGCTCCCTTATGCCTATCCCATGCGTGTTTGAAGGCCTGCACTGTATTCATATCCACCTCTTCCTGAGGTAGGCCGTTCCATGCATCCACCACTCTTTCTGTGTTCTCATGCTGTGTCCTCTTGTCCTGCTATTTTTCTTATGTTGAAACATGTTAGACTCTTTCACCTTGTTAATGCCCTTAAGGTGTTTGAATGTTTCAATCACATCACCTCTCTCTCCCTCCTTTGCCCTAGGGTATACATATTGAGCTCCGTTAATCTGTCCTCATATGTTTCCTGATGCAGTCCCTGCACCATTTTGGTTGCCTTTCTCTGGACTGCCTCCATTTTGTTAATGTCCTTGTGCAGGTGCGGCCTCCAGTACTGCACGCAGTACTCCAGATGGCACCTAACCAGTGTCTTGTAAAGAGGGATTATTACCTCCCTCTATGACTTGTGTTACCCCTGTGTGAGCATATTCATTGATCTGTAATTTGCATTTAATACATGATGGTTACCATTGTATAGCAGGATACAAAAAGTGTTAATATACCTTCCACCAGGGGGTGTCTCAGAAAAGGGACATTATTACTCGGAGTGTCCGTTTTTATCAAAACAAAGTTTAAAGAGCAGCTAACGCCTTCAGGAGAACTTTAACAAAACATAATATTTAGACACTGTCCAGCTTGTATTTCACATTAGTTCCATATTTCTCCTGCATATTAATTTTTACTGCGGTCATTTGCATGCAAACAGGATATTTACTCCTGAAAAGTTTTATCTATTCCTGCTGCTTTCTCCCTACGTGAGGTCATAATACACTGCTTGTGACATGACAGTTACTTCCATGGCAACAGATTGTGATGTCATGACACAGGATTATGACTTGAAGTAGGGAGTAAGCTGTAGAGGTAGAAGAACTCTAAAGGATAAAGATCATGTATTCATGCAAATTTCCTCAGTAATAAATAACTGGGAGGCGAAATCTATAGAATATATACAGAATGCAAGCTGAGTTGTGCATAATTATTATGTTTATCAAAGTTTTCTTTGAGGTGACATGTATGTTTCATTGCTTGGTGCTCCCCTCCCCCCGGAACTCCTCCTATTATCTTAACTAATGACCTACAAGTTTAGTTACAGCTTTGATTTCACTATGATTTGTGGTTGTAATTCACACATAAAAGAAGAGTAAGTGAAACCTACCCGGCCGCATCTAAAACTGTGTGTCCAGCCAGAGTGCCTTACAGAAACGTGGTCAGAATTACACACAGGCAAAATTAGTTTTGATCAACGTTCACATTATGCTATGGATTAGGGATCATGCTGAAACACAGCTGTCTTTTCATAGCAGCAGAAGAACCCAGATAAAATTGTATCCATTACCGTGACAGTTTATTTATTCATTTATTGACAGTTTATGTAGTCAGGAGAGCCCAGCTGAGATGTAATATCATTTTTAGTGGAATCCTGCTTTTATTTACTTTTACAACTGGGTGGATTGAAGCCCTGAGAGGTTAAAGCGTTTTTCCAGTATCCAGGCTAACGTTTTAAAATATAATACTGAGAAGCGAATCAGTCTACATTTCATTATTTTTCTGTCTTTATGCCCACCTTAGTTTTTATTACTGTAGACAGTTAACGAAACACAGGATATTTGTCTCAGTCTTCCTTCTCATCCTCCAGCTGTCTCTCCCTAAGAGTCTCATAGTAAGGAGCTGTGGTGGGATTTGAACTTGGGGTTCTGAGTTTCTGAGCATGCACTGTAAACTGCAGACCACACATTTGTTTCTTATGATAAAACTGGATAATTAAATCCATTGTTCTGATTGGTTGTGACATATGAGAATACCACATGGTACTCACACAAGTCGAGCACACACCCTGGTGTTACACAAACAGGACACATGCCTGGTAGTGTTGGTGGTGGGGGGTGGGGGGAGTTTTGGTTTGTTTATTAAATAATTATACAATGGACATAAAAAAAAATCTTGTAACCTGATTGGTCAGTTAAAGCCGGTACACATGGGTCCATTATATAATCACAATAAGGCACTCCAGGATGTGGGTAATGGAGGAGATAGCCCACTTCTTTTGTGATGAAGTCACTCAGCTGTGCCTCCTGATCCACCACACAAGGCATTGGTAAACCCCCCAGTAATCCATGCACTGTCATACCTTATTGCTTAAATAACCCAAAGCAATGCCTTACCACATTTTATTATTGTGATTTGGGCGGGGGTTACATTGACTGGTAATCTCAGCCCCAGGTGAACTTCACTTGCGTTCGGCTGACAGAAAATAAAATCTGTTGTCAGAAAAAGGCCCTTTGGTCCATCATGTCTGATATGGTCTTACCAAGCCCCTGTAGCTGTCCCACTAATGCTTAACCCCCTAACTGATTTTGCAGAGACCACCAACTTTCAGCAACTTGTTCCATCCCACCACAACCCTTTCCCTGAAAAAGTACTACATGACATTCCTCCTTAATTTGCCACGCGACAGCTTTGTGGAGTTTTTCCTAGTGTTTGTGTTCCCACTCAGTTGGATCAGCTCCCCACTATCCATGTTGTTTACCCTGTGGATGCATTTGTATGTTTCAGTCATGCCCCTTCTCTCCCATCTTGCCCCCAGCATGTACATGTTTAGATAAGCCAGCCTCTCTTACTAAGTCGTCTCCTGCTGGCTCTGGATCATCCGGGTTACCCTCCTCTGCACTGCCTCCATTCTGTCCCTGTCTTTCACTGCCTGCGGACTCTGAAACTGCACACAGTACTCATACTAACATACTAAAATCCAGCAGAATAGGCCTGACGGTCTTTCGTGTCTGCTCCGTAGCCCAGACCCTATTGGGCGCTTGCTCTCCCACCCCCAACCCCAGAGAGGTCATCTTTGGCTTCAGTTTACCCTTGCATCTGTCCCACCCTCTTGAAGCCTTCCGCTGTGCCCTTCTCCACCAGACTCCTGGGCAGTGCATTCCATGGCCCCACCACCCTCTCAGTGAAGTAATGTCTTCTATGTTCTCCCTGTAATTTCCTCCAGATTCCACTCATGCCCCTGGTTGTGCCCCCTCTCTTTAGCCTGAACATTTCTTTGGCTCTGCACCTGCTTATCCCTTTCATATATTTGAAGACCCCTATCATGTCCCCCCTGCCTCTCCTCCAGTGAGTACAGCCCAAGTTTTTCCAGCCCTTCCTCATAGGTCCTTTCTCTCATGCCCTGAATCATCCTGGTTGCCCTCCTCCCGACCCTCTCCAGCAGTGCTATGTCCTTCTTGAGGTGAGGTCTCCAGAACTGCACGCAGTACTCGAGATGCGGCCTGAGCAAGGCATTATACAGAGGGAGGATCACCTCCCTCCTCCTGGACGTAATTCCCCTGGCTGTGCAGCCCAGAATCCTGTTTGCTTTTGCCACAGATTTCTGCAGTTTTTAGTGTTATTAATTTTGGTGTCTACCACCAACCCCCCCAGGTCCCTTTCACTTGTTGTGGCTTGCAGTGAGATCCCCCACCCCCCCCCGGGTGTATACATGACCTGGGTTTCTGACCCCCAGATGCATCACCCTACACTTCCCTGGATTAAACCTCAGTCCCCATCTCCTTGACCACCCCTCCAGGGTATCCAGGTCCCTCTGGACTGTCTCTCTTGCTTTGTCCCTGCCTGCCAGTGCTCCCAGTTTTGAGTCATCTGCAAAAAGAGGTTCATCCTACTTCTAACCCCCCCTCCTCATATTGGAGATGTAGGCATTGAACAGGAGTGGCCCCAGTACCGAACCTTGGGGAACCCCACTGAAGACCTTCCTTCCTAGGGGAGGAGACTATCCCACCAACCACTACCCTCTGTGTTTGCCCCGTTAGCCAATTTTCTACCCATCTAAGCAACTGTCGTCCCACCCCATCCCCCCCAGCTTTGTTAACAACCCGATGTGGGGTACTGAATCAAATGCCTTACTGAAATCCAGGTATAGGATGTCCACCGGTCTTTGTCGGTCCAGGGTCCCCGTCACCCAGTCATAAAAATCTGAGGTTGGTCTGAAACGATCTCCACGGGACAAAACCATACTGTTTGTCATCCAGGTGCCCCAACCTTTCCAGTTGCCTCCCCGAGCTTCTCCTTGACGATGCCCTCCATTAGTTTGCCTACCACAGATGTTAGGCTGACAAGCCTGTAATTTCTCATCTCCTCCCTAGACCCCCCTTTGAGGATAGGCACCACATAAGCCACCCTTCCCGTTTTGAGGCGCCCATCCTGTCTGCAGAGAGGTGTTGAAGAGTGCAGCTAGTGGAGCTGCTAGTTAGTTAGTTATTTAGTTTTTGTTGAGCGGGTAAGTGCACTAGACAAATCCTGCCTGTTTTCAGGCATGATCCTGGGGAAGGGAATACAGATGAATGCCAACTGACCTTGAACTAGATTAAGCCATTCCTTCATAACCCTCGGATGCAGCCCATCCGGTCCCGGTGTCTTATCAGGTTTTAGCACCCGAAGGGCCTCCCTCACCCTGTCCTCTGTGATTTCTCCCTTACAATCCACCCCCTCAATTAAGCTCCCATCCCTTTCTAGGTTTGGCCCACCCGGTACCCCAGCCTCTTCCGGTCCTCTAGACTCCATCTGACTTCTCTGCTCAGCTGTCTCCCCTACCCTCCCTTCAGGCTGAATGGATCCCCTGTCGCCCTCCATAAATATCGAGGCAAAATACTCATTTAGCACCTCTGCCTATCCCCTGCCTCCTGAGCCCATCCCACCCCAGTCTTAATCCTGGAGATCTGTGCTCTCCCTTTTCTCTTCTCCCTTATGAATCTGTAGAATCCCTTTCCACCCCTCTGGATATTCCTAGCCAGGTTTTGCTCCATCCTCGCCTTGGCTCCCCTCACCACTCTGGTGACCCTCCTTGCTGTCAACTCGTAGTCGCCTCTCTCCCTAACCCCCTGGAGGTGAATTAATTTAGTTTGGTGTGCAGGGGACTGATTATATCATGGTAACACCCCTTACTGCTGAAATACAATTAATGTATACAATCTTCATTGAACCAAATACTCACAAATATATGTGTTGTTTTCAGTTGTGGGTGCCCAAACTGGAACTTAACGGTCTATTTTTCACTTGGATACATACATTCATTAATTCTCCACTTGGGTACGTCATAAAGAAATTCAGCTCTCAGTCAACTCTGTTGACGCCCCACATAGACCAGTCCACTGCTTATTATTTCAAGCATAACGGCCAAACATTCAAGGCCTTTCAAAACTAAAAATGGACTACAATAGCCATCTTCTTTCCACACACCTCCTACTTTTTCCTAAGTAAAAAAAAAAAAAATTCTGCCGGCCCGCTAGGACAGCGGTAGCGCTACCACTCATGACACCGGCAACCCAGGTTCGGTAACGAGCCCGGGGAACTGGAGGGTGGCCAGGGAGGAGGCTTGAGCATCTAAGGGACTGCTTGCCTCTGGGGAGGGCTTGGTGCTTGGCTGACCCGGCTTAGGCCCAAGGTACAGCAAGCCCAGCCACTCACAGGGGGAGCTGCATGACGGACGTCAGCACTCAGCACCTTGATGTCAGGGTGCATGACACACAGCACAGGAAAACTGGAAAAAATGGCCCGCGGCACTCCCGGTAGAAGGAGTACCAGGCCCAGATCTCCAGTGCCCCTACCTGTCCAGGAATGAGGCATCCCGATGAAACTCAGGATTTTGGGGTGTACAGGCCCTACCTCGTTCCTGCCTGGGGGGCATGCTACGACTACATGGGGGATCGACGTCACCTAGCTCCGAGTAAGAGGGTGGTGTCTAGAGGCCATAGGCATCTCCCGAAAGGAGTGGAGTGCCGTGGGGTGGGGGTTGGGGAGTAAACTAGCAAGTAAACAAAAAAAAAAAAAAAAGAAGAAATCCTTATTTTTCCACTAACTCTTATTTTATTATATAAATATTTTTTTAAATCATAATGGGACCTGTTTGTTCCCTGCTTGGAAAACAAATTGCAAATGTTGACTGTGACTGCACATACTCCAAGTGGCCAGAAAACCCCACAAAACCCTGCTGGCATTTAAGCTTTTTCTCCCCTTGTCAATTGACTTTATCTTTTTAAAATAAAAATTGTGTCGGGAGCGTGGCTTGCGGCCGACAGCAGTAGACCCTCTTCGAGTTGCTCCAGATCGTTACAGCAATGAAAGTTTAAAAATTCCTCAAAACGCTAGAAAATTACTTAACTGGAAAGCTAACGTCTTCAAGGAGTCGAGAGAGAGAGAGATTTCAGCCAACTCCTACGATGGGGAGAAATAAAACAGACCCTTCTAAAGAGCCGAGCTGAGGGAAAGGCACCACGCCATCTGCAAGTACAACTACACAGGGCCTGCACCCGGGTGGGAAACCTGGGGATTTAGAGGCCACAGTCAACGCTATTTTGCAAGCGGTTCAACAAATTGATAAAAAACTGGAAACCTACAACAATAGACTGTCTGAAGTCGAAACCAAAGTTTCTGTCATGGAAACAAATTACACCGACCTTACCTCCATGGTTTTTAAAACAGCAACAGTAACAGATGGGGTGTTAAAATAAAATAAAATACTACATACAAGACTGGAATTTCTTGAAACTGGCACTTGTGCCTGTAACTTCCGATTTTTGGGATTACCCGAAGGAGTAGAAGAAGTAAATTTGATGGATTACATGCATCGGCTTCTACAGGACTTATTCCAGTTAAGTGCAGATAATTTAATTGTACGAGCTTACCGTATCACACCACAAAGAAAGCCTAATAACCCCAAGCTACCCCGAACTGTTCTAGTTGTTACCATCGAGGTGCATGTTCGAGACCAGATGTTGCACAAAGCAAAAACAGCAGGAGCGCTTACTCTCCCAGATGAATCAGTGCTGTGCTGCTTTCCTGATCTTAGTTATTCCACAAGGGTGAGGCGGCGTGGCTTCGATGCAGTTCGTGCCGGCCTAAGAGAGCTAGGCATTAATCGTTCTCTCCAGATTCCGGCGAGGCTGAAGATTATTTATGCTGGGAAAACCTACAGTATCTCTATAATGATCCGGCTGACACAGGTCGGAAGCTGGATTCTATTCGCGCAGACTTTGCTAAACCTGGCCATCCAGATACGGAGGAAGAAGACGGTGAAACCTGAAAGTTGGGACTCTCACTTAAGGGACTCTGTAAATATTTGACATTGTTATTCGACCTAATACAAGTTATGCTTGAGGGAATTATTACCTTGTGCCAAACTGTGTTCGGGCTTGTTCAGTTATTGAGGGGCAGGGAATATATTTTAAATTTACTGCACTATATTTAAAATTTAGAGAACCCCTTCTCCTGAGAAAGATTGCTGCCATCTTGTGCTGAAGTTGGGGTAGGGATGGTTGGATTGATATGGGGACTTTTATTGCATAAACTTTTCTTTTAAAAACATCTAGGATAAACGTCTGTGGTTATCTGTGAGCAACCTGAGGGGGCATCTTTATTATTGTGAATAACTCTCTGAATTTTGTTTAACGCCATGGACTCCTGGGCTATGTCGAAGACACCAGCCTATCTGAAAAGAAGGGACTCTCTGGATTTTGCAAAACATATTTAGGAAGGGTTGTCCATGGTCTTGCTGTATAAGCCAATTCTGGTAGTTTTTCAGGATAAGTAAGCGAATGATGCTTTTTACCCCCAGCATGCTGTAGCAATGAATGAAGGGCTTTGTATTACTTACTATAATGTATCCTATGATGTATTCTATACCTGGAATCATTTACTGTGCTTTTATGCTTATGGATAAAAGAATGAATAAAAATAAAGTATCAAATAAATAAATAAATAGAGATTGTGTCCCAGATGAACTTTCTGCTCAGTTTGCTGCAATCCAAAGTCTACATGTTGGGACAGATGTGAACAAAATAGACAAAGCCCTGCTCTCACACCCACCAACAAAGTTTAGAGTACTGTTCAGCAACACTACGTCTCCGCTGTGTTGAAACCAGTACTGCCTTCCTCCAACACACCTGTTTGATCCATATAAAATATTTTAAAAGAGTAACAGTTATCAAGTTAACAGCAGGAGTGCTAACCTCCTGGACAGCACAACACCTTCTGCAAGATCGCACCGCCACTTCAGTAAGTAGTCAGTTTTTTTTTTTTTTTTGGGGTTACCATGCCTTCCTGGCCCTATAGAGAATGAGCACAACAATAGAACTGGTCAAAATAAATGACATAAAGTACTTGGAGTCCCATGCGCAGTCCAAAAAGCTGTGTGGTAGTACTGAATGGGGTAAACGGGCACTCTGTAGTGCCACCACACATTTTTGCTGTGTACAAAGTTGCTGGGGGTGGGGCTCCACCCACAAATTATACTGGAAATTGCATTGGTTCTGTGGCTTATCATGACTGTTCTGATCTCTGTATTGACATTGTAGTCCCCACCCCCTTTCACTGTGCTCTTGCTATGTACTTAGCGACACAGCAGAGCACAAAACTGGAAACTGGAGCAAACTGCAAAGTGGTTGTTGTGACCACTTTACAGTTGTGTATGGGGCCTCTGAAGTTTAAAACAGATAAATAATGCTGCATTATGAGCACAAGAATACGTTTCTTGTACATCTCACACTACTTTGGGGCTGTCACTTAATTGTTGGTTTATCCTAATGCTGTACTACTGAATAACTTAATGATATGAATTTGGGTAGATACAAGTGCATAGGTAAAGAAATGATGGTATCCATTCTCTGAACGCCCACATTCTTGAGTGCCCTCTGGGTTCAGGCTTTGAAAGATGGGCACTCCAGAATTAAAAAGCATCCTGTCAACATTTGACTTTTCCTTCTGAACCCAAGTTCTTGTATTTGACTCCTTTGGTTCTTCCTTAATTTTTTTAAATACAGTTTTTTTCTTTATACCCTCACCCTGCCATCAGCCTCTGGGCTATATCCTGTTCAAGCGATTTATTTTATTTTTTTTGTGTCGGTTTCCTTGATTCTCCTCCCCCCCCCGGGTCTCAGCTCCCACCCATGCCACCTCCCCAATGCCCAGGCTTACCCCCTGGGGCCCTCCCAAGGTCAGCAGTAACTGTCTGGCTTACCCCAGGGTGGGCAGGGGGCCCCACCCGCGGACATGGCAGGCGGTGGAGCAGAGCTTGCTTCAGAGGCCGCATTTTGTAAGCTGTATTGGGGGTGGGACATGCAGTGATGGCCAGCACCACCCTGCTCCCAAGTGTTATGGTGCGGAAGTGTGGTTCCTCCTCCCCGGCTTCCGCTTAGTCCATAGCATGCCAGACACAACCCCCGGAGAAGGAGAGCATTGCCTAGGATGTTTGATCCTTCTCCCTGGCCGGCCATCCAACATCCCAAGTCCATTCCCGAACTGGGGCTGCGTCAGAACTGACTTCCGCCTCTGCACCGCAGGCTGACTGTTCAGGTGATTTGGTGACATCGCTCAGATGGCAGGGGTTTTGCTTCCCTATTTTTCTTTCTCTCTCTTCCCACTAGCCGGGGAGGTGTCTGTCAGCCTCACCAGCCACAGCTCGCCCTGCGGCAGGATCAAGCTCACGGCGTGGCTGCAGGGGTCACTGTGGTCATGAAATCTGCTGCCAACCCTCCCTGATTGAGACCCATTCCTGAGCAGCAGCCGTCTTGGCCATGGCCGGGTCCCCAGCTCAGCTTTGCAGGCTTGTTTCTGAACCCAGGTCATTAGCACGGTAGCATGGCACACTTCCATGGGCCACATAGATGGCTTCTTCATTCATTTTTACGGCTGTGTGGGTGGAGCATTGCAGACGTAATACTGTCATCTCTAAAAAGAGCATTGTGGAAGCACGTGACCAGACCGCTGACCGGTGTGCTTCCACAGTACTCTGGCAAAGGTCCACTCATTCTGTTTATGTGGTCTTCCGCTCCATGGGCCACATAAACACACCTCCTTTGTGGGGCACTACTTTTTCTTACACAACTGTGGCCACTGACTCACACTGTGCATGTGCTAGTATCGTGCATGCACAGTTCTGTCGGCGCCACCATCTTGGGTATAGCACACTCTGGCATGGCTAGACCTCGAGTATCCTTTTACTCACTCTTGCTGCACTTTCACCATGCTGAGCAGGCGTATCCACTCTGACCAGAATTTGTTTAATGAGCCACAGGCAGGGCCATCGGGGATGAAGGGAGGACATGCCCCTCCCCAAAATTCCTTTTCAAGTAGTGCTTTTTGGCTAAGTAAGGTTGTCTGAGGGCTAGCACAAGACAGTGTATGCAGTGCTAAGGGGATATACACATGTGTAAGGTTGTTGCTCTTTGTTGTGCATTAAACAGTCTGAGAAGTGCATATATTTCCTACAACTGCGAATCCCTAAGACTGCATTATTCTGCTTATAAAATGCCATTTTTATTGCCCATTTGATATAAAAATGTAAAATTTAGTGCTCCCTCACTTACATTGATTCTTAATTGTGTCTCCTCCCCCTCCCAAAATTCTCTTGGCGTGATGTCACTTGACTGTTGGCTTTATTAGCAAAGCTAAAGATTTCCTAGTTATTACAGGGAATATAAAGTAAATCTTTTCGGATGGTAAGGATCATCCGTGTTTTGTTATGACACTGCCATCTGCAGTAGCAGCAGCTCCCCCTCCCCCCACTGTAAAGCTGCTGCTGGGCTGATGGGTAGCAAGTGCTGTCTTGTCTGCTACGTGAGTAATGGCCTAAGTAACCTGGTCCAGCCCCTTTCTCATTGTAAAAGGCAGACAAATATTCCATTGATCTTTTTGTGTGTGTAGACCAGCATTCTTTGCACTGCTCACCAGCACAAGTACCCTGTTGTCCTTAGCTGGGCTCTGATTAGCTAGTTTAAGGCAACTGCTACAATAAGCTTACTTTCAATTCATAGCGCTCAACCATAGTGCCACATACTGTTTGGGAAAAAAAAAATCAGGTGTTTTCTCGGATACCCTCAAAATTGAATTAAACATACTGAACTTTAATCCATGTAAACACACTGTTTCAAGTGACACAAATAACTTTTTTTTTTTTTTTTTTTAGTACAAGTGTGAGAGTAATGAGTAATGTGTGAGATAACAGCAGCCAAGTGGTTGATGTGCCGAGCTGTGATCCTGGAGTCCCTGGTTAGAACTTGTTTTCTCGGTGACCTTGAGCAAGTCACTTAACCTCCCTCTTTGTTTGACTTCCAATGTGCACTACAAAAGGCTCTATATAAAATGAAAGATCCCTTCTCTGCTTTACTTGCAACAAAGCGTGGTGGTGGTGGTGGTTGGATGGGGGGTGGGGGGGAGTCATCCTCTGGTATCTGAACCAGAATACCACATTTCTTCACTGTAAGGAAGATCCTCTCTTTCTTCACTTGTGTCCTTATGCTCTCTCGCCATTACTGTGCCCCAGTACTGGACAGCACATCAACGCAGTGTCCTGTGTTTCTGGAATCATACTGTTTTAGACATGATTTTACAAATGTGGAAGTAAAGGACAAACTGAGCCATGTAAAAAAGTGAGCCCCATGCCAGTCCATTGCATTGGAAGCGTCAAAGGGGAGGCAGCGCTAATAACGCCACCTCCATTTCATGACGCCCATTGCTGGCAGACAAAAATTACTTTTACAGATAAGGCAGAGTATTTTACTTTCCACACTCCACCACACCGTAGTCCAACCAAGTTTGGGAGTGGACTCTTTTTTATTGGGGGGGGCGACCAGGCCAGGGGGTTGGGGGGTTTGAACATCCAACTGACTGACTGCTCCCCTCTTTGGGGGAAGGGGAAGAGGACAAGCACTGTCACTCTAGTACTGCTGTCGCTTGTAGGTGTGGTGGCAGGGCAGTGGGAGCGACTCAGAGAGGCTGCCCAGTGACAGATGTGTAGTACAGATGCAGCTCTTCACAGGTATATGGTGCATGCCACCTGGTTAGAGTAGAAAACAGGAAACTGCAGTAGTTGTAGGATGATGCCTTGGTCACCGCAGCCCCGCACACCTACAGGGCCCTGGGGACTCATCTGAATTGTTCTTGGGAGAGATTGGCCTCCCTCTCCCCTGAGCCCACCACAGGGAGAATATCTGTAGGATATCCTCCGGCAAGTCCCTGGGACAGTGTATGACAGGGGTGGATGTTCAGGGGAAGGGGGACAGCTGTGCAAGGGAGAAAAATACTATATAAAAAAAGGCAGCAACCTGTATAGGGAGGCTGATATTTACTGTTCCCCAATAACCACCAGCAGGGAAAAACCCAGCTAGTCTGCTATCAAGTTTGCAGTGACTGAGGTTTAAAAATTCTTTACACTGTCTGGGAGTGAGTTCAACCCTTTTTAGCCCTCTAATCATGCATGTCAGTTCAGTGGCATGTTGCTGAGGTAGTTTGAAATTCCACCCCCTCCAGTTTCGCTGTCCCTCCCAAGGGGAAGCTACCCTTTAAGGATGTGTGCCAGTGGCGGCTCTACACCAGGGCCTGCCAGGGCACGTGCCCCAGTAAAAAAATGCTGTGCCCCAGTTGGTGCCCCATATGGTGCAGAGATTCCCCCATAGTAACAATATATAAGTGCCCTGGATACCATCTGTTGTGCCCCGGCTGTGCCCTGGTAACCATTTGTGGCTAGAGCCGCTGCTGATGTGTGCATTTATTTCAGAGTATACATACAGACTTAACATAACAGGTCTCAGACCTTTAACAAGAGACATTTCAATCCCTGAATGGGTCCCTGCCCATTCATGCTGACCAGTCAGATAGTAGACTATCATGTCAACATAATAGAAAATCCTTTGGCCATGGTGATAAATTATATTAACACACTTGTCCATTGATATTTTTGAGGTGAAAAAAACTACAGTTTTATCAGGGGGGTTAATTTACCCAACCTGACATTATATGTGTACGCCTGTCAGCTGTGTACTATCAGTCTCTGGCTCTCTCCTTCCATTCAAGCTTACTGGAAACTAGCATTACTGTAAATCACCTATTTAACCTGGATTATTACATGATCAGCACCCCCGCCAGCTGTCTCCCCACTAGTAAATTTATCACATACACTGCTGTTACCCTACATCATTAGTCCATGTTCCGGCACAAATTTTTAACACTGTGGTGGAATTCAAGCATGCATGGGACAGTCATAAGGCAATTCTAGGGGGTTGGGGGTAGGAAGAAGTAGGCTGCTGGTTAACTAGGATCTGCAGCTTATCCATTAGGTAGGGAAATGGGCTGACTGGGTGGGCCAACCGGTCCTTATCTGTCGTCAAAATCTATGTTTCTATGTTTCTATAACATCTATGGGCCATGCCTTATGATAGGGATTATTCCCCCAAACACAGTAGATGTGGCAGTGCGGAGCTGGAGCCGGTTCAGATTTCACTTTATATATCAAATTTTGGACACATGGTGCTTCTGCTAGCAGCTTTACAAGCTACTTACCCACTCCCCATGGCAGATCACTTTAGGTATTCGCAGCTACAATCATCACTTGAATTTGGTTCTTGGAGTGGCTTCCCAGGTGGAAAAATAGCCACCGCTCTGTCAGCTCCTGGCGAGTCATCTTGAAGGAGATAAGTGGTCTCACTTAATCTGCCACCTGTACAAGACTTTCTTAGCCTTGTCACCAGATACAGTATATGCTGCGTATAACAGACTACTCTGTGTGTCTTATTTTGTCCGTACAGTACCATAGCTATGATGTTATGTAGGTGGAACTCGGAGTTGGGTGAGTTTTACACTCTGGAAATCTGGTTGAAATACACCTCCACAAAGCCCTGTCGGTGCAGCGGTAGTGGTACTGCTCACAATGCTGGCGACCCGTATTCGGAAATAAGTGCAGAGTGTTGGGGGCCGGTCGGGGGGGAGGAGGATCGAGCATCCAAGAGGGTGCTCTCCTCTGGGGAGGGAGGGTCACTAGCTCTGCTGGCCACCTGGGTGACCACAGGTGGTAGTGCAGTCGGAGAAGCATAGTGGGGGAGAAGGATGCAGGTAGGTGCCACACTGTACCTATGGTTGCGTGCATATGCGCACCCCCAGTGCCTGTGTCCAAGAGGGCAGGGGACCCAGAAAAATGGGCCCCCAGCAGGATGACTACTGGCTGCTCACAGACCCCTCATCAGCGATGTGGCACTCCTCCATCTGGGACCTGGTCTGTGTGGTAAGAGACTCCGCTTACCATCCCCTAGCCTCACAGGGTAGGGGAGTGACAACGTGGAGGATGGACTGGATGGCAAGCCATCGAGAAACAGGGTAACAGGGCTGGGGGAGCCGGTACAAAGGTGGGCCAGAGTCCAAGAGAGAAAAATAAAAATACACCTCCACTGTGCTCCGCCTCACAGCAAGTACTTGTTGGCACGAGTTCGCATAGAAATGCCGTTCTCGGTTCTTCTGCTCACCAGACATTGTCTTAGTATGTGGGTCCAGAAAAGGAACAATGTTGGAGAGGCTGGGATGAACCATTAGCAACCAAACACACATCTTGTGGCCCTGTCTGGCTTTTCATTTCTTTTGACAAGCAGTCACAGGGGGATTATCTTTAACTGCCGGGGTCCTCTTTATGATGGCCATTCCATCTCCAGATAGCCACCTTCAGGGCCAAGTGCTTAAACTGATACTAATACCCCTCTGGGCTGCAATAAATATAAAATAAAATTAATTACAAGATTATGGCATACTACTAAGGCCCCTGTACTTCAACACTGGCATAACACAAGTTGGCATATTTATGGTCTTGAAAGTTAACATACTATGAAGGATGAAGTAACCCTTTTCAAAGAACGCTGGCATAGCTGGGTAATCTATCAGCTGGACCATTTCTTGAACTTTGTACCATGATGTGGTGCCCCCTCCTTCCCTGGATTTCTGCCCCATCCTCCTTTATCCAGTCTGCCCATTCTTTACCCTCTCATCTCCTTCCTCCACCTCTAACTGGTATACCATCGCCGCAGTGACTCCCCGATGGCGAAGACCATCACAGCGACAGGATTTGGGCAAAATCCGCATGTTGCTGTGATGGTCTCTGCATGGCCAGGGGACTGCCTGTCAGGGAGTTTTGTCTCTCCCCCCCCGGCCCCAGTCCTACTCTGACTCGGAGTTGGAATCCTAGAGACCGGGGGGGGGGTCTGGAAACACGGAGGCATCCCCTTGAAGGAAGCTGTGGTGACACCCCTTTTGAAGAAATCTTCCTGCGACCCAGACTGTCTTGCTAACTACACACCGGTCTCTAACCTGCCCTTTTTGGGCAAGGTTGTTGAGAAGGTAGTCGTGTTGCAGCTTGAGAGCTGTCTTACCACCCACGAAGTCTATGATCCTCTTCAGTCTGGTTTCAGGAAGAGGCATAGTACTGAGACGGCATTGGTTCGAGTACTTAATGATCTCCTAATAGCGAGGGATCGGAGGAGTCGTTCGATTCTGGTTCTCCTTGATCTCTCTCTGCAGCATGACACCGTGGATCATGGGGTGCTGTGGGAATGCTTGTGGCTACTCTGTGGACTGTCGGGGACGGTCCTCAGGTGGTTCCATTCTTTCCTCACAGGCAGGACTCAGAGGGTGGCGTCGGGGATTTTTAACTCGTCCCCCTTCTCCCTGGCTTGTGGGGTGCTGCAGGGCTCCGTGCTGTCCCCCTCGTTGTTCACAGTGTATATGCTGCCATCAGGAGACATTATAAGGTGGTATGGGCTGAGTTTTCACTGCTATGCAGATGATACTCAGCTCTACATGTCCTTTGTACCCAAACAGGACAGCGCAATCTTGGTCTTTAACAACTGCCTCACTGAGATCCAGGACTGGATGAGTGCAAACTGGTTGAGACTGAATCCAGACAAGACTGAGGTGTTGATGGTGGACCTGGGTCAGCAGGTAGAGAAGTTGACTCCTGGACAGCCGTCTGGCCTTGTGCTAAGGGGTAGCCAGTTGAGACCTTCTGAACAGGTGCGGAATCTGGGCGTTGTGCTTGATAGCAAACTGACGCTAAAAGCTCAGGTGTCAGCCGTTGTCAAGTCCTCATTTTATCATCTGAGGAACCTCACCCTGATAAAGCACCTTGTTCCGCCTGAGGACCTTCCTACATTGGTTCACGCCTTTGTGTCTTCTCGTGTGGATTACTGCAATGCTCTATACCTAGGGTTACCGGGGGTGGATCTCCGTCGCTTGCAGCTGGTGCAGAACGCTGTGGCCAGGTTGTTGACAGAGTTGTCAAGATCAAGCCATGTCTCACCTGTGCTGCGCGAACTGCACTGGCTGCCAGTGCGATGGAGGATCACCTTCAAGGTCGCGTTGCTGACCTATAAGACCCTACATGGACAGGGACCTGGTTACTTGCAAGACCTCCTTCGGCCATACTGCCCCATCCACCCTCTCCGCTCCGCCTCCGAGGAATTGCTAGAGGTTCCCAGGGTCCGTTTACAGACATCTGGTGCTAGGGCTTTTTCTTTTGTAGCCCTGACCCTGTGGAATTCTCTACCTCGCCGGATTAGAGAGTGCCTGTCCACCGAGGCTTTCAAATCCTCACTAAAAACATATTCATTTGACATGGCATTTGGGGAAACTGTCTAGTATTGTTACTGCTGCCTTGATTTTTATTTTTGCATTTAAAGATTTTATATTGTATACGCACTTTGGTTTATTGAAAAGCGCTTTAAAAATAAATTTTGATTTGATTTGATGCTGCATTGCCGACACTCGGCAATGCGGCTGTCACTGTTGGGGATGTCTCCGTGCCCGCTGTCGCTGCGGCTTGGTAAAATCCCTCTAACTACAGGTAGGTCTGTATTATCTCTCGCCATTCCAGCATCTCTTTCTTTGAACCCCCCCCGCCCCCCGTTCCTCAGTTCCTAGTTTCTGGTGTCTTCTAGTACACTTTGCTTCCAGGTGCCTTAAATCTTTTGAGCAAAGTAATGCCACAGTCAGTATTATTTGTTGATATTTGTATTTTGCTGTTCTTCGTATCATTGTTAATCAAATTATTTAGTATTCATCAAGTTGCCGTCAGATGCTGTAAGGGTTAACCAGCATACTGAGAGAAGATTCAACTGTGTCATGCATTTCCACCAACTGTATGCCTTATTCCATCATAAGGTTATTTTTCATTGTTTGACATAAACTAAAAACTTTCAATAAAAATTATGTAAGAAAAAATTAGTTTTATCTTTTGATATACTTTTTCTAAATTTAAGTGCAGCACCATACATAGCGATTGTTTGAGTAATATCTTAGTACAGTGTTGACATGACATCTTTTTATGTCAAGATAAGATCAGTTAAATTGACATAAATTCTGTCGGTAATGTATCCACCGTAACTACCTTGTTCCTGGGAGGGCTGGATTAGGGTTATCAGTCAGAAGATACTAGTGGCACTTGATAGAAAGAAGAAATGCACCGTGTTTTTCTGGGGTGGGGGTGGAGGGGTTATCAGGTTTCCTTGTAGCAACTAAGCCAGATACTTCTGATTTCACAAATCTCTGTCTAGCCTGCAGAAAAATGAATTGGCAGTCCACACACGCACACCTTATTAGTGCATTTGGAGGATACAGTGCAGCGATTCCAAGCCGATGTCAAATATTCATCCACAATTACCAGCGCAGCTCAGTTCAGAGTGCTGTGAACCTGTGGGTTTGACTGTTGAATCGAAGGGGAAATGGCTACAAATTGATTGCCTCTGCAGTTAATGAAGCATCGCAGTCCCACCTACATATTTTGTGTCTACTCTTTTTGAATTAACACCCCTAATCCCCACCAAGCCCTCCTTTTAAGGGTGCTGGGTATTGAGTAACTGGTTCTAGTCAGTTGTACTGTACTAGCATTACATGCTTATCTAGTAGTTCAGCAAATCAGCGTGATTAAAGGGAAATTATACTCAGTGTTACCCCACTTTTTGGGGGAGGGCAAAGTAATTGTAAATTTCTGTGTGAATGAAGTCCATTTAATCTCCCTACCATACTTACTGTTGGTTTTTTTTGTGTGTGTATTAGTCTTGAAAAAATCTGGTCATTCCAGTTTTTCAGGGACCATTGCTGATTTTCCCCTTCCCCACCTGATGTTTAGATTACTGAGCAGTTCTGAAGCCCAGTGCCATCTGCCGAGTGGCAGTTTTCACTCCGTTGGCATCACTGGGTTGTGGAATTGATGGGTCATGAAAACCATATGAATATCAACCAGGAAATTGACAGCACAGGACAGGGATGCTAGAAAAATGGGGGTTGGGGGTGGGGAAATGTATTCAAATTGCACACTAGAAAGAGTTTGATAGGAAGATTAAAGACTATATACCAGTTAATTTCAAAAAGGAAATAAAGACAGATTTAGGTCCCCTTGAAGAGAGTAACCAAACATTGTTTTCCTTATTTTGTTATACACAATAATTCAGCAAATGTGACCCAATGGACCTGTTTTACAAGTTCTTGGATAGCAGCTAATGTCGATAGGGAGATTTTGTTTTCCTCTAGAGGTGTTTTCTTTTCATGTGAAGAGCTTTTATACTAGCCTACATACTATCCACAATTTAAGTATTAAAGATGAAGCCAGAGATTAGATGACCTTTTTAACCGTCATATTCATTTGGGAGAGGTAGAAAGAAGCTAACCCCCCTTTCTGCAGGCATCTTGACAGAACAGTGAGTGCGTGGCCTTAATGCTACTTCAGTGTATGCATTGTTAATACAGGAAGTGGGTACGACCATCTTAAGGCATTTTGGAAGTCGAGCTCATTTCCTGAGGCCCTTTGTTTGATCCACCATCAATCATTGACCACAGGCAGAGTGGTCTTGTAGAGGTGCGCAAGTATTTCTAAAGTCTGTCCAGACTCAGAGCTACGTCCTGTGTTGGTGTTGGCTGTAGGCACAGATTTTGTAATCCACGGCAGGCAAGTATACAGTACATGGTAAACTAAGCTGAACATACCTGAAATTATCATCTTGAGGAAAACATTTGAAAATTTGTCTCAAGGAGGAAATGTCTCTTGTAAACACAAGGGGCACTTTAAACTAAACGAAAATGGCTCAGATTGTGTGCGTGTGGGTCTTGTGATGCTCAGTGTCTGCTTGTGCTAATCCCAGGCTCCCTTGACACTTTTGTAGCCTGAAGCATGTGTGGTTGGAACCCCTAAACTCTCTAGTTTGAACACACAGTAGCATCTTTAGAACTGCTGTTAATTTTCCTAGAGATGTTTATCTTGTGGTGCCATTTTAATGGTTTGGGACCCATTTTAAATCCGTATACACATTTATAAAACTGGGTCTGCTAGAAGGGGGAATGTTTTACGCATGGACATGCATTCCCCTTTGAGTGTGCAGAGATCATAATAGGTGTGAGTTCAGTCACTGGGTTAGCTTTATGTTAAAAGGTTAGCAGTAGAGGGAGGATACTGCAGAAGGCTTGAAGGAGGGAAATTATTCATGAATTTAAGATTGTGCATGCCAGGATAGCCCCAATGAGATTTAAAAAAAATTTCCTTTCCTTTACGGTTCGCTGCAGGAATGAAGTGCGTCAGTGTCAGGGTTACACAAAAGTCACAGGTAGATACATTTATAATTTATGGTACAGGGTCAGTTTAAAGTCTAGGGTAACAGTGCTAGTATCTATCCCACCTTCTCTGTGGTGGTCAGGTAACCCGCGCTTGCCCCTCCCCCTCATGCTGTGCCGAGGGGGGGAACGAGACTCCAGGCCCCAGGTGGGTTATGGAGGCCAGTGACCTTACTTAAGTACTGGGAAAATACAGTCGATGTTGAGTTTGAAGCCGTTTCCTGATGGATACCCCTACTCAGATACTGTCCTGGGAATATCTGTGGGTTGACTAATCTAGTCAAGCGAAGTAAGAAACATAGAAACATAGACTTTGACGGCAGATAAGGACTGCTTAGCCCACCTAGTCTGCCCATAAAGTAAACTGTTTCAGCTCCTGAGGAGAGAGAGTGTCCTGACCTCCTTTACCTTCAAGGAATGCATTTGACTGCAGCAGAACATGCTAAGCTGGCCCAATGGGGAACGTACAAAATACATGCTTTTTTTTTTTTTTTTTTAAATTTACTATGCTTTATGTTGCAGTCCACCAAGGGCCCAGACCCCGTTCTCACCAGTCCACCACCTCGGCCCCTGGGACTTACCTTTTCCGGAAGATTCCCCCAGGCTTGCCCTCCAGGTTGAGACCATTCAGGCCATCGTGCAGATGCAAACCCCCATGATGCTAGTGCAAGGTTACTGGAAGGGGTCGCCTATCAGCATAGCCTCCCTGGCTTGCCCGCCAGGGTGGGGCAGGGAGTTGGGTTGTACTCGATGGATAGCAGAACTAGGTTGCCATTGGAGTGCTGTGGCGGGCTAACAGGGCCAGGGAAGAGGGACGTCATTAATGATGGTCACAATTTTTGAGCAGAGGGCTCCATGGGGGAGGGGGGGACGTGGCATGCAATGATGTGTATGCACCGAAGCGCTGATGTCTGTCATGCCCCCAGCCCTGGCTAGGCATTGGTAGCTGCTGATCCCTGGGCAGCCCTCTGACTCTTGGGTCCATTCCCGAACCCAGGATGTCGGCATTGTAAGAGGAAATCTTACTGCTGCACCAGCAAACCAGCCTTGAGATGCATGCTTCTGCCTGTGCCTTGGGGAAATTGAAGGGGGCAGCAGTCTCTGACCATGAGGTTTAATTGTGCCAGAAGTTATATTGACTCACTGGACCTATATATTGTCTGGGCAATTATTTGAAGCACGGGTGACTGTTGCAAATGTTTACATCCCACCCAGTACTTCTAAGCAAATATTTAAAACATCTTTTTATAAACTCTTAGACATGTTGGAGGGCCAGTTACTTGTGGGGGGAGATTTTAATCTAATTTTCTCTCCTGATTTGGATGTGGCTATGCCATCCCAATACCGAGGGTCAGACACACAAAAATATCTTAACCATTACACTGCAGCATCTGGGGCTTGTGGACATTTGGAGACCGCTATTTTCTACAGATCTGACATACACACAGTACTCCCCCCTTACCAACTCCATTGTTGTGACAGCCTGTGAACACTTCCACTCGATCCACGACATATCGGCCCAGATTATTGTCTGACCATATTTGGCTCCTCTTAAAAGTCAATGTAGGCCAGCATAAAAAGAGCACATTTTGGCATCTGAGCCTTGCTTGTCTCTGAGATGAGGACTTTAAAACTCAGCTCACAGAATCCCTTTGCACTGCCATACAACTTAATAATACACAGGAAGTAATAGATTCCATACTGTGGGACACTATTAAGACAGTCACACGTGGAATGACACACGTGGAATGATTATAGCTTATGCCACACTTAAGCAGCTGACCAGAGAGCACTGCCTTATAGAACTTGCTGCAAAATTGTCCACCTTACAAGCTCTCTTACTTCCTCATGGCCAGTGCATTGCAGCACAACTAATGGAGGTTATGACTGAAATCCAGAAACAATTGCAGGAAAAGGTAGACTTTTCTCTCATGTCTCAGGCAGTCATACTATGAGGGGGGAGCACGAGGAACTAGATTCTTAGCACAATGGTTATGGGCCCAAAAGAAACAGTCCTTCATCCTACAGTTACTATGTGTAACATCTGATAAAATGGAACACAGCAGCAACAGAATTGTCAGATTATGAGCATGTTCCAACAGCTGTCCAGATTTACGTGTGTCAGCTGAAGTTACGCATGCTTACAGAAACTCTGCAACAGTAGTTGGTGTGTCCCATTACCCCCGAGGAAGTTCAACAAGTTATAGGGGAAGCTAAAACACTGAAGTGCCCTGTGGACGAGATGGCTATCCAGTTGAATATTATAAAACCTTCTCGGATATCCTTCTGTATGTCTTCCTCCATACTTTCTGTGCAGTACAGGAGGTGGGGCAGTTGGCTACTATATCAGCTATTTTCAAGAACCTAACTGCCCTCATCATGCTGTCCTATTTCCATACTTCATATGGACTATACAATTTATATGGATATTTGGGCATACAGGTTGGAAACCCTTCTTCCTCATCCTATACACCCTGATCAGTCCAGATTCATCTGGTGAAGGCACATTACGAATAACATCCAAAGGACTTTGCATATTCTGGATCATGTACAGAGGTGCTCCATTCCTTTGGCTCTTCTCAGTCTAGATGCTGAGGCGGCTTTTGACAGGGTCTCATGACCATTCCTATGGGAGACCCTGTCAACCTTTTGACTTTTTCCCCTTGATCATATCCTGACTACAAAATCTTTGTGCTGATCCCCGAGACCCTCTTGCTCTCTTTCTCTACATATATGTGTTTATTTTATTGTACTTTTTTCCCTGGTCCCAATCCCCTGCCTAGGATGTACACATGTGGAGGCATGCACGTGCCGTGTCTCAAGTGCCCTCCTTATGTGTCGCCCTCTCCACCTACGATCGCCACCGGACCTCCACCTGGTGGTACCAGGGCTGGGGGGGGAGTGATGACCAACCCAGGAGAGGAGAACTGCCTTCCGGCTGCTCAGTCCTGCTCCTTCCCTCCCCCCTTTGCTGGTACCCCGACGACCCGAGTCCATTCCTGAACCCGGGTCGCTGGTATAGCGTGAGGTAAGGCATCCAGCGCCTTAGTCCTCAGTGCCACCAGGATGGCTCCCCAAGCCTATATTAAGGTGAATGGTCCTGCAGTCCACCAGTTCATGTCCACAGAAGGACTAGGTAGGGACGCCCCCTCCCATTTGCTTCATACATGGAACTGTTAGCTACCATAGTTCAGCAGAACCAGGGGGATACCCCTGGAGGGAAATATGTATACCATAAACCTATAAGCGGATGATGTGTTGCCCATGAAGTCTCAGTCCTGGAGTTTTAACAGGAACTACAAACCTTTTGTAACCTGTCAAGCTTTCACCTAAGCTCAGAAAAGATGGAATTACTCAGGTTTAAAGTCTCCCCTTCTAGATTGTTAAAACAAAGTTTACCTTTTAAATGGCATAGGACCATAATTAAATATTTGGGGCTTTTATCGCCTCAAAGTTGGAGAACACTGAACTTTTAAACTACGAACCACTTACGTAACAGGTTACAGAGGATGTCCCTCCCGTGTAACTTTTTCCACAAAATTGATTCTGTTCAAATTATAATATGGCCCTAAGTTCTTTATCGCCTACAAACCCTCTCATTCCCCCATCATATTATATTTTTAACTATATGTTTATTGGTTTTCCAAACAACATACAGCTTTAAGAGATGCAAACATGGAATCTAACAGATATACATATTTTCCAGTGAGGACGCCACGCCTTTCAATATTAACTATAAGGTGCATTCCATGCCAAGTTGATATGTCATATATGGGGGGAATGTCACCAGGTGTGGGTATAGGATAACACAGTTTCAGGCAGACCACAAGTCAGGTGCATTAAAAAAATACATGGTTGTGTTTGTTATGTTATTTTCATCAAGTAAAATATACAGAAAGCAAAAGTAAGTCAGACAACTGCTTAGCTTCAGCAATTTCTATGGCTTTTATTCAGCTTAGAATGAATCAAACTGTGTGAAAGCACACACTACCAGGAGGTTGTCCACCTTTCTCAGTCAGTATTCAACTGACCTCCCTATCTATCCTATTTCAGCACTGAGGTAGGGCTTTTTATAAGCTCACTAGAAGTTGGAAAAAACAATTTCCCCTGCCTTTTGATTAACAGCAGACATAACACTAGCCACTAGCGGCCACTGTTGCTCCGTAGAGAACAGTTATTTGGCAGCCACCTGGAGCACATTACATAACTTGTTTACAACATTGTTAAAGGTCAGAGCTGAGATCAGAACATTCTGTGCTCTCCTAAACTGTCAAATTACCTCATGCTGTCTGCTGCAAAGTACACCTTAGAAGGGGGCTGCTAACATCTAGAAAAATCAGACAAAAGTTTTTGTTCTTACATTAAAACTGCCTTCTCATTTTGTAACTGTACTCTTAGCTTTGTTTAGGTTAATATGCACAGAAAACTTTATAAACACTTCATCACTTAATTTATAACCAGCCAACCAGCATGTTGGACATTATACAAAACATTAAACTGCTTGGGGAAGAGGTTTAAATTTATCCCGGGGTGTCCACTATGACAGGGGTCACCCTGTCACAGGGAAAACATAAAACAGAATTTCTCCAGTACTGTAAAGTCCTGGTATTTGCTGCAGTGTGAGTCCTTGAACTGCATGGTCAAATATTCCAAAAGAAGAACTTCAAATAAGGTACCATAATCTTAAACCCCCTACCAGAGGTGGACATTAAAGCAGCAGTACTACGAAATCAGGAAGTGACCTATTAAAATTCTGTTTTTCTGCTGTAAGCATGCGGCCAAAGTTCCAGTTTCCATACCTGTAAATGTTTTTTTTTCAGTTGTCTTTAGTATTTTTAGATATTTGCAATTTATTTGAAGTGTTGTAGCGCTACAACAAATATGGCGGCTGACTAATTTCAGCTGTGCTTTTTCCTCAGGTCGCATCACATCTTTTGACAACAGCAGAGGGACCCTCTGCTAACCATTCCCGATGTCCCTGCAAGTCATAAACATGTGCAGTTGGCAGCAGAGGGGGTTCCAGTGCAACATGCTGGGTGGCAGACATGTAAACAAAAGCAGAGAATAACTGAGCAAATTACTCGGCGGTAGTACAATGCCGGCAAGAAAGAGTACCAAGTATATGATTAGCAGGGCACAAGGAATAAACTCTCAAAAAAGCGCAGTTTTTTTTTTTCGTAGTACTGCTACTTTTAGAAAGCCAGTGCTAATCCAAAGTTAAACATTTGGTATGTTATCCCAATATTAGTTTTAAGCTTCTCATCTGCAACAATAAAACATCCCTTAGGCGCTTAATTAGCAGAACCAATACAAGCATATTAAGGCAACTTTTGTCCCGTACACTGAAACTTTTGTATAGGTCCAAACTAGTAACAATTTTATTAACTACTCAGCCTGATGTATAGAGACTGTCCCAAGCCATTATATGAAGCAAAAAAAAAAAAAAGGTACCTGGAAGGCCCCAGTCATTGCATGAAAAAACATGAGCAATTGCTAGAGTAAATAAAATAAGTAAAGTTCCAACCATCAGGTCTCCCCTTCAGAGCTCCGATCTCCCGACTCAGTGGGGTCTGGACATTGTACCGCTTTCTTTTGTGCCCAATTCAGGGTCTCTGAAAGATCCATGAATACATATTACTGCTTTGCCTTCATATACAATCCATAATCAAGCCAGGAATACTAGCCCATTTGTGATATTAGCTTCCCTTGACATCTCCCGGACTCCATCGAAATGTTTCTTTTCTTTCCCTAGTGGCAAAACTAAGATCTAAGATCTGGAAAACTTTTGATAGCAATACCATCCTGAAGTAATATTCTCTTTCTCCTCACCACGGCTAGCACTCTATCCCTCGTTCCCACTCCATCCGTTATTACTAAAATTTCTCAAGGGTCCCCTGGGTTATCAGGTCTTCCTCTAGTATTAACCCTGTAGGCTTTTTGTATTGGAATCTGCACGTTTTGCAGCTCCTGCCCAAACTGTTGTTAAAACCAATCTGTGAGGAACAAAGGCATGTAGTTGCCCTCACACCCCTCCGACATCCCAGTTATGCGCAGGTTTGCCAAACGGGATTGATTATCCAGCTTTTCGAGTCTTGTTCTGAGATGATGGTTTTCTTATACTAGGTTAGCCACTGCTCCCATCCCTGACTCTGATGGGTTTTTGGCTTCCGCTGCTGCCGTTTGCATTACATCCACGTTAGTCTCTAAATTAGTGACACGATTTGTGAGTCAGACTTATTAGAAAGACCAGTTATGGATTGTATCAGGGAACTAAGTTTAACCCCAAAACTTTGTAGTGTCTCCACCTCGTGATCGTCCGCACTGGTGGCTGCCCAACCCTGGGCCGACCACGTGGACGAAGCTGCAGTGGTATTTTTGAAATTTGCTAATTTCTGATGTTATCTTTCTTTCTGAGATTTCTTCATGTTGTAGCAGGACACCTCGTATTGTGGCTAAGATATTTTGGGAGTAGTGCTGGTGGCAAAATATTGATTTTGTAAGCACTTGATAGAAATAATTATGTAGAGCCTAAAATCAGAACAGCCATCTTGCTCAGGCTCCGCAGTGCCCCTGCCCGGTCATATTATTTTACATCGTGGGAACAGAAGGTTTTGCATTTTATCTGGTGTAGTACATGCCCAAGGATCAAATCTTCTGCCATGCAGCATCCCAGGGATGAAGGTAGGGGGTTAACCTGTCAAATTTCTGCACTTATACCCAGGCGGTGTAACTCCGTATAATTTGTAACTGGAAACTGCCACTGTCACTCCAACTTCACTTATTCTCCAGAGGGCTTAATTTTGTTCATGAAATGCTAGCCAGAAGACTCCAGAAAGCTGCCTAATGCATTTTGGATCTGTACCAATGTCCGTTGTCAGTAAAATGAGGCACTTTCGACTATAGGTGAAGTTGGAATTTTTGAAGTACTGGAGGAGGTGAGTGCCCAATTTTTTTGTTTCTTACTGTTACACACTAGTATTGAGAGCACTGCTGTCCATGTGCGCACTTTTTCAGTTTTGCTGTACAAGGCAGGAGACCATCTCGGGGGTATGTGGAGGGATGATAGAAGACGGTGTCTATGTCAGTGGCACCGTTGGTCAGACCCCTGGGAGAAGGGGTCAGCATGGGCTGGTCGATGGTTGCTGTGGAGTTCACATGGCTGTGTGTGGATCTAATCAAGTGGACCCTCACTTGTATTACAGCAGAGAGGGAGTCAGCAGGTAACCATGCAGAGGAAGGCACCAGGCCCCCAGTGTTCTCCCTTGGCAGATGATGAACTTAGTGGGACATACGCCCTGACGGAGTGGTACCAGACAGGAACCTTAAAGTGTTACAGGGAAAAGCTGCAAAGAGAGAAAAATAGATGTCACTATGGGAAATGTGTTGGCATCTGAGTCTGAGGGTTCAGAGACCCATAATGATCACATATTGTCAATGTAGTTACTGTGACGTATGAGGGTGGTGGGGATAAGATCCCGACAGTGTCACATAGAGGGAGAATAAGATCACAGATCTTCATGTGCTTGTGGCATGGGCATACATGAGGAGAAAAGACAGAGAGTGTTAAAGGGAAAAGGCACAAAAGGCCACACATTGGGTGCAGGGCTAGTCTCAGTGTGCACTTTGTGTTCAAAAACATTTTGGTTTAGTTACCATTTACTGCAGTATAGTAGGCTGTATTGAGCTAGTTATTTTACTTCCAGGCGGACATCTTCTGTTAATAAAAATCCCATAATCCTCTGCAGCTGACATCACAGCAATAAGCAGCAGTGGGAGATTCAATAGCCTGCAGTGCACATTAGTGCTTTTATAATCTCTGATCAGATGTTTTCTGGTTCTGCTTTTCTGCAGGGGCTAAGTACAGTCCTTTGTGACTGTACTTAGCCAGGTAGTGGGACTAGCAGACAACAGATCAGCGATCGTGTTAACTCTTAGCATGCACTGCAGGCTGTTGACTCTCCCACTGCTACCTGCTGCTTTGATGTCAGCCGAAGGGGGTTCTGGGATTTGTAGAAACAGAAGATGTCAGCCTAGAAGTAAACAAAAATGGTCTGATAGTCTACTCTACTACAGGAACAGTAAGTAAACTAAAATGTTTGGGCACACCAGTACCACTTTAAGTGTGGGGCCCAGAGAAATATAAGGATGAAATGAGAAGGCTGGGAATGAAACAGGGTTATTATCATGAATCTCAGCAGAAGCTGCGCCAAAGGACAGCCAAGCTGGTACCAGCCTTACGAGGTCGAGATGTATTCCTGGACCCCGGGAGGAACATTGTAACTAGCTTTGATTGAGAGTTGAGGGGGGGAAGAATACAGGAACTGGGAGTTGGGGGATGCAGCATTATCCTTGGATCTGTGCAGTGAGTTGAACTGAACTTACAGGATATTCTCCAGTAAAAAGACAAGTCCTGGAAGGTTTTGAGTCTGTGGTTTATTAACTTCAGACACCAGATGGGTTCTAATATCACATTTTAACATGTACTTAAGTTAGTATTAATCGAAAGTTTCTGCTTTTCATTAGACTGTATTCACAAAGCACACTGAGACATTCATAATTTATGTGAGTGGAGCTTTCTGCTTGAAGAGTTCTTATCTCATTTTGGTAATATTTGACCTTGAAAGGCTCCTTAGTTTAAAACAAACTGGTGAAATGTGATTCCTCTGATTTTAACTGTTGTTATGGTTTAAATGGGTATTTTAAACCAATGAGAATTCTTTCTGGGTTTTTTATGTATGATCTGGGTATTAACCCTTGATATATCAGTCCAGAATTCCTATACATTCTAACTGTGTTGGTAGCCTAAGGGTTAATAGTTTGTGATTTTCTGAATAACTGTCATAAGCTTCCGAGGAAGGACTTGGTTGGTCTGAAAGCTTTGGCATTCTATTCTTTTTGTGACATCTAAGTTGGTCCAATAAAAGGTGTCAAATCATTTGCTTCTTGTTCTTACAAGGACCAGTACTGCAACTAAGCTAAACCTGGTGTGTCCTGTGGAACTCCAGGTCTAGGTGTGTGTGTAGCGACTGTATGGTAATGCAAAGGAATACTTGACATCCTTAAGTCTACCCCTAGACATGGGACGTTTCCTGGGCTATAACCACCACTCTTTCAGGAAGAGTGGGAGAGAGACCGGTGGGGGTTGGGTTGCAAATATAAAATACGCATCTCTCATGTTAATATGTACACAAAGAGTAAATGTCTATCTTGTCTCAAGCATGATTCATATTTAGCTTCTTGTCCTGGAAAAGTAATGATCTTGTTTTATCCTGAAGCAAACCATTTTCTAAGATGTCTGTCCAATTATTCTGCGCGTGCAGTATTTACTTAAGTATTTTATGACAAGTCTTTTGAATAAACCGAACCTGTATTTGTCTTCTTTTTTTTTTTTTAAGAAGGTTCCATAATTTGGAGGGGGAGAGCAAAATAAAAGATTATCTTCCAGATTGCCTCTTTGTCCTCTTTACCTGTTGTCAGTTGTCCTGAGGCAATAACTCATTAAATGATGTACAGGATAAATTTAACCTAGAGGTTAGGTAGGATGGCAGTTTTCTATCCATAGCCTTATGCATAAGCAGCAGCAGGTGTAACATTTCTTCAGGTACCTAAGGGTAAGAGATTTGCTTTGCCATATAGGGTACACACAGTGAAAAAAAAATCTGTCTTTAAGTGTGAATTTCAGATTATAGCTTGCCTAAAGAAGATTTGTTTCAGTAAAGGAAGATTCTGTCATTGTAGTTTACCCTGGGGAGGACCATTTGGCGACTAATTGCTTTCCTAGTTTGTATGGTGTTTATTTCTAAAAATGTTATTTATTTAAAAGTTTAACCAGGAAGGCAGACTGAGCAGGAACGCTTGTTTCCAGATGTGTCCTGGGGGAGAGGGGAAGGGGGTAAAACAGTATAAAACAATGACAGTTCGCAATAATAAAGTAGAATAGCTGTAACACTAACAGTTACATTTATCATATACAGTAAGCGTACCCAATACACATGTAATTTACAGTAAGCATAACATATAGAATAATACATGGGGGGGAGTACATAATGAGAATTTAATGCACAACCGAAGGGTGGGATGCTACAGAAACACCAAGGGCAAAGCCTGATGAGGGGTTATCTAAGCATCCCACCCCGAGGGTGTGCTTTGAATTTGAGTTTTGCACTACCCCCATGTGTTGTTTTATGTAATTGCGGGGGGCATTTTGTCTATGACAGATTCCATTAAATAAAAAATGTTTTTTTGTTGTTGTTAAAGCATGTAGCTCAATAATAAAGCAAGTGAATAAAAGTATGCTGTTTCAAAGGGTGTATTTGTCTGCTTTAGTAACTTTTTTAAAATTAAAATTGACAAAAAGTTGATTGTTTTAGCTTAGATAGTGTCAGAATGTGAGCGGCTTCTTTTCTACATGGAAAACCTCCAGGCAGCTAGTTACATGTCCAGGAAACAGTAAACTTAGACTGTGAAACAGTATTAATTTTAAGGAAGCATGTTTAAAAACTTAAAATGTTGTAGTAGATCTTAAAAATAATTTTTCTAATGTCCAGGGCGTCCTTGCAGCGATATGTAAATTAGGTCGGGGTCAGGGTTCACAGCTAGTATGGAGACAGTAGTGAGCGAAAGCAAGGGGAAAAATGCTTTTAACTGCTGGAAAATGTTAGCTGAGGGCTCTGTATTTTGGGATTTCTACTTGTACTTGTTTCATTTTACTCAGAGCAAAATGCCAAATGAAAATTTGAGAGCTGTGCGGAATTGTGAGAGCGCAGCACGGAGCGCAGTCCATGAGTCAGCATGAGCGGGGTGAGGAGAAGGTGGCACGTGTTTGCCATTATAACCTGCGGGTTATAATGGCAAATTATAATCCGCCTCTTCTATTAGAAAAAATGTCCCCCCGTTATTACAGTACCAATTAATGTACAGCAGTGAGGTACTAATATCCATGTGATACAAAAGTTATAGAATACTACCTGTAGTGGGTGACCACCCAAGTTACGGATATCAGCAGCTCCAGTATTTATATAAAGAGCTTTAATTAAAGGAGAGCTGCTGGCAGACTTAAAGTGTCGATCCCTGCACGGATCGGGGCTTCAGTAGCCAGATACCCCCTGCAGTCACAGTATGCATTGCCGTATTTATTTACCTGACGACATTTTCTAACCTCGCGCTGCTCACCTCTGAGATCATGCTGCAAAACCCATGAGATGACAAGGCTTTGCCCCTTCCTCTATGCTGCCCTTACGTACAGAGATATAATCATCTCCATATTTCCCATGCCTTGCTTTATTTTCACAAATGGTGCCTAAATGCCATGTGTATACCATTATGGGACATGGCATTTAGGTACAGTTTGTGAAAATAAAGCAGTGTGAAGTTAGAAAATGCGAGCTGGAGGGGAGCTTCAAGTCTGCTAGTAGCTCTCCTTTAAGTGATACAGATGATATGACAAAACGTTTGCTGAAATCTGTAATTGCTTTTGTCGCTCCTAGCAGCTTGACTATTGTTCCTCTCTTCTTCAACACTAGTCCCAGCTGATTATCCAGATCAGCCCTTGCCACTGCTACTCCCCCCTCCTCTGCCCCACTTGCCCTTGGCACCCTCTGCATCCCTCTTATTCACCACCTCTCTTCTGCCGCATTTACCTAAGGCTTACACACTGTTAATGCGCACCTCCATAGCTTAGGAATTTCCATCCAGGCCTGCAACGTGTTTCTGCTGGACAGGAATATAAATAATCTTTCTTTTTCTTCTATGGTTTGTATATGACATCCATACACATCCTGCTCCTGTGGGAACTGTATATATTTATTACGTTCGGGTTGTGTTATGTATATCTTTCTTGTACATGTGACTTGGAATGTAAATACTCTGCTCCTATCAGTATTGTAAACATGTTGTTCTTTTTGTATTATGTATATTTATATGTAGCTGTACAATTTTCCCTGCCAACAGCAGGTCCACCTCGTAAATGAGCTTGCTCAATGGTGATTGCCAGGATAAGTAAAGATTTGATTGATTGATTGATTGATATGAGTATGTTAAGCCCGAATCGAGCGAAACTCCTAAATATTTGTAATAGTTGACTTGCTTAATAATGTCTTTTGTTAAACTTTGTAACTTGCTTGTTATTTATCTTTTTTAAGTTTTGATGGGTTCCGAAAAGCATAGAGTTAATTTTCAAATAATAAGACAGATTGTTTTTGCATAAACCAGTTATTTATATTGACAAAACCTTTTTGTAAAATAAGTAAAAAGACAGCCTATAACAACGCATACAGATTTTGGTGTAAATCATTTTTAGTTTAGCTTTATTTTGTTAAGTGGGCGAACTTGGTGGAAATCTGTGTTTGGGTTTTTTGCACGTCACAGAACTGGTAAGAGAGTGATTAAACAAGATCAAGGTTTTGTCAGGAGGATTAATCACAGAAGAGGATATATTATGTAAAATACATTAATCACATCAATAACAACTGCACTTAGCAGAGTTGAGCAACTATTTAAACAGCAATGCATATCATGGCATGTCATGTGTCATGCTGCAATGACGTCACACCTCTGTTGTGTTGGTCAAGAGGCAGCAGGCCAAGTGACTTCAGCCACCTGAGAAGTGATGTTACCCCAGCATGACACATGCCTTGGAGTGCACTACTGCAATTATAAAATGGATTATTTGTGTACACAACAAAAAATAATAAAAAAAGGAAAAACTATTTTAAATAGTTTTCAAAATGATTTTTGAATGGGTAGGCACGTGTAAAAAAGATAGTCAGTCTGTGTGCTGGAGCTGAAGATGATGTACGAGGATAACATCACAGGAGAAGGTCCCAACTCACCAGTCATGTTTCAGCATTTTTGTCTTCTTTTTTTTTTTTATAATTTGCACTGAACGTGCCTTCAGTGGACAGGGCTCCGAAAGATAGAAATAGACTATGCCACTGTTCATAGGGGAGTTCTGCAGATCATTGTTCTGAAACCCTTTTTATTATTTTTTTTTTTACTTACTATTTATGCTTCCCCAGTACTCCAGCATGGACCTCCCTCAAAAGCTCACATGGCACATTTCCATTCCCCGATACACCACTTAAACCAGGGGAACCTTATGTGCCAAAGTCCATTGTCCACTACGCTGGGGCTCATCTTCTTTGTTGCTGTACCCTCCCCAGAATTTTGGCTTGCATTGGGTGCACATGACATGTCAGTTGCAAGCCCAGCCAATGTCCTCCCACTCACTTTGCCTGCTGCTGCACTTCTACCTGTGGTCCTCCAGGTGGCAGCACTACAGCAGAGACAACAAGCTTCCCTCCCTGGAGGAGGTGAGTGTCCTGTAGGACACTGGATCTGTAGGACACAGGATCTTCCTCGCTGCGCTGGTCCTCTGATGTTCCTGAACCAGATTTCTGGCATTGCAAGAGGTGGCATTACTGCTGTGCTGCAGAGCCAGCTGGCCTCTCAAATACTTTTTTCCAAAATGTTTTGAGTGAAGCAGGCAGTGCTGTGCATGGATATAGAGATTACATGTTTACAGCCAGAAAAAAAACCTCATAGTCCATAGTTCATCCAATCCGCCTGGTTCCTAGTGAGGCCCTCACCAGCCTAGCACTGCTAGGTCCGTAGCAAATCAATTATACCATAGTTTTGCTTGTATTCACCCCCCTTTGCCCCTTTCTCCTGTCCATAGACTTTTCGGCGTCAGCTTTACTTGATAAAGTAAGTTACGAGCTAGCTTAGTTTAGCAAGTACCACACAAATGTTATTTCAGTGACATGTGAAACAATTTCTCTACTGCTTCCCTGAAATCTGAACTCCCTCCCCCCTCAAATACATCACTCCTCCTCTTCCTACTCTCTTAGTACTGCCTTACACAACTATCTCTTCTCCAGCTATTCCTGTTATAATCCTCCTTAACTTTCTTCTGCTACCCTGTTCCTCTAAATTCCCCCCACCATTTCTTCTCCCACTCCCTTACCGTTGCTACCCTAGCCACCTCTCTTCTCCTTATTTACGTCCCACCTCCTAAGAACGCCTTCTGCCCCATACCTTCTATCTGTCACCCTCACTTCCTCCCTCTCCTCAAACTTGCCAGCTCCCAGTCCCCTAGCAGGGTTCTCATCATCCTGAAGGGAAATAGGTTTTGGCGACCCTGTCCCCCCACCCAACTCCTCTTCCACCATCTTAATACATCACAATATAGCACTTAGTTTCCCCCTGCCCATCTTCCACCCTTCCCTTGCACTGAACTGAGTGCCTCTGAACCTATCAGCACTTGGAACTATTTTGTTCTCTGTTGTACTGTTGCATTATTGTTCTGTCTGTTCCTCCTGCCTTCTAGTTCTGTTTAGTCTTAGCTGCTGCATCTTATTTCATTAACTGTAGTTTCTGTTCCCCCTTGCACTTCAAATGTATAACTATGCTGTCCACATGCATACTATCTGGATACCTATCGCATCTGATGTTTCCTGTAAAATTGTATAACTATCTGTTTTTACTTCCTCATTGTACCCCCCCTTCCCAGGTCACACTGGGAGACGAGCTACTTGTTGTTCAGTGTGCCTTCCTAGTGAAACATTTCAATAAATAAATAAATTGAGCCAAGCTACCTGCAAGTCCTGCATGGGAAGCTCCAGGACAGGACCATACAGGGCACGTGCCCCAGTAAAGACCTGCTGTGCCTCAATTGTAATATATAGCTGGATTTAAATTTCCTGCATGCCAAGAGACAAGACTTCTGTGCCCTGGCCATCCTTAAAAGAAATGCAAACCATTCCCTGTTTGATTATGGTAAAGGCTACTATATGGATCCAGTACGTTAACTGTCAGGTTATATTTAACAAATGTTGTTAGTGAAACAGAAAATGCATTTAAATTTTTGACGTGGAGGCATCCACACTGTGGACAGGAAGGAAATGGTGATAAGCCTCACCAACTCTGACAATGTGCGGTAAAACGGGTTAAAACAGACTGCTCCGACAGACAGGCATCACATTAAATCGTAAGGAAAAGCCCTGATTGTTTTTTTTTGTTTGTTTACAGCTTGCCAAACATAAAATCCAGGGTTTTCTTTACAGTGTAAAAGGACCCCAATCATCACAGCCCAACTTTCGGACCTGCCACAGTGCACACTGTTAAGACTGGTGAGGCACTGACATCATCACAGCACCCTTCCTGTCCACAAAATGGATGCCACTATATTTCTTTTTTGACAGATATTTTCATTGTTTTTACCAAAGTCATTTCCTAAATGTATATAGCAAACCATTGTCTGAACAACTGTAGTAATTGCTGAAACCGTCTTATAGGGAATCTCACATGTTCCCTTTAATTCATGGAGCCACTGCTGAAAGCCTGCATTTTTCAGTGGAAGGGATTAGTTACTGCTTTGCTGAGCAGGACTAGAAGCGCTATTGTGTAGCTTTACATCTACCTGCAAAAGTATTGCTATGCACACTCTGCAGATGGTTATAGTCAGAGCTATGCTAATGATATTATACCAGTGATTGCGAGACAGTCAGAATGGTTCAAAACAAGCATGCCTAAACCTGCCCTGCTATTCAAACCTAATAATTTGATTTTCATGAGAGAGTGAGAACTAATAGCTGGTATTTCAAATTCTACAGGCTTGCCAACTAACAAACTGGCAGTGATTGGTTGCAGAGGAGATAGGGTACAGTGTGTTTCTGTTGTCTCAAGTGGAGCAGTTTTAGTTCTGCAGTCGTCGTCATGATGGTCAGTGATGGCCGTGCATAATGGGAGTGTCCGTGGCTCTGTTGGTTGTGCTTTTACCTCTGGCTCAGGAAACTCAGATGGGATTTGGTTTAAGTCCACTACCAGGCAGTTGGACTTAGGGATGTCTGTATATCAAAGTTTGAGTATCATATTTGTATAAAACAGATCACAATATATTGATTATCAAAATAATTTGCAGTGTTTCTAAATTTATGAAAAATCTGATTGGGGAAGGGGAGGAACTGTGACTTTCCATTGCACTGGTAGAGGGGGGCATGCTGCCAAAGTAACCGAGCTGATAGAAACTCAAGATGGTTTATCACACCGTGAACTTGTTCACACAGCCAGTTCCAGGCCGTTTTCGGTGGTGCACAGTGGCTAGAACAGTGCCGCTGAGCATGTCTGAACGTCACCGTTTTGCCAGTTTTGCGTTGCGTGGCATTGTGAATGTGATCCCTCTTTCCCTGGGATTGCGTTCTGGTGGAGTAAGTTTTCTTGGCTGTCTGAACAGCCAGTACCACTAACAATGCAGGAAGCGGACAATTTAAAGGGATATCAGCTTTGTACCAATTTGTAATTTCCTTCCTTGGAATCATTATTAGTTAGCAAAAAGGGCGTTTATTAGTCCCAACCTTATTTCACCATCCGGCCCTTCCCACATTTATTTATTTATTTATCTAAGTCTTTGTTTGCCAGGTATATGCACTGATCCAAAGACTGTTTTCAGGCACGACCCGTGCCACAAACAATGGCCCAGAATCAAACATTTAAAATAATTTACAATCCAATAAGAGCAGCAGATTACAAGCTGTACAGACACAAGTCCCAATGGAAACATCATAGTGTAATAAGCAATGGTACAGAGAAGTAATTGAACAATGTACAGTTGCAAGCCCAATGAATGGGCAGTTGTATGTCCCCGATACAGATCTAGAACTGAATGCTTGGTTTCTGAAATGAGTTGTATTGTGGAGGTGGGAGAAGAGGCAGACTGCAGAATAAGGTCAGGATGAATGAACTTCCTTTTGACTGAAAAATCATGATTCCAGGGAAGAAAAATACAAACTGGTACAAAGCTGACAGTGCCCCTTTGTTAAATTGCCCCCTTCCTGCTTAGTGTTGGGCAGAGGATTTCCATCACAGAACACTCCTGGAAACACTGGAAGATTAAAGAACCCCCCCCCCCAACATTGCTAAAACCCAGGTGCTGTATGAACACTGCTCTGCCGCGTTTCCGAAAATGCCACGGGAATGATTGGGAACGTGCCATTCTGAGTGAGCGCTGTGTGGACGAGGTTATGTGTTTCATTGCTGTTGTAGAGGGGACATGCTGCCGAAGCAGCTGAGTGGCGAGAAACTCAAAAGACTGCTTATCACACTGCATCGAAGTGTATCTTGCCGCATGGTAATAATGATGTTTTTCGAGAGCAATACATTATCGTCTGGGAGACTTAAGTTGATATATCGTCCTATCGTGTTATCATGATATATATCCCTGTTGTTGAGGCACAGGTCAGGAAGCATAGGAAACCAGGAGCAGCTGTAGAATTCACAAAAAAATATTTATTTACACTAGCAGTAATATAAAAAAATAAACTTGTTCAGTATAGCTATTTACAAAGGCAAAATAAAATAGAGAACATCCATCAGAGTTTCCTTCAATCTCCGTGTCTCTTTTTCAAGCAATTGCAGCTCAGCTCTCTTTTTATAAGTCCTTCCAACCCCCATTCTTAACAAGCATCCTGTTTCTTCCAAAGTGCTCTGTTCTTGTATATTTCAGGCAGGTGCTGTAAGAACACAGTGTCCCAGAGCCGGGGCCCCTCTTCCACAGCTCTACTGCAAAAGGCTTAAAACTTGCACTCAGGTAACCTCTTAAATTTCGAATAGTTTTTTTGCAGTCATCTCAAACTATAATTATATACATTTCAACAGTAACACTATATATTTTCTAAACAAAGGGATCCCAGTATCAGTTACATTTCCACATAAAGCTTTGCATATATTTTATGTCAGCAGATATGCAAGGGAGGAAAAGACAAACAGCAAGGTAAGACTGAGAGACAGTGAGAGGCAAAGAATTGCAAGACTGTCGGGGGTGATCAAATCATAGGTCTCACAGGAAAATTTGGTGGCGCAACCAGACAGACAAATAGACAGGAAAGGAATAGGACAGAACAGATCCTTGCAATTAAACTCTTTCCATAACAACTGGGACAAAGTCCTATTCCACCCTGTCACAATTCCTACTTGGAGTACTACCACATATGGACATTTCGGTGCCGCTTTAGTGCTCTAGTTTGGTGCTGCACTGTGGGAGATGCCATCCTTGGGATGAGAAATTCAGTGGAGGTCCCTTCTGTCTCTAAAGTGTTGCCTGGGCAATGTTCGAGATCCCATGGCATTTTTTAAAAGCGCTGGAGAGATTTATTTTGACAGTTTTTTCCACCCAACATCTCCATACTGCTATCAGTTGCGTGAACACAGATGGTGGTACAGGCTAGAATTGCTGGAAGGGAGGGTATCGACTGGCTCCTCTTGGCAGCAAGCTTTGGCATGCATGGATGCACAGTGGAGTCTTAGCTTCAGACATCCTTGTGGTAGGAAGAAAAAGGGCTGAACACCAGTGCTCTGGATGATGTAAGTGGTTCTCTTGGACCTCACACCACTGACAGAAGAAGCACTGGATTCAGACATCTGAGGGGTTTGGATCACCCAGTGGACCTTGCTGCAAGGGGTTAATTGCAGGTCCATAACCCCTTTGTGCTGGTCAGAGTGACAGGGTTCGGAGATGGTTGTGAGTTGAGTGGATGGGCTTGAGTAGAGAGTGCTAGAGTAAATAATCAAAAAGAGCAGGGGAAGTATTTACAATGTTAAACATTTTCTTTTTCAGTACAGATTCTAATGCAATGTGTATGTGTGTCACTGTGCCACTGAAACAGTGAACAAGGGCCAAGTAGTGGACATCCTTTACCTGGACTTCAGCAAGGCCTTTGACTCTGTGCCCAAAAACGGTTGATCAGGGAGTTGGTGGATCTAGAGGTTGGCAAGAGGTTGACCAGGTGAATGGAAAACTGGCTGAGGGACAGGACCCAGAGAGTGGTGGTGGAGGTAAGCTATCCAGTACCAGGAAGGACAAGGAGTCCCACGGGTCTTGGTGCTCAGACTGGTGCTATTCAGCGTCTTCATCAACGATACTGGGGATGGAATTAAGGGCATAATTTGCTCGGTTACTGCTAGACTCCCATGTTAACCCAACAGAATATTTAGAATTCAGCGGGAGGAGTCGGGGGAGCCGCTGTCAGAGGACAGCTGGGAGACAATTTGGAAAGGGTGGCAAATATTTTGACCATGGAGGGAATTTAGATGGAAGTTGGGGCCCCCTCTTTTTCCATGTTCCTACTATCACACAGCACTTTGGTACTGACTCTAGCCCCCTGTGCTGGACAGCCTGTGGCTCTCTTAGCACATATTTGCATATTTTCTGGTCAGGCCCGCACATTTCAGAATTTTGTTGTAAGATAAAAGACATGTTGAATAAACTGTGTGGCAAGTTTTGTCCCATGGTTTTCAAATGGTGATATTGGGGGCATTTCCTGAAGAGATTGTCAGTAGGCAGGAGAAAAGGCTTTATGCTCTCCTCTACCTACTGGCTAGTAAATGCATTACTGCAAAATGGCTTACTGTTACATCCCTGACTGTAGGTGAATGGGAGGCCAGGGTTAAGCAAGTACAACTTATGGAGCGGATTACCACTCAGCTCCATCTTACTGTAATTAAGCATCTAATACTTTGGGAAGTTTGGGATTGTTATCAAATGGAGCAGGCTTGGGGGGGGGGGGGTTGACGGATAAGTGAGTCCATGCCTCACATTGTACTAGGTTAAAGGCCCTCTGAGTAGACTACCCTAGAAATGTCTCTGTTATATTTTAATTGGTCTTTATTGTGTGAGGTATGATTTGCACCCCATTATTGAGATACCTTGGCCTCACTGGACTGCTATATCACACGTTAATCAGTTTTTTGCATTACCTTCATATTGTTTGAATGTATTAACTATATATCAACAGCTCATAGTTATTCTGTATTTGTTGGACTGCTCATCTCATTGCAGACTACACATTGATCTGATGCCTGTATTTTTTTTTATACTTGCTTAATTGAATAGTCAGGATTACTCAGCCAATACATTCAAACACTTTCAGTAAACTATAGTTAACGCAAAAAAATCAAAACAGTAAGAACAATAAAAAGGGTCATGGATAGTAAAAGCAGACACAAAGTTTGGTCTGAGTACAAGTTATAAAGACCAAACTGGTAAAAACATAAATAGGGGATTTTCCTCCGTACTGTTATCAAGATTTATGCCATCCAGAGTCCATTTTGTGAAACAGATTACTCGAAAGTGGGGGTAAACAAATAAATAACATTGCAAGTAACATCATCAGTACAGTTGATATCAAGTGTATAAACCACTAAATAATTAAAAGGAAAGTAAGATTAAGAGACAAAAAAAAGAAGCAAGGTCTGTGATCTTACTGTGAATCTAAGGCTCTAGATCTGAATATAAATCCCATCGAGTCCATCTGTTTTGAAAGGTCGGCATTTTTTGCTGCAGGGCAAATGTAAGTCTCTCAAATCTTTGAATATGCTGCATAGTACTAGCCCAATCTGATACTCCCAGCGTGAGCCATCTCTTAGTGATGGTTTTGATAGCTGCCACTATTAAAATTAACCATAGATACTTTGCCTCCCCTCAACTCAGTAGAATAAATCCCCAATAATAAATGTTCAGGCCCGAGTGGGAGTAGTTATTCCTAGAACCTGCATAATAAGTTTTATTATGCCTTCCCAAAAGAGTTTGATCTTAATACAATTCCAAAAGATACGTGCTTGTGTGGCTACATCTTCTCCACGTTTGTCTACAGCAAGAAGGGGGTGTGGAGGGGGAGTGGAGGGGTCCCATTTGGAGACAAAGGTGGGGATGAGAAAATATTGTATTCGCAATTTCGTTACAGATTCTCTCCAAACAGGCGAGGAGGTGGTCCGCCAGGTGCCCTCCCATACTTTGACCCATTGTCTTTCATCTAATGCTGTATTTAAATCTTTCACCAGTCCAAGTATCATTCACCAGTCCAAGGCTTCCTATTTCAAATCTGAGCTTGATCAGTGCCAAAACTCCCCAGCTTCCTTCTGGAAGGTGATCCACTCCCTTCTGGATCCCCCCTCCCAGCAAACCTGCCCAGTCCTTAAAATTGATGACAGCCCTGTCTCTGACCCTGCCTCAGTAGCCGAGGCTTTCAACAACTTCTTTGTCTCTTGTGCAGCGCCTGACTTCCACCCGCCCCCCCCCCACCATGCTCACCTCCCTGTGCTCCAGACTCATCCCCCAACCCACTGGCTTCCTCTTTCTTCCCTTCTCTCTCCTTTTGAAGGTTACTCAGTGCCAATCTCTCTCAAACCCTCCAAATCTAGCCCTGATGGCCTCCACCCCAAATTGCTCCACGTCTCGGCTCCTGCCATAGTTGCTCCACTGACTTACATACTAAATCTCTCTCTCACTACAGCCACTGTTCCCAGTGCCTGGAAATCGGCCAGAGTCCTTCCGTTGCACAAGGGTGGTGACCCATCATCTCCTGGAAACTATCAACCCATCTCGCTCCTCCCCTTCCTTGCTAAAGTTCAGGGATCCCTCATCTTGGTTAAGCTCTCTGACTTCCTCTCCTCCAATAACTTCCTCTCACCTGTGCAATTTGGCTTTCGTAAACAACACTCGACTATCACATCTCTGCTGGGCATCACTGACTTCATCTTCTCTGCTGTGGACCAAAGCCAAATCACTGCTGCTATCTTCATTGATTTAGCCAAAGCTTTTGACTCCCTTTCTCAATCCTCTCCTCCTTCACAGACTCTCTTCCTTTGGCCTTGCTAAATCAGTGGTTGACTGGTTTCGTTCATACCTTCAAAATTGACAACAATTGGTCCAAGTACGCGACGTCCTCTCTTCTCCTGTCCCTATCCTCTCCGTGGTTCCTCAAGGCTCTATCCTTGGCCCCATCCTCTTCTCTGTCTTTATAAATGACCTACCCTCTATCTGTCACTCATCTAACATGCATATATACACGGATGATACGTTATCTACGCCTGTGGCCCATCCCATGACAGCGTTCTCCCCAGTCTCTAAAATGATTTCAACAGGGTTCAGGCCTGGTTTCTTCCAAATCAGCTAAAGTTCAATATGAAAAATCCAGTTACCATGATTTTTGGATCAAGACAGAAGCTGTCCGCCATTCCTGCCCCTCCAGCGGTCACAACCCTTGATGGCTCACCTCTTGAATTGGTCCTGGCCTTCAAGTATCTGGGCATCTGGCTGGACAGTCACCTAAGATTTCTCTACCCACATTGATGCCATCTTCACAAAACTCCGGCCAAAACTCACTGTCCTCCATCACCACAAAGTGAGCCTCTCTCTCCAAACTTGTTGCAAACTTGTACTTAAAACAACTCTGCCAGTACTGGATTATGCCAGTGTAGTCTATGGCATGGACCCAGCTTCTTCCCTCATCAAACTGGACACCCTTCTCAATTCCTTCTGCCACTTTGCCACTGCCTCTCCCCCTCTTACCCACCACTGTCTTCTATATGCTCCTCTTTCCCTTGTGCCGCTGTCCCACAGGAGGAAAATTCACTGCACTTCTCTCATTGCTAAATAGTGGCTAGGTTACCTTCCCTCCTACCTCTCATCCCGCCTCACACCAGCCAAGTCCACAACCTACTCTCTTCGCCATAGGGGCTCACAATTTTTCTCTATCCCTCGTCCTCACTCTTCTGCCATCCAGTCGGCCTTCTTGTACCACCTCCATCTAAAACAACCTACCCCCTGACCTGCGCCTAGCCTCCCCTCTCTTGCCAGTCAAAATGCTCCTCCAACTCCTCCCCTTCCCTCTGTGTTCCCAATGCTCCTAACCACTATCTCCATCCCTTCTTCCCCCTCCCTACCTCTCAGTCCTCTTCCCCCTCATTGCCTTCTGCTCAGTTCCCCATGCCTTTGCATCATAATATTTAACCACTGCTATGCTGTGGTGTATTTTTTTCTATTTAAGCCTTTGTGTTCTTTGTCTCATCTTGTTTACACAGTGCCTCAATCAATTTTTTAATAATATTTTGTAAATGCCTTGTTATATCCATTGTAACTCCTATGTTATTAACTGTATTGTAACAGATGTTTTACCCCGTTGTAATTCTTTGAACCCAGGTTGCACCTGGAAACGAGCCTCGACTCAGTGTGCCTTTCCCGGTCACCAATTGTTAAATTAAAAAAAAAAAAAAGTTTCCCATTTATATTTAATGGAGTCTGTGGATAAGGCTTGGTCTCTCAAGTAATTGACATAAGGTTGCAAGATTGCCTTCTCACCCAAAGGAGAGGTCCAAATCTTTTCAAAAGGTATCACCATAGAGGACTCCACCGTGGCCACCCGTATTTGGGCATTGATGTAGTCCCTTAAAATGATAAAACCTAAACCTATCTGATGGAAGCCACCCAAAGCGCTGCTGAGCTAGGTCAAAGAAATGACGAGCCTGCTTGTATAAGCTGCCACAGGGCGAAAACACTGCGACTAGCCTGGTTCTTGAACCATAGGTTGGAACGGGTTGGAAGGAAGGAGGGGTCCTCTGTCCACCCTTTATATTTCCATAAGTGATTCTTGGTGAGACTTCCGATGGTACCCCTTCTCCAACCCTAAAGCACTGTCCAGGTCCCCGAGAGAACCGAACCCTTTAAGTGATGTAATTGTCTCGGTGTAAAAAGGAATGCAGGAAGAGGGAGCTGAACTTTCTTAGCAAGGTCCATTGTCTTCCAGTGAGTTTTGTAAAGAGGATTTCCCCCACAAGAATGCTACCCTCATTTGGGCAGCTATCCAGTAACCCAAAAGATAAGGTAGGGCCAGACCTCCCTGTTGTTTATGAGGAAACCGTATCTGTTATCTGATGCGTGGCCATTTGTTCCCCCAAGGGAAGGAAAGAGAAAGGGACTGCCATGTTTATAGGTCATTTCTAGTTACTAGACGAGGGATGCACTGAAATAGATATAGTAGTCTGGGGAAGGCATTCATTTTTAAAGCTTGCACTCGGGCGTGCAGGGAAAGGGGTAAGAGAAGCCATCTTCGAAGATTGGATCTCAACTGGGATATCAGTGGGATATAATTTAAGTTGAAGAGCTGGGATGAGTGTGTCCTGAAGTAGATCCTGAGGTATTTCACTGATATGAGGTCCCACTTCATGGAATATGTCCGACAAATATCAGGTGAAACCATATAGTGAAAGCTGAGAACCTCAGTTTTCGTGGTGTTCAGCAAATAGCCAGAAAGGGCAGAGAACTGCTTGAGTTGGTTAGAAACAGCCGGGATAGACTGATCCAGATCTGCTAAATAAAGTAAAATATCATCAGCATATAGAGCCAATTTATGGTCTGATGCCTTTAAATATACTTTGGCAATATTTATTTTAGTTGATGTTATTTAAATTAGACTTGGCGGAATATTGCCATGGACTTTTTTTTACAACACCTTGGTGACTCTGAAACGGAGGAAAAGCTTTGAACCACTGAACTTCATTTGTATGGCATATGGATAAGCATTTCTGTTTTGAAAATGAGATGTATTTGGTTTTGTTACTAGCACTGTATTTGCTGTGTTTTGAATAAAGCTGAGTTATAAAAAAAAAAGGGGGGGGGCAAAATCTGCCTCTTCATGGATGGCACCAAGCTCTGTGGGAGGGTGGACACAGCAGATGGGGGATACAAGACCTAAAGAAAGATCTGGAAAAGCTAGAGAGGTGGTCTGGAATTTGGGAGTTTGTCTTCAGATGCAAAGAAATGCAGAGTTAAGGACATCGGAGCCAAGAACCCGAGGACTAAATACAGCCCGGGAGGGGTCTGGGTATCTGCATAAGAGCAGGAGAAGCACCTGGGGGTGACGATCACTAGTGACCTGAAATACTCCATGCGATATAGGAAAGCAGCAGCAAAGGCAAATGCAATATTGGGCTGCATTGTCAGAAGGATCAGCAGCAAGTGAGAGGAGTTAATACTGCCCCCTGGAGTACTGTGTATGGTACTGGTGCCCATAACTTAAAAAGGGCAAAACCTTCTGGAGATGGCCCAGAGGAGGGCAACAAAGATGATCATAGGCCAGCAGGGTGGAACGCATGAGGAAAGGTTGGAGGCCCTGAACATATACTCCCTGGAGGAGAGTAGGGAGGGGAGGATATGACACGAGACCTTCAAGTATTTGAAAGGAATAAATAGGGTGGACATGGAGGGTCTCTTCAAGCTTAGTGGAAACTGAAACCTGAGGGAACACAGTGTCAAGTTGGAGGGGGGAGGCTTAGGAGAGACACTAGAAGGTACTTCTTCATGGAGAGGATAGTGGCAGGTTGGAATGTGCTTCTGTTGGATGTTGTTTCGTTGAAAATGGTGGGCAGTGTTGGAATGTGCTTCCGGAGGAGGTGGTTTCGTTGAAAATGGTGGGCAGTTTCAAGACAGCTTGGGACAGACTTAAGGGGAAAGTAAGGGTCAAGGAAGGGGCAGACAGAGAGAAAGGGCTGATTGGGGAGGGGGGGCAGGATCAGTAGCTCATACTGAGAACCCTGTTGTATGAGCAGACTAAATAGACTTACTGGCCTTATTCTGTAGGCTTCATCGTATGTTCATATGTGTGGTGTACAGACTTGCAGACTGCTGCATGTATACTGCATACATCCCGGCACTAGCAGTAACTAAGTCATTGCTTTGCAAAGTGTGTTGGTAGTATACAGTGTGAATAAAAGAGGCCCTGCATTTAAATGTAATTCTTTTCCACAGTCCCTGCACTACAAATATCTAACTGGTTGATTTTTTTAAAGTGCTTTGTTATACGATGTGTGTATATGATAGGATCAGTTCTGTACCCATGTTGTTCAATAAACTTGAGTTAAAAAAAGGGTTACCTGCACTGGTCTTAACAATGAGAAAAAAAATACACGCATGCAAAAATAAATAAAAATATATGTACTGCTCATAATCCCTATTCATTGCCATCGCTGTCCCAGCCTTTCTCCATATCTTTCCAAAACGCATGTTTTTTTTTTTTTTGTGACCTCCCATTTCTCTTTTCTTCTGACTGCTTTTCTTTTTCCTCCTGACCACTATCTAGAAATGAGCTCATCAGGTGAGTTTGTGGTTATGGACACTGTCATTGCAGACTAAAGTAATAATCTTTTAAAATTGCTGCTGTGCCTCTTCCATCGCGACAAACAAAACATAGATGTGATTGCTGAACGTCAATCCCACTGGTACCATGTGACAGCAACTAACACACTGACTTATTTGACTGATAAGACAACAGCCCCTGGTCCGACCCCCAAGTCCTTAACCCTACTCAGCACAATAGCATACAAGATACTGCACTAAAAAAGGCAGAACTAATTGTACCAGCCTGTTCCCACTTGCACAGGGAACAGATAAACAATGTTTTATTCAACTCTTGAACCAGACAGTTATTTCATCAATTTGGGATGGGGGCTGATGTGTGACCTTGACCAAGTCACTTAGCCTACCTTCTCCATTCCACTGATTCTTTCCTTTTCTGCCCTAACCCTGCCTCCCCATCTTTCCTTTGGAAAGATAAGGAATTTGGTTGTATGTAACGCCTTTCATGTAGGCTGTATCCCAAAGCACTTTACAATCCAGGAGATGGAACGTTGCTGCCATTTCAGGCATACACAGTTTCAAGCAACTCTGGTAGATCAGAGACACAGAGAGGTTAATCAAGGAGAGGTTAAAGAGACTTTCTAACAGTCATTCAGTGAGGTGAGTGATGGTTGGTGGAATCAAACTTTGGTCTCCAGATATACAGCTCTGCACGCGAACATTTAGGCCAAACTGCTTACCTTAAATAAACCTCCCTCAGTCTCACCTAATTGCTCTCTGTGCACTTTGAGTGTTGTCAACTGTGCTGGGCTTGTAAAATCACATTGGGATGCAGCTGTATGAAAGGTGCAGTGAAAAAAAAAAAATATTTTCCATCTCCTTCTGACTTCTACAAGAACTATACTTTCATGTGACAGCATAGCCTAGAAGCTAGAGCAGCGAACTGTGTTTGAGTTTGGTGCATGCAGCAGACCAGGGTTTGGTTCCCACAACCTCCTCTTGCATACTGTGTGACCCTGCGCAATTCACTTAACCTCCCTGTGCTCCCGGGATGCACCTGGAAGCGAGCTTTGGCTCAGTGGGCCTTTCTACGCCAGAAACTAGGAAATAAAAATAAAATCTAGCACTAAACTATGATGGCAAATTTACAGCCCATCGTCATCCCTTATTCTCAGTGTTGGGGCCTCTCAGGGTATATAACTCACACTTTGGCATAAAACTGCAGTAGCTGGGATTCCAATCCCTCGTTATAACAACATTTCATTGTAACACCCACAATTCTCAGTTCCCAGGAACAGCCTTATAAAGAGGCTGTCTACTCCTGCTCAATTTCCATAAACTTATAGACATTAAGGTATAGCCTGTAGTTTCATATATTAAGATCAGAAGCAGGCTTTGTAACTGACTAGCAGCAGTGTTATTGTATTTGGTAATTGGGTGGCCTTGACTCTGCCTTCTGAGGGCGATGATGACTCTTACACCACTGATGCTGAGCTAAATGTGGAATCACATTCCAGTGTGGCTGAGCCTCTCCAATGCTGTGTTGAGGTAACTACTGGGTCAGTCTGATTCATAGCTGAAAATTGAAGGATGAGTTAAAGGGCCTGGGGAGAGGTTTACATGGAAATGTTTTATAAATAGACACAGACTGAAAGCAGATTTTCTCTTTGTGTTTTATTTTAGGACAAGGACTTTGGTTTTCGGAGCTATTAAGAACATATCAAGTGGTTGCTTTGAGAAGATTTGCTGAACAGACAGGTAAAGTGCAAGTCCTTTATTGGGAAGTCATGTATGGTTCTTTTGTCAATGGCATAATGTTATCAGAATGTGAGAGTGTTCTGCTTTACAACCTGGAGCAAGAGTTGACCCTGAAGAAATCCCAAATGGAAAGCATGGAGACATGGACTCCCTGAAAACTGCTAGACTGGCTGTTTCAGATGCCATAATTTCAAACCCAGGTTAAACATTATTTCTAGGGATGTGGATATGATGTTCTAGCCACACTTCTTGGCAGTTGCCTTTCCCTTTAATTCTGGCTGGAACGTCTTCAAGCTGGCTTCTCCCACCCACCCGGGTGGTAACTCCCTTGGCTCTGCCCCATGACGCCACATCTCCATTTCTGTTTGGAAGAAGCAAGTCCCCTTCTTACCACTCTCATGCTGAGTAGACCCTTGTGACCTAAAATCTTGGGATTTACTTCCTGAAACGTTGTAAAACTTTTGTTTTCAGCTCAGTCATTGAACGCGGCTGCGATGGACAACGACAGGTCCACTCCTGGGTTCTGCCGGTGCCTTTGTGGACAGAAAATGTCCTGATTGGATTCACATACTGTGTTCTACTGCCTGGGACATGAGCACGATCCCCAGGCCTGTGACATTTGCCCAACTTTTCATCCCTTTTTTTTTTTTTTGTGGGATGCCGACAGGGAGTGGAGGGACTCGTCCTCTGACCCGATAGTCAGGTCATCATAGACCCTGTTAGCTCCCTATTTTGCCGTTTTGCTCCCAGGCCCACAGTCATGCAATGGGCGGAGCAGCTGGCTGCGCCTCATGGAGGCAGCCTAATGCCCTGGAGATGGACCCTCCTGTTCTTGGTGGCACACCTGTGCTGACACCCAGCCACCACTGGGTGTCAGTCTACAGCATGCTGCTTGATCCCACCTCCCCTGAGGAAGGAGAGCTGTCTGCAGACGCTCAATCCTTCCTTGCCCCGCTGACCCCTGAGCAGCCAGAGTTCATTCCCGAACTCGGGTCACCGGCATGACACGAGGTATGGTGTCCAGCACCTCAACCCTCTGCTACACCAGGCCGGCCCCAACTTTTCATCCTACCGTTCTGGAGGACCATCTAGCCCAACTCAAGTTAGACCACTCGAGCGAACAGAACCCTCCAGTCATATCCAAAGATGCTCATTGGGTGGTCTCTGCGGCTGCAGGGTCCACCGAACAGCTTGCAGCATTTGTGGAGGCAGCAGCCCAGACCACAGCTCACACCTCCTTGGCTTCAGCCTTCATACCGCTTCATCTGGGTGCCTCGTTTACAGCGTATTTCAAAGTCTTGTGCCAGGCTCTGCAGACCCTGGGTCAGGGCCCCTCCATGCACAAATCCAAGTCAAAGAAAGAGATCAAAGCCGGCCTGGTGGTGCTGAGGGTTGAGGCGCTAGACACCACAACTCGCGCCATGCCGGCGACCTAGGTTTGGGAACGAGCCCAGGTTGACGGGGGTCGGCAGGGGTGGGAGAGGATTGAGTGTCCGACAGACAGCTCTCCTCTCGCGGGGGGCGGGTTGGGGTTTGTCCGGCACACTAGCGCCTCACGGTGGAGATCGGGGGCACTGCAGTGCGCAGACAGCACAAATTAGCATGTCTGACGTCGGCAGGGTTGCCGTGCGCATGATGTCGGGGGTGCCCATGCAAAAGGGAGAGGAGGAAGTAGGGAGAAAATGGAAAAACCTGGTTCCAGGGGTAGGCGACGGCACCACTCCTCCATGCCCATGACCGGGTCCAACTCTGCTGACCTTCGCAGATCCTACCCCTGGGGCCCATATCTGCAGCTGGAGTCTACGTGTGTGAGAGCACCCAAGGTAGGAGGGGTGGCCCCACCCCAGAGGGGTTAAGCTGGGGGTGCCAGCTGCGAGACAGGGTGGAGAGAGGAAGGTACGGTTGGAGGGGACTTCAGGCAGGGCAGGAGTAAGGTTGGATGCCTGAGAGAGGCTCCTGGGACCATGACCGGAGGAAAGAAAGTTGAAAAAAAAAAAGAAAGAGACCAAAAAATGGTCAGTGTCGATCATGGGATTGGGAGTGCTCTCGATCAAGGGCTTCAGATTCCCGCGCTTCTTTGGATCCGACTTCGGTCGAATCCTTGGCCCAGGCCACCAGCTCCACAGTAACCCCGTTGTGCCAGTTGACTGGGACGCTGGTCGATCTTCTGGCCAAGATCTTTCTCCAGCTGATCGGCCATTTGTCAACTAAAGAGGCTGACACTTCTCTATCCGGGACTCCAGTTCTGACCCAGACCGTTTCAGGGATGGATCAGTCCGCTGATCTGATGCCTCTGGTCATCGGCCAAGACCCGGAGGAGCCTCGGCGCTCACTGAGCCCCGGCGCCAGTTCCCCTGGCAGTCCTGGTCCTATTCCCGGGAGTCGAGTGGTTCCCACCAACATCAGCACTCCCACTCTCGATGCTTTGGGAAGTGGTGCTACCGCTACTCTCCATTTTTGTCTTCCTCGGGTGAGGAGAGGCTTCAGTGCAATTTGCGTCGATGCTACAAAGATCTTGTGTGGCAACAGCTGGTATTCACTGGTATGATGCCAGTTTTGGCTCCTACGCCGGCCATCACCTGGCTTTCACCCGACAGGCTGATGCCTTCTCTGCCTCAGGAGTCTCCTAAGATGCTCCCGGCATCTCCATCAATCCCCGTGGAGCCGCCACCTGTACAGCCGAAAATTGGCACTCCAACCAAGGAGTCTTGGCCGGACAAGGGGCTTCCCCATCGTCTGTCTGTCACAGTCACTCCTGACCATCCACGGTTGACCCCTCTTTAACGACTCCCTTGGAGTCGGAGGGTTCCTCCTTGCTCTCCTGTCCAGTCAATGTGGAGTCAGTCAGGGATATCTCGACTGACGAAGGTCCTACTTCCTTTATGGGTCTTCTCCGCCTGATCTTGGAGTCCACAGGTATGAAAATGGAGCCCATCCAGAAACAGGCTTAATGCTGTTTGACTGAGATCCTGGACCGGGAAGATATGCCTGGAGAGGCCTTCCCGGTGGCAGAGGCCATCCTTGGTCCTGCTTTGGAGCCTTGGCAGCGCCCCACTTTCTACCCTGTGCCCTCTGCCTGGATGGCCTGCAAGTATGCGGTACCTATCGGCTCCCTATCGGGATTTACAGAATATCCGTTGGCCGAGGGCTGGTGGCTGATCCTGTGTTCAAGCATTCTGGCCACACTGGGGATGTTAACAAGCTGCCCAGCAAAGAGTCCAAGAAGTTGGATCATGTGGCTAAGAAGATCTACACTGTCTCCTCACTTGATCTTCGCCAGGTGAGCTCGGCCCTCCTTATGGTCCACTTCTTCCATCCCCTGCTGGGCACCCTGGATGAGGTGCTTCCTCATCTGCCGGTGGACCTCCAGACCACGGTCCAACAGGTCCAGGACCAGGGCTGGGCTGTAGCTAAGCAACAGCATCAGCCATCCATGGACACTGGGGACTCAATGTTCCCTCTCCGTGGCTGCCACAGTGGCCATGCACTGCAGAGCTTGGCTGAGGATCTCGATCTTTGTGGCGGACACTCAGCACCAGCTGGCAAATGTCCCTTTCCTGGACACAGACTTGTTCGAGCCCGGGGTCGAGGGCAACTTCACCCACATCGAGAAGTCCAGTGCCACCTTGGACTCCGTGACATCTGGCCAAAAGGATCCCAAGGGCTTTAAGCAGCAGCAGAAAAGGAAGCCCTTTCGGTCCACCTCTACTCCTGCAGCCAAGCCAGCCCAGCCCCAGGCTGGTCAGCAGGCCCAGGCCTGGCAACCGAAGTCAGCAGTCTCAGTCATCCGTAAGCCTGGGGGAGAGGTTCCGGTGGCTCCTCAGCCAGACCCTCCTCCTCCTCGGTGTGCCTCCCTCATGCCCATTACACCTTCCCTGGGACTTCCCGTGGAGGGCCAGCTCCACCACTTCATTTCCACCTGGTCTGCTGTCACCATAGAGAGGTGGTTCCTTGAGGTGGTGGGTTAGGGTTTGCCTCTGGAATTCAGGCAGTACCCTCCTTGCTGAGCCCGCACCCCATGGGAGGACTTAGTATTTGCAGACATCTTATCAGCTCTTCAGGATGACATCCCCAGCTCCTCTGCAAGGAGGTCGTGGTTCCTGTTGCGGATCCTCCGGAACACCCAGGGTTTGTCTCCAGGTATTTCCTGGTGCCAAAGCGGATTGGGGGGAGCTGGCACCCCATTCTAGATCTGCACGACCTGAACAAATTTCTCAAGTCGTGCACCTTCAGGGTAGTTACTGTGTCTCAGATCATACTATCTCTGGAGCAAAACATGTGGTTTTGCTCCTTGGGTCTTCAGGACACATTCTTCCACGTCCCAATCTGTCCATCTCACAGAAGGTTCCTCCGCTTCCGAGCAGAGGGTGCCCTCTACGAGTTCCAGGCCATACCATTCGGTCTGTCTTCGGCTCCCAGGGTCTTCATCAAGTGAGTTGCAGTGGTGGCAGCTTACCTGAGATGCCTGGGTTTACCCCATACATGGATGACTGGCTGATTGCAGGTCCCTCCAGGCAGGAGGTGGAACTGTCCAGGGACCTGGCCCTCCGGACCTGTGTCTCCCTTGGCTTCCAGATCAATGAGGCCAAGTCAGCACTTGTGCCTTCGCAGGTCATCAACATCATCGGGGCAGAGCTCGACTCTTGCAGAGCCAGAGCCCGGCTCCCAGTGTACAGGGCGGCGGTCTCTCTTCCTTTGCCCAGTCATTTTGGGTTGGGCCATTGCTCCCTGCCTGGGATTTCCTTCGCCTGCTGGGTTATATGGCAGCTTGCACCAGTGTGGTCTAATGGTCCCGCTGGAGAATGCGTTCCCTGCAGTAGGAGCTGGCCAGCCTGTGGTGTCAGCGCAGGGGTCACTAAGACCAGCTGGTCACTGTGACCGAGCGGATGTGGGACACACTCCAGTGGTGGTTAGTCCCAGAGCATGTGCAGGAAGGGATCCCATTTGTCCACCCAGAGCTGACAGTCATCCTGATGACAGATGCCTCTCTCATGGGCTGGGGTGCTCACCTGGAGGAACACAGAGTCCACGGGTTCTGGTCCTCCAGGAGTCCCGATGTCATTACAACCTGCGTGAGCCCTGAGCAGTTCGGCTGGCACTGACTGCCTTGCTCCTCACATTTGGGGTCAAGTGGTCCAGGTCCAGATGGACAACACCACGACCATGTACTTCCTCAACAAACAGGGTGGGATGCACTCCCTGCCACTGTGCAAGGAGGTTCTCCATGTGTGGACCCTCGTGTGCAGCCTGGAGGCCGATCTGCTAGCCATCCATGAGGCAGGGACCTCCAACCAGTTGGTGGACACATTCGTCGTGTGGGTGAGGTGTCTCACAAGTGGTCTCTTCATCCAGAGGTAGTACATAGTCTGTTCTCCTAATGGGGCACCCCTCCGGTGGACCTGTTCGCCTCCAGGGAGAATGAAAAGCTGAGGCTATTTTGTGCTTGCCCCCCTCAGCAGGGAATGCTGCAGGGGGATGCCTTCTTGAGGCCCTGGACCCCAGGCCCTTCTTCTATGCCTTCCCTCCAATTCCCTTGATCCACAAGGTGTTGCTCAAGGCCAGGAGGGACAAGGCACAGGTGATCCTGGTGGCTCCGGACTGGCCCCACCAGTTCTGGTACCCTGATCTCCTCAGCCTCAGCAGCAGGCTTCCGTAGCGTCTTCCTCTCCACCCAGACCTGCTCTCCATCAGTCAGGAGAAGGTACTCCATCTGGACCTTCAATCCCTGCACCTGACAGCCTGGTTCCTGAGCGGCTAGAATTCCAGGTTTTGGGTCTCTCTGAAGATGTCCTTACTGTTGTGGCGGCATCTCAGAAGGAGTGAACCAGGAAATACGAACATATGAAAATGCCAGCAGAAACAGGCCTCACGTTCTATTGAGTCTGCTCGATTGTGCAGCTAACCCCTCGATTTGCAGCAGCCCCACCCACCTCCCTTTTCATAATTACCCTATGCCTTCAGATGGAAGAGATTCTCCCATTAGGTGTCAAGGCAAGGGGTTGGACCCTTTATGCTGTCCAGTGGCTAGCATTCTTGATTACCTGTGGTCCCTCTCTGTCAGGCCTTCAGTTGACGACCCTTAAGGTGAACCTGGCAGCCATCTCTGCTTACCGGTTGTGGGCCGGTCAGCAGTTGGTGGCACAGGAGAATGTGGTCTGGTGCTTTTTTAAAGGCCTTGACCGTATTTCCCATATGGTGTGTGAACCACCATCACTATGGGATCTGTTGCTGATTTTGGCAAAGCTCATGTGCAAGCAGTTCAAATTGATGCACAGGTGTGACATGTCTCGCCTGTTGTGGAAGATCACCTTCCTAGTGGCTGTCACGTTAACCAGAAGGATCAGTGAGCTTCAGGTGCTTTCGGTGGAGTCTACTTACCTGGTCTTTCACAGGGACAAGGTTGTCCTGCGCCCCAATCCGAAGTTCCTCCCGAAGGTTGTGTCAGAGTTTCACCTTAATCAGGTGATTAATCTCCTGGTTTACTTCCCCAATCACATATTGGAGGCTGAGCCACAGGCTCCACACTCTGGACCTGAGATGAGCACTTGCTTATTACAAAGAGCATACAGCTGGAGTTTGAGGAGAGGTTCGCTAGCTATTTGTCACCTCCGCTGAAGCTGCACCTTGCAGACTGGCAGCCAAGTGGACAATTGGCAGGTAGATTGTATTCTGCATTGATTTCTGCTATAGGTTGGCAGGTATGGAGCCTCGCATAGGGCTTAGGGCTCATTCCACCCGTCACACCATTGCCTCGGTGGCTGCTTCCAGGGACATCCCTATACAGGAAATCTGCAGGGCTGCTACCTGTAGGTCAGCACACACCTTCATTTCCCATTATCACATCGACCTTGAGTCATGCCGGCATGCTGGTTTTGGGGCCTCAGTTCTCCAATCTCTGTTCCCTAAGTAGGGGGTGTGTGCCTTGCCTCCCTCCTCCCGGAGAACTGCTAGGAGTCTGCCAAGAAATGTGGATAGAACATCATATCCACGTCCCTAGAAAAAGAGGTTATTCACCTGTTACAGTAGATCTTCTACGGAATGGTCTCTTGCAGAAGGTTATTACTCTTGGGAGTTCCACCAGGTGGCACTATCACACGGCAGCTTCTTCCAGCAGTCTTCTTCAGGGTCCGCCCACATGACATCACTTCCTCAGCCTCTGTATAAGTGTGGGCGGTCCCAGGTATCCTCCGTTTATTTTCCCGCTGGCTTCAGCCCGCACAGCAGCTAGCTCACTCTTCTGTGTTGCAGTCTTCAGTGAGAACTTGAATTCGCTTAATCTTGCGGGCCTGTGAACCACTCACAGCACCCCCACTTCTCCTTAGCCCGGTGCTCTTGCTGGGTCTTTGGGCACCTCCTGTAGGGCTGACAAGGTCGCCCTGCTGGATCGGAAACCTGGGGACCTGTCCTAAGGGTTCCCCGGCTCAAGACTCTCGTTCCCGGCATAAGAGGGAAAGGGACTTGCACTCCTCACACTCCCTTCGACACTACTCATCAATGGTGGCTTTTGCTCCTCTTCCACAGTCGACAGAGCATTCCTCGTCGACGGGACTGCTCCCCTCGTCGATGGAGCCTCTGTTGCTCACTCCCTTGTCGACAGGAACGCATCCCCTGTCGACTGAGCACTCTACAACACGTTTCTCGTTGACGGGCATTGTGCCCCTCAACGACGGAGCATTCCTTGTCAACGGGGCTACTCCTCCCATTGATGGAACGTCCCGTTTCTCGTTCTTCATCGACAGGGCTGATTCCACCGTCAACGGAACATTCTGTTTCTCATTCCTCGTCGACAGAGATGGTTCCCCTGTCGACGGAACGTTACCCTTTGCATGTCTCATCACTGGGAGTGTTTTCCCCCGTCGATGGCAGGGGCTGTAACCCCCGGGATGTCCCTTTCATGGACTGTTCTTCCTGGCAGCACGCTATTGCTGCGCCGGTGAGGTCCCCTCTCGGCTGCGTTTGCACCCTTTGGCGCCTTTCTGCTCTTCCTCGGGAGGGGTTCATGAGGGCTTCCTTTGTCTTGCTCCATGTTCCTTGCCCCTCCTCCAGTGCCTTTCCACAGGGGTTTGGGATGCACTCCCCCAGATTTCTGGGACTGACGTTCCCGATGTTCCTCGCCATTCGTCTCCTCCCCTGGTCGCTGCCCAAGGGTGCCTTCCGACTGTGGAACTCCCACCTTCACAGTTGCCTGGCATTGCCCACATTGTCCTTGAGGTTCTGCACTCTTTGGGACATGGTCTGTCTCAGGTCCCTCAGCCGGTTCCTGTGCCTCGCCATCCCCCCCCCCACCTAATCAGCTTCGTTCAGATCCGGCCGTCTCCGCCTAGTCCCCCCCTTTCTGAGGGCTCCTTGTCGGGGGATCCAGATTTCAGAGATCCCTTCTTGGAGGAGGTTTCCAATGTGGACTTTCCTGATGTTGAGGACCCGGATTCCCTGTACTCTGTGGCCTCTATTCTAGATGCGGCTCCACCTGCCCCTCCTGATGCTGCCTCTCCGACTGACCCTTCCTTCCTGGATCTGCTGTTGCAGATCCAGTGGGTTTTTGGGTTCCCCTCTATGGAGCAGGATAGACTTTGTCGGGACATGGCAGCCTACCTCGACCTGCCCGAGGACCCGGTCCTGGTCGTCCCTCCCTTGATTCCCATGTATTTGAGCGACACGACTGGGGCTTGGTGTCATCCTTCTTCCACTCCCCCAGCCCATGTGGGCCTGACTGGCTGTACCGAGCCCCATCGGGCCATCCCTATTTGTCCGATGCTCCTGCAGCTGACTCCGTGGTCATTACAGCGTCTCATGACCGGACTGCTTGGCCCCGCTACACCAGTTCTTTGCCGCTGGATAAGGAATCCCGGTGCATTGATTTTCTTGGCAAGAAGGTTTACACCTCCAGTACCTTGCTGCTTCGAATTCTCAATTATATGGGCCATATGGTCCGGTACCTCCGCACCTTGAGTGCCTCCGCTTTGGACCTGCTTTCCAGCTTGCCTCCCTCCCTGGGGATGGACCAGTTGACGCATGCCCTGTCTGCCATTTCCTCACTTTCCTGCCACCTGCTTCGGTCGAGATATGATACGGTTGACACTTCTGCCCGTCTGTCTGCCACCAGCGTCGCCCGCTTGGCTTCAGGTGTCGGGTTTGGCTCCCGATGTCCAATTGTCGGTTGCTGATGCCCCTTTCTGTGGTGACAGGTTGTTTGGTCCTGGTACCCAGGCCATTCTGGATTCCCTACAGGGTTCCGTTCATACCCTATGGTTGGTCCAGGATCTCTACCATGTTCCCCGGACCCTGCCCTCCTTCTCTGCTGGCAGGGCATCCTGTTCCTGGCTCCCTTACCGAGGTGCTGCTCGGGACTGCGGTAGGGCTTCCAGAGGGGCTTCCACTTCTGCCCTCTGTCCCGATGCTCATCCCTCTGGGAGGGCCAGGCCCATCCTTCTCATTAACTGCAGTTCAGGGCTTTCCCCTGCCTCCTCTCGCAAGCCTCGGAGGCGCATGGTGGTATTTCCACCCTTTCTTTGGAGGCTTGCTTCCCGATCATGGATGCTTTGCTCCTCTCTGCGGATCATTTGGAACTCCTGCTGTCCTCCATCTTGGAGACCCTTCAGTTGTTCCTTGCTGTGGGATTCCCAGTGCTTCTTGCCCCGGTACACTCTGCCACCTGCCCGTGCACTCCGTGCAGTGGGAGCTCTACTGGACTTATCTCATGCCATGGCTTCTTGACCCCTGCTCGTCGAGTTACATTGTTTGCCTGGCCTACTACTCCTCTCCACGCATTCTAGGAATATGCTTTCCTCACCCACCCTTCGCATGTCTGCCTTCCCGGGTGTGGTGCAAGTCGAATTGCCTTCACTGTCTATGACGCCATCCCTCTTGTGGGCTCACACGGCCATCTCCTGGATTTTCTGTGACTCCTCCATGGTTTTCACCTGTACTCTGCTTGCCTCTCTCTTTCGACATTCTCCTGAACGTTCCTGTCTCCTTTGCCAACGGCTGTGCTCTGGTGCCCAGCTTCCTGCTTTGCTTGTCCTCCCATCTGGCCGTCACTGCTTGGTACTCGTCCCAGGAATAATAACCTACTGCAAGAGACCATTCCATTGAAGATAGTTATGTAAGAACTTACCGTAACAGTAGATCTTCGAGGACATGTCTCTTGCAGTAGGTGCAGTCCTGCCTTCCATCCCCCTGCCTTTTGCACAGGGTCCCCGTATCTCAGGACGTTGGGTTGGGACTCCCTGGTCCCTCGGTTTCCCTCAGTCCTAGCCTTTGCGTGCTGAAGCTGGCAGGAAACAGAGGATACCTGGGACCACCCACACTTATATAGAGGCTGAGGAAGTGATGTCATGTGGGCAGTCCCTGAAGAAGACTGCTGGAAGAAGCTGCCATGTGATAGCACCACCTGGTGGAACTCCCAAGAGTAATAACCTACTGCAAGAGACATGTCCTTGAAGATCTACCGTTACGGTAAGTTCTTACGTAACTAACTTTCTAGGAGTGGTATATGATGTTCATCTACACGGACCCGCCCAACCTCCCCTGGCTTTGGTACACAACACTGCTTCCTGCCGGCAAGATCTGACATCATGGGCCAGAGCCAAGGGAGTTACCACCCGGGTGGGTGGGAGGAGCCAGCTTGAAGAATTTCCAGCCAGAATTAAAGGGAAAGGCAATAGCCAAGAAGTGTGAATGAACATCATATACCAGTCCTACAACTACTGTTACAGGTTAGTAACCTGTTTTTGTAGTTGTGTCAGGCTGGTCCTCACAATGTCTTATGGGAGAGTGACCACAGACTCTGACGTGACCATGGGCCTCTGCTGGAGGACTGGTGCATAGTGCTTGAGTAGCTGTTGTAGCTTAAAAATGAGCAAGATGTGGTGGCATTTTGAAGGAGTTCAGCCCTTGCAAACAATGTTGGAGCCCTTGACACACACTATGAGCAATGGGGAAGGAGGGTAGGGTAAGGGGAAGAGAAGGGATGGAGGGCCAAACTTGTAGACTGTGTGGAACTGGCAGGGTGGCAACTCTCTGCCTAAAGGGGAAAGGAAGTATTGCAGCAAATGCCATTAATTTTTACTTACCCCCTGATATTTCTCACTATGTCATGATCAGTTGCAATGAGTCAGTGGTTCCTGATGCTTAAACTGTTAACTTGCATAAGCTGCTAATATAATGTTCGAAGTTTAGTGATCAATGAGATCTTTTGTTATGACATTTAATGATGTCAGTCCTGCTGTGCTACCCCCCCCCATACACACACACTAGACTGATCAGATATCGCAGCCCCGAATGTGGAAAAGTCCTACAAGTGTAGAATGAGCTGTCTGACTTGTTAAAAAAATGGCTTTGAAAACTAAAGCCATGACTCCAGGCATGCACATGGGCATCCACCGTCGACGCGCATGCCCAGAGTCAAGCTTTCAGTTTTCAGAGTCAGTTTTGAGCATGATAGACAGCTCATTTCACAGTTATAGGACTTTCCCACATTCAGGGGCTGAGATTCCTTCAAAGGGCACCTTTGTCTAAATTTGCCCCAAAAATGAAGTACTTATGCATGCGTGAGTTCACAGCGACTCTGCGCCACATTCATCACAAGAATGCAAATCTGGACTGGGAGCTGCGTGAAAGGTGGACTGCATAGGTTACTATTTTTCTAATATTTCATATAAAAAGGACAGTGTCTGAAAATCAAGGGCCCCCACATTATTGAAAAGTATGACTACTAAAGGTACCATATCAAGGGACATGTTAGTAACCATCAGAAAGCTGACAGTGCTCCTTTCAAAGCAGAACCTCATGATAATACTCGGTGAATGCTAAACTAAAATTAAGCTTTGAACAAATAATGTTGATCGTCTTCACAGTGTTCTGAGCTTGTGTATCCACTCTTAGTGTGTCTGGCATTTTGAGGATCAGTGTCTAACATTTCAGAGACTAAAGACTTAGAGGTATGCTGCACTGATAAATTGAAGGAGAACTGCATTTACCCTGAAAGCTAGTGTATAACCTGTAGAAGCTGTATTTCAAGTGCTGCTTCCCAGTCCATTATTGTGCAGCTTTTTCTAGCCTTTCAGTACACCTAAGGGGTGTTTCTGATCTACTGGTACATACTGATGGTGCCATTTTAGAACTGTATGATGATGTTTAACATGCAGTTTATATTGATCACCCCCAATGGGCCAGCGGCAGTGCTTTTTGCTGCCATGCATACAATCTGGTTTTGGTAAGAGACTCAGGGTGTCATGGGTCAGGCCTGGCCAACGTAGCTGCTTTGCAATAGAACATCTCGGCCAGGGAAGGCTGGTGGCAAGTTCTGACACCACATTGACCCCTGCCAGGGAAATTTATTTATTTATTGAAATGTTTCCCCAGGAAGGCACGCTCAGCAGCAAGTTGTTTGCCTCCCGATGTGATCTGCGAGGTAGGGGAACATGAGGGTAATTTACAGAGATTTGGTACACAAAGACAAAGGTACTGGATTTTAGGAGGGCTGACTTTGCCAAAATGGGTGAGTGCCTAAGGAATGCGCTAGCAAATGGGTAGGAAGGAGGGGTGGAAGAACAATGGGGAATAATAAAAACTGCCATCACAGAGGTAACAAGCCTTTGTGTAAAGCAAATAAACAAAATGAAACGAGGTAAGAAACCACTATGGTTCTCAAAGGAAGTGGCAGTGAAGGTTCAAGAGAAAAAGCATTCATAGAAGTACAAGGAATCACAGAAGGAACAGGAAAGAGAACTGTATCAGTTAAAGCAAAAGGAAGCTGGAAAGGCAGTGAGAACAGCAAAGGCCCAAACCAAGGAAAAGATAGCCAAATCAGTTAAGAAGGGATAAAACCTTTATAGGTACATCAGGGAGCGAAGGAAGACCAAGGGAGGAGAGTGAGGCTTAATAAAGGGAGGGAGGGTGGGCAGAGGGTGACTGTGAAAAGGCAGAGATACTAAACAAATATTTTTGCTCAGTATTTACAAAGGAAGAGGGGGAGGTACCTAAAACAAACAGTAGAAACACTCTGGATACAGAAGTTGATACCAGCCCATTTACAGAAGAAAGGGTTCTGAAAGAGCTCTTAAAACTGAAGGTGGACAAAGCAATGGGGCCTGATGGGATTCATCCCAGAATTCTAAAAGAACTAAGGGTAGAACTAGTGACACCACTGACTACCCTCTTTAACAAATCATGGGAGGATGGGGTGGTACCTGAGGACTGGAGGAGGGCAGATGTGATTCCCCTTCACAAAAGTGGGAGCAAGGCTGAAGCAGGAAACTACAGACCTGTTAGTTTAACCTCAGTGGTAGGGAAAATGATGGAATCACTTCTGAAGGAAAGAATTGTTGAGCATCTAGAGGCCAGAGGGCACAGGACCCAAGGCAGCATGGATTCACAGCGGAAGGTCATGCCAGACAAATCTGATAGATTTCTTTGACTGGGTGACCAAAGTAGTTGATCAGAGAGGGCTGTGGACATGGCCTACCTAGACTTCAGCAAGGCATTTGACACAGTCCCACACAAAGATTAATATACAAGTTAGCCAGCCTGGGAGTGGGTCCCAAGATGACAGCCTGGGTAAAGAATTGGCTGGAGAATAGGACACAGAGTAATAGTAAATGGAGTCCACTCTGAAAAGGGGGTTAGTAGTGGGCACCGAGGGTTCAGTATTAGGATCAGGTCCTCTTCAATGTCTTTATAAGCTTACATTGCAGAGGGACTGGAAGGAAAGTATGTCTCTTTGCAGATGACACAAAGATCTGCAACAGAGTTGATGCACAGGGTGGGGTGGAAAGGATGAGAAGGGACTTGGCAAGGTTAGAGGAATGGTCAAATGTATGGCAGCTTAGATTCAGTGCTGAGGAGTGCAAGGTAATGCACCTGGGAAACAAAAACCCAGGGGAAGAGTACACAATGGGGGATGAGATACTAACAACAACAAAAATGGAAAGGAACCTGGGGGTAGTCATATCAGATGACCTAAAGGTGGGCAAGCAATGTGAGAGGGCAGCAAGGAGGGCTGGCTGGGAGAATACTGGGATGCATAGGGAGAGGCATCACCAGTAGAAAACAAGAAGTTATTATCCCTCTGTACAGACAGCTGGTGAGACCACATCTGGAGTACTGCGTGCAGTTCTGGAGACCCAGTCTCCGCAAAGACATAGACAGGATGGAAGCTGTCCAGAGGAGGGCAACTAAAATGGTGCAGGGTCTGCACTGGAAGACAGATGAAGGGAGACTTAAGGAGCTTAATATGTATAGCCTCGAGGAAAGGAGGGAGAGGGGGGACATGATAGAATCTTTCAAGTACCTCAAGGGAATCAACAAAGTCCAAGAGGGTAGCATCTTTCAAAAAAAGAGGTGTGCAAGAATAAAGGGCACAATTTGAAGATAGAAGGGGGGCGGCTCAGAGGTAATTTTAGGAAGTATTTTTTCACAGAGAGGGTTGTGGATGTATGGAACAGCCTTCCAGAGGAGGTTGTGGAGTCAAAAACAGTGGTGGAATTCAAGCATGCATGGGACAGTCATAAGGCAATTCTAGGGGGTGGGGGTAGGAAGAAGTAGGCTGCTGGTTAACTAGGATCTGCAGCTTATCCATCCAGTAGGGAAATGGGCAGACTGGGTGGGCCAAGCTGTCCTTATCTGCCGTCAAATTCTATGTTTCTATTATAAATTTACAGTAGATTACATTCAAATAATTTGAGCACACTGTACAGGAGTAATGAAATAGTGGGGTGCTAACAGTTTTGAACTAGATACATACTACACCAGCACTTTTGGACTAGATAGATACAACATAAAATAACATTTAGGCATACACTAAATGACACATAACTGTGTAGCTAGAAAATGGCTGAATAGAATCGTTGTAGTTTGATCTAGGGAAGTTAGTGAGGAGTAAACACAGGCAGAACAGGTTGGCTAAGATATAACAGAAGTGCAGTAGAGATTAGGGGTCAGCCATAGTTAGGGCTACATAAGGGGGAGAAGGGAAGGTGAGAGAGAGGTAGGTATATTGGTAGGCAGTAGGGGTGATGGAATGAGATGGAACGAGAAGGAGGTAGGAGGAGAAAAAGATCAACTGGGGCCTGACCCCTCCAGTATGCTGAGGACCCTGCCTGCACAAGGCAGGGGTCAAGCACAACAGGAAGGGAGCAGGTTGTAGCAGCAAGAGGTAGAGTACAATAGGAGGGAAGCAGGTTGTAGGCAGCAAGGGGGAATAGGCTTCGGAAGAACAGAAAAGAGGGTGAAGGTGAGAGAGAGAAGAGAGGCCAAATCCCAGCCCATTCAGGATGTGGAGAAGAGTTGGGTTAATATTGTAAGGATAGGGTAGGGACTGGCCCTTGGTACAGCTTTGGATGATTGAGAAATCACAGTAAGAGAACAATGGAAGGTCTGAAGGGAAGGAATAGGAGGAAGGGAAGGAATGCTGGATTTTTAGGTGGGGGGGTGGAGCTGCATCAGGGGCAATGCAATGGGTACTGAAGAGGGGTAGGGTTTGTCAGGGGCTTAGATGGGGGAGTTAGGGAGGGTTGTAGCAGGAACAGCTAAGTACATGGAAGTTTTTAAGAACAGAGCCGATGGAGTAGTAGGAGGCTGAGTGACGAATTTGAAGGGGGAAGGAATTCCACATTTTTGGGAGGCGGTGAGAGTAACTTGATTGACCGATGAGGGTGGCTCTGCTGGGGACCGCTAGAGTACGGGAGTCAGATGATCTAAGGGAGTGGGAGGTGTTATAAATGAGGGGGAGAGGTAGAAAGGGAGTTCACCCAGCTAATGCTTGGAGGTGAATTTAGCGCAGTGGGAGAGTTGTCTGTTTGTAAGAGAGGGGAAGGATAGGGCCCGATAGAGATCACAGTGGTGGGTGTGAGAGGGAGCATCAAGGGCAAAACGGCAGAAGGAATTGAAGAGGGTATCCATTCTGGCCAGGGAGAACTTGGGAGCAGCACTGTAGACTACATCACAGTAGTCGAAGATGGGTAGGATCATCTTCTGAACAGGTTCACACTTAACCGTAGAGGGGATACAACTACGGTTCCCGAACAGGGCACCAAGCTTGGGGTGCAATTTTTTGGAGATGGCGTCAATATGTCTGGAGAAGTTTAGGTGTTGATCCAGCCAAACTCCTAGGTACCTGAAAGAGGATGTGTCCTCAAGTAAAGTTCCATCAAGGATGTGGAAAGTGGGCAGGGAGGGAAGCCTAGAGAGTCTCTGCCTTGTGCCAAAGGTCATATAGACGGTCTTCTTGGCATTAAGAAAAAGTTGATGGTTAGCAAACCAGAGCCGAATCTTGTCAAAGTCTTGCTCCAAGTTGGATGTAACCTCAACTGGGCAGGAGCTAGATGATACAGGACTGTAACATCGGTATACATGTGTAAGGCGGTGACAAAGGAGCAGGCAGATGGAAGGTCATTTAGGAAGATGGAGAATAATAGGGGCCCTTGCCCTGAAAGACTCCAGTATTAATTGGGAGGGGAAGGGAAATGACATCAGAGATCCTGACTGATTGGGTTCTACCAGTGAGGTAGGCCTTGAACCAGCTAGTCGCTGAAGGAGTAAGGCCAGCTGTTTGAGAGGGAGTCAAGGAGGAGGGAGTGGGAAACAGTGTTGAAAGCCTTGGCAAGGTCGACAAAGATGACTGAGGTAATTTGGCCATTGTCCATCCCAGTAAGGATAGCGTCAGTCAACCAAAGTAGGGAGATAGTGGTGGAGTGATTTTTCCTGAAGCCAGATTGGAAAGAGGTGAAGTAGGAGGTGTCAGTTAGAAATGAGGTAAGCTGGGAAAGGACAAGGTTTTCTTGTAATTTAGCTAGGGTAGGGAGGAGAGAGGGTGATGATTTCCAGGGGAAGATGGGTCACCGCCTTTGGAAAGAGGGAGGAGCACAGCATGTTTCCATGGGGTAGGGACCGAGGCAGTAGAAAATAAGAGGTTTAGAATTAGAGAAAGAGGGTAGGCAATGGCCGAGGCAGAGAGAGAAAGGAGTTTGGGGTCTAGGCTATCTGGGGAGGAGCCTTTTGAGGGGTTGATAATGAGGAGGACTTGTAGCATGTCATTAAGGAGACTGTATCGAAGGAGAAGAGGGGGTTGGAGGAGCGGTACCAGTGGAGAGAGGAGAGAAGTGAGGGTAGGAAGGGAGGGATTTCAGTAGCTCAGTGGCACAGGTGGTATAGTAGGAGTTAAACTCAGCAGCTATGGCACCCAGGTAGGCCACAAGGGTGTCATTTATTTTAAGCATTGGGGGGGTGGGACGTGGGAGAAAAGAGGGTATGAACCACCTTCCAGAACTTGGAAGGCGAATTCACGTTTGTGAGGAAGGCGGTGTTAAAGTATTCAGACTTTGCTAGCCTTGTGGCCCTGGAACAGGCATTTTGAAGCTTGCGGTAAGTCATGAGATCGCTAGGAAGCTGGGTTGCTTTATGGCATTTCCAGACATGATCTCTAGCTTTGAGACAGGCCAATAGTTCTGGAGTAATCCAAGGTAAGTGGTTTCCCCTAACCCTGGTTTGTTTGAATGGGGCAAAGGTATTCCAGTTCTCTAGGAATATATCTGTAAAATAAGCAAGGGCCTTATCAACCGATGGGATGTTGGCTAGGGTAGACTAGTCAGAGAGGGCTAGGTTACGTAAGAGAGGTTCTAATTCTGAGGATTTAAAAGGGTATAGTTGCAAGATTTTATGCGGGGATTTGGGTCTGTGAACTTTTCTGGCAACGGATACTGGATTATGGTCGCTGAGTGCGTCCGGAAGGATACCGGAGATGATGATTCTGTGGGGGTGGGAGGTAAGAGCCCAGTCAAGTAGGAAGTGATTTTGTCTCTTGTGGTTGGGACGGGTGGGTTCCGATATTAGCTGTGTGAGGTTACTGGCATAGATTTCATTGCGTATTTTGGTTGTTTTTGGTGACAGCCAGTTTAAATTGAAGTCACCTAGGATTTACAGCTCCCCAGAGTGAGAAAGGGCAGTGATGGAAGTTAGGAGGTCAAGAGCAGTAGAAGGCAGGACGTTTGGGCAGTGGCACGCGTGCATGGCGAGGCTGATATAGTCATTGCCCATGCTGGGGGAAGGAGGTGGGGCTGGGGAGAGAAAGCTGTGGGTTCCTCAGCAGACCGTGATATATCCCTGTGAATACAGTTCATATTTATGTTATAATTATATCCAGGGTTGTACCTGCAAAGAAGCTTTTTCTTGCCCAAAGCACTTGCCTGATAAGTAAGAACAAATAACAATAAAAAGTAAAATCAATCAATAAATGAATGTGGCATGATGTAAAAGTATATAATGGAATGTCCATGAAACCTAGACACACCAGTGTAAAAAGGTGCAAAAACATAAGGTACACTGCAGTAGGGATGTCATGGGACATACTGGTAACTGAATTCATGGTAGTGATACAACTGTCAGTTGCTAGTACCATGATAAAGTGTGTTCATGAAATTTGTTTTCAGGCCTTTAATCTTATTTGTTTTGAAGGGATTAACCCATGACAGGGTATGGCTTGACTGAGCATTAATCCACACCTGTGGGGGGGTTGGAGTCACGAAGCGAAGCCAAGTGAACCACCCAGGTGTGGATTAATGCTCAGTAAACCCATACTCTGGAGTGGGTTAATCCTCCTATAACATGGACAAATGGACAAATGTTATGTTAGAACTTTACCTAAAGAAGTAGTAAAATAAAGCCCTGTGAACATGCAGCTGTGGGTATATCAGGGATTAATCGATGGTCAGGTGACCTGTTTGGACGAATCAGAAGACAGTATTTTCAGAACCCATGTTACAAAGCGTATTTAAGGATGAGTGTCTCTTCTGCACCAACTCCCTGTGGCAAAAGGATCAGAGGAGACATTTTTTTTTTTTTTTACTTTATGTTTATTGCTTTAAGTAATAAAACAATACATAAATTTCCTCATACAAGGCTTCAGAGGAGACTTTTTTATTACAAAAGTGGCTGCTTTCCTGATTCTGTGGTATTACATGCAGGGCTGTACGTATGTTTTTTTTCTTGTGGAAAGGGCAGAATTTTAAACTTCTCTAATTTCGACTTTCGAGGACTTGGGCAGATGATATACATAGGCAATGATGGCAGAAAAAGGCCTGTTGGCCCGTCCATTCTGCCTGCCCTATCTAACTGCTCTACCCTGGTCCTAGTGGCCATTCTATCCCTCTTCTTTGTTTCTGCTACCTTTTTTCTGACTAATCCCATGTGCCTGTCCCACCTCTGTTTGAAGCTGTTCACTGATTTGGCTTGTACCGCTTCACCAGCAGCTTTTTCTACACCCCACATGGTGCATCCAAACGATCCAACCCACCCCCAAAAACCTCTCCCAGTATCACTCATTCACAGCTCACAGCTCACCCCCAGCCACCCACAAAAAAGGCACCTTCTCTCCCCCTCGATTCTCTCTCAGACTGCCACATCATATTCCATAAGCCACTCACTCAGCCCACAAGCTACCCACTCAGCACACAGGAACATCAAGAATATGTAGGTGGGATGACTCCCACACAGATATGCCAGTTCTAACATTATGCCACTTCTGCCTGGCAAACATTCCACAGATTCTGCCCTGATGAAGACTGTTTCCAGCAGCAGAATTTAAATTTTCGCAATTTCTGCAATCAGTTTAGTACAGCTGCATAATTTATTTCCATAGTTCCATTAATATTGTGTCAAGTTACAGATGTATTTAAATATTACAATTCTCACAAGTATACCAAACATTCCTGCAGATTTCATAGGTAAACTCAATGGAATTTAACAGAATTCCACAGAAATTATGCATTCTGCCGCTCATACCTCTCAACTGTCCCTGATTTTTAGGGATATCCCTGATTTTGACTCAGAATTTTCCGCTATCCCTTGTAAAATTTGTAATTTTGTGGCAGAACAGTGGGGATTGAAAGTACAATGTAACGCCAAACAAAGTTACAGACTTGTTCATCTTCAGAAAATGCACCTTACACTAATTCCCTTATTCTATCAGCTTTCTGAGTGAATAGTACCAATTTTTAAGATATGTCCTTGATTTGGGGTCTTTGTCCCTGATTTTTTTAAGCCTTGTCCCTGATTTATGAGTAAAGAGGTTGAGAGGTATGCTGCCGCAGAAATATGTGGAAGCAAAATCCAGCAATTTTGACCAACCCTACTCACAGTGTATGTCACCGTTCTCATACTGTCTAAATGATCTACTATTACATCTTCTTCGAGGATATCTCTTCCATTAGGCCATGCCTTTGGAATTATATCTGCATCAGCGCTAGGACCACATGGACACTTTTGCTTGCTGGGGATGCCCACGATGATGTCATGCATCAGCATCTGTATAAATGTTGTCAGCTCCATTTCTTCTCAGTTCTTTTCCTGCCATCAGTCATCCTCGTTGTACCTACTGAAGGAAACGCCAAGTAGCTGTTGCAATTTATCATTTATTTTATATTTAAGTAAATTTTGTCATCTCTTATCTGGTCTCCCATGTGGGAGTACTCTTTAACGATCTCAGTGAATACGGCATCATTGCATGTGTAAGGTCTCTGCCAAAAATTATCTCTTCCTCCAGATATATGCAAAAAAAGGTGTTGACAACATTTTGACATTTGCACCTTCCTTACTGACTTACAACATGCAAATTGGCAAGAGTTTTATCCTGCTCCATCTTTTATTGAAGCATATTATGTATTCCACAAGATCCGTACAGTTGCAATCAACTGGCACTCTCCAGTGGTAAAACTCTACGGAAAAAAGCACGGAAAACTAAGCTCCCTGTCGACTGGGCTTCCTTCAGAGCTGCCAGAAATCGATGCACTTAGCTCGTAAGGACTGTAAAGTCCAGTTACTGTAACATCAAACTGAATGCATCTACTCATAGCCCATCCACCTTTTGGAAGACCCTCAAGGAGGTTGAGGGACATAGGGCATACAACACCTGCCCATCCAAGATTACCATCAACAATGTAACGTTCACAGATAAACATGATATACTGAATGGGTTAAACAACCATTTTGCCATAACTGGCCTGGCCTTTGATTCCTCCCCTGCTAATGCCCTGAGAGACCATCTTTATGGACAGGACAAGACCCCCCACAAGGGCTGTGCCATCCTTCTCCTTCAGCCAGATATCTCTGAAACAGGTAGAAGACTTGTTAACCAATCTAGACACTAGAAAAAGTGCTGGCGCAGACCTCATAGATCCGTACTTTCTAAAAATGAGCTACCATATCCTAGCTGTCCCCATAACCCACATCTTCAGCCTGTCCCTTACACAGAGCACCCTTCCTGATAGCTGGAAAACTGGCTGTGTTGTCCCTTTGCTCAAATCTGGGGATCCTGCTGATCTTAATAACTATCGGCCTATCTCTCTGCTTCCCATCCTGTCCAAAATGCTGGAATAGATTGTCAGCCTACAGATTAGAGACCATCTAGAACTGCATAACCTACGCACCCCTATACAATCTGTCTTCAGACCTCAACACAGTACTGTCTCTGCACTTGCAGAAGTTACTGACGACTGGCTGAATGCATTGGACAATAAACTCTCTGTAGGTGCTTTATTCTTGGATCTAAGCAAGGCATTCGACACGGTGGACTATGCTGTCCTGCTGGATATCCTCTGCAACATTGGCCTGGAAAGTACCTCTCTCAAATGGTTGGAATGCTACCTTGTTGGACGATTACAGCAGGTAAAAGTGGAAGCAGACTTTTCCCCCGTGAAAACTCTCCCTAGAGGTGTACCACAAGGATCTATACTGGGTCCCCTCTTTTTCGCCATCTATGTAAACAGCATACATGCTGGCATCTATCACGCTGACATTCACATATTCACTGACAACATTGTTTTATACCTCTCCGGACCCACCCCAGACAAAACATGGTCGGACCTTCAACCTGAGTTCAGCAACCTTCAAAACAACCTATTGCAACTTAAACTACTGCTCAACACAAAAAAAAAAAAACAAAGGCTATGCTCTTCTCTCCATTTTCGAGATCTCCCCCTACCAATGTAGTGGGTGTGCAAACTTCAGTTCTAGGGACATGGATATGTTGTTCATACACACTATCTGGCAGGCATCCTTGCCGCTTTAAATCTTGCCGGAAGGTCTTCAAGCTGGCTCCTCCCACCCACCCGGGTGGTAAAACTCTCGGGTCCATCCCATGACGCCAGATCTTCCTTACCGCTTGGAAGCTCAGGTTCCCTCCTTAACGCTCTGCGTATAAGACTGGTTCCTAATTCTTGATTTTCCGAATTTAAAAGTTTTGCTTAAAGACTTGGTCTTCTATCCACCATGGCTACGATGGACAAATCGACTCTGGTTTGTGGTGCCCTTGATCAGAAGATGTCTCGGACAGATCCGCACTCCATGTGTGTGTACTGTTTAGGCCTTGAGCACGACCCGCAGGCTTGCGACCTGTGCTCTTCTTCTCAGCCTACGTCCTCGAAGACCGTGCCGCCCGTTTACAACTAGGGCGCCCCGAGAAACATTTTCCTCCGGTAAAGTCTGCTGGACCTTCTTCTCGGTCCAAGAAGAAAGACAAGGGTAAGTCTCTTCCGTCGGCGCTCTTGGAAGCGGGAAAGATCCCTCGATTACCGACCATCAACTTGACGTCGTTAAACGACCACTGGTCTCACGGTGTCCCCGTCAGGTCAGTTGGCCGAGACTCCCGTCGGCATGTCGAGATCTTTCGACCCATTGGACGGGTTGTCGACCGCGGCGAAATCCCTCTCCCGTTCCCCGGTGGGAGTTGAGGATCCGTGGGCTTGCCAGTGCCTCCGGTTCTGGAGCCTTGGGTGTTCCCTCTGAGCGAGGGAGGAGCGGTTCCACCCGTCCCCTCCGCTTTGCGTCCTCGGAAAAGCGAGGTTCTCGGTCTCGGACTTCTTTGCGGTCCAGCGATCCGCCATCGGCGTGGTCGGCACCAGCGTAAAGCGACGCCGCCCGCGTTCGTCCTCTTCCTCCACCCTCCGGATGAGGGGAGGATCACGCAAGTTGCGTCAACGTCACGAGGACCTCATGGCAACAGCTCCGTCTGACCGGGAACAAGCCGACGCCGTCGCCTTCCCAGCCATTAAGTGGCTGTCACCGGAGCGGCCGAAACAACCCCCTGTTTTACCCGAGGAGCCTGTTATCAGGCCGGTTGTTCAGCCAAAACCAGCTGCCGCACCGATTCTGGTGGAACCTCCGCCTCCAAGACCACGGTTTGGGGCTCCGACCAAGAATTCTCAGTCGGCTCAGGGTCTGCCCCATAGGCTGTCTGTCACCCTCACTCCCGATCGCCCTCGGCAGGTGGAGGGTGGCTCAGGTCCGAGGCAGCTCTTTGCGGACTCTTCTGAGTTCGACGACGATTCCTCCTTTTTCTCCAAGCGAGTGGACTTGGAGTCCTCTGGAGGTCAGTCGCTGGCCGACAGCCCCTGTCCTTCCTGGGGTTGCTCAGACTCATCTGGATTCCACGGGATGCAGCTCGAGCCGTATCCAGCGGGTCAAGTATCCCTCACGGAGATATTGGACGGGGATTCCTCTACGGAGGCCTTCCCTGTGGCTGAGGCCATTGTGGGCCCGGCCTTGGAGCTCTGGCAGTGCCCTGCTTCCTGCCCTGCGCCTTAGCCAGGATGGCCAGAAAGTATGCGGTCCGTACCGGTTCCCTGTCCGGTTTCTCGGAACATCCCTTGGCCGAAGGGTTAGTTACCGACAGCGTTTTCCGGCGTGCCGAAAACGCTAGGGACGTGGACAAACCTTCGACAAAGGTCAAAGTGGACTATGCCGGGCGAAAAAGCTCGCTCGTCCTCCTTGGCACCCGTCAGGCCAGCTCGGCCGTACTGATGGCACATTTTCTCACGCCCTGTTGGGCTCCTTGGCGAGGTGGTTCCTCATCTCCGGCTGACCTGCAGACCACGGTTAAGCAGGTGCGGGACCAGGGCAGTGGCCAAGCAGCAACTTCAGACTGCTTTGGACATCGGTGATTCATGCGCCAGGTCAGTAGCGGCTGCAGTGGCTATGCGTCATCGGGCATAGCTGAGGATATCCACCTTCACAGCAGATACTCGGCACAAATTGGCGGATGTCCCCTTCCTGGGGACCGACCTCTTCGGCCCTGGAGTGGAAGCCCACCTCCAGAGGATTGAAAAGTCCAATGCCACCTTGGACTCGGTCTCATCCGCTCAGAGGGACAAGGGCCGCAGACCTCAACCCAAGCCCTTTCGTCCGTCTGCGCCCCCGGCACGCCCGGCCTAGCAACACCAGGGCCAGCAGGCTCGCGCTTGGCATCCCAAACCCAAGCCTGCGGCTTCCTCCTCCAGGAAGCAGGGAGGTAAAGGCCCAGGTGGTCCCTCGGCCGGTCCCTCCTCCAAGCCTGCACAGTGACGGGTTGAGGGTGTGCCCCAACCGCCACCTCACTCCAGGTTCCCCATGGGGGCCTGCCCGTACTTCCTTTCCGCCTGGTCTGCTATTACCACAGACAGGTGGGTGTTGGAGGTGGTAGGAAAGGCCTGCCTCTGGAGTTCGAGCAGGCCCCACCCTTCAAACCCGTCGCTTCTGTGGGGGCCTCAAAATCAGCCCTCGCTGTCAGCTCGCCCGAGCCGACATCGCTCTCCTCCTCGAGAAGGAGGTGATAAGAGAGGTGGCGGACCCTCCCTCAAACCCAGGGTTCGTGTCCAGGTACTTCCTGGTTCCGAAACGGACAGGAGGCTGGCGCCCCATTCTCGACCTACACAAGTTCCTAAGGTCTCGAACCTTCAGGATGGTCACTCTGGCTCAGATAATACCATCCTTGGAACACGGCGTGTGGTTCTGCTCTCTGGACCTTCAGGACCCGTTCTTTCACGTCCCTATCCATCCGTCCCATCAAAGGTTCCTTCGCTTTCGAGCGGAGGGTTCCCTTTTCGAGTTCCAAGCCATGCCCTTCGGCTTATCTCCAGCTCCCAGGGTCTTCACCAAATGCATGGCAGTGGTGACAGCATTCCTGTGGCGCCGAGGGGTCCGGGTTTACCCTTACCTGGACGATTGGCTGATAGCAGCCCCCTCCAGACAGGAGGTGGAGCGGTCCAGAGATCTGGCCCTCCAGGTTTGCTCTCAGGTCGGCCTTCTCATCAACGAGGCCAAGTCGGAACTCGAGCCGAAGCAGGTGATTCTTTTCATTGGGGCAGAGCTCGACTCTATTCGAGCCAGAGCATGGCTCCCGGCGGACAGGGCCGAGGTTCTTTCCTCCTTTGCCCAATCATTTCTGGTTGGGCAGTTGCTCCCTGCCCGGGACTTCCTGCGCCTCCTGGGTCTCATGGCGGCCTGTACCAGTGTGGTCCGTTGGGCCCGCTGGAACATGCGCCCTCTTCAGTGGGGGCTGGCTGGCCAATGGTCCCAACGCTGTGATCCATTGGACCAGCTAGTGACGGTGACCCAGGGGATGTGGAACACTCTCCAGTGGTGGTCCGTTCCAGTTCATCTACAGGAGGGCATCCCGTTTGTCCGCCCCGAGCCAACGGTCTCTCCATCGACCGATGCCTCTCTGATGGGTTGGGGTGCCCATCTGGGGGACCACAGAGCGTATGACCTCCTGGTCCCCTTGGGAGTCGATGCCACATCAACCTGCTGGAGCTCGGAGGTCCACCTGGCTCTCCGTCTTTGCCGTTTCTTCAGGGTCAAGTGGTCCGGGTCCAGACAGACAATACCACGACCATGTACTATCTAAACCGCCAGGGCGGGACGTGCTCCATGCTCCTATGCAAGGAAGCTCTCCGCATCTGGTCACTTGTGCGCAGCCTGGAGGCGGATCTTCTAGCCATTCATGTGGCAGGAGCCTCCAACACCTTGGCTGATGCCCTAAGCTGGATAGGGGCTGCGTCCCACGAGTGGTCTCTCCTGCCGGAGGTAGTACAAGATCTATTGTCCCATTGGGGCACACCTCAGGTGGACCTGTTTGCCTCCAGGGAGAATACGAAGTTGAGGCTGTTCCATGCCCGCCCCCCTCAGCAGGGCTCTCTGCAGGGGGATGCCTTCTCGAGGCCATGGACCCCGGGCCTCTTCTGTGCCTTTCCCCCGTTCCCCTTGATGCACAAGGTGCTGCTCAAAGCAAGGAGGGACAAGGCGCAGGTGATTCTGATAGCCCCAGACTGGCCCCGCCAGTACTGGTACCCAGATCTCCTCAGCCTCAGCTCCAGGCTTCGAGGCAGCTTCCAGCTCGCCCGGACCTGCTCTCAGTCAATCGGGAAGGTATTCCATCGGACCTTCAATCCCTGCACCTGACGGCCTGGTTCCTGAGCAGCTAGAGTTCCAGGCCTTGGGTCTTTCCGACGAGGTCCTCAACGTAGTTGAGGCGTCCCGTAAGGAGTCGACCAGAAAATGCTACGCCTTCAAATGGAAAAGGTTTCCATCTGGTGTCAGGGCAAGGGCCTGGACCCTTCCTCCTGCTCCTTGGCGAGCACATTGGACTACCTGTGGTCCCTTTCTCAGCAAGGGCTTAGGTTGACGACCTTTAAGGTGCACCTGGCAGCCATCTCTGCTTACCGGGCACGGGCCGGGAAGCAGTCGGTGGTGCAGGAGAAGGTGGTCTGGCGCTTTTTCAAAGGCCTTGATCACATTTCCCCTCCAGTGCGAGAACCTTCACCTCCGTGGGATCTACTACTGGTACTGGCAAAGCTCATGGGCAAGCCATTCGAACCAATGCACAGGTGTGAACTCTCTCACCTGTCGTGGAAGACCACCTTCTTGGTGGCTATCACGTCAGCCAGAAGGATGAGAGAGCTCCTGGCGCTCTGCATCGAGTCTCCTTACCTGGTCTTCCACAGGGACAAGGTTGTCCTGTGCCCCCAACCGAAATTCCTTCCAGGTGGTCTCAGAGTTTCACCTTAACCAGGTGTTGACTCTGCGGTGTTCTACCCCAATCACGCCCGGAGGCGAATATAGGCTCCATACTTTGGACCCTAGAAGGCGCACACTATAAGAGCCTCGGCTGAAAATCGGGGAGAGGTTCGCCAGCTGTTTGTCACCTACGCTGAAGCCGCATCTGGCAGACCTGCAGCCAAGCGGATGATAGGCAGGTGGGTCACCTCCTGCATAGACCTCTGCTATAAGTTGGCGGGCATGGAGCCTCCCAGAGGGATAAGAGCTCATTCTACCCGCCATACTGCTGCATCGGTGGCTGCTTCCAGGGACGTCCCTATCCAGGAAATCTGCAGGGCTGCTACCTGGAAGTCAGCACACACCTTCATCACCCATTACCACATTGACCTTGAGTCATGCCGGGGTGCTGGTTTTGGGGCCTCGGTTCTCCAGTCTCTCTTTCCCAAGTAAGTATCGGGGTGTGCGCCTTGCCTCCCTCCTCCCAGAGAACTGCTAGGAGTCTGCCAGACAGTGTGGATGAACAACATATCCATGTCCCTAGAAATACAGGTTACTCACCTGTAACAGGAGTTCTAGGAATGGTATATGTTGTTCATCCACACGACCCACCCGACCTCCCCGGCTTCGATGCACAACCTGAGCTTCCAGCGGGCCAGATCTGGCGTCATGGGGCGGAGCCGAGAGTTTTACCACCCAGGTGGGTGGGAGGAGCCAGCTTGAAGACCTTCCGGCAAGATTTAAAGCGGCAAGGATACCTGCCAGACAGTGTGGATGAACAACATATACCATTCCTAGAACTCCTGTTACAGGTGAGTAACCTGTATTTACCACTCTTCTCAATGAACCCCTTGAACTAGTGCATAAATTCAAATACCTGGGGATGTGGATTGACCACAAACTGTCCTTCCTTGACCATATTGAAGAACTATCCAAAAACTCAAACAGAGGCTTGGCATATTCTTCCGCATTAAGCACTTGCTAACGTTGGCAGCGAGAACTAGAGTTGTACAATCTACCTTCCTCGAATTTGGGGATATGCTCTACGGACATGGGACCAACACAGCTCTAAAAAAGCTTGATGTCTTATACCATCGTGCCCTAAGATTTATATCTGGTGCTCCCTATGCTACTCACTATTGTTCCTTATATGCCCTAGTCGGCTGGACCTCCCTCAGCATAAGATGATACAAAAACGCAGCAATCTGGACTTATTGTGCTATCACTAAGAAACTGCCCCTTTATATTTCGAATTGCCTCCCCATTTGCTGTCCTGGTTCGTATGCGCTAAGAAGATCCTCCTGTATTACTCTTGTTATTCCTAAAGTCAAAACTCGGTTTGGCAAATCTTCCATGAGCTACTCCCTTCCTACCCTGTGGAACAAGCTCCAAAAAGTATTATAAATTACCACCTCACTTCCCATGGCTACCTTCAAAACCCTACTGGCCAAGTTTGTTACAGAAATTTGTAACTGTGCCTCTTAAAACTCCCATGCCTACACTTCCTCCCTCTATCCTTTACCCTAGGCTTATTCCACTATGATTTATTATTGCTTTTATCTTTCCTAAAGGTGGTCTTGCCAACCTGCAGATTCCAGACCACATGGCTGTCGGTGCCTCAGCTAGCTAGTTCCCTGGGCTTTTCCCCTATGATTTATTATTATTTTTCAATGCCAAGAGATGGCCTTGCCACTCTTTAGACCTCTGTCCTCCTGGCTGTTAGTTTATCATGTCAGGCAGAATTTACACTGTCTATAATTGACCGGCACATCTAGCTAATCGAAATGCTATTGTATTTTGCTTAAACTAATCTGTATACAGTATATCATAACCAATCTGTATATATAGTCTCTTGTTATGTTGTATCTGCATGGAATATCTATTTTATGTGGATGTGTTAATGTGTACTCTAATGCCATTCTGTCACCTATGTAATTATTACCAGGCCCATCTTGTAAATGAGTTCTTCTCAATGATGTTTCGCCTGGCTAAATAAAGATTGATTAATTGACTGATTGATTGTTGTCTGGGCTTGTCTCACAATGTGAGGACCTGTGGGATTTCCAAGGGCTTCAATCAGGCTACCAGGCAACGCCGCAAGAAAGCTCTAGAAAATTTCCTTCTCTTTAAAACATTAACTCCCATGGAAAAGGAACAGGGCCCAGAATCAGTGTCTGCTTCTGTGCTGGCTGAGAAATGGCCACTGAAACTGAAGGACCGGGACAAAAAAAAAGATTGTTGTCGAGGCCATCCTTGTCGCCAGGACACAAGCACCATCATAAGGATGAAGAAAGTTCTTCTTCGCTGGCAAGATCCAGGGTCACCGGTAATACGAGGTAAATCAGTAGTGTCCTCACCAGCTACAGTGGCATTGACAACCCCCTCGACCATCGGTGCTACTGTGGGCAGTACGATGTCATCATCGTTAGGCCAAGGCCAGTCATCAACAGAAGTAGTCGCGGCCCCTGTCCAGGGTGTCGTTGACTTTCAAGCTGTGTTGCTGACATTTTCAGAAATGATACGATGCATACCACCTGGATTACATATGTGGGTGGCTTTACAGTCAAAAGAGCCTAGGAGCACTCAACCACCACTGACGCCAGCTTCTGGCACTTTGCAGATTCTTGCCTTTCATCTTCCACCAGTGTTGCTGGAGTACTCTGGGGCCCCTGTTGTTAACAGAGATGTCAACAGTGAGATGGAAAACAAGCCTAACCTCATGGGTTTGGAGGATTTAGAGGAGGAATATGAGGAACAACACTATGTGGTGCCCCACTCTAGTTCTGCCCTCTGATCCTGCAGTGAGGACTCAATAGAATGTACCCTGAGGTCTTCTCTTGAGGATCCCACTTTTCAAGCCATGGTGCAGGAAATGCAAGCTACCATGGGTTTTGATGTCAAAGAAAAAGACTACAAAAAAATAACCTGATGTAAAGAGGGTGGGTGGAAGAGGCGAGGGACCAGGCAGAGGTATTTAACGAGTACGTTGCCTCTGTGTTCACTAGGGAGGGGGATGGGATATCTACAAAGCAAGGCACGAAGGGGATAGAAGCATCAGTAAGTGGGATCAGGGGAGCAACAGAAATGGAGCAAGAGGGAAGGAGAGGTACCCCAGGGGTGTCACATCTGGGTAAGGATAAAAAGGCCAGTATGGGTGGAGGGACGGATGATGCTATCTCCGCCAAAAGGGTGTGGTTAACCTCAAGGCCCTAAAGAAAGACAAATCTCCTAGGCGGATGGCATTCATCCGAGAGTACTATAGAATTTGCGGACATACTGGCTGCACCCTGGCGGAGCTTTCAGCAGGTCACTTGAGACAGGAGGGTACCTAGAGGTTGGCGAGAGGCACATGTGGTACCAATCCATAAAGGGGGGTCGAGGGAAGTACCAGGTAACTATAGACCCATCAGTTTGACCTCGGTGGTGGGAAAATTAATGGAGAGTATACTAAAGGACGATTGTGGTGTACTTGGAGGAGGTGGGAGGTCTGGATAGTCGGCAACATGGGTTTGTGCCAGGTAGATCATGTCAAACCAACCTTGTGGAGTTCTATGAATGGGTAACATCAGAACTGGACAGGGTAAGCCTGTGGCTGTATTATTCTTGGACTTCAGCAAGGCGTTTGACTCTGTCCCCACAATGGTCTGGTGGAGAAACTGATAGGGTTAGGAGTAGGCCCTTTGATGGTCAGATGGATTGAAAACTGGCTAGCTGGACGCACTCAGAGAGTAGTGGTCTGTGGGGAGCTCTCGAGCCCTAGAGAGGTTGGTAGTGGGATACCGCAGGGCTCGGTCCTGGGTCCGATCCTGTTTAATGCATACATATCGGACATCAGGGAAGGGTATAGGGTGTGTAATGAGTCTCTTCGCAAATGACTCCAAGATGGGAGCAGTAGTTGAGGGAGAAGAGGGGAGGTTGTCCCTGCAAGGGGACCTGGACACCCTGGAAAGCTGGGCTCGCACATGGAAATTAAATTTCAATATCACCAAGTGCAAGGTGTTGCATCTTGGTGGGAAATCTAAACACAGGTACACCCTGGGAGGCGCTGGAGGCCTCAATAGGGAAAAAGACCTGGGGTCATGGTGGATGCATGTATGAATAACTCTGAGCAGTGCAGGAGAGCGGCTAGCAAGGCAAACAGGATGTTGGGATGCATCGTGGGGGATCACCTCTAGGAGCAAGAAGTGATTCTGCCACTGTACAATGGACTGGTTAGACCACACCTTGAGTACTGTGTACAGTACTGGAGACCACACTTGAAGAGGACATACAGCTCCTGGAGGGTACAGAGGAGGGCAACTAAGATGATCTGAGGACTGGGGACTTGGCGTATGAGGACAGACTTGAGGAGCTCTGCCTGTTTTCATTGGAGGAGAGGAGACAGGGGACATGATTGGGGTCTTCAAGTACCTCAAGGGAATAAATAGGGTAAACATGGAGGGGATCTTTAGACTAAAGCAGGGAGGTATCACCAGAGGCATGGTTTGAAGTTGGAAGGTGGAAGGGTGAGGGGAAAGAGGAGGAGGTTTTTCACTGAGAGGGTGGTGGACCCTTGGAATGCACTGCCTGGTGAGCTGGTTCAGAGATCCACAGTGGAGGGCTTCAAGAGAGGGTGGGACAGTCACAGAAAGTGGATGTATCAGATGATGGCCTGTCCCAAGGGGGTGGGGATGGATGATAGGGGTTTCTGGAGCACAAGAGATGGGAGGGTCTCGGCACCCAACTAAGGATCTAAGGTTCGAGCAGACTCGATAGACCGTAAGGCCTAATCTGCTGGCAAATAGTATGTTAATTCCTACAGGTCCCAATCCCTCCCTTCATAATAATTCCACCTATATATCCTGCATTAGAGGTTACTGCTAGTGCTGTATGGTACAGACTTAATTCACTACCTGCAGTTCCTAGAAAGGCTGATGAGTAGTATCATGCTCCATATGCTAAGCCTTATTATGCTAATCAGCCAAAAACTGACTTAGTATTGTAGACATCATGGCTGCTCACGTTAGATGTAGGGCAACTAAACATGAGTATCCTGCTTCCATATAAAGAATCTAGGAGGCTGAATGTGATGGACAAGCGTACTTATGCCTCTGCCTCACTGGGCCTCAGAACTGTAAATTATCAGGCCCATATGATTCAGTATAAGAATAGCCTGTGAAAAACTGCCAATACTGCAGCTCAAGCTTTGCCTGAAGGCTTGGCCAAGAATGAGTTAAGACTTTAACATCGGGTGCTGATGTAGGCAAACATCCGCTCTGCTGAGCATATGATATATCTAATGCACAGCCAGGGCTGCAGCTTCTGGTATTTGTATAAGAAGATCTTCTTGGCTCAGAGTAGCAGAATTTGCCACAGATGTGCAGCAGGCCGTTTTGAGTGCCATTTTTAGAGGGACAAAACTGTTTGGATGTGATGTTGAAGAAGCCCTCAGAGGCCTTCAGACTTCCAAGATGACTCTGAGATCTGTAAAATCTCTGTATCCCACTTCTGCTAGAGGGTGTGGGAGGGGTTCCTTTTGTCAGCCTGCTGCCAGAGGTAGATGTGGTTTCCACTCACAAGATCGAGGTAAGACAGCTGGTCCCCTGCAGGGTTCTCGGCCACCAGGTGCTCAAACAAAGGCACCCAAAGCAGGTGGCAATGTCCGCACTGGCTCTGCCTGACTCATACCTGGACCCACCCCCACATTCACAAATGCCTCCAGGGGTGGCTGTGGGGGACAGACTCTCCCTGCATCTGGAACAATGGAGGGAGATTACAGCAGATGACTCGATCCTGGAGATAATTGCAAGTGGGCATGCTCTGGAGCTAACAGACACCCCTCCAGGTCATCCTCAGCTTTGTTCCTGTTATCGTCAGGAACATCTCTCCCTTCTGAAGGAAGAAGTGAAGTCATTACTCCAAAGTGTGCTATAAAACTAGTTTTTCCATGACAGAGGAAAAAAAAAAGCTCTATTCCAGATGTTTCCTAGTACCAAACTGGACAGGGGATCTGTGTCCTGTGCTAGATCTCAGGGACCTCAGCTTTTACATAGAATATCAGAAGTTTCGGATGGTATCCCTGCAGGCTCTAATTCCCCTGCTGCAATCAGGGGACTGGCTTTGTTCTCTGGATATGAAAGATGCTTAACTTCATATAAAGATAAGGAAGTTCACAGGAAATACCTCTGCTGTGTGCTGAGGGGGGTATTACCAGTTCAGAGTATTGACCATGGCTTGTTCATGTGTCTTTACAGTGTCAGCAGACCCTCACAGGGAAGGCAGGTATGTATTTCCCTATCTGGACAGCTGGCTGTTGAAAGCCATGCCAGGCAGGTTCTACAGTATGCCATGTCTTAGACATGTCAGTTGTTCGATGACTTGAGGATCATAGTGAATGTGCCAAAGTTGGTGTTGACTCCTTGCCACAGACGGCAATACATAGGGACAGTCCTGGACACACAGAAGGGATGTGCTTTCCCTCTAAAACCTAGTTACTCAAGCACAGCTGATAATGGGAGTTGTTATGTCTCTGAGAGGACAGTGTTATGTTTCCTGGGTCCTATGACAGCAGCCAATTTTTTTTTTTTTTTTATTTGCTATATGTTTTGTGCCTTGGAACCGGCCCCCATCAGCCCTACCCTGTGTCCAGCCCTGTCATCCATATACCTGGGACATACCTCATCTGGAGTAACGCTCTGGATTACCCCCCAGAGCCTTCAGGAGAGGTCCCACCTCCCGTTGGACAACAGGATATGGCCCCGGGACATTCCCAGCCCAGAGTTACGCCCTGGCTTGCCACCCAAGGTGGGACTTCCAGGAGAGAGCCCTTCCTCCTGTCAGATGACGGGCTACGACTCCAGGGTGCCACTGATTGGTGGTGTAGAGCTTGCAGCACAGGGCGGGCAGAATCCTACACGGCCCAAGGTGTTTGTCTAATTGTTCTCCAGGAGGCGGAACTTACAGTGACATCAAGGGCGTACACGCTGACATTTGTCCTGCCTCCAGCAACACCAGGTAAGCATTGCCAGTTGCTCTCCCCTGGCCTGTGTGAGAGGTCAGTTGTGCACTGGACACTCAGCTCCCCCTCCCTCTGAGAAGGAGAGCAGCCCCTTGGACACTCAAACCACCTCCCTCTGGCCAGCCCTCCAACTCTCAAGTGCGACCCCAAACATGGGATGTCGGCATCGCAAGCAGAAGCCCTGCTGCTGTGCCAGCAGGCAGGCCCATGGTTGCAGCCATTGTAAAGGTCCCACTGGCCCAGTTACATATGAGAATTCCCCAGTGGACACTCAGTCTCCAGTGGGATCAGCTGACGACAAACTGCTCATCGCATTCCCACTTCACAGAGCATTACTGTGGTGGATGGATTGCGAATAGCTATTAAAGGGCGTTCTGTTTCTTGTACCAGCTCCTGTACAGATCCTCACCATGGATGCCTCAGGCTCTGGCTGGGTAGCTCATCTTGGCCCTTGCCAGACTTCGGGGTTATGGACCAAGGTAGGGGCCACATTACACATAAATGTCTTTGAGATGAGAGCTGTTCTGTATAGCCTATAGGCCTTTCAGGAGCATCTGTACTCTGATCTTCTGTTAATACAGACAGACAGTGCCAGCGTGGTGCATTATATCAACAAAGAAAGGGGAGTTCATTCTTACCCACTATGCAGGAAAGCAGTGATAGTATGATATTGGGCTCTGCCTCACAGCCTATAGCTGTCAGCTATGCATCTCCCAGGGCTCCAAAACATCTTGGCAGACAGGCTAAGCAGGTCACAGTCCAAAATGCACGGGTGGGAGCTGCTGACCTCGGTAGTAGACAACCGTTTTGCAAGATGAGGCTGTCTAGAGTTGGACTTTTTGCGTCCTCACACAATGCAGAACAGCCACTTTTCTGCTTGCTTGATCCATTGCCTGGGGTTTTCTGGAGAGATGCTTTGTCCATCTCTCAGAAAGGGAAATTCCTGTATGCATTTCATCCAATTCCTGTAATACAGATGGTGTTGAGCAAGCTGTGTAGGGAGAGTGCCACTCGCATCCTTATTGCTCCTTTGTGGCCTTACCAAATAAGGTTTCCACTTCTGCAACAGACAGCAGTGGAGCTTCCAGTGCCCTTATCTCTGTATCGGGGTCTATTGTCACAGGACATGGGATCCCTGGTCCATCCAGACCTGAAGTCCCTACATCTGCATGCATGGCTCCTGAGAACATAGCCATAGCACGGTTTGGGGTATCCCCTAAGGTTGCTGATGTTCTGGTTGCGGACAGAAAGCCTTGTACTTGACATACTTAATTCTTTGAAGTGGAAGTGGTTCACTTTGTGGTCGGCTTCCAGGAATTTGGACCCACTTACATGCCCCATAAATGCAGTGCTGGAATACTTACTGTCCCTGTCAGACTGGTCTACAGTGTTCCTCACTTGAGGTGCATTTGGCCACTGTATCAGCTTTTTGTGCCCCTGTTTGTGGCCATATGGTTGTACAACTGGAGGTGTCCCATACTTTTTTGAGAGGTATTCTTCATATGAGCCTCCTATCCACAATCCAGTCCCACCTTGGGACTTGAATTATGTCCTTGAGAAACTGACGTTGGCTCCTTTTAAGATGGCAACTACTGGTGGCCTAGGTTTCCTGTCATGGAAAACTATTTTTAGTTGCAGTCACTTTTGCTCAGAGGTAGCCTCCATATTTGATTTTTCAGAAAGACAGAATTTCTTTGCAAACAAATCCAAAGTTTTTACCAAAGGTGGAATCTAAGTTTACGTTAAATCAAACGATACACACACCCTGAGCATGCCAGTCAGGAGGAGGCACTGCTCCATACTTTGGATTTACTAGGATACTGAGATATTGTGTGAATCGCACTAAGGATTACAGAAAGTCCTCTCAGCTTTTTGTTTCATTCACCCTGAAAGAGAGCACATGTATCTATACAGTGCCTGTCCAAATGGCTGGCACATTGTATTACATTTTGTTATAGGAAGTATAAGGAACTTCCTGGTGTAGTTCATAGTCACCAAATGGCCACTTCAGTTGCTTGTTTCAGAAATGTTTCTGGTGCTAACATTTGTGCTGCAGCCGAATGGAATACTGTCCACACCTTCACTAAATATTACAGTCTGCTTGTCATCTCTAGTAGATGTGCTGGATTCAAGCCTGCTGTTTTGAAATTATTAGACTGTACCAGCCTCCCTCTAATGTTTAGGACTGCTTGGGAATTGTTCCAAAGATGTGGTCTAATGAGAGAGATATCCTCGAAAAAGATAAAACAGCTGTGTACTTACGTAACAGTAGATCTTTGAGAGAATCTCTTCCATTAGGCCATGCTGTCCCTCCCTCCATCGCTCTTCTGATTGAGTGAAGGTTACATCAGATAGTGTGCCTGAACCTAATCCATGCATCATATATCCAGCCCTGTAGCCTCGCCTTCTATGCCTGAGCTGGTCTTATCTCCTGGTTCCCTACAGGTGGAAGTCCTCCAAGTCTAATCTCCAGTGGGGAACTGAGTCAAGATGGGGCCACCCATGTTTATATAGACGCTGACGCATGATGTCATCATGGGTGGCCCCCAACTAGCAAAAGTTTCCATGCGGTCCTAGTGCTGATGCGGGTATAGTTCCAAAAGTGAGGCCTAATGGATGAGATTCTCTCGAAGATCTATTGTTATAGCAAATACATAACTGCTCGATCTCTACTCTGTAGCAGAAAATAAAGTATTTAAAATAATTTTATAGAAAACGGCTGAAGTAGATTATTTAAATGGAATTGAAAGAAACAGGTAACTATTTTAATGTACAGCTATTTAAAAATAGCTTTCTAGCACCTTTAAAGGACAAATCAGAGTCCCAGACTAGTTCAGCTCATGTTTAGACCTAAGTTTATATAGAGAATAATGTATGGGCTACTATCGACAAGTGTGTGTAGCCACTGGGAAAGTAGTCATGGCGACTGTTTATACCTCGAGAGTGAAGCCCAAGAGGTTTTAGTCTCCATGTCTACCTCGAGATGGCTACAAATGCGTGTTGTCGATAGTGGACCTTACATTGTCTTTTATAGTGTATTTTGTTTAAATGGAGCTATAAATTCCTTACTTTTGTGTTTATTTTTTCACCGCCACTCTCTTCTGGGTCCAGCTCTTACCACTTTGGTTGTTTAATTGAAAGCCGAATTAGTTATGTGCGCATTTGTTCCAAGTTGTTGTGCTGCACTAGCTATGTAGCTAGTGCAGTACGACAAACTAGCTGATGTAACTAGTGCAATGTTGTTCGAGGGATCGATTTCCATCGCCAGCAACATTCCACCATACACTATATTTACTTTGCAGTCCATTCACTTTGAGCAGTCCCTTATAAACCCTCTGCACTTGCTCCTAACCCTCTCTGACTAGCCAGTTCACGGACCTAGCTTGCCATGGCCCTTGGTTGGTGTATCCATGCCCCTGTCTTTCCAGATCAAACCTGTGTATGGTATACGTTTTCTGTTTCCTTATGCTGTCGTGTATAATCATGGTATCCTATTCTGCATACTGTTGTACTTTTGCTTAGCTAAATATTATTAGCCTGTAACATGTGGACCCACTTGAAAACTAGGCAGTAGCCTAACTGTGGATATACTGGCGTGTAAAATGCTAATTAAATCAGTCAATTAAAAAAGTGAGTCAGTGAGGTACTCCTGTAAAACATCTCTAATGTTTGCCACTGCCCTATCACATTATAAGTATACAGAAGGGTGGAACATGGTATATGGCTAGCCTGTACAGAAAGCTATTCTTATAAACTGGGCAGCGTAACTAAGGAAGGATGACTCATTATCTCAGCTTTTCAAAGATACTTCCTCTTTCACAGTTCGTGCGGAAGGCCCAGAAATCAGTCCCAGGCAGTGCCTTTAGGTCACATGGACTTGCTGTGCTGTAGAGCTGGAATGTCTGCCATGGTATTTCCTGAGGTTGCACGAACACACACACACACACACACACCATTCGGTGCCAATGCAAGAACGCTGCTTAGGCCCTTTTGAAATGTTCCTTTGTTTGGAGCATGCAGTATAAAATGCAAATTCATTGTCAAAGAAAGGCAGTCCTGTGCAGCGGTGGCAACTAAGCATGTGTTTCAGTGGGCTAGAACATCATTCATAATAATTCACGTTAGTGAAATCAGAATTGCCATTCAGCTGCGTTGAAGCCTGTGAGACGTCTCTGTGTATTTTTGAGTTCTGAGTACCATGGATGTCAAGTGATGGTGATGCTCTGAAGTGCTTTGAAATGTGTGAATGGGTGTCTTCTCTTCCAGCAAAGAGTTTTGTCAGAGGGGATGCAGCCAGTGGTTGAGTTGGAGAATGAAGGCTTGCAGCAGTGTGCTGGCAGCGTACATAACTGGTTATAGAACAGGCTAGGACTTTCATTTCTTTGGTGCCTTTCTTAAACCCACAGTACTGTATCCTTTATGGATCCCACATCTTGCTCTTTTCCAATCTGCCACTTGGGTGTGCTGCCTCTGAATGTACTGTAAGTGCTCTGGGTTTACTCTGTATTTGTTTGGGTTAGCGGCTACAGTGTTTTGAGGGGTCCCAAAAGGATGAGGAAGGACAAAGAACATGCCAGCAGTTTATTACTCTTGGTCTTCCACAAAGTGAATGTAAAAGCCTGTACAGAAGGAAACATTTGTTCTGGCAAAGTCTTGTCAGCCTGCCTCTGTACAAGGATTTGCATATCCGTGCTGTTTTGTGCCAGGTTTGAGCCCTCTGAATGTATGTGTACATATCACTGTGTGGTCCTGCTGTTAGTAGTAGTATTACTATTATTAATTTATTTTTGTGTAATTTGTAGTTTTGCTATTTATCTCTCTGTTCAACTAATTTTTTCTTTTTTTTTTTGCTTATCCTCCCTTCCACAGCTGCCCCTCTTTGTGTACTGTCCCAGCTCCCAGCCCCATTCTTGCCATCTCCGTCTCTTACCCTGCCCCTGCATACCTATAGACTTACCCTTCTGAAGTTGGCAGTGTGAAGTTTCCCAGGCTCCCCACTGACTACACAGTTTGAGGGGGCAGGTAGGCAGTCAGTAAGTCGGCACCCAAGAGGCTGACAGTGTTTCATCCCACCACGCTATGGACTCTGTTTCCACTTTCCTTGTCCCCACCCACTGGGAGATGCCAGGTGAGGCTAAGCACGGGTGCGGAGTGTGGTCACACACCCCACTACCCAGTCAGCATCTTCCCCCACCCAGCTGTTGCATCAGTCTGCACTGCCATTTGTAATCACCCAGGTGGTGGTTACGCAGCGGCAGCAGGCTCCCTCCTCCTCCACGGAGGAGAGCGTCCTTTTGGGATACTCGAGCCTCCTCCTTCCCCAGCCAGCCCTCAGTGACCAAAGATTACTCCCAGTCCCAGTCTGCCATAGTTGCAAGCAGTAGTGCCACCTCTGTGCCAGTGGGCCGGCTCATTTGTTCATGTTGTTGTCAGTTGTGCATCTGTTGTTTGATAAAATTGTAACTCCCAGGTTGTGCTTGACAATAGACAATTGCTCATCTTACCTGGTTAACAATAAATCAATAAATGTGTGTGGTTTGGAAACATATGCAGAAACCTTTCAATATAATAAACAAAACCTAAAAACATAAATACAAGTGAATAATTTATTTTAAAATTGTCCCACAAGATAAAACCCTAGAGATCCTAAAAGTCACAGTAATAAAAAATGAAGCTTTAGTAAATAGATAAATTTGCTACCCTGATGTAACCTCCCAAAAAAGGGGCTTGCTGTTCTCTTATCAGAGTATGGAAAAGAGGACTGTCACCCACAAGGGTCGGCTTTATAGTAGCTCTGCAGGACTTCTGCCCTCAACCCGATTAATGACAGCAAGAGCTGGTGGTGCCTGAGAGCGATGCAGATGGGGACATTCTTGGATGCTTGCAGAGCTCTGATGTAAAGACACGGGTTGAAGAGTGAAGAACTGCTGCCCGCAGTGGTATCCCCGCAACACTGCAAAAGCCACTGCAAGGGGCATGTTTGTGAAGAAATACAGTATTGGTTACTCAGGCATGGAGGCTACCATTTTTTTATTTGCTACATGGACTAGCGGAAAGGGGTCAGATGTTGCATGTAAAACCTTGGGAGCAGAAAAGCACTGACACCGCTTGTTATCAAAAGTGCAGGCTTTTATTTAACTTTTTTGCATATTGTGCCACATCTTATAAGAGGAACACAGCAACAAAGTCCGTCTGATGTATTTCGCATTAGCATGATGGTTTATCAAAGGTGACCACCCACCAACATGCTTCCTGTTTTATACATGAGTGCTTAAAGCTACAGCTTCAAATTTTGATGGAACTAAATGGGCTGTACATAGACCACTACAAACCAGAGTGGTAGTGCAAGTGAAATGAAAACAAACAAGGCATTAAAATACAAATAATTTTAAATTACAGTAACTTCTTTATGTTAAAGGAAGTTTCCGATGTAAGGCAGCTGTTCACATATTATGGTAGCTGCACACATCAACAGTCATTCTAGCCTGGTGCTAAAAATTTTATCCCATACCATAGTTATTCCCCTCGTAATTTTCATTTTAGAGGAGCCAGCCCGATCCTTTTCGATGGCCCCGTGATACTGGACATGCCCCGTGCTCCTAATGTAATGACGGTGACTAGGGAGAGTGGCGGCGCAGTTCCCATTGAAATGAATGGTTCTAGTTTTCTCTTACATTGTTAAGCTTAAGAATGACCAGCTAGAGATTATTGAAGGTCACCGCTTGACTAAGAAGGGCATCACTAGTAGAAAACAGGAAGTTGTTATCCCTCTGTACAGACAGCTGGTGAGACCCCACCTGGAGTACTGCGTGCAGTTCTGGAGACCCAATCTCTGCAAAGGCAGAGACAGAATGGAAGCAACTAAAATGGTGCAGGGTCTGCACCGGAAGATATACGAAGAGAGACTTAAGGAGATTAATATGTATAGCCTTGAGGAAAGGAAGAAGAGGGGGGACATAATAGAAACTTTCAAGTACCTCAAGGGAATCAACAAAGTCCAAGGGGGTACCATCTTTCAGAAAAAGAGGTGTGCAAGAACAAGGGGGCACAATTTGAATATGGGGGGCAGCTCAGAGGTAATGTAAGGAAGTATTTTTTCACAGAGAGGGTTGTGAATGCATGGAACGGCCTTCCAGAGGAGGTTGTGGAGTCAAAAACAGTGGTGGAATTCAAGCATGCATGGGACAGTCATAAGGCAATTCTAGGGGGTGGGGGTAGGAAGAAGTAGGCTGCTGGTTAACTAGGATCTGCAGCTTATCCATTAGGTAGGGAAATGGGCAGACTGGGTGAGCCAAACGGTCCTTATCTGCCATCAAATTCTATGTTTCTGTGTTAAGGTTCCCTGTTCCATGCCTTCTGCCGTTTTGCCTCTAATCTCCCTTACCGCACCCACCACTGCCTCCTTTACCAATCTATCTCCTTGCCCTCTCTTACTGATCGTTGTCTGGCTCACTGCGCAACCTTTATTTCCAAATTCTGCTTCAACACCCTTCCCTCTTCTCTTTATTAGCCTCAGCTCCCACTACTGGCTACTCCCTGCCCTCACGTGACCACCGCTCCTTTGCTCTGGCTACACCTGATACACAAGCAGGAAAAACAGCCTTCACCCACTGGCTCCCCCAGCTCTCTGGAACTCCCTTCCCCCACTGTATGAAGCTTGCCTACCACACTTTCCTTTAGAAACCACGTCAAACATCCCCCATAATTGTTTCCACCTCCCTAATTCTCCAGCCGCCACTGGCAATACAGTCCCAACCCTAGCCCCTCGTGCACATTACCTGTGCATGTCTGTACCTAAGCTCTTAGCCTTATTTTGCTTGTTCATGCACTGTTATAAGTGAGAGTTTCCACTGTTTGGTACACTGTTAGGCTCTAGTTTTTGTTTAAGATGTGATTATTTCTTATTGTTATGTAGTACTCATATCTCAAATCATGTTTTGATGTGCTTATATTTTATGTATGTACTGCACCCTAACCCCTGCCCCGGGTCGCACCTGGAAACGAGCCTCGGCTCAGTGTGCCTTTCCTGGTTATCAGTTTTTAAATAGATAAATAAAATTAAAAGAATACAGTCAGTTGGTATGAAACTTATCTGTTTCACAACTCTAAATCAGGCTTGTACTGCAGGTTTAGCTCTTCTTCCATTGCAATTTTTGTATTCTCTGTCTTTTCTGATCGAGTTCTTGCTTACGCGCTAATATAAACTTGTGCAAGTGGATCGGACTGTAAAAATTTTTTTTTTTCCCAGCAAGCAGAAACAAAGTTTTGCCGGGAACGGGACTTGGAAAGAAAGCTCCCAGATCAAGAAATTCTCTACAGGAAAAAAAAACAAAACACTGGAAACATCAGGGTGCATTAGAAATCTTGATGTTTTGAAATTGCAGCACACCTTGCATCTTGCCGCCTGAATGAGAATATTTATGTCCATGTGAAATGCAGGAGTTATTTTTACAGTATCAACAAGCTTCTGTGTGGTCTTCTCATGATTTTTATTTTTATCTGGTGTGAAAGGGAGTAATTATCATCTGTCCTCGAGGAAGATTTTTTTCTTATGCTTCTTTTACTCTTTGCCAGTGTTTGAGTCCCTTCTCACTGTAGAATAAACAGAATCTTAAAAGAGGGATCAGAGCATTCCCAGTGCCTGCCTTACCACGGTGACCTGACCAACCTAGAACCTTTAGCTAGTGGTGGGACTGCTGTTCATTAAAATGAAGATCTGCCTTTCCCTTCTGTTCCAGAATCCTGCGCCTGAGAGCTGCCCCCCAAAACACCTATCTTGTTTGTGTTGTAGTTACTGATTCCTTGGTTATTCATTATGTAGAGTGTTAAATTTACTAGGAGGCCTTTTTAATGTTCCAGTAATGCATTCTTGAAATTGTGTTACAACTTACTGGCTCTCATTTTGCGTTACAACTGGGCAGTTATAACCACTGGCTGTTAGTCACGTTTGGGCTGAGCTTGTCACTAGAAAAACTTCTCAACTGCTATTAACAATAAAATCTGTCACACAGTGTAGCAGTCAGATTTCAGTTTCTCTTTTAAATTAAAAGTACTAAAAGCACAAGAAACATTTAATTGCATTTAATTGTATTCATGTATGACTTTATTATCATAGCAAAGCACGTTTTAAATAGTATAACTTTTGATTCATCATTAATCTAAGCAATCACACAAAACCCACACTGATTCAAAATGCTCCACTAGTAATTATTACAAAAAAAGTGGGTGGGATTGTGTAACTCAGAATTTTACACACACCCTTGGTGCGGGGTGTTTTTATATACCCCTCAAGCTTCAAAGTCTGGGTCTGTGTAGCATCCCATAATGCAGGTGTGTGTAAAATTCTGGTTACACCCACCAGCCCTTGTATTATTTCTCTATATTATTATTAGCCTGTGTTATTAGGGCTGTACTTCTCTCATTTAAAATTTTGGAGAAAAATCATGGTCTGTCATGGTCAAAATGACTGAAATCATGGAAACCATAGTGAATGTCACAAAAAGTCCTGGACCCATCGTGTGTTAAACACTTTACCTGTATTCTGACATATTTTTTATACAGGCATATGAGAAAAAACTTAAATGTTTTTAAAAAGTCATTGTTAGAAAGGGACACTGTCAGCTTTTACATCTCCATTTCATATGTGCGCCTGCAAACGTTTGAATGCATATCCCCATGGCACATGGTCTAAGAATGCCATATCACAGTCATTTGTTGTGGTTTTCTTACTTCGACCTTTTTTTAGGTGACCTGATTCCCCCACGTCCCCTGGTGGTCCACTGCACTGGCGCATTCCCATTTCAGCAAGGCACTGCGACACCAGTAAGCTCATTCATGGACGAGTTCAGAATTTTTTTAAGCACTGTTAGGTTGAATTGGTTTCTAACAGTACTCAAGGAGCTGAACACAGGAATGTAACTGTAATATCACTCCCATTTTAAAATGAGCACTGTAGCCCCTCGCAAATCAATATTTGAAAAGCAGAGTTGTGACTCTGGGCATGTGTATCAGCGTTGATTGTGGTGTGCATGCCCAGAGTCATGGCTTTACTTTCAAAGGAAGTGAGAAAATGATGAGGAAAGAAAAACAGGGAATTAAGAAAATTACAACAGTTGGTTACAATATGGCCTAATTGGACCATGTATCATGGAGATATGCATTCAAATGGCTGCAGGCACGTATCTGAAATGAGGACATCAAATTCAGCAAAAAAACCTGACAGTTTCCTTTTAACCTGATCCAGTAGCAGGAAGCAGCACACTGGCATCTGGGAGAACGGGACACACTTGCAATTCCCAGAATCCCGCACTGGGGCCATCTGGGGATCAAGTGCATTTCACTGATGAGGCACAGAATTACGAATCTGTCCTTTGCAAACATCAAACTTTATGGTGTGTTTTGCTGTCACTTTTTTCCTCCTTAGCCACCGTTCTGCTCCCATGTCCTTCGCATCCTACTGGGGATCTGGCCGCCATCCACCCCTACCGCAGCCACACATCAGCCTCCTCCTGCGGCTTACCCCCTGCAGTGGGGTGGTAGGGAGCCCTTAACTCCCCACTCAACACGGATCCAGTTTCGGGTGCCCCTTGTAAGCTCGGCGAACACACATAGACTGCCATCAAGCCACTTGAGAGGTGCCATTTTCGCTGTTTTTCTTGTCCCCTGGAGTCTAGGGCGTGCAGTGACGCCGGCAGAGGGAAGCGCACGTGTGTCCACCAGTGCTCCCTCCAGGCATCTGCCCAAACTCCTCCCCAAGCTGTCGCCCTGTCCCCCAGCCTCCACCAAGGGGCGACCAGGCACCGACTAGTGAGACCCCCCATTCCCCAGAGAAAGAGACCAGTCCATCGGACTCTCAATCCTTCTCCACCCCTGCCAACCCCCAGTGGCCCGTGCTCGTTACTGAACACGGGTCGCCGGCGTGGTGTGAGGTAAGGCATCCTGCGTCTCAGCCCTCAGCGCCATTGGGCCGGCTGAACTTTATGGTGTTTTCATTAAAACAATTCCAAAAATGATGGTGTTGGCATAGATAATACCAAAAATTATGGGGTTGTCATGAAAAATGTAAAAATTCATGGAGTTTTCATAAAAGTGGGAAGAATCATGGAATCCACAACCTCCATGACTTCCGTTACAAAGGTACAGTTCTAGTTTTCTATGGATATTGGGGGGTATTGAAATATAAAGTATTAGCCACCCTGTCACTGTGAGGGAAGACATCTATTTTCTGGTGTGGAAGCACCTAGTATCTAGTATTGGAGAGATCCTCAAATTTGGAGGCACCACATCATATTCGTACCTTAGACTCGCAAACCAAACCCAAGCGCTGTTCGTCTGTAGGCCTAAAGACTCCATCACTCTCTTCTCTACAAGACTGGGTCATGTGTCTTGCAGGTAGGGGTGGCTACACCAAAATGTATTAAACCACTAATATCCAAATGGTCTGATACCAGTACAGGGAAAAAAAAACACAGGTTTGGATGATGGGATCAGAGTAGGTGCAGTGGAATAAGTACTTCCAAATCTCTGTTTTAATGTAGCCTAAGCCACTTTCACAAGATTGTGGGAGAACATCTTTGTCCACTATAGAGGTTATCTATGGGGATCTTGAACATGTTGCCTTAGGACCACTGCAGTACAGCCCAGTGGTTAGAGCACAGAGTTGTGGAACAGGAGACGCAGGTTTGAATCTCACTACCTCCACTTATTGCTTGTGTGGCTTTGAGCAAGTCACCTGACCTCCGTCCTTCTGTACTATACCTTCCTGAAGATTATCACACTCATTTAACCTCCCTGAGTGCTAGTATTGGCTTCTGTAACTGTTTGTGGCTTGCCTTGGGGCAAAGCATTTATGAAGGACACCACACTATACAAAACCAAATAACTGTTTTCCTATCTGCATGTGCTAGCCCTAGTGAAATTGATCAGGGCTCGTGACTTTGAGCATAATCGTTATGTGGCTGGTTCTCATATCTTTGCTGCTACACTGGCTTTAATGACTTTAAATGACTAAAGTAAAGGGGTTATTTACTGTGTGTCAGGAACTGAATAACTGGCTGCTGTGGAGCCGGTGAGTCCCAGACATGGCTGGAAGAGGGCCAGCGGCTCAGCCCACTTACCTGGTTAAATAAAATAAACTGTGGTATTAATACACAGTGCAATGGTATTTTGGTTTGAGACTGGACACCACGGGATGGTAGTAGGTCAAGTTGTGTCAGGACTTGGGACGGTAGGAGGTTAAGTTGTGTCAGGGCACGGGACAGTAGGAAGGCAAGTTGTGTCAGGACATGGGGCAGAAAGAGGTCAGATCATGTTAAAACACGGGGCAGCAGGAGATCAAGTTGTGCCATTACCATGGGATGATAGGAGATAAAGTTGTGTTAGGAAATGGGACGGTAGGAGTGTCCTATTGTATCAGGACATGGGACGATAGGTGGTAAAGTGGTGACAGGACACAGGATGGGAGGAGGTCAAGTTGTGTCACAACACAGGATGGTAGAATGTCAGTTTGTGTCAGGATAGAGGATAGGAGGAAATCAAGTCGTCAGAACATGGAATGGTTGGGAGTATCTTTCTAATTAATTATTTGTGCCCTGCATTATTTTGCATCTTTGTGTGCACCAGTTGTTGTCACCATATTATTGTTTTTGCAGTTCTTCTCTATAACTCCTGCATTTACAAATGCTTGGTTTTATGTTTCTGCAATTGATTATTTCTACCTTACATTTATTGTTCCTGCACATGTGCTGATGTTGTCACTTATTTGTTACGGTTCATACGCACTCATAACCCTTCCCTCTGGTCACATCTGGCAGTGTTCTCCGACTCAGTGTACCTGTCCTGGTCACCAAAATGTCAAATAAATAATTAGATAACTATACATACATATGTGTCCACAGATTTTCATTTTCCTTACAAAATACATGCTGCATAGATTATTATCATCATCATTTTTTTGTACTTTGGTGTAATTTATTTTGCCTACTAGGATACTTGCTGGTTGACACTTTGTTTGCACAAGCAACAAATGAACATTTTGTTAGCGGTCCCACAAGTGGTGTTTTAAATTAAATAGTATTTGCATTTGGGCTGGCTGAAGTGGGCTTGCATTTTTTCATGAAGAGTCTCACAATATGCCCACATTTTATGAAAGTTGTTCTTGCACAGAAAAAAGTGTCCCAGCACACAAAAAGAATTATCACACAAAATGTCAGTTTTCCTGTGCAGACCTGTAAAATTGGTGATTTTATTTTCATGTGGTTTTTGCCGTTCGGTGAAAAAAAACCACTAAATTGCTCTAGTACTTGCAATAAGACCTATCCTGAAAAATGGGGATTTGCAGGATCTTTTTGTGAGAAGAAAACATTAGCCCAGCCGTAATTTACACAGCTATGGTGGCATGCACTTTGCTTGAAATGCACTAATCATTATTTAGGAAATTGCTGAAAACCTGTGTATTTAGCACTGCAGTATTACAGAAAGAGCTACCTGACATAATGAGTCTGTGTTACATTTGTTCATTGTGAATAATCGGTGTGTGCATAGCGAATTAATTGAAACCGGTCTTAGTTTAACATTTTCAAGAAAAATGTTAGCATATTGTTATTCTTCATGCTCCGGGTCCATTCACGTGTGTGTGTGTGTGTGTCTAATTGAATTTGTGCTCAATTACATGTTTGTATGATTTGTTGTTACATCAAGTGCTAGTTTTATTGATTGTCTAGACACTTTAAAGCAACATGGAAGCTGCTATATGTGCGTTACTGAATAATAGCCAGATTCCCCTGAACGGAAGACTGCTAATAGCTACAGAGAACGCAATTAGATCTTGCAACGCCCAACTACTACCACAGTTTATTTCTATTTTACCATTTTGCAGGATTAAAAAAAAATGTTAATTTGAGTAATGGAATAGAATAGACTAGTTTTAGATGGTGCCCCCCATACCCCCTACTGCATATGTCAAAATGTTTTACAAGATAGTGAGTTAGATACTGGTAGTGGAGGGACAGTAGAGAAGACTATGATATTGTATAGCACCTTTCATGTATACTATATCCCAAAGTGCTTTACAAAATAATGAATTAGATTTCAGAAGTTATAGGCACTGTATGTGATATGGTCGGAAAATACACTATACCAGATTATATATGCAAAAAAAGTGAACATTTTTATTCTCGATAAACAGATAAAAACGCACAACGGCAGTACAAAGGTCCTTCTGCTGCAGCTGCTTAGCATTTTATGTGTGTATCTAAAATGAAGATTTTCACATAATTTGCTATCATGCTTTTTCCTCGCAGTGATAGTGTGAGCTGGATTTTTTTGCTTCCCACTGCCTTCACAGTGATTTTGAAGCAGCTTTTTTGTTTATACTGTAAAGTGGATACAGTAACATGAAGCAACCATTAAGCATGCTAATACACCCACACACACACACACACGCTCACCCATATTGAATTAGCGCCTGAGTTACTGATTTAGGGAATGTTGACCAACCAGGACACCTGGGCTAACTCTCCTACTCTTTTGAAAAATGCCATGGTGGAGCTTTCAACTTGCACTTAGACAGCTATCAGAAATGGGCAGAAGGGACCTCAGTGTAATGCCTCTTCCAACAGACAGCACCTCCTGCAGTGCAGCACCGCATTGTCAATGTTTGGTACTAGCCCAAGTGCCTGGTGTGGGGATTCAACCCATGATCATGTCATTTTCCTGGTCCAGAGGCAAGAGTGTTTATAGGGAGACTGGATATATTTCGAACAGCTGTAAGAGCGTCTGCATTCACATACTTAGAGTGCCAGAATTGTTCTCAAACCCTACGGGTGCAAGTGGTTGTGGGTTCAAGTAGGAAGACTGTGAGCATAGATAATATTTAACATATGTGTAGCCGAGAAGATAAAGCTTCTGTGAAGCAGTTCACATATCAGGGTAAATGTGTCCTATTCTGTATTCGTCATTCTCTGTTTTTCCCTTAGGCATCTGAGGCTACGTGACTGGGCTTTGTGGAACATTTACAAGGCAAGGTCTGTTTGCAGCAGAAAGACATAGAGCAGTCTTGATTAAATGGCATGCACCGACAGAAAATCTGATGTGAACAAGATATGCTACAGATCGCTAAAAGCCACCTTTAAGAACTAGAATGTAGTAGGATTGGCATAGACAAAGAGATTTATGCTTGCCAAAAAAGTGTTGGGCAATGTTAAAACCTGAGAACATGTGTGCTGACATTCTGCATCATCATTTTCGTCATCAGACTTGAGGGGTCCATCTGTATTGACAGCATGTGTTGTCATTTTATCATGATATAGTTATTGATTTATTGAAAGAGTATTACCAGGAAAGGACTACTGAGCCAGAATAGTGCTTTGCTAGAGGAATCTTGCATCTTTAGTTAATATCCAAGTGACTTATTGGTAGCTTTTCCACCTATGGGCAAAAACATATTTTTTTTTAATTTAATTTTTATTAAGTAAAGCACATATATTGCTGAAGACTATGGTTTTTTGTCCCACACTGGGGATGTGGTTTCCGTACTAGGGAGGGGTACTGTCCTGTTTTTGAGGTGCTCTGGCCAACATTCACTCTCAATAGACATCTGTCCATGACCATGTGCCAGGGGTGGGGTCCTTATTGAGGGTATAATGGCTGTTTCAGTTTATAACTCTGGGCCTGGTGGCACCGAGGGTTGAGGTGCTGGACGCCACACCGCGCACCATGCTGGTGACCCGTGTTCAGGAACGAGCACGGGCCGCTGGGGGTCGGCTGGGGAGACGGCTTGAGTGTTGGCCGACAGCTCGCCTTCTCCTGGGGAGGGAGGGTTGCAGGACTCTGCACTTGAGTGCCTCCCAGTGGGGAGGCAACACGTGGCAGCCTGCACGCAAGAGGGGAGGTGGCGAACGGCAGGAATGCGCTCATGAACAAGTGCGTCTCCTTCACCGGGTGTCATTGCACAATTATGCATGACAAGGGGAAGGGGGAAGAACCACCAGAACAAAGAAATACCCCAAAGTGGTGGTAGGTGACGGCATGCCCTGGCCCCATGCCTGCCGCTGGACCCCACCCACTTGGCTCCCGATCCTCCACATGCCACCACTGCCTGGATGATACTGGATGTCTAGGGTGCCTGTGGGAGTGGCGGTCCTGCCCTGGGGGTAAGCCAGGGAGGTCTCTCGCCAGGTAGGGGTAAGGCATCTGTGGAATCCAGGAGGGGACCCAGAGTTGGGGGGTTTCAGGGTTGGGCGGAGATGACCAGGAAGACGCTGAGAGTGGCCACCTCTCTGGTGACTGGAGGAAAAGAATTGGGGAAAAAAAGTATAACTCTCTCTGTTAGTTAAAGTGCTTTGAGATACAGTATATAGGAAAGATGCGTCACAGAACTGTGTTTGCTTCTGTAACCATACAGACACTTCAGACTCTTAAGCTCTAATCTCACTAATGGTTCTTCGGGAGGATTGTTTGTTGCTGAGAAGACACCCCTCAAGTTTCCTCTCCCTGCAGGTGCCAGTCTGTTGTGAGTACAGAATTTAAAGCTGGGGTAATGTGTACTGGTTGCTAAGTACACACATATGGACATCTGCAATTGTTGATTTTGTGCTTTTTGTATCGTTGCTTATATTAATGATAGTGTGCGCTACCACCTCTTTGTATGCTTTTGGCTCAGGTCGAGCCTGAAAAAGGACCATTGGTTCATTGCTTCTTGTCTGATTAAGAAATGTAAATAAATAGCTAAATAAACCTTCACTGCCAGATCATATTTTCATAGCTCTAAGGTGTAGAAACAATTTTGGTTTTTATTTTCCCTTCTCATACCTTGCACAGTCTCCAGCTGCGTTATGGCATCACAGCTCGGCTTTGAGTGACTTATGTGAATAGTCTCCCTAGAAAGACTGATGATAACAGTTGCATGTAAAGCAGTCCTGTGGGGTCACCTACCTCCCCACCCCTAAAAATGAATGCACCCCTTCCATAAAGCATGTGCTGTGTACCAGTGAGAGACTCAAGGTTGCTCTCAAACCCGAAACTTCTGCAGTGAAGCAGTGAGCTGCTGAGCCATCAGGATGCCCTCTAGAGGTGAATCTTTGTGCCTGGGTTTTGATTATAATTGTGGATTATCTTTTTTAGTTAAAATGTCAGTAAATTACAACTTTGTGTTTTTTTTGTTTTTGTTTTTTTTTACAACTTTCTTTATCCTCCTTGGCGGGCCGCCAGGTCGTCTGCCAACCTACCGGACTCTGGGTCGTTCAGGGACTTGTAGCGCTATGCGTACCCCAGCAGAACCCCAGAGCCGGCCCGGAGGCTTCATCCTTGGGTGGCCCCTGTCATTACCTCCATTTTCTCCCCTTCGGTCTTACTTCCCGAGATCCCGGAAGCGGTGATGCATGTGCATGGAGGTGCACTTGCACACCGCAGCTCCAGTACCAGCCTCTTCCACCCTCCCTCGGCCTAACGCCAGCCCTCCACAGAGCGACGCAGCCACTCTGGCCTTCACCAGGAGGTGGCCAAGTTCTTCCTCCCAAGGTGGAGGGCCAATGGCTGACAGCCATTTGCATCCTCCCCCGCCGGCCTCCGACAACCCAGGCTCATTCCCAGACTCAGGTCGCTGGCGTGGCATGAGGTGTGGTGTCCAGAGCCTCAACCCTCTGCACCACCGGGATGGATAGTAAATTACAACTTGCACCCATCTTCTGTGAAATGTCACAGCCGTTGAATGAACCATTGTAAAAACATTTTTTGGATTAAGATTTAAGATAAAGTTGTGCCGATCCATCAGCGCAGTGATAGCACTACCACTTGCAATGCCAGCAACCCGTGTTTGGGAATGAGCATGGGTTGTCGGGGCAGGCCCATGGGGAGGAGGATTGTGCATTCCAGTGGACGCTGTTCTCCGGGAAGGGAGGGTTGCCATCCTTTTTTTTTTTTTTAAACTTTTTGTTTATAGTTTTTATGTACTTACAGTAGAAACTGCAAAAGCATAAAAAAAGTACAGTATGAGGTACGCAGACTTCCAACCACATGTTCACATCTATTACAAAGGATTTTAAACTTGGATGCATCGCTAGGGGGCTCACCTCCAGAAGGAGGGAAGTGATACTCCCACAGTATAACTGCCTGGTGAGGCCGCACCTCGAGCACTGTGTGCAGTTTTGGAGGCCACATTTAAAGAGGGACATTGAACTCCTGGAGAGGTCCAGAAGAGGGCAACCAAAATGATTTGGGGCTTGGGGGATAGGACCTATGGGGAGAGGCTCGAAGAGCTAAATATGTACACATTGGAAGAGAGAAGGGACCGGGGGGACATGATAGAGGTCTTTAGGTACATGAAGGGGGTTAATAAGGGAGGAGCAGTCAGGGTGCTCCAAGAAGAGGAGGGGGCAACTAGAGGGCATGGTTGGAGGTGGGGGAGAGATTCAGGGAGAAAGGAGGAGGTGCTACTTCACTGAGGGGCTGGTGGAGGCAGAGACAGTGGAGGGGCTCAAGAGGGGGTGAGACAGGTACAGGGGAAGGGTTCTGGAAGCAAAAACCAGTGCAGCGAGAATATTCAGGACTGGGAGGGGAGAAACCGGGGGGGGCAGCAAGGTCAGCTCCCAGGGTGGGGGCTGACCAAACGAGCAGACACGAAAGACCATTAGACCTATTCTGCAGGCATTTTAGTATGTTAGTATGTAAACAGAAAACACACAATGATTATTCTCTTTAGGCTAGGAAAACCACCAATCTTTTCATACCGGAGCACATTGTGACCTGATTTAACTGTAGGTCTATTACACTCTCACTTGATATCTATAAACAGTACACACAGTAAGAGCACCAATTTATCTAGCCCCTAGTAGGATTAAACAATGTCGGAGGGGCTGATAAGCCAGAGACACGTGATAAAAATAAAGCAACGATGTCCTGTGCTCAATTATGCAGTGTCACAAAGCTCCCAACTTTGGGTATGGCCAGGGCCCTCCCTATGGGCTAACATAATTATTATTTTTTTTTTAATATTCTGTTTATTGACAGTTTTTAGTTTACAGACAAACTTGAACATTTAAAAGACACACAAATAACAAAAACAAATAAATAGATGCAATCGCGTAAATAATCTATTATTAACATTAAGAAAAAGAAAAGAATCATGTTTCCAATCCATTCCACATATTCAGGTGTCATTCCAACTCATATATTCAGCCCCATTCTGAGCATCACATTTACAGAAACACTTGAAGAGGCTAGGAAAGCAACCATTCTCTCACAAATGCCTCGTCCCTATCCCTGACCACCTGCGTCAGCCTTTCCAGTGCCGAGGGGAGCAAAGAATTGCCCGCCGCCACTCCAACACTGTAGGCCTAGACTCTGAAACTCAGGTATTTTGAATACAGTGACGGGCCAATACAAACAGAACCTTTATCCATCTAGGAAGTGGCAGCCACTCTTCTTCACCTCCAATTACCTCAGCTCCAAACAAACATATCAGGGGATCTCATGGCAATTGTCTTCCAGCTATCTGGTTTACCTCTTTCACTACCTCCCCCAAGAATTTGACCAATACTGGACAAGACCAGAAGCAGTGGACACAGGTGCCTACGTCTCTATTACACCTTCGACACTGTGAGCATATCGCGGGGTGTGCCCCGTGCACCACTGCTGGGGGCCAATACATTCTGTGTATAAACTTGAAAAAGGCCTCTTTGAACTTATTACATACCATTGTGCCCTCCAGCATACCTAAGGCCACTTTCCAATTCTCCCCAGAAATTCGTTGACCCAAATCTCTTTCCCATAGAGCTTTTGTGCCCCCAGTCAAATCTGGTAGCCTTTGTTTACTCTGCTTGGCAACCTTCCCTATGAAGCCCTTTGGATCTTTCTTGGCATGATACACCAGCTGTTCAACCATGTTCGGTTGCATCCCTTCCCTACCGCTCTTATCCAACTTCTCCACAAAGGCTCTTAATTGCAGGTATCTATATAAGTGGGATGCCCCAAGCCCTGCCTAACCTTTTCGAATGCGCTGAGCTCTCCTTTCTCTAGCAAATTACCCACATTATCTACCCCTCTCCTTTCTCACTTTTGAAAGCCTCCATCCTCCATCCCTGGTAGAAAAAAGGGATTCCTCACTATCGGTAACAGTATAGTCTCCCCCTGCCCCAGGCCTTTCCGTCTCCAAAGGTGCTCCCATGCCTCAAGTGTCTCCCTGACCAAGGGGTTACCACTCCCCAGCTCCCTCTATACTCTAAGTCCCCTACTGTGCAGATACGCAGTGAGTCTCCCTGGGGTCCTCCACTGTTCTAACTCCACCCAGCTTGCTACCGGTGGTCGATGTACCCAGTCAGCTGTCCCTCTGAGCTGCACCGCCATATAGTGCATACCCAGATCCAGAAAATTAAGTCCCCCTTTAGTCATATCCACCTTAAGCCGCTTTAGACTAATTCGGGGCTTCCTGCCCTACCAAATATATTCTGAGAACCCCTTCTCTTTTCTTTTTACATCCCCCATAGTTAGTCTCAGTTGTAACATCTGCATAGGGTACAAAATTCGAGGCAGGTTGTTCATTTTTATCAGGTTGATCCTCCCTAACCATGAAATAGGGAGTTGCATCCGCCTTTTAAGATCTGCGAGAATCTTCTTAATCATGGGAGGATAATTCAACTTATATAAATCCCCCCACCTCCTCCCTATCTTTAGCCCTAGATACTTAAAATCTGTCTGAACCACTTTAAATCCCATTTGCTGAAATTCCATGTCGACATCCGGAAACCCCATCATTTCAGATTTTCCAACATTAATCTTGTATCCAGAAAAACTGGCGAACTCCTCAATAATAAGCATCAGGTTAACAGAATTTTTGATAGAAATGGAGTATAAGTTTGGGGGAACTGAGCAGTGTATAATTACACTAACAGTTTAACATCATGTCCTCTAGACCATATTAACATCTTTAAACAGAGCTATAAGAAAGGTTCTGCGGGTTGCTAGCCAAAGTTGAAACACAGCAGATTCAGATTTCTTCTTTTAAGTCAAAAAAGAATAGTTGTGTGACCTTATAACTATTAGATTCTATCTAAAGCATTAAGAAAACTTGTAGCTAATAGTTAGGTCAACCATATTAGAATAAAGAAACTACTGGGTAAAAAAGCGTTCCGCACTTCACTTAGGGAAACCCAACCATTGCATTAACAGCATACATACAGTTTAGGCATTTAATGTCCAAAGTTTCAGCCAGAAGAAACAAACCAGCCTTCCTCATCCTCTGAGATCACCTCTTAAATTGGATGTTTGGCTAACAGCTTCTCTGCGAAATTTACTGCCTAGATAGATAGGGTTCACAAAAATATGAGTTTTGGTTCCAGATTGGATCTGAAGCCTCGTCGGGAATATCAGTTGGGCCTGAATGCCATTTACCAAAAGTTCCTTTTTTATTTTCTAAAAATCCTTTTTTCCGGTCTGCGTCTGTGCTGCTAGGTCTGGAAAGAGGGCCACATGGCTCCCCTCCCAAACAGTGTCCCCTCGGGCTCGGGTGGCCTGTAAGAGTGGAATTCTGGCTTCCAGAGAAGATAGCGTAACTATGACTGTGAGAGGTCTCTGCATTGCATCCCTTTTCAAGCGAGGACGTTGTGGAATCGCAAAAGCTTTCTGCATGGACACCCCGGAGTCTGATGGTAACAGCTGTAGGTCTGTAAATATCATTTTGGTAACATTCTGTGTAAGCTCTGATTGGCCTGTCATTCGAGGTGGAAAGTCCACCACCTGCACATTAGCCTGACGCTGTATGTTTTCGAGTATTTCGATTTTTCCCTCCTCATAAAATTTAGGTATTTTACAAAGGAGGCATTATATTTGCCTTGCTTGTTATGGGCCAATCTGATTTCCTCGATTGCCCAAGAATGTTCCTTTACCTGTGTGTCATTTGCGGTGAATTTGGCTTCCACATCTGCTAAATGTTTTTTTAGTTTCCTCATCATTAGCTTGGATCGTGGTAAGGATCGACATAATTTGTGTAGATGGGAGCGCTGGAGTTACCAGGCCACTCGTAGAGGCCAACCCAACTCCTGTCGAGGAGCCCGCAGGACAGAGGAACACTTTCAGACTACGGGCACCGTGCTTTCCGTCTTTTTTAGGTTCCATCGTATGCCTGAGTACTTCCAAAATATTTTGCAATGGCTGAATCTCCAGGGTTCGTAAGTTTGATGCTTTTATTTAAACCTTTCTATTTGCTGTGATAAGAGCTGGCTCAGATAGGTGCCGCTATGTTCCTGCTCCGCAGCGCCCCCCTGCGGGTTGCCATCCTTGCAGCGATACTGCCACCTGGGTGGCCACAGGTGGCAGTGCATTCGAGAGCACCAGCAGGAGGGAGGGACATGGGTCAGAGGTTCAGCGTAACAGTATGTTTGCCATGCACGTGCCTAGAACATCCCAACTGCATCTGTGCCCACGGGGCTGGGTGAAAAATGACAGAAAATATCCCCATTACACGGAAGACAGCAGACACCAGTGAACCAAAGAGAGAGACTGGTCTTGAACCCCATGGCCACTCATCTGACGAAGACACTGCAGTCTTAGGGCCATAGCCGTTCTACCCCACCCGGGGGGGGGTGTACATTTCAGGCAGGATGGAGGTGAGTGGGTAGTGGAAGCACAGGGTCCTGAAGAGCCAGGCACCATGGGGTTCCTGGGGTAGTCCGAGTAATATATATAGAGAGAGAGAGAGGCATAAACACAGAATTAACAAAAAAAAGATTTAAGATAAAGTTGATTCAGCCCTTCCCTACTAAACTGTAAATACAAACATTAAACAAAGCAGCAATGCAGCAGAACTGCTGCATCAGTCTATATGTTTATATGGAGACTAGAGCATTTCAAACAGTTGTTAGAGTATCTCGTCACATGTTCTTTGAGTGGCAGAACTGTTCTCACACCCTATGGATGCAAATGGTAACACGGCCATAAGAGATTATCCAGCTGTCCTATAAATATAAGACTTATAGTATGGAAACAGTTTTTTGAATTAGTATATTGTATATGGACACCCCTGTTTCAACAGTGTTTCATTCCACTTTTCCCACACCCTGCACACTAGGCTGTCTTATAGTTACAGTATAAGAGGTTGACACATGTAGTCAGATCCTCAACACAGAGTGCCGAAATGCGTACTGATCATGTTACCCACAAAGGCAGCAAATCTAAAAGCCTTTTCAGAAGTCTCTGGTTCCATGGGTCCAAATCAGAGATGCTCTGAGCTGCGAAATTGCAATCCTTGAGTGCAGATCTTTTTTCCTCCCAAAATGTTGGATTTTCAGATTTGCCATTTCCATATTGTAATTCCTAAAGTTAAGGGGAAAAAGAAAAAGTGAGTGCATCTTTTAACATAGGAAATTAGGATTCAGGATTTAAGATTAATGTAAACAGGATTAAATTTATTTATTTAAAAGTTTTACCAGGAAGGCATACTGAGCAGGCAGCTGCTTGATTTCAGATCGTCGGGGGTCATAGGGAGACAGTGCAGCAAATACAGCAACAGTGTGAGAAACCACGCATTAAATACAATGTAAACAATAATTACAATACATACATAAAGGAGTACAAAGCAGATGTACAGTGCACTTATTACAAAAAAATGAACATATAGTACAATATAATACAATACTGTTGCCGATGTTAATGGCGAGATAACGTAACACAATCAGTGAATTAATCAGGCAATGTCAGGTACATTTAATTCTGCTTGCATTTGTTCAAATTTTGTATGCACTGTAGCTTTTCCTGGTGCGCCCCCTGCCCCATGTGAGTGAGGATTACGTAGGATTTAGGATTACAATTCCGATGTTGAATTGAGGAAAGCTAAATTCATTCGAATTCACAATTGGAATTTCAGAAATCTGATGGAATCCTGTTGGATCAGAATTGGCCAATTCCAAGCATCCCTAGTTTAAATTGAATTGAGAGGTCAAGTCCAGCACACCACGAAGGCAGCAGCATCAACGGCTTAGACCCTACACCCCTCTTGCATGAGACACTTTGAGGCTAATAAAAGTCCACAGTGACTTTCCTCCAGATGTTAACACCAGGATTATAAAAGCAGAAAACTGCACAACACTTGAAACGCAACATGGACCTGTTCTTTTTTTGTTGTTGTTATATTTACCCAGCTTGTTATATCTCGCTAACTGTAAACCATCAACGAACATTACATGACACTCTGCCTTCTGAAATATTTTAATACTTAAGGTGATTTTCCAGGATCCAGGAAAATACTTTAACACATAATAACCAGACATTGCCAACGGATCTAGGACTTCACGAATGAAGATCAGACTTTAAAATGTTCTGGTGGTTTTGATGACTATATTGGAAGTTTCTTACAAAAAAAATTGGTTTACATTAATGAGGTGTTACTTGCATCATTTTACACAAATTATATTAAGATCATATTTTCTTGTATGTTACCTGTATCTTCCTTGTTGCAAGGGGGGAAAACGGAAAAGTCGATGGTGCTCTCTGCTCAGACAACTGAATAGTTGAAGTCTGTTTTGCTAAAAAGAATGCGGCATTGTCACATTCTAGCACACGTGCAGCCCTGACTGCATAAACTGTGTTGCTACAGTCTTGTCCCACTAAACTCCCCCCTGTATTCTAGTTGACCACCTCGGTGGGCATGTGGCCAATTCTTCCACCACCTACTCGGTGAAAAAATACTTTCTGATGTCTTTCTTACCCCCATCCCCACATTTTCTATTATTACCCCATTATGGTTGTTACTACTAGTAAACAATTTGCTATTGTACATTTTATTTCTACATGTATTTAAATGTTTCGATTACACCTACCCCCCTTCGACTTACAATACAAACATAATGAGGCTCCCTTGACTTACTTTGTTGTCGGTATTTGGACTGATCCCAGTTTCTCTGTCCTTCTTTAGATGGGGATTCTGTAACTATACACAGTTCTCCTGGTAGGGCTGCACCAGGAATGTATGCTGGGGCAAAATTAGCTCTTTTCTCCAGGTGCAAAATCCCCTCCAAATGCAAACCAGCACCTAATTGCCTTTCCTATTCCTTTCCTGCATTATGCGGTAGATTTGAGATGGTCTGAAATTACTATTCCCAGACAGTGGGTAGGCAAGTAGTAAGACATGAGAGGGTGAGTATTATGCTGAGATAACCACCCGCCCAGGGGCGTAGTGAGGCCTTACCACCCCTGGAAGGGAGGTTATCTCAGCATAATGCCCACCCTTTCATGTCTTATTGCGCTTATAAAATGGGTATTATGTATTTTTATTTAAAGAATTAGAAAAAAACACACAAAAAATAAGACAATAAAGACAGCAAGACTACTAACTAAACCACAGACTTCAAACCTAGTCATCCTGTATCCCTAATATGTCTCGTAGAATCCTTTGCCAACACCAAGTAGAAAGCAAGCTACCCTCTACTCGTGTTCTACACTAACCCATGTAAGGCTGACGGTCCAGTTCCAGTTTGATTGAACAACGGACTTGCCCACAAGGAACTGTTTGATACTCTGTTGTGAAATGTCTTGAATGTAACCTGATGTCAGTTCACACATGTACTGTGTATAAGATAAGATCTTATTTTATGTAACTAATTCCGTGTCACCCCTAAAAGGGACCCTCGGGGCCCAGTGGGCTTACCCAGTTATCAAAATTGAATGAATGAATAAGTAAATAAATAAAATAAGAAAACACATATATATATATATATATATATATATATATATATACACACACACACACACACACACAAGAATTTGTAAACAAAAAAAAATGCTTTTGAAAGCAAAATAGTTTCTCCCTTAGCCATCACTAGTAGGAGCTGTAATGTGCTCCATCAACAAATATATTGCTGTCTTCCAGTGCTTGCTGCCTGCTCTGATGACTAGGAAAGAGTGACAGCCTGTGTGATTTTTTTTTTTTGTATCTGTCTATCTGCACACATACATGTTTGTCCCTTGTCACGGCCTCTGCACCTATCTCCGGTCATTTCAGGTAGTTGACTTCCGGTCCTCACAGACTGCTTTTTTTTTTTAATTATTATTATTAACTTTGTCCCTCGTTGCTGTTTCCCGGTCCTCGCTGCCTGCATAGAGGAGTAGGAGGAATGTGAGCACTGTTTGCCATTTTGTCCCTCACCGCGGCTTCCGAACGTCCTTTGTTGCTGTTTCCCAGTCCTCGCTGCCTGCATTGAGGACCGGGAGGGAATGTGGGAACTGTTTGCTGGTTCCCGGTCCCTCATTGCAGCTTCCGGCGGCTCTTGCTGTTTCCCGATCCTCGCTACCTCCTCTGAGGATCAGGAGTGAGTGAAGTGTGCAGTTTCCTGGTCCTCATTGCCAGCTCCGAGGACTGGGACAAGTAAGCATGGTTTCAACTGCTGGCATTTACTGTGGTTGTGGCGGCGTGAGCTCATCCATTTAAAAACTGAATCAGATTGAACAGGGGCACAGTGATACTGTAGGTAATGGGGCAGGCTGGCACCAATACTTTTTTTTTCGTCCTGGACATTATGGTGAGGTAAATATATGGGTGCCAGCCTGCCTCAGTCAATCACAACAGCAATAATTTTCGTTACCCATTTCATAAATTGGAAATGTTTCTAGGTGGTAGAACTGTCATTTCTAGGGACATGGATATGTTGTTCATCCACACTTATTGGCAGGTTCCTTGCCGCTTTAAATCTTGCCGGAAGGTCTTCAAGCTGGCTCCTCTCACCCACCCGGGTGGTAAAACTCTCGGCTCCGCCCCATGACGCCAGATCTTCCTTACCGCTTGGAAGCTCAGGTTCCCTCCTTAACGCTCTGCGATTAAGACTGGTTCCTAATTCTTCGAAAGTTCGAAATCAAAAAGTTTTTTGCTAAAAGACTTCGGTCTTCTTCTCCTCGCGGCTGCGATGGACCATCGACTCCGGTTTCCGGAGGTGCCTTGCGGGCAGAAGATGTCTAGGGCGGATCCGCTCCGCGTGCGTCTGCCACAGGCCTTGAGCGCGACCACGCCAGGCCTGCGACTTGTGCTCTTCTTTTTGACCTCCGTCCTTGAGGCCGTGCTGCCCGATTACAACTGGGGCGCCCGAGAGAGAATTCCACGGTGAAATCTAAAGAGGCCGGTTGGCGGTGTCAGCGGTAGTAATTTCGAGCCGGATCAGCTCGAGCAGATGATCGCCCTCAAGAGAGGCGTGGGCCACTTCTACCTCGGCTGCGGCATTTATCCGCTCTCTCTCGGTGCCTCGTGCTCTGCTTCTTTTAAGGAGCTTTGTCTGACCCTCTCGACGAAAGGTGGGGGTCCAACTTCTTCGGGACCTTTTTCCAGGTCCAAAAAGAGCAAAAGTAAGTCTCTCCGTCGACGCTCTTGGGAGCGGGAAAGATCCCCCTCCCCTTGTCGACAGTCGACTTCAGTCGACCCCTCAGCTTCGGCCACTGGCTTCACGGTGTCCCTGTCAGGTCAGTTGACCGAGACTCCCGACGACGCGGTCGAGATTTTTCTCGACCCGTTAGACGGGTTGTCAGCTGGAGAAGCTGAGAATCCCCTCTCCCGGTTCCCCCGGTGAGAGTTGAGGATCCCATCGGCTCGTCTGTGCCTCCGGTTCCGGAGCCTTCGGTGGGATCGTCCGAGCCGAGTGGAGTGCTGGTTTCCGACACTTCTCCTCGCCTTCCTCGGCCTAGTCGAGACTCTCGGTCTCGGACATCCTCGCGGTCCGACCGATCCCGCCGCCATAGGCGGTCTCGGTCTCAGCACCGGTAAGCGGCGCCGCCCTTCCGACGAGGGAGGCTTCGCATGTAAGTTGCGTCGGAGGTACGAGGAACTCATGTGGCAACAGCTCCTTTTGACCGGGAATAAGCCGACTCAGTCGTCTTCCCCGGCCATTAAGTGGCTGTCACCGGAGCGGCCGAAACAACCCCTCGTTGTAGCCGAGGAGCCTGTTCCCAGGCCGGTTGTTCGGCCAATTCCAGCTGCCCCACCGATTCTGGTGGAACCTCCGCCTCCACAGCCATTAGTTGGGGCTCCGACCAAAAATTCTTGGTCGGCCTTGGGTTTGCCCCATAGGCTGTCTGTCACCCTCACTCCCGATAAACCTCGGCAGGTGGAGGGTGGCTCAGGCCCAGGGCAGCTCTTTGAGGACTCTTCCGAATCCGATGATGGTTCCTCCCTCTTCTCCAAGCGCATGGACTTGGAGTCCTCGGGAGGGCAGTCAGTGGACGATAGCTCTTCGTCCTTCTTAGGGTTGCTTCGAATCATCTCGGAGTCCACCGGGATGAAGCTCGAACCCGTTTCTAAACAGGCCAGGTATCCCCTCACAGAGATTCTGGACCGAGGGGATTCTCCTACGGAGGCCTTTCCGGTGGCCGAAGCCATAGTGGGTCCGGCCTTGGAACTTTGGCAGCGTCCTGCTTCCTGCCCTGCGCCTTCGGTCAGGATGGCCAGGAAGTATGCGGTCCCTACCGGTTCCCTGTCCGGTTTTTCGGAACACCCCGCGGCCGAGGGGTTGGTTACCGACAGCGTTTTCCGGCGTGCCGGGAACGCCAGGGATGTAGACAAACCTCCCGACAAGGAATCCAAGAAATTGGATTATGCCAGGTGAAAAGTCTACGCTGCGTCCTCTCTCGGCCTTCGTCAGGCCAGTTCGGCCGTCCTCAAGGCACATTTTTCTCACGCCCTGTTGGGCTCCCTGGATGAGGTTGTCCCTCATCTTCCTGCGGATCTGCAGACTACGGTCAGGCAGGTGCGGGACCAGGGCAGGGCGGTGGCAAAACAGCAGCTCCAGACTGTGTTAGACTTTGGGGACTCATGTGCCAGGTCTGTGGCGGCCGCAGTGGCACATGGCTGCCTGGCTTGGCTGAGGATATCCACCTTTACCTCGGATACCCAGCACAAGTTGGCGGATGTTCCCTTTTTGGGGACTGACCTCTTCGTCCCTGGGGTGGAAGGTCACCTGCAGAGGATCGAGAATTCCAATGCTACCTTGGACTCGGTCTCTTCCGCTCAGAAGGACAAAGGCCGTAAGCCACAGCCTAAGCCCTTCCGTCCTTCTGCGCCCACGGCGCGCCCCGCCCAGCAACGTCAGGGCCAGCAGGCTCGATCTTGGCATCCCAAACCCAAGCCGTCGGCTTCCTCCAACAGGAAGCAGGGAGGAAAAGGCCCAGGTGGTCCCTCGGCCGGTCCTTCCTCCAAGCCTGCCCAGTGACGGGCTGAGGGGTGTCGCCCCCATCCCTGTCACCTCACCCCTGGTTCCCCCTGTGGGGGGACGGCTCAGACACTTCCTTTCCGCCTGGTCTGCTGTTACCACGGACAGGTGGGTACTGGAGGTGGTGGGAAAAGGCCTGCCTCTGGAATTCGAGCAGGTCCTGCCCTTCAGAGCCGTCGCACCTCGGGGGGCCTTGGGGTCCGCAGCCTCACTGGCGGCTCGCCGAGCCGACATCGCTCTCCTCCTCCAAAAGGAGGTGATCACGGAGGTAGAGGACCCCCCCTTCAGACCCGGGGTTCGTGTCCAGGTATTTCCTGGTTCCGAAACAGACGGGGGGGCTGGCGCCCCATTCTCGACCTACATGACCTGAACAAGTTCCTAAGGTCTCGAACCTTCAGGATGGTCACTCTGGCACAGATAATGCCACCTCTGGAACACGGTGTGTGGTTCTGCTCTCTGGACCTACAGGACGCGTTCTTTCACGTCCCTATCCGTCCGTCACACCGGAGATTCCTCTGCTTTCGAGCGGAGGATCCCTCTTCGAGTTCCGAGCCATGCCCTTCGGCTTATCTCCAGCTCCCAGGGTCTTCACCAAATGCATGACAGTGGTGACAGCATTCCTCTGGCGCTGAGGGGTCCGGTGTACCTTACCTGGACGATGGCTGATAGCAGCCCCTCCAGACGGAGGTGGAGCGTCCAGAGATCTGGCCTCCAGGTTTGCTCTCAAGTTGGCCTTCTCATCAACGAGGCCAAGTCGGAACTCGAGCCGAAGCAGGTGATCCTGTTCATCGGGGCAGAGCTCGACTCTCTTCGAGCCAGAGCATGACTCCCGCGGACAGGGCCGAGGTTCTTATCTCCTTTGCCCAATCATTTCTGGTTGGGCAATTGCGCCCTGCCTGGGACTTCCTGCGCCTCATGGCGGCCTGTACCAGCGTGGTCCGTTGGACTCGCTGGCACATGCGCCCCCTTCAGTGGGGACTGGCCAGCCAGTGGTCACAACGCTGCGATCCTTTGGACCAGCTAGTGATAGTGACCCAGGAGATGTGGAACGCTCTCCAGTGGTGGACCGTTCCATTCCATTTGCAGGAAGGCATCCCGTTTGTCCGCCCCGAGCCGACGGTCTCTCTATTGACCGATGCCTCTCTGATGGGTTGGGGTGCCCATCTGGGGGAACACCGAGTGCACGGCCTCTGGTCCCCGCGGGAGTCCCGTTGCCACATCAACCTGCTGGAGCTCCGAGCGGTCCGCCTAGCTCTCACCGCCTTTGCTCCGTTTCTCCGGGGTCAAGTGGTCCGAGTCCAGACGGACAATACCACGACCATGTACTACCTAAACCGCCAGGGCGGGACGCGCTCCCTGCTTCTATGCAAGGAAGCTTTCCACATTTGGTCACTTGTGCGCAGCCTGGAGGCGGATCTCCTAGCCATTCATGTGGCAGGAGCCTCCAACACCCTGGCCGATGCCCTGAGCCGGATAGGGGCTGCATCTCACGAGTGGTCTCTCCTGCCGGAGGTAGTAAAGATCTGTTCTCCCTCTGGGGCACACCTCAGGTGGACCTGTTTGCCTCCAGGAGAGCGCGGGTTGAGGCTGTTTCATGCCCGCCTCAGCAGGGCTCACTGCAGGATGCCTTCTCGAGGCTGTGGACCCTGGGCCTCTTCTACGCCTTTCCCCCATTTCCCTTGATTCACAAGGTGCTTTTCAAGGCGAGGAGGGACAAGGCGCAGGTGATTCTGATAGCCCCAGACTGGCCCCGCCAGTTCTGGTACCCAGATCTCCTCAGCTTCAGCTCCAGGCTCCCGAGGCAGCTTCCAGCTCGCCTGAACCTGCTCTCAGTCAATCAGGGGAAGGTGTTCCATCCGGACCTTCAATCCCTGCACCTGACGGCCTGGTTCCTGAGCGGCTAGAGTTCCAGGCCTTGGGTCTTTCCGACGAGGTCCTCAATGTTGTTGAGGCGTCCCGTAAGAGTCGACCAGAAATGCTATGCCTTCAAATGGAAGAGATTCTCCATTTGGTGTCAGGCAGCGGGCACCCTTCCTCCTGTTCTGTGGCAAGCATTTTGGACTATTTATGGTCCCTTTCTAGTCAAGGGCTTAGGTCAACGACCCTAAAGGTGCACCTGGCAGCCATCTCTGCTTGCCGAGCGCGGGCCAGGAGCAGTTGGTGGCGCAGGAAAAGGTGGTCGGTGCTTTTCAAGGCCTTGATCACATTTCCCTCGGTCGAGAACCTCCACCTCCGGATTTACTGCTGGTACTGGCAAAGCTCATGGGCAAGCCATTCAACCAATGCACAGGTGTGATCTCTCTCACCTGTCGTGAAGACCGCCTTCTTGGTGGCTATATCACGCCAGCCAGAAGGATGGGAGAGCTCCAGGCGCTTTGCATCGAGTCTCCTTACCTGGTCTTCCACAGGGACAAGGTTGTCCTGCGCCCCACCCGAAATTCCTTCCAAGGTGGTGTCGGAGTTTCACCTTAACCAGGTGCTGACTCTGCGGTGTTCTACCCCAATCACACCTCGGAGGCTAATATAGGCTCCATACTCTGGACCCTAGAAGGGCGCCGCTATTATAAGGGAGCGATGGCTGAAATTGGGAGAGGTTCGCCAGCTGTTTTGTCACCTACACTGAAGCCGCACCTGGCAGACCTGCAGCCAAGCGGTGTGTGGATTATAGCAGGTGGGTCACCCCGTATAGATCGCTGCTATAAGTTGGCGGCATGAGCCTCCCAGAAGGATAAGAGCTCATTCTACCCGTCATACTGCTGCATCGGTGGCTGCTTCCAGGGACGCCCTATCCAGGAAATCTGCAGGCTGCTACCTGGAAGTCAGCACACACCTTTATTACCATTACCACCGACCTTGAGTCACGCCAGGATGCTGGTTTTGGGCCTCGGTTCTCCAGTCCTTATTTCCCAAGTAAGTATTGGGGGTGTGCGCCTTGCCTCCCTCCTCCCGGAGAACTGCTAGGAGTCTGCCAATAAGTGTGGATGAACAACATATCCATGTCCCTAGAAATACAGGTTACTCACCTGTAACAGGAGTTCTAGGAATGGTATATGTTGTTCATCCACACGACCCACCCGACCTGAGCTTCCAGCGGGCCAGATCTGGCGTCATGGGGCGGAGCCAAGAGTTTTACCACCCGGGTGGGTGGGAGGAGCCAGCTTGAAGACCTTCCGGCAAGATTTAAAGCGGCAAGGAACCTGCCAATAAGTGTGGATGAACAACATATACCATTCCTAGAACTCCTGTTACAGGTGAGTAACCTGTATTTCTAGGTGGTGTAACTATCCTATAGTAGTCAATGGAGAAAGATGGCAGAGGTGGTGGACTTGTCATACAGGCTTTTAAGAGGTGGTGTAATTGAGTTACTGTGGGTCTCCTGCCCAATTTAACCCCGCTCCCAGATCACTTTCTTTCTCTGTCTTTGCAGCCGTTGCTTCTCCCAGCCTGTATTCTGCCCTAGGGGTTTCTGCAGCCTATGTGTACAACCTTACATTTTTTGGCATTAAAGCTCAGCTGTCAGACCATCATTGCAGCCTGTCCAGATCTTCTCAACTAACTAACCACTCTGCTGCAGAGCTTGGCATCATCTGTAAAATGGCAAATTTCCCTCTGATGCTCTTCCCTGTGACACTAATAAAGATGTTCAAGAGTGCCATTCTGAAAACTGACACCTGGGGGGCCTCAATTTTGGGGCCTCATTTGTGATCCTCACGCCCCCAAGCACTCCTTTTTTACCACTATACTTTGTGTTCTCCGTCACCCTGGCCAGTTCCATTCCCAAGGTTAGTCTGTCCCCCACTCTTAGGTCCACAATTTTCTTGACCAATCACCTGTGTGTAACTCATTCAAACACTCAGTTGAAGTCCAGATGAAGTATGCCAACTGCCAGTCCTTTATCAACAGCCTTTTTCACCCAATTGAAGAAGTCAGTCAGGTTTGTCTGACTGGATCTACCTGCTACAAACCCATGTTGCCATCTGTCATTTTGCCCGTTTGCTACTAGAAACTCTACTAGCCTCTCCTTAATGATAGATTCCAACTCTTTACCCACTATTTTTTTATTTTATTAAAAGTATCAGAATTACAATCCTTTGCATCATAGACTCCTTTACAAAGGCTCCGCGTCATGTAAATCAAGGCACAGTAGACAGTGTGAGTACAGGGAAATACAGAGGTGTGCAGACACTGGCAATCACGATACAGTGCAATAAATACAGTGTAATTAGGTGGATTAACTGGTGCAGTACAAAAAATACAAACAATGCAGTTTATTTACAGTGCAGAATATATTCAGTGAACACAGAGCTGACAGTAGGCATACCAGGTGGGACATATGTCTGGGGGGAGGGGCTTGGGCTGGGATATACTGAATAGGCTATGTGTAGTTGCAGGTGTGCAAGGAGCGGAGATATCGTTGGAGTGATGACTTGAAACGTCAGAGTCTGCTTTCATTGGAGATGGATGCGGGGAGGGAGTTTTATCAAGGAAGGGGTTTTGTAGGCAAAGGATCTGTGGGCCAGTGCAGTCCTAACTCTGGGCACATGTAGGATGGGTCCGGACAGTGCTGCGAGTAGTGGGGGGGCACTAGTAGGGCAGGTTGGAGTAGGGAGGAGAGTCTAGGTGGGGCCAGTCCAACCATAATTTTTTGGCGAAGAGGAAAGGACTGGTACTGAAAGCGCTCCTTGAGATTGAGAAGATTGGCTAGGTTGTATAGGGTGCAGGTGTGGGTGAGTTTGTCACAGCCTGCTAGTAGGCAGCATGCTTTGTTTAACGAGATTTTGACTCTTAGGAGGGCAGAGTTTGCTGCCGACTCATAGACAATGAGTCCATAGTCCATGAGAGAGAGCACAGACGAGGTGATAGCTAGCCTTAAAGCTTCAGGGGGGAGGCAGTCCCTGTGGTGGTAAAGTAGGCCAGTACGGGCATTTATATTAGTGCAGAAGAGGTGGACATGCTCTTAGAAGGATAGGGCTGTGTTAAAGGTAATGCCAAGATATTTAAAGCTTGGGACCTGTTCTGTTGGGAGGAGTTTGCTAGTCATAAGGTTCGAGGGGGGTGCCTCAGTGCCTACTCTGGTTGTGGGAGAATAACATGGACTTTGTCTTTTTTTGGTTGAGAATGAGTCTGTGGTCAATGAACCACGTTCCAGCCTGGTTTAAAGATTTCTGAAGTGTGGCTTGAAGGGAGTGGGGGTCAGGGTGGGAATGAAAGCGTACTGCGTTGTCGGCATAGAGGAGAACGCGCTCAGTGCAGGCAGTGGGGAGTGAGTTGAGGTACAAGCTGAAGAGCAGAGGGCCCAGAATAGACCCTTGGGGAACCCCCGGAAGAACTGGGCAGCGGGCAGAGATGGTATCATTTATCCCGATACACTGGGAGTGTGAAGAGAGATAGTTGGAAAATCAAGAGGTGACCACCTGGGAGAAGCCTAGCTGAGCAAGGGTGGTTAGGCCGAGAGAGTGCCTTACCATGTCGAATGCCTTGGACAGATCAAAGAAGACTGCCCCGGCTAGGTGTCCTTTATCGAGGGCAGAGTGGAGGAAGCTAGAGAATTCCAGCAAGGCTGTGGTAGTGCTATGACCTTGGCGGAAACCATGTTGCTCCTCACAAAGGAGGTTGTGGGAAGATGGATACTGAGATAGCTGGTCCGCAACAATTTTCTCCAGAGCTGGGGGGGGGGTGGTGGAGATTGGTCGATAGTTCCCTGGGGTGGTGCGGTCACCACACTTGTGCACTGGGGTAATGACTGCCACTTTCCAAGTGGAGGGGAATTGGCCAAGACAGAGGGAGAGGTTAAGCAGATGCGTGAGAGGTGTAAGCACTACTTCAGTGACCTGACGGAGCAGTCTGAGGTCCATCGAGTCATTACTGTGACTGTGGCTGTTAAGAACCTTTAAGAGAGCCAGCATGGTTTCGCTGAGGGTTGAGGTGCTGGACGTCACACCTCGTGCCATGCCGGTGACCTGGGTTCGGGAGTGAGCACGATTCGTTGGGGGTCGGTAGGGATGGGGAAGGATAGAGCACCCCAGGGGCTGCGCTCCTTCCCTGGGGAGGGGGGATTCTCACGTCCAATGCACTGGCTACCCCTGGCGGAGGCTGGGGACATTGCAGTGCTTGGCAGCAGATATGCGGGATTGGAGCTGCGGCGGACGTCCTCCAGGTGCGTGCAGGAGCATGCACACACTGGGCTGGACATCATTGCTCATCCAAGCTTTGGGGTGGAAACAAGGAAAAAAAAAAAAAACTGTCATCGGGTGAGGTGACAGTGAAGCATAGGCAGGCAGTCCGACCACATGCCCAATGTTGGCCGATTCTCTGGTTCTCCCTTGGGTCTGGGGCCTCTACGTTGGGCTGGGAGAGCCTGCATCCCACATACCCAATGTAGCTATCGGACAAATGGTTCAGATGGGCAGTTGAGTCTGGCGGCTGCAGATGATGATCCTGAGAGTTGCCCCGAAGATAGGGTGCATAAACAGAAACTACAAAAAAAAGAAAAAAAAGGACCTTTAAGAGGCAGAGGTCATATTGACTGGTCTGTAGATTTCTAGCTAATGTCTTCTTTCACTTTTGTTGATATAAAGGTGGGGAGGGGGTGCAGAAAATTGTGGTGTCATTTTCTTTGGCTAGGGATAGGTGAGCAGCTGCATTCAGATTGATGCGGTGGACCTCAGTTGCAAGTTGCATCAAAGCAAGATGTGGCATGCAAACAAAAGCATTGATTGGCAGGTGAAACAAATAATATCACTTCCTGCATCAGTGGCCAATCACTGCTTTTGTTTGTGTCACAAGTTGCCTGCAGGGTAAGGTCCATTCCTTGGGCTGTTTGTATCCTGGACGATGCCCCTCTGCGCTGTGTGACTCTTCTCTCTGTGATCTACTCACTGCTTAAGAGCCATGTCCTGTGATCTCCCAGGTGGCAGCTGTACTACTGGATTGCCCCAGAAAATGCTTTTTCCTCCTCAAATTAAGAAAGGCATTTGAGTCTTTATGAAACAGTACCTGGCTCTATCTGTTTATATAGCCTGAGTTTTAGTGGCGAGATCGCCAGAAGTACATAATTAAAAATTGATCTGAGCCCATAGGGCCCTACAACAGAAAGTCTGTCAGGCTCCAAGGTCCACATGTGGCTAACACCTCCAGTGTGTGTGTACATGATCAACATTGATAATTGGAGGTCCAGTGGCACTGAGGGTTGAGGCGCTGGATGCCACACCTTGCGCCACGCTGGTGACCTGGGTTTGGGAACGAACCCGGGCTGTCGGTGGCCAGCAGAGGAGGGAAGGGATTGAGCATCCATAGGACTGCTCTCCCTTCCCTGGGGAGGGATCGGGACTTGTGCCACTTTCTAGCGGCTCCTGGGGGAGCTCAGGAGCAAGACAGAAAGTGGTGCCGCAAATGCAGTGGAGGAGTGTCGGCGGATGTCGGCACATTGTGCTGTGACATCACGGCATGACCTCACTCCTGGGGAACAACATAAGAGGAAAAAAATCCCCGGAGGACTGAGAAGGTGACGAGGGCCTCAGGAACCAGGTTGCACATCCCCATCGCCAGACTGCCGCTTTATCGTTCCCCAGGCACCACCTGCAGAGATGGACCTTCTAAAATTCAGAAAGACGCCACCAAGGTAGGAGTGGCGGGCCCTCCTCCGGTGGGTGATTTGGGGGGCTGGGAAGTCGGGGGGGGGGTCTCGGCAGGGAGTAGCAGGGCTAAGTTGAGTAGGCACCTCTGAGAGATGCATCAGACCGACGGACCATAAAAATAGTTGGTGGGGAAAAAAACTATAATAATCGGACAGGTTGAGTGAAACTTCCCCAATCCCTTCAGAAAAATAAATAAAAATTTGCTCCCTAAGCCAAGCTTTGTCACTGTTTGGTTAATTGATCATTTGGTTAGGTGATCTCTTGGACTCTAAAAATAGGCTTTTGCTGTTTCCCTAGAGCCTTCCCTTGCTTATAATATTGCAGACACTGATTGAAGAACATGCAGCCAAATGGTTGAGTATAGTTTAAATTTGAAGGCCTCTGCTTACAGACCCAGATATAATAATTACTGTAATGGGTAGCAGTGTTACCTACTGACACAAATGCCCTATGAAGGACCCTTATAAAGTTGAAGAGACTCCTAACCTTTGCCTGTCAGCTTCCAGGTACAACAGAAGCTAGAAAAGGATGACCCTCTTTGTGTCAGAACAGGCACTAGTATCATCATAGCTATCCTCTACATATCCAAAACAAATCCTCCTCCTACAAGTCCTGATTCCTGACCCCCCCCCCCCCCCCTTTGCCACTTTGACTTAAGCATCATTAAGCTCCCTATTCTAGTTCTTAGTTCCTTCTCTAAAATGCAAAGTGTCCTTAATGTCCCTGAGAAAAGCATCTCATAGCCTTTAAGCCACACTCTGAATAGATTTAATGACAAAAAAGATTTGTTGATTACAAAGAGGACACCCTGGATTCACTATATCATGGGTGCAGACAACTTTGTTCCATAAGCTCACATTCTGGCTTGAGTGGTCCTGAGTCTCTGTCGCCTCCACTCCACTGGCATCTATCTGTATGTACAGATATATAAAGGTTATGAATACATTTAGAAAAGTATAAATCTTTAAAGTTAATATGAAGATAACGGAAAACCATACAGTTTCATTTTCCCTAGTTGGTATTTATCTAGACACAGTTTACGGAGCTCGCTCAGTTGTGCACACTTTGCTCTTGCTGTTGGAGAACTGTAGAACCGGAGATCCATATCTATTAGCAGTAATTTCATTTTTATCTGGCTGGAAACGTTCTGCCTTGTGATCTTATATGTTAGTGTCTATTACAATGTCTTTATTCCATTGACAGTTATGTAACTCCAAGGAGGGATGCATTTTCACCCCTCTTGCCATGACTGCTTTGTAAGTACTGCTGATAATTACAAAAGAAAAAACAACAACTCTGCATGCCAAAAATAGAACTTACACTCCGAAGTAGTTTAACTGCATGTATAAAATGGACCATATAAAAAATGAATACCTAAGCATATGTAATGGGAAAACAGTAGAACAATGAATTTATGTTTTGTAGTGTAAGAAGTGATTCAGTAGTCCATTGTGACCCTTTTAAAGAGCTAATAGTATACTGCCTGAAATTGATAGTGACTTTTAAAAGTAGTCAGATGTTTTTTCTATCTGAGGTGATTTTTACTGCTAGTGTTTGCTGAAAGATTTTGTACCTGGCCGTGCCAGATTTGGTGCAGCACTATGCCTGGAGACTGGCATAACAAGGTCTGTTCCTCTTCATATCTCATCAGCACCACACTGACAGACATCACAGCTACTCAGGAAGAGGCAATTACTTGCTGACAAACCAGTCACTTGTGATGTCACAGATAATGTGATCCCATTGCTGATAAGATACATTGAGCAATAGAACTAGATATGGCAGCTGCCAGGTAAAGAACGTTTGTATAACAGCTGATATGATCTAATAGAACACTCTTCGTTTCTTTTGTTTTTTGTTTTTTCACTTTGCTATTTTGTCCTTGTACTCTCCAGTTTCCTCCGCCTGTCCCAAAGGCCCTCCAGGCACCTCCCGATCCCCTCCTATCTCCCAGCTGCAGCCCCAGACCTCTGTCGAGCCCTGGCTGTAACCCCAAGGTGGGGGACTTCCCCAGACGTTCAGGTCTTGTCAGGCCCGGTGTGCAGTGGCAAGGTGGGGGACCCTGGATATACCAGGGATGTCACTGTTGTGGAGGTGGTGGAGTCATGGCCCCCCCCCGGGTAAGTACCCTACCTGGGAAGTGTCATTCAGTGTCATCCAGGCATGCTGTGCATCCCCATGCCGACAGCCATTATGTCCACTCTGCCATGTCCCTTTCCAGCTGCACTGCCTCCTGTAGTCACCCAGGTGGGAGTCTTGCAGCAGAGTGTGGAGTCCTTCCTCTCCGAAGGAGGAGAGCGTCCTCTGGGATGCTCAGTCCTCCTCCCCTCAGCCATCCCCCAACAACTCGAGCTCATTCCCAAACCTGGGTCACCGGTGTCATGAGTGGTAGCACTGCCGCTGTGCCAACGGACCGGCTGATAAAACACTTTCTAATGACTGCAACAGGTAAAAGAAAAATACTTGAGAACTGAACAGTAAGACCTGACTTCATTTAACAGTTAATCATTTCTGTCTGTTATTTTTGATGCCAGTCACTGTTTAAAGGGACAGCGTCAGCCATTGAGTGACGTTTTTAATGCCATTGCCACAAAAGTGCATGCACTCCCTGCAACCTTCTCAATGATCCTGTAATATGTCTACCTGCACGGGATGTCTAAAAAGCTCATATTCTTTCTGACTTTAAATGTATAAGGTAATATTGGTGACCCACTTGTATTTGTGGCTGCTGGACGTTTATGTGTGCTCCCATATGGAAATGATGCTGAAGTGCTGGCAGACTCATTCAGGGACGAGTTTTCAAAATTTCAAGCCTTGCCAGATCAACACTGAACTGTGAAGTGTAACGTGCACTGAACTTACTAGTTTACTTCTTTTTAAAAATTGTGGGGTGTATCGCAGGTAAATCTGCATTTGAAAGTCACGCCATGACATCGGGCATGTGCACATTCCTGGTATCACAGCTTGACTTTCAAATGCAGATTTACCTGCGATACACCCCTCATTTTTTATAGAGAAGTAAACTTATAAGTTCAGCATGTTACTCTTCATGGTTCAGCATTTATCTCACAAAGCTTGAAATTTTGAAAACCCTTCCCTGAACGAGCCTGATGGCACTTCGGTGCCATTTCCATATGTGAGCACACATAAACATCCAGTGGCCGCAAATACGAGTAGGTCGCCAGTATTACCTTATACAGTTAAAATGAGAGACAAATACGAGCTTTTTAGACAGCCTGTGCAGGTAGACACATTACAGGATCATTAGGAAGGCTGCAGGAAGCACACGCACTTTCATGGGAATGGCATTAAAATGTCACTCAAAGGCTGACAGTGTCCTTTTAAGAGAAATGTGATTGGCTATTGCTGCTTTTGATACTGCTGCTGATTAGAATCTCAAACACAGCTTCAGTATACCTTTCTTCAAGGCAGCTGTGTTGCAGTGAAGGGGGGGAGGGAGAAAGGCAGGCATGGTTGGTTTCAAAAACTGCTGTGTGAGTGTAGTGATTTGTAACACAAGTGGTTGGTAATCAGCTTTTTTTTTGTTTGTTTCTCTTGATCTTGCCTCTCGTCCCTGTCAGCTCCGTTTTCTCAGGAGTGCCAATTGAGTCTACCCCTGCTTACCGACCTTACCTGCACTGCTCTGTTCCTCCATCCAGCTACGGGTTTTCCCCCCCCGGGCGGGGATGTGGCAGGGCTTGAACAATTCCATGCCTCGTTAAGCTCAGGGCAGTCAGGCAGTCGAGAGCATGTCGGGGCCATACTTGGCGCTCTATCTCCTCAGAGCTGGGGGGTGTTTTTCTTCCTTTCCACGGGTGTCAAATGTGCCCTAACATCAAGGCGCTTAGCGCCGACGTCCATGACGTCCCTTCCCCTATGTCTACCTCGGTGCTTGCTATGCCCCAGACCTCTGCCTGGGGCTAGTCAAGCACCGAGTCGCAACCCCAGTCCCTCCCTCCCTGGAAAAGATGAGCTGTCCCTGGAATGCTCAAGCCTCCTCCCCCGCTGGCCACGCAAGCAGAAATCCAACTGCTGTGCCGACGGGCCAACCTTTGGTAATCAGCTTTGATTAGGGCTACAGTGCATGTATTATTTATGTAAAACACGGTCATGGTGATGTGTCACTGTGGCCAATTAAGTTTTTAGATTCCTATATGCCATGTTATAAATTAGCATCATCTATCAATGGGCAGCAATATGATCGTTTGGAAACTTCATGCTCATCAGCCTTTGCAGATTTGTCCCCATCTGTAACCCATTAACCCACCACAGTAACCTCTACAAAAGCTGGATCTCCACACGAGGTGGGGAGGGCATTACTGGGTTCATCTTACTTTACCAGAGGTGCCCATGGCATGCACCCAGTGTATTCAAGTAGCCTCTGAACAAAGTCCGTCTGAGTCTGCTGTAACTCCCCCCCCCCTCCAATTTGGGGGTTTACCTTAATGTCTTCCTGGGCCCCAATGCCCACCGTCAGGCTGGTGTCCCGTCCCAGTATGATTCTGTGTATTTGCATGAGAGTGCCATATTGAGCCTCTGCGCCAGTCCCTTTAAGAAAATAGCTAAACTATATTCAGTGAACGGTATGCACTGGGTCAGAGCGATTTAGGGCTTGTGGCTGGCCAGACAGTGCTCTGTTTTGCTCCAGTTTGCAGTCGCTACTTGCACAGAGGGAGCCTGTGTAGGAACTGTGCTTATTTACTGTTTGTGCCTTGTTGTAGTTGAGATAGAGGTGTTTGTCTAACCTGCTTTACTTGCAGCTCGCTCATTTGGATCGAAGCCACCACGTTAGGTCCGGGACTTCCAGTAATTAACTTACTAACATACTAAAAGCCAGCAGAATAGGCCTAACGGTCTGTCATGTCTGCTCGGTAGCCAGCCATCTAGTGGCTGCTCACTTTCCCGCCCCCACAGCCCCTGAGAGGGTCCTCTTTGGCTTCAGTATCCCCTTGTATCTGTGCCACCCCTTCTTGAAGCCCTCCACTGTGACCTCCTCCACCAGCCTCCCAAGCAGTGCATTCCATGTCTCCACTACCCTCTCAGTGAAGTAATGTCTCCTACGTTCCCCCTGTAATTTCCCCCCTCCAGCTTCCACTCTTGCCCCTGGTTTGTCCCCCCTTCTTTAGCCTGAGACAGCTCATTGGTTCCACCCTTAGTTATTCCTTTCACATATCTGAAGACCCTTATCATGTCTCCCCTCTCCTCCAGTGTGTGCAGCCCGAGCTCTTCCAGCCTCTCCTCATAGGGCCTCCTCCCTCCATGTCCTGAATCATCCTGGTCGTCCTCCTCCGGATCCCCCTCCAGCAGTGCTATATCCTTCTTCGGATGAGGTCTCCAGAACTGTACACAGTACTCAAGTTGTGGCCTAACCAAGGCATTATACAGAGGGAAGATCACCTCCCTCCTCCTGGACATTATCTCTCTCTGGCTATGCAGCCCAGTATCCTGTTTGCTTTGGCTGCGGTTCTTCTACAAGTTTCAGAGTTATTCATTTTGATGTCTACCACCACTCCTAGATCCCTCTCGCCCGATGTGACTTGCAGTGTGACCCCCCCCAGGTGTATACATGGCCCGGGTTTCTGACCCCCAAATGCAACACCTTACATTTCCCAGCATTAAATTTCAGTCCCCACCTCCCTTTTTTTTTTATATACTTTATTTTTTTCTTTTATCATAATCCATGACAATAGATCATGTTACATATAGCGCACAGGCCAATAAAAATGACACCACTGAGACATATGATCCCTGAGATGTAGGATAAATGTGCATGTGCCATATAGAGGTACAACATTCAGGGGAATCAACTTATTTTTGTTAAATTGTAACCTAATATGTGCTGTTTATGGCAGTCCATGAGCCACATGGCTTACAACAAATGTTAAAGGATTGTCCAGCAATTCCTTCCCTGAAAGTCCATAACCCCCCTCAATTAGGGATATGTTGGTGCCATGTTCATTGCTAAATGTAAAATTCCCAGATAGGAAATGCAGCAACATTTTACTAACTTCTTTTAACTGTAACATTTAAACTAATCTCTTCTCTCCCAAGCCCTTTCTCTTTACTAGTAATACCATTTATTTTCTGTGAAGTATTCCGAGACCCCAAAACACTGGATCTATAAAGGCAAAAACAAGAGAGCCTAATAATGAGATAATAAATAGGTAAAAGTAATATTCCCAATGAGCAAACTCTGTCCCACTATATAGCAGGAAAAAGAAAAAAGAAATTTCTCTTGAAGTCGGTCACTCAAAGTTATTTAGTGATTCTAGTCCCAATAGTCTCTTAAAGAAAATCAGGTAGGGTTTAAGATCTCTTCTTCCTCACCCAAGTCGTCTACATTAGAACAAAGCTCCATAGCCTTGCAATCAGTCCACTTACCTGCTTCCACCGGATCTGAAAATATGAAAACCGTACTTTGGTAAATTAGTCTAAGTCGAGCAGGGAATATCATGGTCTGTGGGATCTCAATTCCTCTAAGTTGCCAACAGACACCATCAAAGCGTTTTCTATGCTGACGAGTGGCATAACTTACATCAGGGAAGAAGTGGATCTGCACATTGTCCTGATGTAAAGGGTCCGCTTTCCTTGAGTATTTTAACATTTTATCTCGTTCCTCCACGCCCGCAGTGACAAGCATAAGCGTATGGGGTTCTTCAGAATTCGCAGACCGACCACAAGAGTTGACCCGGTAAATCTTCCAGATATGCCAAGTCTCCTCTACGCCCTCAGGTAGTAATTTCTCTGTTAACCATTCTTTAATGTACATTGAGTGGTTATCCCCCCTCCAGTCCTTCAGGTAAGCCGATGATGTGAATGTTTGCAGCCCTAGATTGATTCTCGAGCATCTCAAGTCTGGCTCGAAGATGCTGATTTTGTTTTACCATGAACGTGGTGGTTCCTGTGGAGACATCACCTTGTTTTTTAATGTCCTGAACTTCTTCCTTCAGACCATCCACAGCTTTCTCCAAAATCACAACCCTTCCATTGAAATCATCCATCTTAGCACTTAAAGAGGAAACTGACTGAATCAACATTTGTAGTTTATGACCCAAGGAGTCGATAGTTTCTCCTGATCCCGATGCCTCAGCAGACTGCGTGGCTTCTTCCGATTGCAAGGACCCGATGTTTCCTTTGCTTTTTCCGCCACCACCAAACTGTCTCTCTTTCTTAGGATTACCTATTTCGGGTTAAACGAGGTTTCTCTTTTCAAAAATCTGGCTGAAAATTAGAGTTAAAACCTTTAAATGGGTGTTTAAGGCTGGAGATATATAGTCTTCTTGAGGAGCTCCATATAAGTTGCTGCACGTTGCTCGGGCTCCACAGCGCCTCCTTCAGTTCCTACCTCCTTGACCACCCCTCCAAGGTATCCAGGTCCCCTTGGACCGTCTCTCTCACTTCTTCCCCATCTGCCAGTGCTCCCAGTTTTGAGTCATCTGCGAAGAGACTCAGCCTACTCCTAGCCCCCCTCCTTATATCTGAGACATAGGCATTGAACAGGAGTGGCCCCAATACTGAACCTTGTGGGACCCCACTGATTACCTTCCAGGGGAAGGAGACTATCCCACCGACCATTACCCTCTGTATTCGCCCCGTAAGCTAATTTTCTACCCACTTGAGCTACTGCCGTCCCACCCCCATCCCCCCCCCAGCTTTATCAGACCAATATGGGGTACCAAGTCAAACGCCTTTGCTGAAATCCAAGTATAGGACGTCCACCAGCCTATGTCTGTCCAGGGCCCCCATCGCCCAGTCATAAAACTCCATGATGTTGGTCTGACACGATCTCCCCCAGGACAAAACCATACTGTTTATCATTCCAATGCCCCAACCTTTCCAGCTGCCTCCCAAGCTTCTCCTTGATAATGCCCTCCATTACTTTGCCTACCACAGACGTTAGGTTGACAGACCTATAATTCCCCATCTCTTCTCTAGACCCCCCTTTGTGGATAGGCACTACATGAGCCACCCATCCTGTCTGCAGAGAGGTGTTAGAGCGCCACCAGTGGAGCTGCCAGCTTTTCCGCCAGTTCCTTCATAGCCCTCTGATGCAGCCCATCCGGCCCTGGCACCTTATCAGTTTTTAGATTCCGAAGGGCCTCCCTCACCCTATCCACTGTGATTTCTCCCTCCCAGCCCTCCCCCTCATGAAACCCCCCCATCCCCTTCTAGGTCTGGCCCAGCCTGTACCCTAGCCTCTTTCAGTCCTCTGGACTCCGTCTGACCTCTCGATTTTGTTGACTACCCTTCCCTCCCATCGGACTGGAGGGATCCCCTATCTCCCTCTGTAATGATTGAGGCAAAATACTCATTAAGCACCTCTGCCTGTGCCCCTGCTTCCTGAGCCCATCCCCCCCCCCGTACTAATCCTGCTGATCTGTGTCCTCGCTTTTCTTGTCTCTCCTATGTATCTACAGAATCCCTTTCTGCATGGAGTTACCCAGCCACCCTAGGCCACATTTTCTGGTCCTGTAAGGCACTGCAGCCTTTTCTTGTCCGTTTCCATGAGGTTCTCCAACAGATAATACCCCCAGATTTGGCCTTCGACTCTCACTTTTTCTTTTTTGGTGAAGGTCCATTGGAACATATGGATGCTTCGACTAGGAATTTTTTAATCTGGCCTGCCTTGCTGCTAAAAAAGCTATTACCAAAAAATGGTTCTCCCCTTTGCCTCCTACTCTGGATTTATGGCATCAGGTAATGATAGATATTTACAAGAGGGAGAGAATTACAGCCATATTAAATAAGTCTCAGAATGGTTTTGAGAATATGTGGAGAAAATGGGTAATATACATTGTACCCATCCGGGCTGATTTTGTACCTTGAGCTGAGCCCGGGGCTCCTCTGTAAACATGTAATGAGGGAATTAACTGAATTATCTTATATGTACTCAAGTGTTGCTCTGGGCAACAAATGAAATCAGAGGGATTATTGAATATATGTGCACTTTTTGTTTAATCCTTGTAATTATTTAAGTTTTAAATTTCTCCTTTCTCCCCCCCTGTAAGAGTATTGTATAAAGTTTTGTTATATGTATGATTATTATCACAAAAATAAAGAATGAAAGTTTAAAAAAAAAAAAAAAGAATCCCTTTCTGCCCCTCTGGATATCCCTAGCCAGGGTTTGCTCCATCCCCGCCTTGGCTTCTTTCACCACTCTGGTGACCCTCCTAGCCATCAGCTCGTACTCTCCCCACTCCCTATCACCCCTAGAGCGCATAAAACATGTGTAGGCAGCCTTTTTTCCCTCACCGCCTCCTGCACCTCCCTGGTCCACCGACATGGTTTACTGGCTCTACCATGCTTTCGCCTTACTTTTGTACAGGATGTAGTAGCCTCCTCCACCTTTTTTTTTTTTTTGTGATTATCTCTCCCCGAGTCCTCTGCACCTTCTGGCGTCTCCCCCATGCCTGGCACGGGTATAAGACCTCCTCCCCTAGATCCCACGACTTACCCTTCGTGGCAGGGGGTTGGGAGCGACTCGACCCACCGGACCGGATTAAGTGTTCGGGGAGGTGCCTTCCCGGGCCATCGCGGAATGGGACCATCGTCATCCTTGCAGAGGACTCCCATTTTCTTCCCTTGAGGTCACGGTGTGCAGTGGCATCAGCGGCGGCAGTGCGCACGCTCCCATGCGCATCCCCACCAAGCATCTGTCGCAGACTCTCGCCCACTGTCTCAGTGCCGATGTGCCTCCTCCCAGCCTCTGCTAGGTGGCAGGCAATCGCCGAGCACTGTGATCCCCCCTCTCCCCAGAGAAGGAGAGTAGTCCTAGGGACGCCTATCCTTCTCCTCCCTGCCAACCCCTGGCCTCCCATGTCCATTCCCAAACACGGGTCGCCAGTGTGACAGGTAAAGCGTCCAGGCGCGCCTCAACCCCTCAACACCACCAGACGGCCCTGCACCCCTTTCTTAATGGTCTCCCACAAGCTTCCAGCATCCATGTCCGGCTCAGTCTTGTCCAAGCTCCCCTGTATAATCCTACCCATGCTCACGAAGTCTGCTCCCCTGGTGTCTACTACTAATGTATTAGTGAGGTTTTCCTCCCCCCTAGATACAGCAGAAACCAGACCATGGCATGGTCACCACCTGCCAGCAGGCTGCACACCTCCAGGCTCCTTATCTGGTCACTGTCTGCTAGGACAACGTCCAATATCCGCCCCTTCCTAGTAGGTTTCCCCACTGTTGGACCAGGAAGACATCTTGAAAGACATGCATCAGTCTCTGTTCCCTGGCCTCCAAGGATGTCATAGTGTCCCAGTCTGCCCCCGGCATATTAAGGTCACCCATGACCACCACCCTACCCTTTCCAAAGTCACAGTGACCCTTGATGTTCTCAACCAGTTTATCCTCCAGAGCCTCATTTGGACCAATAGAACCTCTGGGGACCTAAAATTGATCCAGACCCCAGTGTTCTGTGGGAGGGAAATTCTGCAGTATTGTAGTTTTTCTGTTGGTGCCTAAATGAACGTGGGAGGGGAGCCCTTACTGTGATTGACCGCTCCTGCAGCCAACCGAACCTTTGAATTGACAAGGGAGATGCTGTGTGTGCTGAGATACAGTGGATCAGTTAGAGTTGGAGATTGAAGTGTGAACAGCTTGAGCTTTTGAGCAGCTACTCCCAGAAGGAGTGTAGGGGAATCGGCGGGAAGAGGCCTAACTTGCCTTCCTGCTATGCGTCTCCTGCTTGAGAACTGCCTTTAGCAGAAGTCGGACTTGTCCGATTCCAGCCTGGAACTGCGGCAGAAAGAAGAAGAAGTGTTCGTGCAACTTGCGATTTGGACCGAAGACTTGCTCCTGAAGCGATCGGCCCAGCTTGTGTGTGAGGTATACTCGGATCAGAAAATTTGCTCAGTAAAGCCGCTGAATTGCAGTCAGACTAAATCCAAACTGTTTTCTGAAGCAGTTATTGCTTTAAGTGTGCTGAATGTGTTTTGTGGGCCGAGACCTGCTCTCCCACAGAAGAACCTGTTATGTCAGCTGGCAGCTTCGCCAGCAGAAGATCAAGAACTTTGCCAGACGGATCATCCTGCCTGGGCCCTGCCACTTCGGCCTAGGCCATTACTCCATCACCAGAGACTGTCACGGTGAGAGACCGGCTTTGGGACCCCGCCCTTGCACAGCAACAACATGCAGGTTGCGGCCACCTGGAGGAAAGGCCGCAAAGAGGAGGTGTGTCGAGTCGGCTCTGTTTCCCCATGCTTTCCTGTGATCACCACGAGGTCTACATATCGTCTGCCTTGCAGCAGATTCCTGGTAGCGTGAGTACAATCAGGGTAGCCCTCGCAACGAAAGCTTAAATCATTTGTGGTACCATCTAATTGTTCCACTTTCTTGAGTTTACAAGGACTGAGCCAACTGGCTCGGTTACAAATAATCTGGGTGTTTTGCATATTAACTGCTTTTCTCTCCACCAGGGCTAGCATCAGCTGCCTTCTTCTGGGCAATGCCGCTGGCTAGACAGACTTACCATCCTGGGTACCCAGTGTTGTGTGACTGTCAGGTTGGGACAAAAAGTGCATGCAATCACCGAGCTAAATCAGGTAGCCAATCATTTGCCTAGATTAACGCCCCTTCCTTGTTCACTGCCCCTAAATAAACCCGATTGTCTTGTTTTATGCTTATTTATTTGTATTTCGGATGACACCTTTGAGCCGAGGGCTCTTTTACAAAGGTTCCACGTCGAGGCAATATGGACAGTAAGGTACAAAACATAACATGATCATTACACTGGAACTACAAAAAAAAAAAAAAAGACAAATAAGGTTACAATAATAGCAGCCAAAGGCATTGTCAAGGAATTGTGTTGCGAGTTATACAGTACAAGTCATAGGCGGCTCAGTGAAGCTTTGTTAGGAGTGGGTTAGTGGGAAAAGAGAAAGAAGAGTGGTGGTGAAGGGGTGGTATGGGAGACAGAGGGTGGGAGGAGGGGAGAAATGGGGAAGGCATTGCGTTGGGTATGTGGTAGATGGGAAACAGCAAGGAAGGAGGAAAGGGGGGGATGAAAAAGGAAAGGAGACAGATTCATCCTGTACCCAGTAATGGGGGGTAGGAGAGGAGGAGGAGCTGAGGCAGTGAGGAGGGATGCTTGAGGGTAGTATGCCTGGAGGGGATTATAAGAAGCAGTCACAGAAGGCACTAGCCACGAGAGCTTAACCTGGCTAGTGTGCATATTATTAGTTGGGTTACAGTATTAAAATTGTACCGCTGTATTGTTAAACTTATTTTCCAGGGGGTCCCCAGGGGGACTGCTGAAGACCTAATCCTGGTGGTAAGGGAGACGAGTGTGTGCATATTATTACTGGTCCATACTGTTTGTGAATTCATTACTGTGTCATATACTAGGCCACTAGGAGGGTTGGTGGGTGGTTATAGCTTCCCAGAGGGCTATACCAGAGCAGACAAGCAACCGCAATAGCGTTTCTCTGGGTGAAGGCACCTTATTAGTGAACTCAGGCCCCTCAACCTGTGCATAGCCATACAGGCTGGGGTACTAGCTCTTGGAATAGTGCCACCTAGGGGTTACACTACAAAAAAAGATCTTTGGTTCAAGATACCCTTCTAGTTCCTAAAGCCCAATGAAACATTGACCATAAAAAGCATTTTCATATTCTGTTGCCATTCGCTGGAACTCCTTCCCTGGTGGGATGAACAGTGCTTCTAATGTTGAGGCATGGAAAACTAGAGGCTCAGTGATTGGGGGCATCAAGTTGAAACTTCCCAAGGAAGCATGAAAATAATGTGGGAGGGGTTAGATGAAGTTGATACCTACAGACTGGGAACATGAGAAATGAGGACTTCCTTGGGAGTATAAAACAGAACCTTAGTGTAATGCTTCTCTGTTGTAGTTTAGATTTAAGCCTGGTATATCAATAGATTTTCTTTCCTTATTTGAAATTTATTATACAACATAGGCAATGCAGACATCAGTAATAGTCCACCACATGACTTTTTTCCACTCCCCCAACTCCCCTCCTTAAAATTAACAATACTCTACTTACTGTCCACCTTACTGTAGCAACTGAATTCAATTTCTATTTTTACCTCTTGTGCCTCATCTCTCCTTGCCTCCCTTCCTCCTACACCATCGCTTATGTCCCCTACCTCCTTTGCTTCCTGCCCTAACTCCTTCCGTTCTCTAATATTTCTCCTGCTGACACCCTGCATCGCCTTGCTAGACTCCAACCCCTCCAAGGCAGCTCACTAGATGGTTTGGACCCCAAGCTGTTGTATTTATGTGCTCTGGCCATTGCAGCTCCACTCACTGACCTGCTCAGTCACTCCTTAGCAGCTGCCACTATACCCTCTGTTTGGAAGCATGCCATTGTTCTTCTCCTGCCTGAGGGAGGCGACTCGTTCCCGTCTCACTATCATCCTATATCTCTTCTACCTACCCTTGCCAAACTCCAGTAACACTTGGTCCTCTCCCAACTCCTACCTTTCTGACAGTAACTTCTTCACTCCATTCCAGTCTGGTTTTAGGAAGAACCACTCCACTACCATCTCCCTGAATAGGCTCACTGACTCCATCCTCTCAGGGATGGACAGCGGCCATATCACTTCCACTGTTTTTGTCGACCTTGCCAAGGCTTTCGACACTGTCTCCCATACCCTCCTTTTAAACACCCAAGTCTTGGCTGGCCTGTCTGACTCGGCCACCGACTGCTTTCAGGCCTACTTGGTAGGAAGTACCCAGTCAGTCAGAATAGCTGACTCTACTTCTCCTCCCCTCCCCATCCACACTGGTGTCCCACATGACTCAGTCTTGGGCCCTATCTTAGTCTCGATATTCTTAAATGACCTCCCCTCCGCCTGCTCATCCACCTCTCCATATGAATGCTGATGACACTGTCATCTTCACCTCAGGTCAGTCTCCGACCGATGTAGCTACCAGACTTCAGCATGACTTCAGTAAAGTTCAGCACTGGTTTAGCTCCCATCAACTTTCTCTAAATGCAAAAAAGACAGTCTCCATTACCTTTGGCAATAGGCAAAGACTGTCAAGGCTTCCCTCACGCCCCTCCTTCCAAACACTTGACGGGACAGTCCTTGAGGACACAACTACATTTAGGTACCTAGGGGTGTGGCTGAACCAACACCTCACCTTTTCTGGTCCCGTGGATGCCATCCTGAGAAAGCTGCGCCCCAAACTGGGTGCCCTATACAGGAACCAAAGTAGCCTCCCGCTACCAGCAAGGCGCAAACTTGTCCAGAAGACGATCTTACCCATTTTTGACTACTGCTATGTAGACTACAGTGCTGCTCCTAAGTCTTCCTTAAACAGACTGGACACCCTTTATAACCCCTTCTTTCACTTTATTCTAGAAGCCCTCCTTACCCACCACTGCAATCTCTACCACTCCCTGGCCTTTTCCTCTCTTGATGACCGCCGTCACCTCCATTGTGCCAAATCTGTGTCTAAATTTTGGTTTGGCACTCTTCCCCCGCCACCCCCTCACCTCCACTCCTCACTTTCTCCCCTTCCGCCTCCTGCCCATTTTCTAAGATACTACGACTTGCGCTTATTGGCAATCCCACATTGGGCTACTGCAGTCGGCCAGTTGACCTTCTCATATCGCTTCCCTAAATTATGGAATGCGCTACCTCCTTAGATTCGCCACCCGTCCTCACCGCCCTCCATCTCCTCAGCCTTACTAAACTTCCTGGCTGTAAACTGCACCTGTGAATAAATCTCCACTGAATCTCTTCCCCCCACTCCATTCCCACATAGATGCTTTATTCTTCCTCTCCCCATCCTCCAACCCCCCTTCCTCGCTCCTTCTCCTTATAGACGCTACACACTACCACCTCCCCATCCTCCTGCCCCCTCCTCAAAACCTCCCTCTCTCCTCCTCCTCCTCCTTCTCCTTTTCCTCTGATCCCCTACTCCCCACCCTCCCTTCTCCCCTTTCTCCCTCCCCAACCTCCCTGTTGTTCCACCTTACTCTCTCCTCTCCTTTCTCATCCTCCTTTCCCTTACTCCCCTTCTCTCGCTCCCCACCTCCCTGTTGTTCCACCTACTTCTCTCTCTTCTCTCCTTTCTCATCCTCCTTTCCTTACTCCCCTTCTCTCCCTCCCCAACCTCCCTGTTGTTCCACCTACTTCCCTCTCTTCCTCTCCTTTCTCATCCTCCTTTCCTTACCCCCTTCTCTCGCCTCCCCACCTCCCTGTTGTTCCACCTGCACCTCTCTTCCTCTCCTTTCTCATCCTCCTTCCCTTACTCCCCTTCTCTGGCCCCCCACCTCCCTGTTGTTCCACCTACTTCCCTCTCTTCCTCTCCTTTCTCATCCTCCTTTCCCTTACTCCCCTTCTCTCGCTCCCCCACCTCCCTGTTGTTCCACCTACTTCCCTCTCTTCCTCTCCTTTCTCATCCTCCTTTCCCTTACTCCCCTTCTCTCGCTCCCCACCTCCCCTGTTGTTCCACCTACTTCTCTCTCTTCCTCTCCTTTGTCGTCCCTGTAAGTATCATGCTTACCTAGCTGTCCTACCTTCGTTCTAGTGCTTTCTCTCTTGCATAAGCTCCTACCTAGCTCACCTACTGCCCCTACGGCATACCCTGCTTTCCTTGATGTGTCCTTAATTGCTTTTGTCGCCATTGAAGTCATTTGCTTTTGTAATATTGTAGTTACTAAGATGCACTTATTTGAACTTGTCAAACCTATGTACACAAACTGTCACAATGTCCTTGTTCTGTGTCAAATGTGTGATGTAATATGTTAAGCTGTATAGCCCGGACGCACCGGGAGACGAGCAACGTGTTGTTCAGTGTGCCTTCCTGGTGAAACATTTCAATAAATAAATAATAAAATAGTCTTGTTTATGGTTGCAACCTGGAGGAGGGCAAGAGAGGTGAAGAAGGGATAAGGGAGGTACAGTTTAAAGAGCACCATTCCTGGCATATTCAGGGCAAGTCCGTGAGAACCCTTACTCCCTCAGAGTTCATCCATAAATAAATCAATAATTTTGAAGCTGGGGCGTAGCCAGAGCTGAGCAAAAGCAGCCTACAGAGGCTTTGCAGTTTACAGCAGTGAAACTCTTAAAAACCGCTTCTGAAGTACATGGATGTAAGCAGTTTTAACATCCAAATCAAGAGGACATCGAGTGGAGAACAGTTATTATCAAACTGGAATACCTAGCTTACATGGAGTGCAAATATGGGGAGCGATCAAATAAGATGGAGGGAGCTAGTGGAAAAGGGGCCTGGCCAAAGGAGGAACAGCCAGGCAGCCGCAAAGCTGCACTGCTGCTTGGTACAGATGGAGATCTCACACAGCCCACAAATCATGCCCTGCTAAAAGCCATCAAAGCAATTGACAAAAGGATGTAGGATTTTCAGTCACAAATGAAGGCTACAGACAATGAGATTGGTTCTCTTTCTGGTGAAACCATGAAAGCCACACTTACAGTCATAACAGGACTGATGAAAGAAACTGTATTGCTTAAAAAAAAGAGTAGAAAATGTGAAAGATTCCATAAGGGAAATGCACGTCCAAATCCCTGGGTTACCAGAAGGCACAGAGGGTGACAGCCTAAACTCTTTTCTGCAAACGTCGCCCTGCGAACACTATCTTCTCTCTCCGGCCCTTGCCATACTTAAAAGTTATAGGATCACTCAGTGGGGCTCTCAGACAAATACTCTGCAACCACGGACACTGCTGGTAGCACTAGGCATGGTACTTGAGTGGGACTGCATTTTAGAAAAGCTAAAAAAAAAAAAGGGGGGTCCTCAGAGTGGCAAGGCATTAAGATCCAGCTCTTACCTGACTTCAGCTACGAAACATGCTAGCGAGGAAGGGATTTGATGGTATATGCACTAGACTACAACAGCTTGGAGTACACCATCTAATGTTGATGTCTGCAAGTTTAAAGATTACATACAGGGGGGAAAAAATATAAATTTTCAGATCCCGAGGATGCAGCTAAAGTGACAAATAAGATTGAAAAGGAGTTCCAGCGCCAGAGCAGCGATGTTGAAGATAAGGAAGAGGATGTTTAATTCAAGAATTTTTTCTAACAGGATAGTTTGAGCAACTCAAAAGGTACGACCAACTTGATGTTTTAAGTCTGTATCTTGCCTGGGGACTATTTGTGATCAGAAGGTTGCAGTATGTGGACTGTAGGGTGTTGGACAGTAACATTTTCTGAGTGTGTGATATTGTGGAAATAAGTTCTGGATTTATTTATTTATTTATGTTTACCGGGTAAGTGCACTGATCCAGAGGACCGTTTTCAGTCACTACCCGGGCCACAGGGTGGCAAGCAACAGAGAGAAACACACCACCACATACAGGGAATCTTTAATCTATACTGCAGAGTCACACCTCAGGCACGAGGTGGTGTGGAAAAAAAGAAATATAGATAACATAGTAGTACAAGGCAATGGCAAGGCACACAGAGTGTGAGAGTGGGCCATACATAGCAACAGAAATAACATGAGGTACTGGAGCCACATTTCATGTTGCAGGAGAGCATACGTAGCATTATAAATTATAAATATGATGTGGAGACCAGTTTAGTACAGTCATCAGTAGAGTTGAAAGGGTTCATATAGTTAGTCTCGCGTCAGATTCATGGATTTGAGGCAGCGAGGGAAGGAGGGTTATATAGAACTACAGAGACGAGGGAGGGGACGAACAGAAAGGCAGGGGAGGAAAGGAAATATGGGCATTAGGGTGCCTTAGAGTTACTTACTGGGTGCAGTGACAGTCAGCAGCTGCTAGGAGCCAGGTTTTCAAAGCCTGTTTGAAGGCAAGGTGTGACGATCTGCAAGCAAAATGGTGATGTCACATGGTGTTTACCAGTGCGCAGCTGTCTTAATTTTATTTGTCTCCCCTCTGCTTTCATTTTCACGCCAGTCCAGACACCACCATCATGGAGCAGCAGTGAGTTGGAACTGTGCCCCGCTATGGACTGCTGTAGATCTCAGTACTCTTGTTATGACTTTTACAAGTTTTGTTCCTTTTCTGCTGGGACAATAAGTCACGTATACTAATGGACATAGTGTTCAGTTTCTACAGTTCAGAGTAAGAAAAAAATGGCTTAAATTTTACAAATTCCTAGATATGATATTTTGCAAATTTTGATCTTATTTTCACAAGGTACATTGTGATTAAATCTGACCTGTGCATGAAGAGAGAATGTGAAAAAGATACAAGCTTAATTGATTTATTCACCCAAGTGATAGTTTGAACATGTTCTGTCTGAAATCAGAAATGATCTTGCCTGCTGTATAGTTAGGCGCTCTCTTGAAGTTTGCCTATCATGGCTTTCACACAATGCGGAGTTCGAGTGTGTTGTTGATAGGCAGCTCTCCTTTGCTGGGGAGCGGACTGGAGTCTCCCAGGCTGTTGGCTGCTACAGAGTGGAGGCTTGGTGGTAGCACCAAGCCCAGTGGGAGACTCAGCGTAACACTGAGTGGGGGGAAGGGGCCATCACCGGAGCCATGGGGCGTGTGCCTGCCTCCCCAGGCATGCATGACCATGGAATAGGAGGGAGAAAAAGCAGAAAATGCTATATCTCCCCACTGCCAAAGCAGGTGGGAGGCGGCAACAGAGAGCAAAAAAAGAAAGTAAAACATACAGACAGTGTTGTCACCCAAACAATACAGTGTCAGAGCTGGTGTATTCAGGCACTTAAAGGGTAATTTTAATCGATTTAGGGCAATTGGCAGAAAGACAAAGGTGAATAGTTTAATCTCCCATTACTTTGCCACTCCAAATAGACTGATAACAGGTGTTACAGATGCTGCTGCATAGGAAATTACTGCTATACTATTTCAGACATCCCACCTAGCGAACGACACTCCAGTACCCGTCATCACATTCTTTAACCACATTCTGCAAACCTCAGGATTGTCCTGTTGTTTTGCCGTACACATAAATTGTAACCCCCAAATAAAATTCTCGTTACCAATCAGAGATGCCCAGATAGTTATTTTTCTGATCTGGATTACCATCTGTAAATGTATTTATTTATTTAAGAGTTTTACCAGGAAGGCATACTGAGCAGAGTACCACTCTATTCCAGATACGTCCTGGGAACAATACATACAATATACAAAGTGAGATAATGGGTACAAGTAATATAACAGCAAGGTTCAACACTATCCAGGGTAGAACGTGGTACAGGGTACAGGTGCATAATTACAATGAGAGTTACAAACAGCTGAAAGGAAGAGCCAGGTACAATAGTATAGGGGGCTGCTGCATTGCAACCAGTACAGCTATAATGGGGGGGGGGTTCAACAGGGAAAAGGGGTACGGGGAACAATTAACTGAGGTAGGAAGGAACAGCAGTGGTACAGAGTAAACCAAGGAGGAGTGGTTGTCATATTGCTGAGAAATGTGCTAGGTAAAGGGGCACGTGGGTGGTGGCGAAATGCACAGATAGTAGACCATTTAGGTGCTGGGAGGATGAGGAAAGTCGAATGAATGGAGGAAAAAGTGTGTTCCATAGTTTGGGCATGCAGTAGTTGAAAGCTGCCTGACCTGAGGACAAGGATGAGGAGCTATGTGGAATGTAAAGGAGTCTTGAGTCATTGCAAGAAGTGCATGCATAGCATAGCTCCAATATCCGTATCCAGGCTCATTGGTCCAGATTATGGATAATTCAGCTTGGGTTAATTAAGCAATAAGGCAAGACCAAGGGTTATATTAATGGTCTGTTAATCACCTTCTAGGGGTGTACTGTGGCACGAGGTGTAGCTGAGTGCCACATGCCACATAATCCCTAGGAGTGCCTTATTGCTATTATAATAAAACAGTGTTAAACCTTGTTCAGCATATCGTTAAGCTTCTACATGTATGTTAATAAAAGATTAACATAAGGCTATTAGAATGTTTGCAGCCAATCATAAAAATCCATTTCTCAGACCCTTTTTATAATGTAATATATATATATTTACACAATAGGGGTGAGCGGATAAACTATTGGATAAATGCATGTATTCTCACAACCGTGCAATAAATTTGTACAGCCGTAGAATAAATGCATTTATCCACACAGTCGTCAGTTTGTCCACATAGTCGTGACGTCACACACAGAAACGTAACCACTTCACAGTTCACTGCCCACCTTCAAGTGAACATCAGGACCAGAAAACATCCTCTCTACCTACAGATGCCAAGTTCAACCAGATAGAAGGAGAAGTCCAAGAAAAGCACACTATGTACCTCCAGAAATAGTTAAATTGCGCCAGCATCTCTCTAATCACTGCAGTTGCGACTGCTCCACCTAGTCTGTCTCTACTCTCCCATTATACCCCTTCCTCTTCCTGCTATCCTCTGCATGCACTTCTTGCAGCAATATGCATTATTTGACAATGTCATTCTCTGACTGCATCAAGCCTCTTTACCCTCATTTTAATTTCTCAATTATTAGTTCATTCTGTTGATACCACATGTATTATTGCATCTTCTAGTTGTCCGTTTCTTCATCTTTTTGTACCTATTTGATTATTGTTTTACACTTGCTCTGGACACAAAACCTTTGTAAATGTAAAGGTATTTTGCAATCCTAGAATTTACTAAAGAAATAAAATAAAGCCCAAAACTAAGCTTCTCCACATCCCCCAACAAAAAATAGCCACAGCACCTGAACAGACCCTCCAGACACACCAAACGATCCTGAGTCTTCCAAGGTAGTCACTCAACTAATTTTACAATACAATCCACATAGTCGTGACGTCACACACAGAAACTTAACCACTTCACAGTTCACTGCCCACCTTCAAGTGAACATCAGGACCAGAAAACATCCTCTCTACCTACAGATGCCAAGTTCAACCAGATAAAAGGAGAAGTCCAAGAAAAGCACACTATGTACCTCCAGAAATAGTCAAATTGCGCCAGCATCTCTCTAATCGCTGCAGTTGCGACTGCTCCACCTAGTCTGTCTCTACTCTCCCATTACCACCCTTTGCAAACTGTGTGAGAGGCCTTTCGGCACCATGCAATTCTGCTTAAAGTTGGACCAGCATAACATTCTGTGGTGTTTTGCATATGCAGCCCATGATGCTTTGCATTGTGGGGGCATGTGTGATTTTGTATTTTCTTTAATTTTACAATGCTGCCATAACAACAAATCACACCCACTAACCCACAAGAACCAATCAACAACTACCCTGCATACAACCTCCGCATGAACACACGAATATAATAACCAAGGAAAGCAAAGCACCATTACAACCAACCAACCAACCACAGCATACAAACCAGTCCCAATCATAAAAACTGACTCAAACCCACAGAAGACCTACACACACAAGATAAACTCCAAAAGTGCCCCAAATATCCACATACAGAAACCAAGATACAACACAAACGCACCATGAAACAATGAGCTCCTGTTGTATAAATCAAATATGTGATGGGTGCTGCTGGAATACACTGTGTATCTGAACTTGTGGAGACTGACTTCGGAAACCATCACTTGCGGCTCCACCACTCGCGAGGTTACCCGAGGTCAATGTCCATTCATCCAGATACACAGTGCAGTCCACTAGTACCCATCACGTATCCCCTATATATTTTTGTAATCATTTTTTAGGCTTTTCTGCACGACATGGCAGATATTCTGCCATCGGGCTGGGTTTTACTGGCCATCATGGAGCTGAGGCAGAGGGGATTTACCCATTAGTTTCCTCAGTGCTGCAACTTTCCAACCCTGTGGGGACCTAGGTCCGGAAAGAAGCATGCTGACATGTGCAGTGCCTGAACATGTCTCCATGTCTCCCACTCCTTATGTCTCAGCAGCAGCTGTTCACCCACCTGTACCCGTAGAGGTGCTGGTAGCACTGTGAGGCAGACAGCCCTCTCTCCCTGGAGGAGGAGAGTATCAACTGGAATGTTTCATCCTCCTGCCCCCAGTGACACACGCCTGTTCCTGAATCCAGTGTCATGAACAGTTGCACTACAGCTACGCCAAGTAATGCAAGACATTTTTGACCAGATACTGACTTGGACACCTGGTTATCAGATCTGGACAAAAATGTTCACTACTGTATCTGAGATCCGGACCCGGATTAAGTGTAGGAGGTGCCTTCCCGGGCCATCGCGGAATGGGACCATCGTCATCCTTGCAGAGGACTCCCATTTTCTTCCCTTGAGGTCACGGTGTGCAGTGGCATCAGCGGCGGCAGTGCGCACGCTCCCATGCGCATCCCCACCAAGCATCTGTCGCAGACTCTCGCCCACTGTCTCAGTGCCGATGTGCCTCCTCCCAGCCTCTGCTAGGTGGCAGGCAATCGACGAGCACTGTGATCCCCCCTCTCCCCAGAGAAGGAGAGTAGTCCTAGGGACGCTCTATCCTTCTCCTCCCTGCCAACCCCTGGCCTCCCATGTCCATTCCCAAACACGGGTCGCCAGTGTGACGCAAGGTAAAGCGTCCAGCGCCTCAACCCTCAGCACCACCGGGCCGGCCCTGCACCCCTTTCTTAATGGTCTCCCACAAGCTTCCAGCATCCATGTCCGGCTCAGTCTTGTCCAAGCTCCCCTGTATAATCCTACCCATGCTCACGAAGTCTGCTCCCCTGGTGTCTACTACTAATGTATTAGTGAGGTTTTCCTCCCCCCTAGATACAGCAGAAACCAGACCATGGCATGGTCACCACCTGCCAGCAGGCTGCACACCTCAGGCTCCTTATCTGGTCACTGTCTGCTAGGACAACGTCAATATCCGCCTCCTAGTAGGTTCCCCACTGTTGGACCAGGAAGACATCTTGAAAGACATGCATCAGTCTCTGTTCCTGGCCTCCAAGGATGTCATAGTGTCCCAGTCTGCCCCGGCATATTAAGGTCACCCATGACCACCACCCTACCCTTTCAAAGTCACAGTGACCCTTGATGTTCTCAACCAGTTTATCCTCCAGAGCCTCATTTGGACCAATAGAACCTCTGGGGACCTAAATTGATCCAGACCCCAGTGTTCTGTGGGAGGAAATTCTGCAGTATTGTAGTTTTCTGTTGGTGCCTAAATGAGCGTGGGAGGGGCCCTTACTGTGATTGACCGCTCCTGCAGCCAGCAGAACCTTTGAATTGACAAGGGAGATGCTGTGTGTGCTGAGATACAGTGGATCAGTTAGGTTGGAGATTGAAGTGTGAACAGCTTGAGCTTTTGAGCAGCTACTCCCCAGAAGGGTGTAGGGGAATCGTGGGAAGGCCTAACTTGCCTTCCTGCTATCGCGTCTCCTGCTTGAGAACTGCCTTTAGCAGAAGTCGGACTGTCGATTCCAGCCTGGAACTACGGCAGAAAGAAGAAGAAGTGTTCGTGCAACTTGCGATTTGGACGAACTTGCTCCTGAAGCGATCGGCCCAGCTTGTGTGTGAGGTATACTCGGATCAGAAAATTTGCTCAGTAAAGCCGCTGAATTGCAGTCAGACTAAATCCAAACTGTTTTCTGAAGCAGTTATTGCTTTAAGTGTGCTGAATGTGTTTTGTGGGCGAGACCTGCTCTCCACAGAAGAACCTGTTATGTCAGCTGGCAACCGCCAGCAGAAGATCAAGAACTTTGCCAGGCGGATCATCCTGCCTGGGCCCTGCCACTGGCCTGAGGCCATTACTCCATCACCAGAGACTGTCACGGTGAGGGACGGCTTTGGGACCCCGCCCTGCACAGCAACAACATGCAGGTTGCGGCCACCTGGAGGAAAGGCCGCAAAGAGGAGGTGTGTCGAGTCGGCTCTGTTTCCCCATGCTTTCCTGTGATCACCACGAGGTCTACATATCGTCTGCCTTGCAGCAGATTCCTGGTAGCGTGAGTACAATCAGGGTAGCTCCCTGCAACGAAAGCTTAAATCATTTGTGGTACCATCTAATTGTTCCACTTTCTTGAGTTTACAAAGGACTGAGCCAACTGGCTCGGATTACAAATAATCTGGGTGTTTTGCATATTAACTGCTTTTCTCTCCACCAAGGGCCCCAGCATCAGCTGCCTTCTTCTGGGCAATGCCGCTGGCTAGCCAGACTTACCATCCTGGGTACCCAGTGTTGTGTGACTGTCAGGTTGGGACAAAAAGTGCATGCAATCACCGAGCTAAATCAGGTAGCCAATCATTTGCCTAGATTAACGCCCCTTCCTTGTTCACTGCCCCTAAATAAACCCGATTGTCTTGTTTTATGCTTATTTATTTGTATTTCGGATGACACCTTTGAGCCGAGGCTCTTTACAAAGGTTCCACGTCGAGGCAATATGGACAGTAAGGTACAAAACATAACATGATCATTACACTGGAACTACAAAAAAAAAAAAAAAGACAAATAAGGTTACAATAATAGCAGCCAAAGGCATTGTCAAGGAATTGTGTTGCGAGTTATACAGTACAAGTCATAGGCGGCTCAGTGAAGCTTTGTTAGGAGTGGGTTAGTGGGAAAAGAGAAAGAAGAGTGGTGGTGAAGGGGTGGTATGGGAGACAGAGGGTGGGAGGAGGGGAGAAATGGGGAAGGCATTGCGTTGGGTATGTGGTAGATGGGAAACAGCAAGGAAGGAGGAAAGGGGGGGATGAAAAAGAAAAGGAGACAGATTCATCCTGTACCCAGTAATGGGGGGTAGGAGAGGAGGAGGAGCTGAGGCAGTGAGGAGGGATGCTTGAGGGTAGTATGCCTGGAGGGGATTATAAGAAGCAGTCACAGAAGGCACTAGCCATGAGCTTAACCTGGCTAGTGTGCATATTATTAGTTGGGTTACAGTATTAAAATTGTACCGCTGTATTGTTAAACTTATTTTCCAGGGGTCCTCAGGGGACTGCTGAAGACCTAATCCTGGTGGTAAGGGAGACGAGTGTGTGCATATTATTACTGGTCCATACTGTTTGTGAATTCATTACTGTGTCATATACTAGGCCACTAGGAGGGTTGGTGGGTGGTTATAGCTTCCCAGAGGGCTATACCAGAGCAGACAAGCAACCGCAATAGCGTTTCTCTGGGTGAAGGCACCTTATTAGTGAACTCAGGCCCCTCAACCTGTGCATAGCCATACAGGCTGGGGTACTAGCTCTTGGAATAGTGCCACCTAGGGGTTACACTACAAAAAAAGATCTTTGGTTCAAGATACCCTTCTAGTTCCTAAAGCCCAATGAAACATTGACCATAAAAAGCATTTTCATATTCTGTTGCCATTCGCTGGAACTCCTTCCCTGGTGGGATGAACAGTGCTTCTAATGTTGAGGCATGGAAAACTAGAGGCTCAGTGATTGGGGGGGGCATCAAAGTTGAAACTTCCCAAGGGAAGCATGAAAATAATGTGGGAGGGGTTAGATAGAAGGTTGATACCTACAGACTGGGAACATGAGAAATGAGGACTTCCCTTGGGAGTATAAAAACAGAACCTTAGTGTAATGCTTCTCTGTTGTAGTTTAGATTTAAGCCTGGTATATCAATAGATTTTCTTTCCTTATTTGAAATTTATTATACAACATAGGCAATGCAGACATCAGTAATAGTCCACCACATGACTTTTTTCCACTCCCCCAACTCCCCTCCTTAAAATTAACAATACTCTACTTACTGTCCACCTTACTGTAGCAACTGAATTCAATTTCTATTTTTACCTCTTGTGCCTCATCTCTCCTTGCCTCCCTTCCTCCTACACCATCCGCTTATGTCCCCCCTATACCTCGCACTACTTCCCTGCCTAACTCCTTCCGTTCTCTAATATTTCTCCTGCTGACACCCTGCTGCAGCCTTGCTAGACCTCAACCCCTCCAAAGGCAGCTCACTAGATGGTTTGGACCCCAAGCTGTTGTATTTATGTGCTCTGGCCATTGCAGCTCCACTCACTGACCTGCTCAGTCACTCCTTAGCAGCTGCCACTATACCCTCTGTTTGGAAGCATGCCATTGTTCTTCTCCTGCCTGAGGGAGGCGACTCGTCGTCCCCGTCTCACTATCATCCTATATCTCTTCTACCTACCCTTGCCAAACTCCAGTAACACTTGGTCCTCTCCCAACTCCTACCTTTCTGACAGTAACTTCTTCACTCCATTCCAGTCTGGTTTTAGGAAGAACCACTCCACTACCATCTCCCTGAATAGGCTCACTGACTCCATCCTCTCAGGGATGGACAGCGGCCATATCACTTCCACTGTTTTTGTCGACCTTGCAAGGCTTTGACACTGTCTCTCATACCCTCCTTTTAAACACCCAAGTCTTGGCTGGCCTGTCTGACTCGGCCACCGACTGCTTTCAGGCCTACTTGGTAGGAAGTACCCAGTCAGTCAGAATAGCTGACTCTACTTCTCCTCCCCTCCCCATCACACTGGTGTCCCATGACTCAGTCTTGGGCCCTATCTTAGTCTCGATATTCTTAAATGACCTCCCCTCCGCCTGCTCATCCACCTCTCCATATGAATGCTGATGACACTGTCATCTTCACCTCAGGTCAGTCTCCGACCGATGTAGCTACCAGACTTCAGCATGACTTCAGTAAAGTTCAGCACTGGTTTAGCTCCCATCAACTTTCTCTAAATGCAAAAAAGACAGTCTCCATTACCTTTGGCAATAGGCAAAGACTGTCAAGGCTTCCCTCACGCCCCTCCTTCCAAACACTTGACGGGACAGTCCTTGAGGACACAACTACATTTAGGTACCTAGGGGTGTGGCTGAACCAACACCTCACCTTTTCTGGTCCCGTGGATGCCATCCTAGAAAGCTGCCCCCAAACTGGGTGCCCTATACAGGAACCAAAGTAGCCTCCCGCTACCAGCAAGGCGCAAACTTGTCCAGAAGACGATCTTACCCATTTTTGACTACTGCGATGTAGACTACAGTGCTGCTCCTAAGTCTTCCTTAAACAGACTGGACACCCTTTATAACCCCTTCTTTCACTTTATTCTAGAAGCCCCCTCCTTACCCACCACTGCAATCTCTACCACTCCCTGGCCTTTTCCTCTCTTGATGACCGCCGTCACCTCCATTGTGCCAAATCTGTGTCTAAATTTTGGTTTGGCACTCTTCCCCCGCCACCCCCTCACCTCCACTCCTCACTTTCTCCCCTTCCGCCTCCTGCCCATTTTCTAAGATACTACGACTTGCGCTTATTGGCAATCCCACATTGAGCTACTGCAGTCGGCATTGAGAACCTTCTCATATTTCCTAAATTATGGAATGCGCCACTCTTAGATTCAGCCACCTGGGCCCCTCACCGCCCTCCATCTCCTCAGCCTTACTAAACTTCCTGGCTGTAAACTGCACCTGTGAATAAATCTCCACTGAATCTCTTCCCCACTCCATTCCCACATAGATGCTTTATTCTTCTCTCCCCATCCTCCAACCCCTCCTCGCTCCTTCTCCTATAGAGCGCTACACACTACCACCTCCCCATCCTCCTGCCCCCTCCTCAAACCTCCTCTCTCCTCCTCCTCCTCCCTTCTCCTTTTCCCTCTGATCCCCTACCTCCCCACCCTCCCTTCTCCCCTTTTCTCCTCCCCAACCTCCCTGTTGTTCCACCTACTTCTCTCTCTTCCTCTCCTTTCTCATCCTCCTTTCCCTTACTCCCCTTCTCTCGCTCCCCCACCTCCCCTGTTGTTCCACCTACTTCTCTCTCTTCCTCTCCTTTCTCATCCTCCTTTCCCTTACTCCCCTTCTCCCTCCCCAACCTCCCTGTTGTTCCACCTACTTCCCTCTCTTCCTCTCCTTTCTCATCCTCCTTTCCCTTACTCCCCTTCTCTCGCTCCCCACCTCCCTGTTGTTCCCCTACTTCCCTCTCTTCCTCTCCTTTCTCATCCTCCTTTCCCTTACTCCCCTTCTCGCCCCCCACCCCTCCCTGTTGTTCCACCTACTTCCCTCTCTTCCTCTCCTTTCTCATCCTCCTTTCCCTTACTCCCCTTCTCTCGCTCCCCCACCTCCCCTGTTGTTCCACCTACTTCCCTCTCTTCCTCTCCTTTCTCATCCTCCTTTCCCTTACTCCCCCTTCTCTCGCTCCCCCACCTCCCCTGTTGTTCCACCTACTTCTCTCTCTTCCTCTCCTTTGTCGTCCCTGTAAGTATCATGCTTACCTAGCTGTCCTACCTTCGTTCTAGTGCTTTCTCTCTTGCATAAGCTCCTACCTAGCTCACCTACTGCCCTCACGCATACCCTGCTTTCTCCTTGATGTGTCCTTAATTGCTTTTATGCGCCATTGAAGTCATTTGCTTTTTGTAATATTGTAGTTACTAAGATGCACTTATTTGAACTTGTCAAACTATATGCACAAACTGTCACAATGTCCTTGTTCTGTGTCAAATGTGTGATGTAATATGTTAAGCTGTATAGCCCCGGACGCACGAGGCGAGCAACGTGTTGTTCAGTGTGCCTTCCTGGTGAAACATTTCAATAAATAAATAATAAAATAGTCTTGTTTATGGTTGCAACCTGGAGGAGGGCAAGAGAGGTGAAGAAGGGATAAGGGAGGTACAGTTTAAAGAGCACCATTCCTGGCATATTCAGGGCAAGTCCGTGAGAACCCTTACTCCCTCAGAGTTCATCCATAAATAAATCAATAATTTTGAAGCTGGGGCGTGGCCAGCAGCTGAGCAAAAAGCAGCAGCCTACAGAGGCTTTGCAGTTTACAGCAGTGAAACTCTTAAAAACCGCTTCTGAAGTACATGGATGTAAGCAGTTTTAACATCCAAATCAAGAGGACATCGAGTGGAGAACAATTATTATCAAACTGGAATACCTAGCTTACATGGAGTGCAAATATGGGAGCGATCAAATAAGATGGAGGAGCTAGTGGAAAAGGGCCTGGCCAAAGGAGGAACAGCCAGGCAGCCATAAAGCTGCACTGCTGCTTGTACAGATGGAGATCTCACCCACACAAATCATGCCCTGCTAAAAGCCATCAAAGCAATTGACAAAAGGATGTAGGATTTTCAGTCACAAATGAAGGCTACAGACAATGAGATTGGTTCTCTTTCTGGTGAAACCATGAAAGCCACACTTACAGTCATAACAGGACTGATGAAAGAAACTATGATTAAAAAAAAGAGTAGAAAATGTGAAAGATTCCATAAGGGAAATGCACGTCCAAATCCCTGGGTTACCAGAAGGCACAGAGGGTGACAGCCTAAACTCTTTTCTGCAAACGTCGCCCTGCGAACACTATCTTCTCTCTCCGGCCCTTGCCATACTTAAAAGTTATAGGATCACTCAGTGGGGCTCTCAGACAAATACTCTGCAACCACGGACACTGCTGGTAGCACTGAGCATGGTACTTGAGTGGGACTGCATTTTAAGAAAAGCTAAAAAAAAAAAAAAGGGGGGGGGTCCCTCAGAGTGGCAAGGCATTAAGATCCAGCTCTTACCTGACTTCAGCTACGAAACATGCCAGCGGAGGAAGGGATTTGATGGTATATGCACTAGACTACAACAGCTTGGAGTACACCATCTAATGTTGATGTCTGCAAGTTTAAAGATTACATACAGGGGGGAAAAAATATAAATTTTCAGATCCCGAGGATGCAGCTAAAGTGACAAATAAGATTGAAAAGGAGTTCCAGCGCCAGAGCAGCGATGTTGAAGATAAGGAAGAGGATGTTTAATTCAAAATTTTTCTAACAGGATAGTTTGAGCAACTCAAAAGTCTGACCAACTTGATGTTTTAAAGTCTGTATCTTGCCTGGGGACTATTTGTGATCAGAAGGTTGCAGTATGTGGACTGTAGGGTGTTGGACAGTAACATTTTCTGAGTGTGTGATATTGTGGAAATAAGTTCTGGATTTATTTATTTATTTATGTTTACCGGGTAAGTGCACTGATCAGAGGACCGTTTTCAGTCACTACCGGGCCACAAGATGTTAAGCAACAGAGAAGAAACACACCACCACATACAGGAATCTTTAATCTATACTGCAGAGTCACACCTCAGGCACGAGGTGGTGTGGAAAAAAAAGAAATACTGAATAACATAGTAGTACAAAGGCAATGGCAAGGCACACAGAGTGTGAGAGTGGGCCATACATAGCAACAGAAATAACATGAGGTACTGGAGCCACATTTCATGTTGCAGGAGAGCACAATTAGCATTATAAATTATAAATATGATGTGGAGACCAGTTTAGTACAGTCATCAGTAGAGTTGAAAGGGTTCATATAGTTAGTCTCGCGTCAGATTCATGGATTTGAGGCAGCGAGGAAGGAGGGTTATATAGAACTACAGAGGCGAGGAGGGACGAACAGAAGGCAGGGAGGAAAGAAATATGGGCATTAGGGTGCCTTAGAGTTACTTACTGGGTGCAGTGACAGTCAGCAGCTGCTAGGAGCCAGGTTTTCAAAGCCTGTTTGAGAGCAGGTGTGGCGATCTGCAAGCAAAATGGTGATGTCACATGGTGTTTACCAGTGCGCAGCTGTCTTAATTTTATTTGTCTCCCTCTGCTTTCATTTTCCACGCCAGTCAGACACCACCATCATGGAGCAGCAGTGAGTTGGAACTGTGCCCGCTATGGACTGCTGTAGATCTCAGTACTCTTGTTATGACTTTTACAAGTTTTCCTTTTCTGCTGGGACAATAAGTCACGTATACTAATGGACATAGTGTTCAGTTTCTACAGTTCAGAGTAAGAAAAAATGGCTTAAATTTTACAAATTCCTAGATATGATATTTTGCAAATTTTGATCTTATTTTCACAAGGTACATTGTGATTAAATCTGACCTGTGCATGAAGAGAGAATGTGAAAAGATACAAGCTTAATTGATTTATTCACCCAAGTGATAGTTTGAACATGTTCTGTCTGAAATCAGAAATGATCTTGCCTGCTGTATAGTTAGGCGCTCTCTTGAAGTTGCTATCATGGCTTTCACACAATAGCGGAGTTCGAGTGTGTTGTTGATAGGCAGCTCTCCTTTGCTGGGGAGGCGGACTGGAGTCTCCCAGGCTGTTGGCTGCTACAGAGTGGAGGCTTGGTGGTAGCACCAAGCCCAGTGAAACTCAGCGTAACACTGAGTGGGGAAAGAGGCCATCACGGAGCCATGGAAATGCCTGCCTCCCCAGGCATGCATGACCATGGAATAGGAGGAGAAAAAGCAGAAAATGCTATATCTCCCCACTGCCAAAGCAGGTGGGGCGGCAACAGAGAGCAAAAAAAAGTAAAACATACAGACAGTGTTGTCACCCAAACAATACAGTGTCAGAGCTGGTGTATTCAGGCACTTAAGGGTAATTTTAATCGATTTAGGGCAATTGGCAGAAAGACAAAGGTGAATAGTTTAATCTCCCATTACTTTGCCACTCCAAATAGACTGATAACAGGTGTTACAGATGCTGCTGCATGAAATTACTGCTATACTATTTCAGACATCCCACCTAGCGAGCGACACTCAGTACCCGTCATCACATTCTTTAACCACATTCTGCAAACCTCAGGATTGTCCTGTTGTTTTACCGTACACATAAATTGTAACCCCAAATAAAATTCTAGTTACCAATCAGAGATGCCCAGATAGTTATTTTTCTGATCTGGATTACCATCTGTAAATGTATTTATTTATTTAAGAGTTTTACCAGGAAGGCATACTGAGCAGAGTACCACTCTATTCAGATACGTCCTGGGAACAATACATACAATATACAAAGTGAGATAATGGGTACAAGTAATATAACAGCAAGGTTCAACACTATCCAGGGTAGAGCGTGGTACAGGAGTACAGGTGCATAATTACAATGAGAGTTACAAACAGCTGAAAGGAAGAGCCAGGTACAATAGTATAGGGGCTGCTGCATTGCAACCAGTACAGCTATAATGGGGGTTCAACAGGAAAAGTGCAGGGGAACAATTAACTGAGGTAGGAAGGAACAGCAGTGGTACAGAGTAAACCAAGGAGGAGTGGTTGTCATATTGCTGAGAAATGTGCTAGGTAAAGGGGCACGTGGGTGGTGGCGAAATGCACAGATAGTAGACCATTTAGGTGCTGGGAGGATGAGGAAAGTCGAATGAATGGAGGAAAAGTGTGTTCCATAGTTTGGGCATGCAGTAGTTGAAAGCTGCCTGACCTGAGGACAAGGATGAGGAGCTATGTGGAATGTAAAGGAGTCTTGAGTCATTGCAAAAGTGCATGCATAGCATAGCTCCAATATCCAGTATCCAGGCTCATTGGTCAGATTATGGATAATTCAGCTTGGGTTAATTAAGCAATAAGAGCAAGACCAAGGTTATATTAATGGTCTGTTAATCACCTTCTAGGGGTGTACTGTGGCACGAGGTGTAGCTGAGTGCCACATGCCACATAATCCCTAGGAGTGCCTTATTGCTTATTATAATAAAACAGTGTTAAACCTTGTTCAGCATATCGTTAAGCTTCTACATGTATGTTAATAAAAGATTAACATAAGGCTATTAGAATGTTTGCAGCCAATCATAAAATCCATTTCTCAGACCCTTTTTATAATGTAATATATATATATTTACACAATAGGGGTGAGGGATAAACTATTGGATAAATGCATGTATTCTCACAACCGTGCAATAAATTTGTACAGCCGTAGAATAAATGCATTTATCCACACAATCGTCATTTGTCCACATAGTGTAGCGTCACACACAGAAGCGTAACCACTTCACAGTTCACTGCCCACCTTCAAGTGAACATCAGGACCAGAAAACATCCTCTCTACCTACAGATGCCAAGTTCAACCAGATAGAAGGAGAAGTCCAAGAAAGCACACTATGTACCTCCAGAAATAGTTAAATTAGCCAGCATCTCTCTAATCACTGCAGTTAGAGCTGCTCCACCTAATCTGTCTCTACTCTCCCATTATACCCCTTCCTCTTCCTGCTATCCTCTGCATGCACTTCTTGCAGCAATATGCATTATTTGACAATGTCATTCTCTGACTGCATCAAGCCTCTTTACCCTCATTTTAATTTCTCAATTATTAGTTCATTCTGTTGATACCACATGTATTATTGCATCTTCTAGTTGTCCGTTTCTTCATCTTTTTGTACCTATTTGATTATTGTTTTACACTTGCTCTGGACACAAAACCTTTGTAAATGTAAAGGTATTTTGCAATCCTAGAATTTACTAAAGAAATAAAATAAAGCCCAAAACTAAGCTTCTCACATCCCCAACAAAAATAGCCACAGCACCTGAACAGACCCTCAGACACCAAGCGATCCTGAGTCTTCCAAGGTAGTCACTCAACTAATTTTACAATACAATCCACATAGTCGTGACGTCACACACACAGAAACTTAACCACTTCACAGTTCACTGCCCACCTTCAAGTGAACATCAGGACAGAAAACATCCTCTCTACCTACAGATGCCAAGTTCAACCAGATAGAAGAAGTCAAGAAAAAGCACACTATGTACCTCCAGAAATAGTCAAATTAGCCCAGCATCTCTCTAATCGCTGCAGTTGCGACTGCTCCACCTAGTCTGTCTCTACTCTCCCATTACCACCCTTTGCAAACTGTGTGAGAGGCCTTTCGGCACCATGCAATTCTGCTTAAAGTTGGACCAGCATAACATTCTGTGGTGTTTTGCATATGCAGCCCATGATGCTTTGCATTGTGGGGGCATGTGTGATTTGTATTTTCTTTAATTTTACAATGCTGCCATAACAACAAATCACACCCACTAACCCACAAGAACCAATCAACAACTACCCTGCATACAACCTCATGAACACCTGAATATAATAACCAAGGAAAGCAAAGCACCATTACAACCAACCAACCAACCACAGCATACAAACCAGTCCCAATCATAAAACTGCTCAAACCCACAGAAGACCTACACACACAAGATAAACTCCAAAAGTGCCCCAAATATCCACATACAGAAACCAAGATACAACACAAACGCACCATGAAACAATGAGCTCCTGTTGTATAAATCAAATATGTGATGGGTGCTGCTGGAATACACTGTGTATCTGAACTTGTGGAGACTGACTTCGGAAACCATCACTTGCGGCTCCACCACTCGCGAGGTTACCCGAGGTCAATGTCCATTCATCCAGATACACAGTGCAGTCCACTAGTACCCATCACGTATCTATATATTTTTGTAATCATTTTTAGGCTTTTCTGCCGCGACATGGCAGATATTCTGCCATCGGGCTGGGATTTTACTGGCCATCATGGAGCTGAGGCAGAGGGATTTACCCATTAGTTTCCTCAGTGCTGCAACTTTCCAACCCTGTGAGGACCTAGGTCGGAAAGAAGCATGCTGACATGTGCAGTGCCTGAACATGTCTCCATGTCTCCCACTCCTTATGTCTCAGCAGCAGCTGTTCACCCACCTGTACCGTAAGGTGCTGGTAGCACTGTGAGGCAGACAGCCCTCTCTCCCTGGAGGAGGAGAGTATCAACTGGAATGTTTCATCCTCCTGCCCCCAGTGACACACGCCTGTTCCTGAATCCAGTGTCATGAACAGTTGCACTACAGCTACGCCAAGTAATGCAAGACATTTTTGACCAGATACTGACTTGGACACCTGGTTATCAGATCTGGACAAAAATGTTCACTACTGTATCTGAGATACCCAGGCACCATGAATAACTCGGATATCTGTAGTGACACACTTTAAAAGATTTTTTTTGGGGGGAAAAAAAGAACAATAAAAAGGAGTGGGTTAATTGAGCCTCCATTTCCACAGTATTGAAGAAAAAGTCTTTAGAATAGAAGCAGTTTATCATGCAGACAGTGAGGTGTAGTGGTAAGAGAGTAGGCTTGAGAATTATATGAGGCCCAGTTTTGATTCCCATCAGGGCCACTTATTCACTTTGTAACACTGAGCAAGTCACTACTGTACTTCAGTCCATCTCGGCTGTAAAACTGGTTGAAGGCAGGACCATGCTGAAAATAAGATGCTTAATTTCAGACGGGCCTTCCAGGGTAAATAAATTGTAAACAAAATGAAAGTGTGCATAGTATTCATGATTGATGCCATGTTACCGAGTCTGAATGGTTAAGATATGCTATGTTTCCTCCCTGGACAAAGTCTTGCCATCATTTCTAGCTGGTACACTTAACCATGTGCTTTTTGCTGACCTGTGTTTAAAAGGCTATGACATTTCATTTTGTTAAATGTTAATGAAGTGAACAAATTAGGTGCAGGCTATTATTCTACTGAACATTCACACAAACAGCATCCTCTGCATTAGCAGTGCGGCTAGATACCATTTATATTATTGGCTTTCCTCTGTGGGAAATGGCAGCACCATTTTTCATGGCATTTACCTCTGGAGACGAAGAGCCTTCTTCCTTCACAGTGTTTTTTTTTTTTTTTAAATGTCAAACAAAATAGAAAACTAAGGACAACGGCTGTGGTTTTTACTTGTAAACAGTGAGCTAGCAGTGTGACAGAAAACATTCTTCTTTTGCCTTATCGGCATTTCAGGATGTCTGAGAAGCCCTTAGAGTCTCTAGGTACGTTTACTCAGGCTAGGTTTTGGTACTGTTACTGCACCTTTGTGAGAAGTACACCACTGTAGCCACATCCACTGTGTCCCCACAGCAGCTGTGGAGCAGTACATAAGCTGTGGAAATGTTTCAGGCACCCTGGCTCCCCCCAACCCTTGTGTTTTATTTATGTCCCTCTGCTGGCTTCCACCACTTTAAATGCATCACTTCAGGTGGTGTGGAGCATCTACACAGGGACTTAAAACTTTCGGCTCCCCACCACGGTGTCACTGCAGCTGCAACGGACTGACTTGCAAGGTTTACAAACCTGGCTACACTTCTCCTCTGGCAGCAAATCAGCTACTCTGCATCATTCACCCTGGTGAAGAAAGCTTAGTGTAAACGGGCCTTCTGACATCACAAAAACTCTGGAAACTACTGTATAGAAGATTATATTAGCTTTCTGTTCATATTAGCTATATTAGCAGAAAGCAAAGAACCGATAATATAAACAGACTGCTAATATAATCTGCCATGCTAACTGTACTCCAGCAGTAAGCACTGAGTGCTAAATATATCAGGCGCTAATATGTACAACTGGAGACGTCGCGCTAAATATATCAGGCGCTAATATTAACTGCTATACAGTATATTCAGACTGAATTCAACCAATAATGCCAACTTTTCCTGCATTTGCCTGCTCCATATTCTTTACTACTGAGGACATTTGCATGAAAACAGGAACCCCAGTATCTGGCCTTCATCTGTTTTGGCTGCTTCTCTACAAACAGCATCATAAGCCTTTGCTTCTGACATCATAATCATGTCCACGGTAACCAACTGTGATGTCATAGGGTCACGGAGGGGATTATGATGTCACTTGCAGATACCCCAGCCAGAGCAGATTAAGAACAAGTGGCAAAGAATCCTTTTTTTCATGGATAGTTCAGTTAAGTAATAAAATATGAGACAAAGGTAAGTGCATGATATGTAAGTGAAATTGCGTGTACATCCTGTATTTTGTAGACATTATCCCTTTGGTCTCAGATGCTCTTAAACACTCCACCCTGCTCCCTCACCTCACACCTAGAACCATACCTCTCAACTGTCCTTGATAAAGAGGGATATCCCTCATTTTACCCCTCAAAATTGCTCTGTCCCTCGAGAAAAAGTACTGTTCACATGCTGAATGTGCTGTACATTCAGACCTTAATGCACACATGTATAATAGTCTCAGATTCTAACTCAACAATACACTCTATACAGGTCAGCGTAACGCTTTCCACTGTGTTCTCTGCTTGTATCTCCATGTTTGAATATGTGCCCCTCATTATGCGGATCATTGTCCCTCATTTTGAGTGTCTGTGTCCCTCCTTTCAGTGATGAAAGGTTGAGAGGTATGCCTAGAACAAAAAAGATGTGTTGTGCCTGTATTTAAGGCAGCTTTTGTCTAGATTTCCACACCCCTCTAACCCTGGCCCGCCAAGCTCTTCTATTGGGCCTCTACAACTGTGTCATTTTTCCAGCAGTATTTCTAACACTTCAGGATTGTAACAGTGTCAATTTGTATTCCTATGTCCAGGACTCTGTACCACTACTGATTGTATAGCTGTGATCTGTCCCATGACCTGGAACCTTTGTAAAAGAGCCTCGGCTCAAAGGTTATTACCGAAACGTAAATAAATCCAAAAAATAAAAATCAAAAAAATATATCAAGATGATATACTTGAGCAATAATGAACAGACGTGCTAATATTTAATCTACAAAAAAATAATGGTTTCTAGGGACATGGATATGTTGTTCATCCACACTTATTGGCAGGTTCCTTGCCGCTTTAAATCTTGCCGGAAGGTCTTCAAGCTGCCTCCTCCCACCCACCCGGGTGGTAAAACTCTCGGCTCCGCCCTATGGCCTAGATCTTCCTTACGCTTGGAAGCTCAGGTTCCCTCCTTAGCGCTCTACGTTTCGACTGGTTCCTGGAATTTTCGGTCTTCGAAATCAATTGGAGGTTTTTCTGAAACTTAGGTCTTCTTCCTCGCTGCGGCAATGGCTCATTCCCTTCCCGGCCCCGGGAGGCGCCCTGTTAAATCCTCCAAGAGAGACCCGCACTCCATGTGCGTTTTCTGCCTTGCCCTGGATCATGATCCTCAGCTTTGCGAGTTTTGTTGTGCTGTTTTGGCCAGCTCTCTGGAGGACCGAGCGGCCCGTTCAGGGCTCGGACATCCGGTAGTTTTTCCCGCTCCGGAAAATCCCTTGGATCGTCGGGCGTCCGCTCCGGCTGTCTCTGAGCAGCTCGATCCCGCCAGGCAGGGGGCGGCTCCACCTCCCTCTTCCTCGGTTGCGGCGCTTATCCCGTTGTCCTTGGGCTCTACTCATGCAGCTTCATTCAAGGAGCTTCGTCAATCCCTTTCCTCGAAGGGAGAGGGACCCTGGGGACCTCCCCCTCGGCCCAATTCCAAGGTGCCGCAGGCAGGGTCCTGAAGTCGGCCCTGGCAGGGTGGAAAAGTCCCCTCCACGCCCGGCCTACAGTTCGGCCGATCGAGGATGTAGTTTCGACCTCTGGCCTCATGGTGTCCCGTCAGGTCAGCCCGGCCAGGACCCCGTCGGCGTGGCCGAGCCTCTTCTGCGTCATCTGGACTGTCTCCTGCTAGTGCCTTGCAATCCTTGGCAGTTCCCCAGTGGGGGCTGAGGTTCTGCCGGTACCTTCGGGTCGACAGTCCTCGGCCAATTTCTCCGAGCCGAAGGAGGAGCGGGCATGCTCCGCTCCCTCCCAAGCCCGCCCTCGGTTCCCCCGAGGATTCGAGTCTCGGTCCTCCTCTCGGTCTAGCCGCTCACGCCGACCTCGGCATTCTCGGTCGGGGCACCGAGTCAAGTGGCTTTGCCGTTCTTCCTCGTCCCCTCTCGGATGAGGAGTGGCTTCGATGCCGTTGGCGTCGACATTACGAGGAACTTATGTGGCAGCAGCTGTTGTTGTCCAGAAATCAATCGACCCCGATTCATTTTCTGGCTAGTAAGCAGCCGCCGCCCGGTTGGCCGACGCAGCCGCTCGAGGCAGTCGAGGAGCCCTCTTGACGGCCGGTTGCTCATCCAATCCTCGCTGCCCCTCCGCCCTCGGCGGAACCCGGGCCGGGCCATGACCTGTTCCGCAGGTTACTCGGTCCCCTCACTCCCGCCCACCCTCGGCGGATGAAGAGTGACTCAGGCCTGCGGCAGCTTTTCACAGACTCGGAGCCTGAAGTCGGCTCCATTATGTTTCCTAGCAGGGAGGACCCATGGTCTTCCCGGAACATTCTGTGGACGACAGCCCATCGTCCTTTTTGGGTCTGCTCCAGCTCATCTCGGAATTCACCGGGATGCAGCTCGAGCCCGTTTCCAAACGGGCACCTTACCCCCTTACGGAGATTCTGGACCGAAGGGGCTCTCCCTCGGAGGCCTTCCCGGTGGCTGAGGCTATCGTGGGCCCAGCCTGGAGCTCTGGCAGCGGCCTAATTCTCCTGCCTACGCCGGTAGGGTGGCAGGAAGTACCCTGTCCCTGTCGGTTCTCTGCCCGGTTTCTCCGGGCACCCCTCGGCTGAGCGGGTAGTCACCGACAATGTTTTCCAATGTTTGGAAATGCTAGGGATGTGGATAGGCCCCCTGACAAAGAGTCCAGAAGGATGGACTATGTTGGGCACCAAGGTTTGCCCGTGTCCTCCCTAGCCTCTGTCAGGCCAGCTCAAGCGGCACTGATGGCACACTGTTCCCACGCCCTTTTGGGCTCCTGGGCCGAGGTCCTTCCTCATCTCCCAGCCGACCTGCGGACCACGGTCCGGTGGGTTCGGGACCAGGGTAGGGCGGTGGCAAAACAGCAGCTCCAGTCGGCCCTGGATCCGGGCGACTCCTGTGCCAGATCGGTGGCGGCCGCAGTGACCATGTGCCGCAGGGTGTGGCTGAGGTTATCCTCCTTCTCCTTGGAAACCCAGCACGCGTTGGCGGACATTCCCTTCTTGGGGACTGACCTCTTCGGCCCTGGAGTGGAGGGACATATCCAGGGGCCCGAGAAGTCCGATGCCACTCTGGACACTGTCATTCCCGCCCAGAGGGACAAGGGCAACCCTCAGCCTTTGCGTAAGGCCCTTTGCCCCCGACCCCTGCGGCTCGACCGGCCCAGCTCGAGGGCCAGCAGGCATGCGCTGGGCGGCCTGTCGCCAGACCAGCGTCTTCCTCAAAGGAAGCAGGGAAGTAGGAGGCTGAGGCCCCTCAGCCTCTTCCTCCCCAAGCCTGCTCAGTGATGGGCTAGGCTGGCATCCCGGCCCCATCGCCTGCCCAGGTTCCCCATGGGGGGACGGGCTCCGCACCTCTTCCTCTTGGGTGGTGCTAGGGTAAGCCCTGGCGGGTTGCAAACAGGTTTCCCTTTTGAGCCGCATTGCCCCATGGGGATCTTGAGTCACAGACTCTTCCTTCGGTCTGCTGAGCCCGACTTGCTTGGCCCTCTAATTAGAGGTGGGCAGGAAGGTGGTGGGCCTCCTTCTGACCCTGGGTTGTATCCAGGTATTCCTGGCCTCAAGCGGATGGGGGCTTGCGCCCATCCTTCTGCCTCGGATGGTCCCTCTGCAGATCTCCATCCCCAGATCGAGGCGTGCGGCTTCCTCCTGGGCCTCCAGGCGTGCACTCCTCGTTCCGTCCGTTCTTGGGAGACCCCTCCCTTTCCTAGAGGAGGTCTCCCCTACAAGTTTCTGGCCAGGCCCTTGGTTTCTCTGCTCCATAGTTTTCCTGCGGCCAGAAGGGTCGGGCGCCCACCCTGGATGTGACCTGATTAAACCCTTCCAGGCTTAGACTGGTCTCCCTTACCAGAAGCCACGTTGGAACTCGTGCCTTAGCGGGTGAGGGCTTCTCCGGGACTAGGCTCGACTCTTGAGTCCGAGCTCGGCTCCGGGCGGACAGGCTGAGGTTCTTCCTCCCTTACCCAGTCAGGTTGGCGGATGGTGTGCCCTGCCGGGACCTCCTGCACCTTCTGGGCCTCATGGCGGCCTTCCCCTGTGGGATGGGCCAGCTAGCGGTCACAGCGCTGCGTTCCTTGGACCAGTTCGTGACTACAGCCCAGGAGTTTAGGGAACGCTCCCCTTCGGACCATTCCAACTCCTGCAGGAGAACATCCTGTTCGTCCCCCCTGAGTCAGTGGTCTTCTCCGACCGATGCTTCTCGGATGGGTGGGGCTGCCCATCTAGGGGAATACAGAGTGCTTCACCTCTGTTCCTCTCGGGAGTCCCGATGTCCTCCCTACCCGCTGGAGCTCCAGGCGGTCCGCTTAGCTTGCACCGCTCGCTCCGTTTGTGCGGGGTCTAGTGGTTTTAGTCCATGCGGACAGCACCACAACCATGTGCTACCTACCCTGCCAGGTTTGGTCGAACCCCTTGCCTTGGCGTAAGGAGGTTCTCCGCATTGGGTTTATTGCAGTCGGAGGCGGGTCCCCAGCCATCTGATGGCAGGAGCCTCCAATTCCCCGGCTGCTGCCCTAAGCCGGACATAGGCTGCGCCTCACGAGTGGTCTTCCCTGCCGGAGGTAGCACAGGATCTTCTCCCTCCTCCCTCCAGGGAGAATACGAGGCCAAGACTGTTTTATGCCCGCCCCCTCAGCAAGGTCTGCTGTAGGGGATGCAGTCGGGGCCACGGACCCCGGGCCCTTCCGCGCCTCTCCCCCATTCCCTTGACCTACGGGCAAGACAAGGAGGGACTTGGTGCAGGTGATGCTGGTAGCCCCAGACTGGATTGCCAGCTCTGGTATCCTAGCTCTCCTCAGTCTCAGCCACAGGCTCCAGAGGCGGCTTCTAGTCCGCCCGGTCCTGATCTCTTTTTCAGAGGAAGGTTTTCCATCTGGACCTTCAATCCCTACACCTATAGGCCCGGCCCCTGTGCGGCTAGGGGCTAGGCCTAGGGTCCTTCGGCAAAATCCTCGACGTTTCGAGGCGTCCTGCCAGAAGTCAGCCAAAATGCTTGCCCTCATTGGAAGAGTTCTCCATTGGATGATGGGATAGGGCCTGGCCCTCTCCCATCCCTGGGCGAGCGTTTCGGACCATCTGCGTCCGTTCTTTGAATTAGGGCTTCGGCCGACGACCCTCTGGGTGCTTCTGTGGGTCACCCCTGTCTTCCGGGCACGGGCTGGATGGCAGTCGGTGGTGCAGAAAAGGTGGTCTGGCACTTCTAGGCCTCGATCACACCCCCTCCCTTTTTTGGGGGGGAGAGTATCCCCATTTCTGTGGGATCCTTGCTGGTATAGGCTTAGTTCACGGGCAAGTCGTTCGAACCTTTTGCACAGGAGCGAGTTTCCCCACCTGTTGTGGAAGAACACCTTCTTGGGGCCACCCTGCCATCCAGAAGGAGGGGAGAGTTCCAGGCGCTCCTTTGAATCTCCCTATCTGGTCTTCCACAGGGACAAGGTTGTCCTGCGCCCCACCCGAAGTCCTTCCGAAAGCGGTGGCGGAGTCTTCCCTATAGGGGTATTGCTTCTGCCAGGGTTCATCCCCATTCACACCTCGGAGGCCGTATATGGGTTCCATGGGACCTCATTTAACGCTCACCTACCGAGTGTAGGGCTGAAGTTCGGGAGAGTTCACCAGCTGTTTGTCATCTACGCTGAAGCCGCATCTGGCAGACCTGTAGCCAAGCGGATGATGAGCGGGCGGGTCACCCCCTGCATAGGTCTCGGTATAGGTGGGCGGGCATGGAGCCTCAGAGGGATAAGTGCTCATTTTTACCCGCCTTCCGCTTCATCTGTGGCTGCTTCGAGGATACCCGGTCCAGGATATCCGCGGGGCTTCCCGGAAGCAGGCTATTCCGTTCCCCTTCCACATCGACCTTGGGTCCACGCCGGGTGCTGGTCGGGGCCTCGGTTCTCCAGTCTTTCTACCTAGAGAAGTAGGAGTGCGCCCTCCCTCCTCCCGGAGAACTGCTGAGTCTGCCAGTAAGTGTGGATGAACAACATATCCATGTCCCTGAAGTACAGGTTACTCACCCTGTAACAGGAGTTCTAGGAATGGTATATGTTGTTCATCCTGACTCCCGACCTCCCCGGCTTCGGCGCATAACCTGGCTTCCAGCGGGCTAGATCTGGTGTCATGGGGTGGAGCCAAGAGTTTTACCACCCGGGTGGGTGGGAGGAGCTAGCTTGAAGACCTTCCGGCAAGATTTAAAGCGGCAAGGAACCTGCCAATAAGTGTGGATGAACAACATATACCATTCCTAGAACTCCTGTTACAGGTGAGTAACCTGTATATTTTGTCTAGGTGAAATAACAGTAAAGAAGCAGGAATTTCAAATGCTGCTCTGATTTAAAAAAAAAATTTTAAAAGTGAAAAACAAGCTTGGTTCTCACACCTCTTGGGTAGAATGTTGTAATCAGTTTATTGGTAAGTAAAATTGTGAGGAAATCTCTCATTATTTTTGAACTTCTTTATTTCATATCCAGAATAAGTGGTCGCGTCCAGTACCATCCATGAGTGCAACATAGACATCCGTTGTACGTCTCTATTCAACCTGAGGTCCCAATAAGTGACCAGCACTCAGAGAGCAGAAACCTCTCTTTTACAATTGCGACCAAAAAGGATGTACATACACAGGTACAGAAAAACATACATTTCAATTCAGAAATGTGTCAAACAGTCCTTAAAAGTTAATCTAAAATATTCACAGTGGCTGTACAATAATAGCTGAGTTAACAAGGCTTTAAAAGGAGTCCTATACAATAAACAAGTTACAATTGTCAATTTATTTGGAGTTGTATTCAAGCTTGCAGGGCTGATGCAGACAATAAGAGGGCACCATTTTTTATTTTTTTTTTTTAAATATAACATATTTTCTAGGAACATGGATATGATGTACTATCCACACGTCTGGCAGCGTTTCTTTCCCCTTTAAATACTGCTGGAATATCTTAAGACTGGCTCCTCCCACGTACCCAGGTGGTATTTCCCTCGGCACCGCCATGACCGCAGATCTTCCTTTCGTCTGGAAGAAGAAGGTTCCCTCCTTACCGTTCTCTGCGCTGAGTAGGCCCTTCACTTCAAAACATTTGAAAACGACTTTCGTCTTCAAGATGGACGACTCCAACTCGGCGCCGGGTTTTAGCGATGTGAGTGTGGGCAGAAGATGTTCCAGACGAACCCACACAACTTGTGCGTATACTTCCTAGGCCATGAACATGATCCCCAGGCATGTGGCCTGTGTCGCACCTTGCATTCCAGTACTCTGGCACACCAGCATGCTAGGCTACTTTTTTTTTTTTTTTTGTGTTATATTTTTTGACTCCTCCCTACGTGCTCCACTTCAGCCTCTACTTCAGGCTCGCCAATGCTTGCTCTGGTCCATCCACCCTTCAATCCTTCGGGCCCACATAGCAGCCAACCCCAGGATAACCCAGAGTTAATCTTCTCTGGATGGGCCCTCCTCCTGCAAGGAGGAATGCACCAACCCAGTGCTTGCCAGCTCCACACTTGGCCCCGGGGTGCTGCTGGGATGGAGGACTTGGCAGGACCTAGATGGCACCAGAGAGCAGGGCAGCTGTCATCCAGCTGAAAGTGGGGCGGTAGTTATGCTTTTCTGGTGCGTTCCCTGACGTGTGTCTGCTGTTTTCCTGGTCTCCACCAGGGGCCACCACAGCACGGCATCAACCCACTATCCACCCCAAGAGAGGAGAGCAGTCCTACGGACACTCGATCCTCTCCTTCCCCTGTCAGCCCCCGGCATCTCGAGTCTGTTCCAGAACCTGGGTCACCCACGTGGGCTGAGGTAAGGTACCAGCACCTCAGCCCTCTATGCCACCGGGCCAGCCAGGCTACTTTTAAGGCACCCAAATGAACGGGACCCTCCTGTTCGATCAAAAGATGCCTAACTGGTGGTCTCCATGGCTGCATGGAGCACAGAACAGCTTGCGACATATGAAGAGGCGGCAGCTCAGGCTGTGGAGAATGCCGTTTTGGCCTTTGTGCTGCTTTCCTTTGGCACCACCTTCAGGGGGGCATTTAAGGATTTGTGCCAGTCCCTTCCCACTTTTGGGCAGGGCCCCTCTAAGGGCACGAATTCTTCAGAAAAAGGCACTAAAAAGAAGTCTCGTCATCGATCATCTGATTGCGAGCGCTCTCGGGCCACTGATTCACGCACTTTTCTGGAGGTTTCGACTGTGGTCGATCCTTTGATCCAGGCCGCTGGCTCCATGGTCTCCCCATCAGGCCAGTCGGTCAAGATGGCTGTTGACCAACCTGTCAAGATTTTTCTTGACAGTTGGCACGCTGTCACAGAACAAGGTGGATGCCCCAGTTTCTAGGATTCGGGTCCTACCTGTAACGTCTCAGGGTGGGTTGGACCAGCCAGCTCATCTGGTCCCTAACCCTGGGGATCTAAATACCCCGAAGGATCCTCGGCTTTTGTCGGTTCCCTCCGAGTCTCACCATTTGCGTTCCACAAAGGTCGAGGTCATGATTCCGAAGTATGGGTTCGAGCAGCCCATGCTGCCATTGACGTTACCGCTCTCAGCATTCTGGCAAGTGAAACTACCACTATTCTTCTTCCTCCTCGGACAAGGAGAGGCTCTATCGCAAAATGTGCCAGCGCTACAAAGAACTCATGTGGCATCAGCCCATGTTGGCCGGGGTTAAGCTGGTTCTGTCCCCTACCCTGGCCCTTCAGTGGCTCCCGCCACCTAAGCCACAGCCTACTTCGGCTTGGCCGGTTCTGGCTCGTGCTCTTCCGGCCTCTCCATCTATCCAAGTGGAGCTGCTGCCTAAGCAGCCAAAGGAAGGTCCCCTCCTAAGGATGCCCGTATTGCGTCTGGGCTTCCTTATTGGCTGTTGGTCACACCAACAGACCCCGTAGTGTCAGTGGGGACTCTGGTGGTCGACAGCTTTTTGACAGATCTCAGAGTCTAAGGGCTGCTCCTTGCATTCCCGGATGCCGAGTGGGGGAGGATGTGTCAATGGAGCATGGTCCCACTTCTTTTGGGGGTCTGCTCCATTTAATCTCAGAATCTATGGGACTTCAGATGGAGCCTGTCCAAAAATGGGCTGAATACTCTTTGACCGAAATTTTCGACCAGTAAGACTCCCCTTGGGTAGCCTTCCCATTCGTTGAGGTTATTCTTGGCCACGCTATGAAGATTTGGCAGCACCCGGCTTCTTGCCCTGTGCCATTGGCCCATATGGCCTGCAAGTATGCAGTCCCCATGGATTCCTTGTCGGGTTTCACTGAACATTCCTCAGCCGAGGGTCTGGTGGCCAACTCTGTTTTTCGGCATAGCAGCAATGTCTTCGCGTGACTTTCAGCTGGCAGATTCCACTTTTTTGATGGCCCACTTCACTCATGCTCTGTGTGGCACTCTCAAGTGAGGTGGTTCCCCAGCTCGTGGCTGACTTAGACCACAGTCAAGCAAGTCTGGGATGAGGGATGAGCAGTGGCTAAGCAGCTGCTCCAGACGGCCATGGAAATCGGCAACTCCTGCACCTGGTCTGTGGCTGCCATGGTAACCATGCACTGCGGGGCTTGACTGAGGCTCTCTACCTTTACGACAGATATGCAGTACAAGTTTGTGGATGTCCCCTTCCTGGGCACTGACTTATTCAGGTCGGGGGTGGAAGGACACCTTACTCGCATTGAGAAGTCCAGTGCCATCCTGAACTGTTACCTCTGCCCAGAGGGATCCCAAGGGCTCTAAGCTCCAAAGGAAGAAGCCCTTTGGCCCCTCTCTGTCCCTGCACCCAAGCCATCCCAGACCCCCAGCTGGACAGCAGGCCCAGGCTTGCATCCTTGACCAAAGTTGGTTGTTTTGGTCATCCGAAAGCCAGGTGGTCAAGGCCCCACTGCTTCTTCAGCCAGTCCCTCCTCCGCTTCCAAGCCTGACCGGTGATGAGGGAGGGGGGTGCCTTCCCCATGCCTATTCTAACTCCCTTGCATCTTCGCTTCATCACTTCCTTTCCATCTGGTCTGCTGTCACCATGGACAGGTGGGTTCCTGAGGTGGTCTGTCAGGGTCTGCCTCTAGAGTTCGAGGCTTACCCGCCTTACCGAGCCTGACAGGAGAACATGGTATCTGCCCATATGCTGTTAGCCCTTCGGGAAGACGCCACCAAGCTCTTCCAGAAGGATGTAGTGGCTCAAGTCCTGGACCCTCCAGTAAGCCCAGGGTTTGTCTCCAGGTACCTCCTGGTGTCAAAGCGGATGGGGGGCTGGTGCCCCATCTTAGATCTGCACGTCCTGAACAAATTTCTGTGGTCATGCACTTTCAGGATGGTCACTGTGTCTCAGATAATTCCATCTCATGAGCAGAACATGTGATTCTGCTCCCTGGATCTGTGGAAAGTGTTCTTCCACGTCCTCATCTGTCTGTCCCGCCACTGGTTCCTGCAGTTCCGTGCAGAAGGAGTTCTCTACAAGTTCCATGCCATGCCCTTCGTGCTCTCCACAGCCCCCAGGGTTTTCACCAAGTGCATTGCAGTTGTGGCAGCCTACCTAAGGCGCTGAGGGGTCCGGATGTACCCCTACCTGGACGACTGGCTTATAGTGGGTCCCTCCAGGGCAGATGTAGAGTGGTCCAGAGATCTGGCCCTCCAAGGCAAAGTTTATTTATACGGTGCCAATTCCCAGAGGCTCTGGGCACCTTACATAAAACAAATAGGGTGGTCCAATAAAAAGCATACATTATAGAAAGACAATCGGTTAAAACAATAAAATCTTCTAATTCAACAGTTGCAGCAGTTTAACTAAGCCTAATAGCTTCTTAGGACCGGTCAGATCAATTCAGTAGGGAAAACCATAGAAAACAGATAGGCCTTCAAACCATTCTTAAACTTCTTGACCAATGGGGCCTCCTGGAGAACAGCTGGCAAAGTGTTCCATAGGACCGGTCCGGCGACACTAAAGGCCTGGTTGCCAGTCCTAGGAATTTCAAGGAGGCCACTGGTCAAGGAGTGGAGGGAGTGGGTTGAGGTGGCAGGTGTTGGGAAATCAGCCAGGTAGCCAAGGCCAAGTCCATGTAGGGCCTTTTAGGCAAGTAAGCTCACCTTGAAGATGACCCTCCACCTGACTGACAGCCAATGTAGAGCATGCAGCACCGGGGTCACATGGCTGAACCTAGAAAGGCCAGTCAGCAACCTGGCGGCTGCATTCTGCACCAACTGCAGTCAGTGGAGGGTACCTCCAGAGACCCCGAAGTAAATAGCATTACAGTAATCCAGCCTAGATGTCACGAAAGCATGTAACATTGTGGGCAGGTCCTCATGCGGGACTAGGGGTTTGATTCTAGCAATGTTCCTCAAATGATAAAAAACACTTTGGACAACAGCCAACACATGTGCTTCCAGGGTCAGTCTGTCATCCAGGATCACGCCAAGATCTTGAACCCTAGAGGAAGCCATCAATGGCATAGATCCCAAGGATAAGCCAGTGACTGCATCTGAAGCATTCCTATCACACTCTCCTCTCGGCTCAATCACTAGGACCGCTGTTTTGTCCGCGTTTAGTTGCAGCCAGCTGGAGGACATCCAATCATTGATCTCAGCCAGGCAGCTGTTATACACTTCAACAGCATTCGATGTTCCAGGGGCAAAGGACAAGTACAATTGGGTATCATCTGCACAACAGTGAAAACCCACATTGTACTGCCTAATGAGGTCACCCAGGGGCAGCATATACACTGCAAATAACATCAGCGATAAGATCGACCCCTGAGGTACTCCACACGGCAGGAGCTTTGGGGGGAGGAGAAATTCACCATCACCACGACTGCCTCCTGCCAGCGAGATAGGACTCAAACCAGCTGATGACAGTGTCGGTGAGTCCAGAGTACTCTCTAAGGTGATCAAGAAGCACAATGTGATCTATAGACCTGCTCACCCCTTGGCCTCCTGATGAACAAGGCCAAGTTGGAGCTCATACCTTTGCAGGTGATATAGTTCATTGGGGCGGAGCTCGACTCTTTACCGAGTCAGGGCTTGGCTTCTGGTGGACTGGGTGGAGGCTGTCTCCTTCTTTGTCCAGTCATTTCAGGTTGAGCATTTGCAACCTTCTTGGGACTTCGTGCACCTCCTAGCATACATGGTGGCATGCACCAGCGCGGTCCATTTGGTCTGTTGGAGAATGTGCTCTCTATAGTGGGAGCTTGCCTGTCAATGGTCTTGATGCCAGGTCTATTTCAACCAGCCAGTTACTGTGACCCAGCTGATGTGGGATGCTCTTCAGTGGTAGTTGGTGCCAGAACATCTGCAGGAATAGAACCTTTTGTCCACCAAGAGCCGATGGTCATCCTCACAACTGATGCCTCCCTGAAGGCCTGGGGTGCCCATCTGGGGGAGCACAGAGTCCACAGACTCTGGATCCCCGAGGAGTCCCGATGCCATATCAGCCTGCTGGATCTTCAGGCAGTCTGGTTAGTACTGATGGCCTTTGCTCCACACATTCAGGGTCGAGTTGTTCAGATCCGGGCTGATAACACCATGACCATGTACAGCCTGAGTAAACATAGCAGGATGCACCCCCTTCCTCTGTGCAGGGAAGCTGTCTGCATCTGCACCCTCGTGCTGAGCCTGGACGATGATCTTCTGGCCATCCATGTGGCCAGCATCTCCAGCCAGCTGGCGGACGCCCTCAGCTGTGTGGATGAGGCGTCTCACGAGTGTTCTCTCTATCCAGAGGTAGTACTCAGCCTGTTCTCTTGCTGGGGCACAACTCTGGTGGATCTGTTTGTCTCCAGGGAGAAGGCAAAGCTGAGGCTGTATTGTGCCCACCCCCTCCCTGAACCCAAGGCCTCCTCTATGCCTTCCCTCCGTTTCCTCTGATCCACCAAGTGCTGATCAAAGTCAGGAGGGACAAGTCAAGGATGATCCTGGTGGCTCTGGACTGGCCCCACAGCAGTAGGCTCCCATGGCATCTCCCTCTCTGCTCAGACCTGCTCTTTTGCAGTCAGGGGAAGGTATTCCATCCTGATCTTCAATCCCTGCAGCTGACAGCCTGGTTCCTGAGTGGCTAGAGTTCCAGACTTTGGGCCTCTTGGTAGATATCCTTACACTGGTCGAGGCTTCTCAGAAGGAGCTGACCTGAAAATGCTATGCCTCCAAATAGAAGAGGTTCTCCATTTGGTGCCAGGGCAAGGTGCTTGACCCTTTATCTTCTCCTGTAACTAGGATTCACGATTTCCTTTGGTCCCTCTCCCAGTTGGGCCTTCTGTCGACAACTCTTAAGGTGCACCTGGCAGCCATCTCTGCATACCATATGCGGGCTGATATGCAGTGGGTGGCACAGGAGAAGGTGGTCTGGCTCTTCTTCAAAGGCCTCAACCACATTTCTTCTCCGGTGCATGAGCCACCACCACCTTGTGACTTATTGCTGATGTTGGCAAAGCTCATAGGCAGGCCATTTGAACTGATGCACAGGTGTGACATGTCTCACCTGTCGTGGAAGACCGCCTTCCTGGTGACTTATCACGTCAGCCAGAAGGATCAGTGAGCTCCAGGCACTCTTGGTGGAGTCTCCTTGCCTGGTCTTCCACAGGGACAATGTTGTCCTTTGCCCCAGTGTGAAGTTCCTCCCGAAGGTTGTGTCTGAGATTTACCTTAACCAGGTTGTGAATTTCCTGGTGTACTTCACCAGCCACGCCTTGGAGCACAGGCTCCATACTTTGGACTATAAGGAGCACACGGCTGGAGTTTGGGAAGAGGTTCGCCAGCCTTTTGTTACCTACTCTAAAGCTGCACCTGGCAGACCAGCAGCAATGCAGACGATTGGAAGGTGGATTCTATCCTGCATCGACCTCTGCTACAGGTTGGCAGGTAGGGAGCCTTCTGTAGGGCTCATACCACTGCCTCAGTGGCTACTTCCACGGATGCTCCTATTCAGAAAATCTGCCAGGCTGCTACCTGAAAGTCAGCACACACCTTCATTTCCTACTACCACATTGACATTGAGTCACGTCGGGATGCTGGTTTGGGGGCCTCAGTTCTCCAATCTCTGTTCCCTAAATAGAGTGTGTGTGCCTTGCCCCCACCTCCTGGAGAACTGCTAGGAGTCTGCCAGACGTGTGGATAGTACCTCATATCCACATCTCTAGAAAAACAGGTTACTCACCTGTAACAGTAGTTCTAGGAGTGATATGTGATATACATCCACACTGATCCACCTGACCTCCCCTGGCATGTGGCACGTGGGTCTTGCTTCCAGCGGGTAAACTCTGATGTCACGGGGTGGTGCCGAGGCAGTTACACCTGGGTGGATGGGAGGAGTCAGCTTGAAGATGTTCTGGCAGGATTTAAAGGGGAAAGGAGCAGTGCCAGAAGTGTGGATGTACATCATGGACCACTCCTAGAATTACTGCTACAGGTGAGTAACCTGTTTTTATCTCCCACTGCCAGAAGTGGTCGGTGGCAGTTATACCAACCATCCGTGCTTCGTCCCCCCTCCAACTGTCAAGGATCATGCTGCACGGCAGTGGGGGCCTTGTTTTTACCTTGTTTTCTGTATTGCTGTTTCCCCAAAACCCCAACCCCTGAGGACGTCAGCACGAAGAATGCGAGTCCAGGTTGTAGACGTGCAGGCGCATGTCTCAGTCAAGCGCCTAATGACATCCTCCAGTCCCCACACTGTGAGTCCCGTGCCGCCGCCCATGCATCCACAGGTGGTGGTAACGGGGCGATGTGACAGACCACAAGCGTCCGATGGGATACTCAGACCTCCTCCCCCGGTGACCCAGGCTTATTCCTGAACCTGGGTCATTGTGGGAAGTAGCGCCTTTGCTGCCCCAATGGGTCTGCTGAGAGGGCACCAGATTTTGTATGAAATTTTGGAATAGTGTGTTTAAATAAGTCATTACAGAGGGCACCAGATTGTGTGTTTAAATAAGTCATTAGACTTAAAACCATGATCGGCTTTATTATCATGCTTCACTCTTGTGCTTTATGATGTCACTGTTCCTACTCCGTATGAGAAACAGCTGGTTCTTCACAGTGGGGGGTTCGATATTCCGTATATGGCATACAGAGCAGGGAGATGAAATCGAAGGAAGGTGGTGATAGCCAACTCTTTAGGGTTTTCAGGAAGTTGCTAACATAACAAAACATGCCAAGGGTATTGATAATTTCTTGGAACTCCATGAAGAGCGGAATTCACTTTGAAGTGGCTCAGTTGGCTTTTATTTTTTTTGAGTCGTTTTCAAGTGCTTTGTGACGAAGGCTTTTGAAGAAACTGATCTCTGCAGCTGCATCTACACATGCCGTCTGGTTGCTAGACTGTAGTCTGTAGGTGCGATGCAGTGCCCCAAACCTCCTGGAAGTTCTGGGGTTGTCCCATACTTTGAATCAAGTCACAGTGGCAAATGTAGACAGCCAGAGTGGTGACATATTGTGGCCACTTTACAGCCTTCTGTGGTATAAAGTGCAGACAAATATGTGGAGGCAGCACAGTCTAGTAGCTGGAGCCTAGGAGACCTGGGTTCAAATCCCACAACAGACACCTGATTAAAACTAGTACTTCAGTCCCACCTAAATATAAGAATCAATAAAAAGCAGGACCCCACTGAAAATGAATTATCACATCTCTGCAAGGCAATTTTTGGTAGATAAATTGTAAAATAACAACGGAAAAAAAGGCTGGAAATGAGCACCAGTGGTAAATGTAATAAGAGAATTTGCCGTCTATAAAATATGGGGTGGCAGGGGAGGTGGGAGGGTCCATGGGAAAGGGGGAATTAAAAAAAAAATTAATAATACTAGAAATGCCACAAGAATGACGGCACTGGCACTCTCTGATCCTGCCCCATGTGGATCCCCGTCAGCCTCAGTGGCGAGAGTAAAGTTGGATGGTACAGGGAGGTCATCAAGGATACACCTAGATGGATGGCCTAGGCTTCAGACCAGGGACAAACTGCTGTGTTTACAGATATATATTTCTATATGTATGTATATGTATTTCTATATGTGTGTGTGTGTGTGTATGTGTATATATATATATATATATATATACATATATTTATGTATATTTAAAGCAGTCAGATCAATTGATGATGGTGAAACAGGTACAAACACACATGCATGCACACACACTCATCTAGAGGCAACTTAAATTTACTTTGACTATGGGTGCTAGGAGGAGGAAACGCGGTGGGGGGAGCTAAAGTAATTTTCATAGGAGATCTTTGAGTGACTGCCAAATTCAGTTACTTGAGCATTGAAAATATTCTCTGTAACCCACCCATTGGGTTATTCTTGCCTTGGGCCCTTCACTGGGATTACCGTTCTTTAAATAACCTTCTCGGTACTAAGGGTAGACTCCCTGATTCTCAGCTCTGTTCTAGCCTTTTCCTGACCCACGGAGCTCATGTTACTAAATTAGTGTGCTGACATTCCTGCTGTCTTACAGGCAGCCTGGGAGATGAAACAACCTGAAGGCCAGGGGTTGTCTGCCTGCTGCTAACAATAGGGGTGATATCATCCTCATTGGAGTTCAGTAAATCAATAAAGGAAGCCTAACGTTTTTAGCACAGTGCACTGTAATGACAAAAGAGTCGAACCTCTCTTGCAGTCTAGTGCTTTGTGTATGTGGTGGTGTATAATTTAATAGATGCCTTATGCACCGATCCTTCAGAAGCATTACTGGAAACTGCTTCCTAAAAACAAAGCGTGTGCATTATGTGACTGTGTGTGTTAGAAGTGTGTGCTGTTATATTAACAGCATATACATGTGTGTGTGAGCGTGCACACATGGTGTGTACAGTGTGTGCCTATATGTGTTTGAAGTGTGTAACATTATTATGAATGAGATGTGTATGTGTGTGGTGTGCTATATGTGACTATGTGTTCAAAGTGTGCACTGTATATAAACGAGGTGTATATGATTGTATGTGTGGTGTGTGCCATTCTGTGTGTTAGAAGTATGAGCTTTTCTAAAAGCGAGGTGTGTTTGCATGTATGTGTGGAAGAAGTGTGGACTGTTAAATAAACAAGATGTATATGTGTGTTAGAAGTGTGCACTGTTATATAAATAAGGGGGGGGGCCACTGAAATTCTCAGTAACCTGTAGCTACAGTGTATCCCAGTTTGGGCTACATTTGTACTTTTTTTCTTTTAACTCATCAAATAACTCTGTTACCTAGGGGCCCGAAGTTCGATGGATCTGTGCATCCGTTGCAGTTGGAGCAGCGTGTTTACATGCCATCAAACAAAGGGAGAGGGTCGGGGGGGGGCAGCTGCTGCATAAGGGTTGTTCGCTGCACAATCGAGCAGACTTTATAGACCATAAAGCCTTTATCTGCTAGCAGTTTTGTATGTTTGTAACAAAGGCCTGTGATGGTACGCAATCCTACAAAAACAGGGATCGTTCAGTGCCACAACAGAGCCGTACACAATGCTCCCCTTGCTGCTTACACTGAAAACTTGCATCATTACAACTCATCTGCACCTCTTGAAATGATGTAGATCAGGTAGTGTAAACAGGCCTAAAATCATTGCAGGAGGTGGGCTCAGGAGCACAATATTACCAGATGGAATTAACTGATTAATTTAATTCAATTCAATTCATCTTTATTTTTAAAAGGCGCTTTTCTTAAAATCAAAGCGCCTGTACAAAGTCACAAAATAAATACAATAAATTAAAAACTAATATAAGTCCTTAAAAGCTATACTAAAAAGGTGGGTTTTCAAAGCTCCCTTAAAACTAAGGACGGTCGGGCAATCTCGCACCTGACGAGGTAGAGAATTCCACAGGGTAGGTGCCATAAAACTAAACGATCTAGCACTTGATGTTTTCAAATGAACCCTGGAAATCTCTAGCAATCCCTCGTCAGTGGATCGGCGGGAGGAATTGTAGGAGCAAAGGAGCTCTTTCAGGTAGGTAGGTCCCAGATCACGTAGGGCTTTATAGGTCAGTAAACCGACCTTGAAGGTGATTCGCCAAAACACTGGCAGCCAGTGCAGTCCGCGAAGCACAGGCATTATAGATCCAGTCAACAACCTGGCTGCCGCATTCTGCACTAGCTGCAGACGGCGAAGTTCAACCCCCGATAACCCTAGGTATAAGGAATTACAGTAGTCAAGACGGGAGGTAACGAACGTGGATCAATGTTGGAAGGTCCTCTGGAGGAACCAGGTGCTTCACCTGCCCAATATTCCTCCAGATGAAAAAGGAAGTTTTGACAACCACTGAGCACCTGAGATTTAAGTGTCGATGTGCGTCAATTATACGCAAGATTCCGCACCTGATCTGAGGTTCGTCAGTTGAACACCTCAAGCCATAAGCCTGAGGGTGATCCCTCCGGCAGACCCGCCTCATAGCGACCTTTGTCCACAACCAACACCTCAGTTTTCTCCAGGTTTAACCTCAGCCAACTCCCATTCATCCAGTCTTGGATTTCTTCAAGGCAGTTATTAAATACCGACAAGGCAGCGTCCTGGCCGGGTGCAAAAGACATATACAGCTAGGTATCATCTGCGTAGCAGTGAAAACCCAAACCGTATCGTCTAATAATCGCCCCCAACGATAGCATATACACTGAAAACAACATAGGTGCTAAAATAGAACCCTGCGGTACCCCGCAGGGTAGGGAGAATGATGCTGAGGAAAAAATTCCCGACACCACTCTCTGAGTCCTACCCTCGAGGTAAGATTGAAACCATCTGAGGACCGTACCAGACAGTCCACAGACTGACCGCAGACGCTCCAACAGCACACCATGGTCAGCGGTGTCAAACACTGCAGAGAGATCAAGTAGTACCAGATGGATCGGGTCCTACCGATCTCGCTATTGAGGTCATTTAGTACTTAGAATACGCTGTCTCGGTACTATGCCTTTTCCTAAATCCAGACTGAGAGAATCATAGATATTGTTGTTGGTCAGATGATCTCCAACTGCATCACGACCACTTTCTCAATAACTTTACCCACAAAGGTAAGTTAGAGACTAGCCTGTAATTTGCTAGACAATCTGGATCTAAGGAGGATTTCTTTAATAGAGCAACTATAGCCTCTTTAAGGGATCTGAAAAATCCCCTCTCCAAAGACTTCCAGAGCATCAAAGCTAGGACTAGGCCGATCTTATCCACACAACCCACTAAAAGGTGTGTAGGGGCCAGGGTCCAAATCACAGCTCACAGTCGTCAGTGCTCGAATGATCATCACAACATCATTGATTGTGGGAAGGAAGTCAGACTCATCTAAACTGGGTGTTCGACATCTCCTGTAGACCACCGTCGCTCCCACTGGGGAGGAAGAGCAAATATCCGATCTGATTTTGACAACCTTATCTGCAAAGAAGAGAGCAAGCTCCTCACACCATTCTTGAGATAAAGCTCTTCTGGGCTGAAGACAGACTGGATTGCACAGTCTGTCCACAGTCGAAAAGAGCTGAGCTGGTCTATTCTGTGCAGCCACCTCTCTCTGGACAGGAACTCTGCCTTCTTCGAGAGATTGCGGATTGATAGGCCAAATAATGGTCCATCAAACTAAGCCTGTCATCATCAAGACCGGACCGTAGCACTCTCTCCAGCCTTGTTCAACCCTCCTCAACCCCCTCATGGTCTCATCAAACCAGGGAGACCTGAGCAGGAGTAAGAGGACGAACACAAACTGGTGCAATAGAATCCAGGGCCCCTGTTACTGCCTCATTATAAGCATGTACCAGGTCACCTGGATCTAAGCAATCTATCAGTAGGCTTGATAGGTCCAACACTGCCATCAGGTCATCTGGGGATACACCCCTCAAAGGGCGGTATCGGACCATCTCCATAGGGGCAGACCTAACAGGGGTGGCCTCAGAACTGAACCTAATGGAGCGATGGTCAGACCATCCGACCGGTTCCACCACCAAGTCGGATATCCCCATCCCCAGAAGGAACACCAGGTCCAATGAGTGTCCGCCAACATGAGTCGAGGAGGAAACCACCTGTGTGAAGCCCAGTGATATCATCCACTGGAGGAAGTCTTGACCAAATCGAGAGAGTTCATCATCGACCCAAGCATTGAAATCCCCCAGAACCAACCATCTGGGGGACCCCAACATTAGGTCGACAATGAAGTCTGCGACTTCCTGCAGGAAGACATTCTCGCCACCTGGTGGACGGTATACAAGAAGTATCCTGCATCCCACACCCTCACCCACAATACCCTCAAAGGATCTGGTGACTCCCGCTGGTACCTCCACCAGACCCAGTTCTGACTTAAAACATATGGCAACACCCCCGCCCCTACGATCCTGCCTCTGGCGGTGTATCACTGAGTACCCAGCTGGAATTGCTGTGGCTAAAACTGGCCCAGCGTTTTCATCCAGCCAAGTCTCGGTGATGCACGCCAGGTCAGATGACCGACAAGATTGGCTATTAAGGCTTAGTTAACAGTGGGGTGGGGGTATAAGTTGCTCACAGTCGGGGAGGTGGCAGGGGTGATGTTAACAAGTTGGGGGGAAGGAATACAGAGGTCAGGGATCAGGAACTGTTGTTTGGGGGGGGGCCTTACAAGTTCAGTAAGCCCTTGAGGGCCTAGTGGTTCCCCCTACCCCCTGATCAACTGGATTACAGGTACAGTAAGCCCTCGGGGTCTAGAGGTTCCTCCCATCCCCCATCACCTGGTTTACAAGTTCAGTATGCCTTGGTGAGCTAGTGATTCCCCCCACCCCCTGATCACACGGTTTACATGTTCAGTATGCCCTGCTGGTCTCTTGGTTCCCCCAACGTCTGATCGCCTGGTTTACAACTTCAGTAAGCTGTTGTGGTCTACTGGTTCCCCCCACTCCAATTGACTGGTTTTCAAGTTCAGTAAGTCCTGGTGGTGTTGTGGTTTCCCTCACCCCTTGATCGCCTGGTTTACAAATTCAGTGTGCCCTGCTAGTCTAGTGGTTTACCGTACACCCCCTGACAGTACACCACTCTCCCACCCACCTGGGATCCCCGCCCTGCATCCCCTGACCCTGTGTTCCAGTCTCCATGAAATCAGTGGTTGGCACAGCCCTTCTGTGCTGGACACTGATTTCATGGAGACCAGCACTCGGGATGGTGGGGGGTCCTCATCAGGTGGGTCGGTAGGGGGTTAGTGTCAGAGCAGTAGGCAGCAGTGTGAGATTCAATAGCTTGCAGTGCATGTTAGAGCTTTTATAATCTATGATCAGATGTTTTTTGGCTCTGCCTTTCTTCCAGGGTTTAAGTATAGTCCTATGTGACTGTACATAGACCAGGGAGGACAGTGGAGCCAAGATCAGAGCTCATATTTTATTTATTGAATTTTGGTAACCAGGTGGGCCCATTGAGACAAGACAGTCCCTTTTTCAGGGTCGTCCCGGGATGTGCAGTACATTGACAGTGTCTTGCGTAGAGAACAATACATTCACTTTAACACCTTGGTAATGCAGCACAAGCTAACAAACAAACAATGCAGATGCAGGATACGTATGGAACAAATAATACAGTAATTCAGAGCAAATACAGTAACAGCAAATTCAAAAACAGGCAGTAGTTAGAGAACAGATACCTTGTGCACGACTCTTGGGTAAAATCAGGTTTTCACTAAATATCATACACTGAACACAGTTAACAAATATAGCTGGCAGGATGGGAAGCCAGACATTAGATAAGGTAGAGCAACATTTATCAAGGAAATTCAGGATGCGAGGATGGAGATAACAGACTCCAGGAATCAGCAAAAACAGTTGCATTGTGTGGCAGCAAGGAGAGGTAGCAGAGACACCTGAAAAAGAGGAAGAGAGGTGATAGCCAGAATGGTTGGGGGAAGCGAGTTCCAATGGGATACAGCTGAGAAGACAAAAGACCTCTGGGCCACGGCTAGCCAAGTGTTAGACAAGAGGAGGAGGGGCAGCATGGCAGATCTGAGAGAGCGCATTGGGCACTTGCGTTGCACTAAATCAGCAAGACAGAGTGGGGTATAGCAGTGTACCAACTTATGAGTGAAGCTTAGGGTAGAATACCATAGCTTTGAATCATAAGATAGCCATCCTAGGGAAAATAATACATCACAGTGGTGATGTCGAGCATTAACCCCCAAAGCAAACCTACCTGCTGTATGGTAGACCTGAGTGAGGCGAGACATGATGGTGGAGGAAGTAGAAGGGGCCGCATAAGTTAGGAGAGGAAGGAGGGTAGCGGATGCTATTTTGCGACAGACGGACAGAGTGAGGAAGGGACGAATTTGGTATAATACACCAAGCTTTTGGTTGGAAAGAGAGGAATCTAGGGTGACACCCAAATATTTAAGACTTAACCATTTTGAGAACAGCCCCAGTTCGAGAGGGAATGGGGGGGGGGTGCGCGAGGTAGGCTTGGAAAAAGCCATACACTTTGTTTTTTCAGTATTAAGTACGAGCTGTTCTTGCAGAAACCAGTCTTCGAGCTTGTGGAAGTCAGAGGTTAGCATTGAGTTGATCCACCCTAGGTCATCTGCAGAATGGTAGAGGATAGCATCATCTGCACACAGATGGACGGTGGCTCCTCCACAGTTATTTGGGAGGTCATTGATAAAGAGTGAAAAAAGTAACGGTCCCAGAATAGATCCCTGGGGAACACCGTGGGTAATGTCTCGAGGGTCAGATAGTGATCGTGCCCATTTTACTGTTTGCGTGCGGTCTTGAAGGTAGGATTGAGTCCAAGTAAGAGCACCAGCATCAAGGCCAATGAGGCGCAGTTGTTTTGTAACAGAAGACCTTGATTGACCAAGTCAAAGGCCTTAGTCAGGTCCACAAAGATTGCTCCAGTGGATTTACTATGGTCCATTCCTAGGAATATGTCTTATGTGACTTTTATCAGGGCTGTGAGTTTGCTGTAGTTTTTCCTGAATCCATGCTGGGAATTTAAGAAGAGATGGTGGAGTTCTAGGTAATCCTGCAGATGGTTGTAAAGTATTTGCGCTTGGATTTTGGCTAAGGAACAGAGAATTGAGATTGGGTGGTAATTTTCAACAGTTGTATTGGAACCATCCTTATGTACAGGTACAATCACTGCTACCTTCTGTTTTTCAGGGACAGTACCAGATAAGAATGAGCGATTTAGAAGGTCACGAATGGGGCGAGCCAGGGCATCAGCCCCCAGCTTGAGGAATTTTGGCTTGAGTGCATCGTGATGAGGTGAACTATCAGCCTTCAGGTTTTTGAGAAGCCGATGCACCTCATTAAGAGTAGCCAGTTTCAAATGAAAGGAAGGTCGGGCTGAGGAATCAATGGACGGGGGAGGGGGAGTCAGGACAGGGAGAGGGAGCGCTAGGAAAGAGTGATGTATATTAATGCAGATCAGTAAAGAATTTAACACCATCTGCAATGAAAGGGGTTGTTGAACACAGTGCCTGGGACTTCGATGGAGCTAGGGGTTTCTGAGGGGTGGTCCCTTATGAGGGAATTAACCTGCTTCCAAAATTCCCTGGGGTTGCTAAAATAATCTGCTTGAAGATTCATATAATTCTGTCGTTTGGCTTTCTGTTTTTTTTTAAACTTTCTTTTATTGCTTTTAACAATAAACAATTGTATATTGTACAAGCATCTGCCAAGTATCAATCACTTGTTATTACAGATACATCAAATGTACATTAGGATATCTAGAGCCTTGACAGAATGGATTCAGGATAGGGGGAAAATAAGAAAAGGAATATATATAACAATATGATATCTGAATAGGCTACAGCAAGCTAAGGCTTTGGGGTCAAGTCCAAAATGTTCCAAGTCCAAAGAATTAAATCAACATCCAGTGCTGATATGAACCCCATTCCTATTATAAGTAATATCCCCTTAAATTATAGCACTACTATCGCAGCACCCAACATCCACAACTAGTCAATTTGTCTTGCTGCAATTGGGAAAACTCAGAACTCCTCTCGATCTTGCTTTGAGAGAGATAGGCATTAAAGCTCAAACACATATACAGGAAATATTTTAAAGCCGAATTAAGTCCAAATAAATCAAGTTTCTTGCTCAGAGTCCAGGTCACTAAAAATATCGGCCTCGGATGTCTGAAATTCTCGAGCAATTAATTCCACCTTCTTCCCTGCTTCCACCGGGTCAGAAAATTGAAATGTCTTACCACCATAATGAATGTGGAGTCTGGCTGGCATCAGGAGCGGTAGACACTCTAGCCCAGTCGGGCTCTTACCGCATCAAATTTCTTTCTCTCGGTGCGAGTTGCAAATGAAAGATCCGGGAACAGGTGGACAGTTGCTCCGTTGAATGATAACCCCGAAGATCGTGCAGCCTGAAGAAGCTGGTCTCGCACAATTGGGCTGGTAGTAACCACCAGGATCACTCTGGGGACCTCATCTCGTGGTCCTGCAGATCGAGGTGTAAGCCCAAAGGCCTTCAAGAGTCTACCTCTTAGAGATTCTGAGGGGAGGTTAAAAGCTTCGGGTAACCATGATGACAGAAAAGTAAGAAAATCATCCTCCTCACATCCCTCCAGTAGACCTATAATGCGAATATGTGAGGCCCTACTGGAGTTCTCCAAAGCCTCTAAGCGATACCGAAGTTGAGCGTTTTCCTGCACGAGTTTTGTTGTTGCAGATAGAGCCTGGAATGCCGTTTCTCAGCTGATGTTGCAGTTTGGGTTACAGTCTCCATTTTGACGTCCTGTTCGGCAAAACGCTGAATAATCGATTCTATCTTCGCATCGATTGCAAGCATAGAGGCCTGTAGTGCTCTCCACGGGGGCTCTTCACCAGCTTTAGTCGTCATGAAGGATGCGGCCTGTTCTGATGCTGTTGCCGCTTGTTTGGGCCACTATTAATGTTCTTCTGAGTACGGCCCATGTCAAATCCTGTATCATTCGATACCGGGTACTCTACAGAATTCACAGGTCCACTTAGTTTTGAGTTTCCACCTCTGCAGAACACAATGTTTTTTTTTGGCAGGACCCCGTCTTCTTTCAGCCCTGGTCACTGCCCCCGGAGACCTCCGCCACTGTCTATTGTTGCCAGGGTCCCCTCTGTCACCCAGCTTACCCACCCCCAGAGGGCGGGCTCTGGCCACCATTCCTGGTAGCCACAGGCTAGTGTCTGATTTGAGACCATAGCAGCGGTGGCAAATTGAGTCCTCGGGAGCTCTCATTCCTACAGTGGTCTTGCCGCCTCCTCTTTTCCACCATTTTTTTCGTTGGGGAGGCGGGGATGTCTAATAGTGCAATGATGCCAGCGTCCGCCCCGCCTCCCGGAACTGGCGTTGGCCGCTTGCACTCCCCGGCCTCCGCCAGAAGTCGCAATCGCCCGGTGCCTCACCTCCCGGAGGAGAGCAGTCCGTGGGATGCTCTTATCCTTCTCCCCGGCCGGCCCTCCGACGATCCGGGTCCGTTCCCAGACCGGGTAAGCCAGCGTGTAAGCGGAAATCCCACCGCTGCAGCAGCGGGCCGACCCAGAATACAATGTTTTAAGAAAATAGGCTGTAGACAAGCAGAGCTGCGTTTGATGCGTCTTGCCAGTTTGCTGCTCAGCCTCGTTTGGCGTTCTGGATGGCGTTCTTGCAATAATTTCTTAGCTGCCTATATGTTTGCCAATCTGAGGGATTATATAAACTCTGACATACACTGCAGGCTATTGAATCTCCCACTGCTGCCTGCTGCTCTTATGTCAGCTGCAGGGGATTCTGGGATTTGTCATAACTTAAGATGTCAGCCAAGAACTAAGCAAAAGTAGCCTATAAATCTGCTATACTACAGTAAACCGCAAGTAAACCAAAATGGTTTTGTACACAGAGCGCACATTGGGACCAGCCCCATAGTTGCATGTGGGGCCTTGATGCCGACCGTTCCCCTTTAATACAACCAAATTCCTTTCCTTTCCTTTCCTTTATTTTCTTCCCTCCCTTTCCCTTACCTCTTTGCAGAATTAGTAAAATGTTTACATAGGAGGATCATGTATGGCCAAGAATGATTCTCTGAGTCATAAAATGGTTTATCACTGTGGTTACGGGGTCTGATACAGTTATAGTATAAGAGTATCTTTTGTGCGTTTTTTGGTTGAGACATCATGAAATAGTGCTTAGTGGTTCTAGCGCCCCAAATCCTTGTGAGAAGGCACTCTTATACCATTAGAGACTTGTCAAGGACACATGCACACACATTCATGCTAATTTTTTTTTTTTAATAAAAGTTTTTATTTGTGTAATGAAAAATTTGTATTTGTATAATTACAATTCTTTGTTTTATGAAAAAAAAGACCCAGAGCTTCTATGAGAAAAGTGAAGCTAACTATATCATGGTTTTTAAAGAACAACTTTCCTGGTGCTCACACCAAATACCATTAAAAACCTTTATCTGCCCTCAATTTATATGGTGCTAATATCTCAATTTTATTTGCTCGCATTTTGACTCTGTGGAGCCGGGCTGCTGGTCCCTTCCACTTCCTGATACTGCGATCCGCCCCAGCACTAGCATGTTTCACAATGTCACTATATGGAGAGCGTGGGGGCATGCTCTATATACATGAATGGGGCCATTTTTTTTTTTATCATGTCACTATTTTTCCACCTTGCTGCAACAAGCTGGGGGCATCCATATAGCCCGCTGCCCAGCGGGGAGAACACAGGCTCACTCACATGATGGGTATCTGGCACAACCATCACTAGGGTCCTCCACAGGGCCTCCCCGTACCCTGTTCAGCTGGACCAGCCCCAGACCCCCCTCAGCACGATTCCATGAGAGTCCTCCCGGCGAGGCAGGGCACGGCTATCAAGCTGCTCGGTTGCACCCAGCCATTTTCCTCCAGTAAGATCTCCCGATGGAGCATGGGTGTGCAATGATGTCCATGCATTTATGTGCAGATGTCCGCCGCGCTCTCCCTCTGCTAGCACCCATGTCTGCAGTACCCTTGGGCATTCCTAGGGGCGCCACAGCACGGTGTGCTTCCTTAGCCCACCCTAGGACTAGGAGAGCTGTCGGTGGACACTCAATCCTGGTCCTCCCCTGCAGACCCCCCCCCCCAGGCGACACAGGCTTGTTCCTGAACCCAGGTCGCCGTTGTGGCACGAGGTGTGGCATCCAGTGTCTCAACCCTCAGTGCCACCGGGCCAATGAGCCATTCTTTAAACTTAATTTTTTCATATTTTAGATGGCCATCGCGAACAAATCAAGGGCACTGCTTAACTAATAAAGTCCTTGTTAGCAGAGCAGTGCCCTTGACTTTGTTCACGATATCCATCTAAAATAAGACAGAGTTAAAAAAAAAAGACCATCCATATATATATATATATATATATATATAAGATAGCCTCTGTCCGCTCCATATAGTGACATCACAAAACTAGGAAGATCACAATATCAGGAAGTGGAAGGGATCAGCGGATCGGCTCCATGGAGCCAAAATACAATCCCATCCCTTACAAAATAGGGGCAAATAAAAATTAAGATATTGGCACAATATGAATTGGGGGCAGGTAAAGGGTCCATCATGGTTCTGGGGGGGGGTGGAGGAATTTGAAAAAGAGCAAGAAAGTTGCTCTTTAAATTCTGTATTTTTGTCTCCTGTTACCTTTCTGCTCTCAGGTCAGGTATCCCCCAGCCCTGACATCGTGATCCCACCTCTGTCTTCACCCACAGTTTGTCCCATGTGGCGAAGTCTTTGGGCTGGGTCATCCCATTGCCGCTGCGGCTCAGTTTCGCAGTGCAAAGCCTGAGACAACAGGGCCACCATGTGGACTGCAGCAAGAGAGGTTTTGTCCCCATGTAGTGTCCTCTTAACAGGATTTTTGCTGTTAGTGATTGCAGGTGACCCATGCTCCCCCTCCCACCTCCTAAATACGTTGCAGTTCCTTTAGCAGCCTTGCATACTGCAGCAACTTGATGCACATCTCCTCCACAAGGCATCAGGCTCCTCAGCCCACCATGGGGAGCGTTTGTGGCTGCAGGCAGTGGCGTTTTCCCCACCCCCACTGAGACTCTGTACCTCAGGCAGCACTTTGCACAGCCTGGCCGCCTTACTACAGTGATGCTAGTCCCCTCCTGAACCCGTGTTTGTGGCACAGGAGGACAGTGTGGTTTCTCTGGGCCTTAGTGCAGCCCCATAATTTCAGAATTAGAAGCTCCTAGCAGGAGAGTCGCTTTTTGAGAGCCAGTATGTTACTTGAAAGTACAGAACAAGATAGCAACAAAAAAGCTAAGTTGGTGGGAGGGCGCTGTGGAGCCCAAGCAAGGATGGCCACTCCAGCCAGCCCAATAGTGCTGAGGGTTGAAGCGCTGGATGCCACACTGGCGACCCATGTTCGGGAACGAGCACGGGTCATCGGTGGGGATGAGGAAGGATCGAGCGTCCTATGGACTGCTCTTCCTCGGGGGGAGGGGCACACACACCGGTGCAGTAGCAGCCCCTGGTGGTGGCTGGGGGATAGCACTGCCCGGCTGGCAGATGCAAGGGGATTGAGCTGCAGCGGAAGTCTTTCAGCTGTGCACAGGAGCGTGCGTATGCCTGGCAGGATGGTGGCGGTGACTGTCAGTAGCCCCAGCCACATGTCCAGAGCCGGCCGTTCTGTCCGCCTCTCCCTGGGGATTCCGGGGCCCCTCCACAGGGGAGGGAGAGCCTGGAACCCCCCCCCCTTACCAGATGCAGTTGGCGAAGAGATAGTTCAGGTGGGCAGTTGAGTCGAGGAGCTGAGTACAGGATCCTGAGAGATGCCCCGAAGGTAGGGTGCAAAAATAGAACATACAAAAAACCAAAACAAAAAGATGGCCGCTCCAATGTAGAGCTCTGCAAATACTGATGTTGATTCAAAAGTGCCTTTTTTCGGAACAAGAGTCAAGATCCAGCTTACTCTATAAGACAATGAAAGCTCGCTGATGAAAATGGGGAATCCTAAAAAAGAAAAAGTTGCCAGCGATGGAGCTAAAACCAAAATGTCATCGGAAGCGCCGGCCTTGAGGTCCACACAAGGCCACAGCACAGAACCACTGAAACAATCAGGGGAAGAAACATTACAGACCATGGGAATCAAATTGAATAAATTAATCCTGTTGGTCTCTGCTGACAAATCGGTTGGTCAGTATGGAACAAACTGTGGAAGCAGTTCAGGGAACAGCGGTGGAGGCAACTAAATGAGCTGATGCGGCGATGGGGGCTGGCACGGCAGTTCTGAAGGACAATTATCTGCTTAAATCACACCTGGAAACCCTCGAAAATCGAGCAAGGGAGCTAATATTTGCATACTAGGCCTTCCAGAAGGGTGTGAGGGCAACCAGCTACTTTTATTTTATTCAGGACTGGTTGGTCCAGCAGCTGGGTGAAGTTGTTAAATCTAAGGCCCAACGCATTGAAAAAGTTTACAGAGTAACACTGTGGGACCGTCCGGACAATCCAGACACTCCCCTCTCTGTCGTCGCAGTTATGGGTGGTATGGGCTCTAGGGACTTTGTCTTAGCCGTGGTCAGGCAGAAGAAAACCCTTCTCCAGGATGGGGAGCAGGTAAAACTGTTCCCCGATCTGTCGTATGCCACGTGGCAGAAATGGAAAAAAATTTGATGGCATGAGAACTCTCCTGCTCGAGGTCAATATCACCCCGTGGCCTCATCTTTCCAGATCATCTCCGCATCATCCATCAAGGTTGGAGTTATAGTTTCTTGGACCCACAAGAAGCTCAGAAATGGACGCGGAGGCATGCTGTTACCAGATCAAGGGTGGAAGACAAAGAGGAATATCCGATGAGGTAGAAGACACCTGAAGGTTTGACTTTTCCAGGCTCCTACCAGGGTAACTCAGGGGTTACGAACTCTCCTTGGTAACGCTGCATAGTTCTAAAGTTTTGGTTAAGAGACTGATTACAGTCCTTTTTGGAGAGACATTTATCCCGTTTGGAACTGGTGGAATATCCCAGTTTACTTAATAAATAAACTGATGACGGGTTATGTTGTGGTAAAGGACACAATTTAGTGACCATTAGAAAGCGTTCAATTTAGAGAGTAATCCAGTTAATGCTTTATTGCATTTTTGAATTCTGTGAGGAAAAAAGGAGTTAACACTTTGAATTGGTAAGCTGCATATCCAGTGAGACTTCACGCTGTCCTGTTACATTACTTTAAAATTGCACTATTGCTAGTGTTCTTTCTTGGAAAAGGGCTTGTTGGGAGGGGAAGCTGATTACATTGATTTTGCACAATAGTGCACTATATTTTAGGGAAATGCATGGTGGATTTTCTTTGTCCCAGGGACAAGGAGAAAGACTGGAATTTATAAGCAATACTATTAATGGTTTGTATCCACGCAGCTCATGGACTCCTTTAAGCAGCTTAACAATGCATATAGAATAAAATATAGTGTTTTACCCATCTATGATGTATCTTAAAGCATTAGATTGTTTAAGAATGTGCATAAAAAGAGGAGTGGCACCCTCGTAGTGAAAGGATATATTATGTGTAAGAATGCTTGTATTAAGACAGTATGTTTGCCATGAAAATAATAAACATAAAGTACAAAAAAGAAAAGCTAAACTACAATTTTCTGATATTGCAAAACAAAAAAGGAGGTATTTGTCTCAAATAGGCAATGAAGGAAAGGTATATATATGGTAGATCCAATAGCATAATACATCTGCAGAATAGAGAAAGACTTACTTAAAGGAAAACACTCATAATCTGAAATCCCCAAAGCCTTACCCTCCGATTAGGCTTTTCCCAAGGAAAACATGTTTTTCTAGGGACATGGATATGTTGTTCATCCACACTTATTGGCAGGTTCCTTGCCGCTTTAAATCTTGCCGGAAGGTCTTCAAGCTGGCTCCTCCCACCCACCTGGGTGGTAAAACTCTCGGCTCCACCCCATGACGTCAGATCTTCCTTACCGCTTGGAAGCTCAGGTTCCCTCCTTAGCAGCTCTGCGATTAAGACTGGTTCCTAATTCTTCGAAAGTTCGAAATCAAAAAGTTTTTTGCTAAAAAGACTTCGGTCTTCTTCTCCTCGCGGCTGCGATGGACAAATCGACTCCCGGCTTCCGGAGGTGCCCTGCGGGCAGAAGGTGTCTAGGACGGATCCGCACTCCACGTGCGTCTACTCCTGGGCCTTGAGCACGACCCGCTTGAGCCTGTGACTTATGCTCTTCTTTTCATTCGTCCTTGAAGACCGTGCTGTCCGATTACAACTGGGGCGCCCGAGAGAATTCCACGGTGAAATCTAAAGAGGCCCGGTTGGCGGTGTCCGCGGCGGTGGGCTCGGCGGATCAGCTCGAGCAGATGATCGCCCTCGAAGAGGAGGCGGCGCGGGCCACTTCTACCTCAGCTGCGGCATTTGTCCCGCTCTCTCTCGGTGCCTCGTACTCTGCTTCTTTTAAGGAGCTTTGTCTGACCCTCTCGACGAAAGGTGAGGGTCCAACTTCTTCAGGACCTTTTTCCAGGTCCAAAAAGAGCAAAAGTAAGTCTCTCTCGGACGCTCTTGGGAGCGGGAAAGATCCCCCTCCCCTTGTCGACAGTCGACTTCGGTCGACCCCTCAGCTTCGGCCACTGGCTTCACGGTGTCCCCGTCAGGTCAGTTGACCGAGACTCCCGACGACGCGGTCGAGATTTTTCTCGACCCGTTAGACTGGTTGTCGGCTGGAGAAGCTGAGAATCCCCTCTCCCCGGTTCCCCCGGTGAGAGTTGAGGATCCCGTCGGCTCGTCTGTGCCTCCGGTTCCGGAGCCTTGGTGGGATAAATCCGAGCCGAGTGGAGTGCGGTTTCGACACTTCTCCCGCCTTCCTCGGCCTAGTCGAGACTCTCGGTCTCGGACATCCTCGCGGTAGCCCCAGATCCCACCGCCAGAGGCGTCTCGGTCTCGGCACCACGGTGGCGGCGCGCGCTCTTCCTCTTCCTCGGATGAGGAGCAGGCGCAGGATTGCGTCGGAGGTACAAGGAACTCATGTAGCAGCTCCTTTTGACCGGGAATAAGCCGACTCAGTCGTCTTCCCGGCCATTAAGTGGCTGTCACGGGCGAGCGAAACAACCCCTCATTGTAGCAGGAGGCCTGTTCCCAGGCGGTTGTTCGGCCAATTCCAGCTGCCCACCGATTCTGGTGGAACCTCCGCCTCCACAGCCATTAGTTGGGGCTCGACCAAAATTCTCGGTCGGCCTTGGGTTTGCCCCATAGACTGTCTGTCACCCTCACTCCCGATAAACCTCGGCAGGTGGAGGGTGGCTCAGGCCCGAGGCAGCTCTTTGAGGACTCTTCTGAGTCCGGTGATGGTTCCTCCCTCTTCTCCAAGCACATGGACTTGGAGTCCTCGGGAGGGCAGTCAGTGGACGATAGCCCTTCGTCCTTCTTAGGGTTGCTTCGACTCATCTCGGAGTCCACCGGGATGAAGCTCGAACCCGTTTCTAAACGGGCCAGGTATCCCCTCACGGAGATTCTGGACCGAGGGGATTCTCCTACGGAGGCCTTTCCGGTGGCCGAAGCCATAGTGGGTCCGGCCTTGGAACTTTGGCAGCGTCCTGCTTCCTGCCCTGCGCCTTCGGCCAGGATGGCCAGGAAGTATGCGGTCCCTACCGGTTCCCTGTCCGGGTTTTCGGAACACCCCTCGGCTGAGGGGTTGGTTACCGACAGCGTTTTCGGTGTCGGGAACGCCAGGGATGTAGACAAACCTCCCGACAAGGAATCCAAGAAATTGGATTATGCCAGCGAAAAGTCTACGCTGCGTCCTCTCTCGGCCTTCGTCAGGCCAGTTCGACCATCCTCATGGCACATTTTTCTCACGCCCTGTTGGGCTCCCTGGATGAGGTTGTCCCTCATCTTCCTGCGGATCTGCAGACTACGGTCAGGCAGGTGCGGGACCAGAGCAGGCGGTGGCAAACAGCAGCTCCAGACTGCGTTAGACATTGGGACTCATGTGCCAGGTCTGTGGCGGCGCGCAGTGGCCATGCGTCGTCGGGCTTGGCTGAGGATATTCACCTTTACCTCGGATACCCAGCACAAGTTGGCGGATGTTCCTTTTGGGGACTGACCTCTTGACCCTGGGGTGGAAGGTCACCTGCAGAGGATCGAGAAGTCCAATGCTACCTTGGACTCGGTCTCTTCCGCTCAGAAGGACAAGGCCGTAAGCCACAGCCTAAGCCCTTTCGTCCTTCTCGCCCATGTGCCTGGCCCAACAGCGTCCGGGGCCAGCAGGCTCGATCTTGGCATCCCAAACCCAAGCCGTCGGCTTCCTCCAACAGGAGCGGAGGGAAAAGGCCCAGGTGGTCCCTCGGCGGGTCCTTCCTCCAAGCCTGCCCAGTGACGGGCTGGGGTGTCGCCCCATCCCTGTCACCTCACCCTAGTTCTCCCGTGGGGGCGGCTCAGACACTTCCTTTCCGCCTGGTCCGCTGTTACCATGGACAGGTGGGTACTGGAGGTGGTGGAAAGGCCTGCCTCTGGGTCAGGCAGGTCCCACCCTTCAGAGCCGTCGCACCTCAGAGGAGCCTCGAAGTCCATGGCCTTACTGGTGGCTCGCCGGGCCGACGCCGCTCTCCTCCTCCAAAGGAGGTGATCACGGAGGTAGGGACCCCTCTTCAGACCTGGGGTTCGTGTCCAAGTATTTCCTGGTTCTGAAACGGATGGGGGGCTGGCGCCCCATTCTCGACCTACACGACCTGAACAAGTTCCTAAGGTCTCGAACCTTCAGGATGGTCACTCTGGCACAGATAATACCATCTCTGGAACACGGTTTGTGGTTCTGCTCTCTGGACCTACAGGACGTGTTCTTTCACGTCCCTATCCGTCCGTCACATCGGAGATTCCTCCGCTTTCGAGCGGAGGGATCCCTCTTCGAGTTCGAGCCATGCCCTTGGCTTATCTCCAGCTCCGGGGTCTTCACCAAATGCATGGCAGTGGTGACAGCATTCCTCTTGGCGCCGGGGGTCGGTGTACCCTTACCTGGACGATTGGCTGATAGCAGCCCCCCTCCAGGCGGGAGGTGGAGCGGTCCAGAGATCTGGCCCTCCAGGTTTGCTCTCAAGTTGGCTTTCTCATCAACGAGGCCAAGTCGGAACTTGAGCCGAAGCAGGTGATCCTGTTCATCGGGGCAGAGCTCGACTCTCTTCGAGCCAGAGCACGACTCCCGGCGGACAGTGTCGAGGTTCTTACCTCCTTTGCCCAGTCATTTCTGGTTGGGCAATTGCGCCCTGCCCGGGACTTCCTGCGCCTCCTGGGTCTCATGGCGGCCTGTACCAGCGTGGTCCGTTGGGCTCGCTGGCACATCGCCCCTTCAGTGAGGACTGGCCAGCCAGTGGTCCTGCAGCTGCGATCCTTTGGACCAGCTGTGATAGTGACCAGGAGATGTGGAGCAGCTCTCCAGTGGTGGACCGTTCCATTCCATTTGCATGAGGGGCATCCCGTTTGTCGCCCGACCGGCGGTCTCTCTATCGACCGATGCCTCTCTGATGGGTTGGGGTGCCCATCTGGGGGAACACCGAGTGCACAGCCTCTGGTCCTCGCGGGAGTCCCGATGCCACATCAACCTGCTGGAGCTCCGAGCGGTCCGCCTAGCTCTCACCGCCTTTGCTCTGTTTCTCCGGGGTCAAGTGGTCCGAGTCCAGACGGACAATACCACGACCATGTACTACCTAAACTGCCAGGGCGGGACGTGCTCCCTGCTTCTATGCAAGAAAGCTCTCCGCATTTGGTCACTCGTGCGCAGCCTGGAGGCGGATCTCCTAGCCATTCATGTGGCAGGAGCCTCCAACACCCTGGCCGATGCCCTGAGCGGATGGGGCTGCATCTCACAGTGGTCTCTCCTGCCAGCGGTAGTACAAGATCTGTTCTCCCTCTGGGGCACACCTCAGGTGGACCTGTTTGCCTCAGGGAGAGCGAAGCTGAGCTGTTTCATGCCCGCCCCCTCAGCAGGGTTCGCTGCAGGGGATGCCTTCTCGAGGCTGTGGACCCCAGGCCTCTTCTTTGCCTTTCCCTTGATTCACAAGGTGCTTCTCAAGGCGAGGAGGGACAAGGCGCAGGTGATTCTGATAGCCCCAGACTGGCCCGCCAGTTAGCGCCCAGACTCCTCAGCCTCAGCTCCAGGCTCCGAGGCAGCTTCCAGCTCGCCCGGACCTGCTCTCAGTCAATCAGGAAGGTGTTCCATCCGGACCTTCAGTCCCTGCACCTGACGGCCTGGTTCCTGGACTAGAGTTCAGGCCTTGGGTCTTTCCGACGAGGTCCTCAATGTTGTTGGGCGTCCACGTAAGTCGACCAGAAAATTCGCTTAAATGGAAGAGATTCTCCATTTGGTGTCAGGGCAAGGGCTTGGACCCTTCCTCCTGTTCTGTGGCAAGCATTTTGGACTATTTATGGTCCCTTTCTAGTCAAGGGCTTAGGTCGACGACCCTAAAGGTGCACCTGGCAGCCATCTCTGCTTACCGGGCGCGGGCCGGGAAGCAGTCGGTGGTGCAGGAAAAGGTGGTCGGGCGCTTTTCAAGGCCTTGATCACATTTCCCCTCCGGTGCGAGAACCTCCACCTCCGTGGGATTTACTGCTGGTACTGGCAAAGCTCATGGGCAAAGCCATTGAACCAATGCACAGGTGTGATCTCTCTCACCTGTGGTGGAAGACCGCCTTCTTGGTGGCTATCCGTCAGCCAGAAGGATGGGAGAGCTCCAGGGTTGCATGCAGTCTCCTTACCTGGTCTTCCACAGGGACAAGGTTGTCCTGCGCTCCCACCGAAATTCCTTCAGAGGTGGTGTCGGAGTTTCACCTTAACCAGGTGTTGACTCTGCCGGTGTTCTACCCCAATCACACCTCGGAGGCCGAATATAGGCTCCATACTCTGGACCCTAGAAGGGCGCTCGCTTATTATAAGGAGCGCACGGCTGAAATTCGGGGAGAGAGTTCGCCAGCTGTTTGACACCTACGCTGAAGCCGCACCTGGCAGACCTGCAGCCAAGCGGACGATAGGCAGGTGGGTCACCTCCTGCATAGATCGCTGCTATAAGTTGGCGGGCATGGAGCCTCCCAGAGGGATAAGAGCTCATTCTACCCGTCATACTGCTGCATCGGTGGCTGCTTCCAGGGACGTCCCTATCCAGGAAATCTGCAGGGCTGCTACCTGGAAGTCAGCACACACCTTTATTACCCATTACCACATCGACCTTGAGTCACGCCGGGATGCTGGTTTTGGGGCCTGGTTCTCAGTCCTTATTTCCCAAGTAAGTATTGGGGTGTAGCCTTGCCTCCTCCTCCGGAGAACTGCTAGAGTCTGCCAATAAGTGTGGATGAACAACATATCCATGTCCCTAGAAATACAGGTTACTCACCTGTAACAGGAGTTCTAGGAATGGTATATGTTGTTCATCCACCGACCACCGACCTCCCGCGGCCATGCGACCTGAGCTTCCAGCGGCCAGATCTGGCGTCATGGGGCGGAGCCGAGGTTTTACCACCTGGGTGGGTGGGAGAGCCAGCTTGAAGACCTTCCGGCAAGATTTAAAGCGGCAAGGAACCTGCCAATAAGTGTGGATGAACAACATATACCATTCCTAGAACTCCTGTTACAGGTGAGTAACCTGTATTTACGTGTTTTAACTTACTTTATTTTATTGTTGTAAAGTCCAGGATTTGGCAACAATGCAGATGCCACACGGTTCTATTTCATGTGAAAGTGCGGCGTTCACCATGTTGCTGAATCCCGGACTTTATAACAATAAATAGAATAGGTTAAACATACGTAAAATACTCTTTTCCTATGCAAAAGCCTAATCAGGTGTGGGGGTGGGCGGGGAATTGCACAGTATGAGTATTTTTCTTTAATAAATATTAAAACCTAGAGGATTATGAGGATGGCTTAAGAAGATCAATACACTGCTTTGCCTTTACACTGAGTAATGAGTAGAAGTACCCCCACTTAACAAACAAATGTTTTTTGTATGTTAAAGGGACACTGTCAGCTTTGACTCACTTTTCTTAAGTAATTTTAACCATTGTGCCTCTAGGCACATACATTTCAAGCAAGTAGCACAGAATGCCTCTGTAGAGCCCAAAACGACAGCTTTTATCTACTTTATTAAATTTCTGCATTAATTACCTTTCAGTCGGGTCTGCCATCCACCGGAAGCATGTCGCCAGGGAGAATGCGCGTCTGTTCGGGAGCGCGGTCCCGAAGTTCACTTTTTGCCATGACCATGTAAGAAAGGCATCTGTGTGAAACATCGACCTCTAATTAAGCTTTTCTTGCCTCTGAATTACAGAAGTGAGGGGTATTAATGCCGCAAAATATAGTTTAAAACGTGGAGCCGAAATCTCGCGCGAGTCTGAAATCTCTCTAGGAGTCACAGACTCTAAGTGGTGTGGGGAGCCACAACAAGTAAAATTTGGGTTCATTCTTTAAATGGACCGTCAGTCAAGTGGCCGGCAGGGGAGCCAGGCCAGTCGGGCTGTGTATCCAAAGTGCATGTGAGCCTGGTGGGTCCAGAGCCAGAAAACAGTAGAAATGGGTTCATTCTTTAAGTGGACCGCCTGGTAGTCTCTAATCTGCATTATCAGTAAACGTAGCCCCTTGGGGGTCCATCTATGCTTTGTTGTGTTCAGCTAGTTATGAATAAAAGCCACACTGAAAAATCCCAATCCTGGTTCTGGACATTACAGTTATTGCTTCCTGTAGTCTGATTTACGTGGGTGCCCCTGTGCAGAGTAGCCAAACCTAAGTCCCCTTATTGCCAGGTAACCTCATCCTCCAGACCAGGTCCCTACCAGGTATTGTGCCAACGCTAACAGCATGCCACCTGTCATTTAGTAAAAGGCAGGGGTGAGGGGTTATATATATATACTGTGTGTGTATATATATATATATTGTATATGTATATGTATATGTGTGTGTGTGTGTATATATATATATATATATATATATATATATAAAACTATTGCATTTACTGCTAACATTTGTGGCATATCAGGTGAAAGGGAGAACATTTTTTTACAACTGTTATGGTGTGGTGGGTGAAGTACTGAGAATTAGAAATAGAATTTACTTTTAACTGAGTGACAGAAGATACATGTACACAGCACTCAGAGGCAAATTTTACGAATTAGTTTATTTTGGGCTCTCAGTCCCAAACCCAGCACTTCAACGGACACCCCTAGGCGAAGGTAATTGCCAAAGCACTGGGTTTGGGGCTGAGTGCCCAAAATAAACTGTAATTTGTAACATTTGCCTCAGAGTGCTCTGTGTGTATATCTTTTGTATGTATAGGGGTAGCAACCCTTCAAAGGCACCGGCCCATCTACGCTCGCAGCAGCAGCTTTTTTGTGGAAGTGGTTAACTGAGTGACAGGTAGGGGGCTCTTTGTGAAATCAGAGGTGCGAGGATCTTTTGCCAAAGACAATCCTTAGTGACTTAGAACAAGTTATGTTATGTAAACGCAAACCAAGACATCTCTACACTCGTCAGAGTGTTACCGTGTATATATCCCTTGGGTGAAAGGACCTCAAACGGAAGAGGAGTGGCTTTGAGAGCCTCAAGATGTCAGAGGTGGCACACTTAACAAATGTACAGTGATGCCTCATCGTCTGAAATCATATTTTATAAATCCTCCCAATTTACAAAACCTCAATAATTGTTCAGTATTAAAACAAAAACATATTTTATGGATTAAGAAACGTTTCCCCTTGGAAAAAGTTAAAACCTCCTTTTTTCAGAACTTTTGTATGAGGTCCTCCTGAAGTGGAAGAATATCTGCTGGTTGTGTCAGCACTAGCATGCTACAAGATTTGTCATAAGCATGACAGACGTGCAAACATTACTACAGTCGTCAGAGAGATGTAGTGTGTGTGTGTGTGTGTGTGTTTGCAAATAGAGAATGTTCCATTGAATACTGGAACCATAACAAATTCTAATTCTTGATAAATGGTAAATAGATGTTTTGTCCTCCAGGTTTGTGCAGCTAGAGAGCTGCTGTCGTCAATTGTTCTTCTGCTTCAGAAGAATGTACTTTCTATGGGAAACATCAAGAAATCCATGAAGTTGCGGTTTGGAATGTTGGCATGCTTCACAACCGGTGGATGCAACTTTTCTGTGGTGATAGCAGTTTCTAGTTCCTGACATGCACATAAATCATTGCTAGTTTTACCTACATACTACTTATTACATGTAGATGCAGGCCTGGTGAGTAAGATCCTGAAGCAGCAGTTCTTCTGGTAGCATTGCTATTCAAAGTGATTAGAGATGGAAAAGTCCTAAAGGCTCAGAGGTTCTGATAAGCCATGAAACGTTCTTATAATTATCAGAGCCTTCTCAGAACTTTTAGAACTTTTTGGTATTTGTCGATTTAAAGTACAGAGGCTTCCACTCATGAATTATTATAAGTGTGGGGAAATAATGTCAATAACAAACCAAGTTAGAGCTGGCCCAGTGGCCTGGTGGTACTGCTTCTGCTTGCCACACTGGTAACCTGGGTTCAGACATGGAACAGGGTTGCACAGGGGCAGGCCGGGACAAGGAGGTCTGACCATCCAAAGACAGCTCTCCTCCTTCAGAGAGTGGGGATAGCACATAGTGCTGCTTGGCTGCCACCTAATGGAGGCTGACACATCAGCGGTTGTCCATATTGATGACCGGGTGCAGACAAAGAGGCATGCTGTGCATTTACATAGTACTTGCTCACCTTTGCCTGTGTGCTGGCCCCAGGGATGTTAAGAAGTGGGAGAAAAAGCACCTCAACCAGGGTGTTGAAGACGGGGACCCCACAGGCTCTGCACCTCTGACCAAAGGTACCCGCTCGCCCATGGAGGTACAAGTAGACGGGGTTAGTCCTGGGTAAGGTGACTGACAAGGCTGAGGGTTGCCTTCAGAAGGGGTCCAGTCAGAAGGAAATGGAGGATAAATAGATGTTGGGGAAAAAACTCCCACAGGAGTTGTACTAAATATACTCGGCATGATAGAACTAATTTTTACCCCCTGAGTAATATGTCTTGCTTTTGTCAGCAATCTGCCAATTTGTTTTGTTCCCACTTCATGCTGCGCCATGAACAATTGTCACTAATGTTTATACCTTCTTTGTACCTTGCTCTCTCCTGATTGTACTGTTCTGGGTCGTGCCTGAATATAGGCAATACTCTTGTCTAGTGTACCTACCTGGTAAACAAAAACCAAATAAATAAAACACCACTGTGAACTTTAACATTTTACATAGACCTGGTTTACGGAGTCCCTACTCCACCCCGGCCTTCCTCTGGGTCCTTCCTCCACCAGCCTTAGTTCTGGATAAGGGCATACTTGTGAGAGTACATTATTAATCAGCAAGACAAATGTTTTAGAAAGGAACATGACTTGAGAAAAGGTTCTGCTATGTTTTACAGACGATGGGACAAGTTCTGCAAGGTTCTGAACTCATCCCAACCATGAAAGGAATGTTTTCTTTTGAAGCGAGTCCAGATAGTATATGTTTCAGACTTGCAGTGGTGAAAGGAGCCAGGATTGATGACAGGCACTTTTAATTTTACTCTCAGCAGCAACTTGCAGAGATTATGGGGTTGTTGGAAAGATCTAATGGGAGTCCTAAGAATTGCTTTTTGAAGTCCTTCCAAATTGACCTGTACTCTATGGCTTTCTGTAATTTTTTTTTTTTTTTAGTTAATGTCCACTTGTGTATGTTTTTTGTACACAGTGGTTAGATAGCGCTGTATGGGCGTCTGTGTTTTCCACAGCCCTGGGACTTTTTATGGCACTTGATTTGCCGACTTTAAATCACTTGACATGTTTTAAGATCATGTTATTGCTTTACAAGTAACCAAACTTGGCAAACATCCGTGTTCTAGTTGGAATGTTCCTAGCATAAAAGATTAAGTGATGATTAGTGTGTTATTGGTCATTACCAGTATTTCCAGAAAATGACCTGTCAGTGAAGTAAACAACTGTTTATAACAAAATATATGAAACAGTATGCGTGTGTATGTATGTACGTATGTGTGTGTATATCTGTAAAAATATATATATATATGTGTGTGTGTATATGTATATGTATATGTATGTGTGTGTATATATATATATATATATATATATATATAAAATAGGGGTTTGCTGACGAGCCATCTGATAAAACTCCAGATCACCACTAGAGAGCAACAATCAATCAATGATGTGCAGACAGTGGAAAACAGAAAAGTTATCAGTACTCTCTCTATGCAACACCTGATATCTCCACTGTGTACACATCAAGACGTGAAGGGAAGAAAAAAACTGGCACACTACATTTTCACAGCTCTCTGCTCCCCGCCCAGAAAGATAAACAGCATATCACATAAATATACAGCTGAAATACAAATTAATAAGCAGCAAACCCCTATTATATAAAAGGGATACGTGATGGTTACGTATGTGATAGCTGAATATCAGCACTCTTGACAAGTGAGCTCAGGGTTCAATCAGTCATGGCTATGCCACTCGTGATAACCCGGAGCTCACTTGCCACTCGTGCTGACATATCAGCTATCACATACGTAACCATCACGTATTCCCTTGATATATATAAGAAAACACAATGGCACGTACCCCAATACTGCAAAGCATCATGGGAAAATATGCAAATCCCCATGAGAGAATTTGGATTGGCTTAACTTTAAGCAGACTTGCATGGTGCCGGAAGGCCTCACAGTGCAGTCAGCAAAGGCTAAGAACAGCAGACACATACACGTGTTTTATCCTCATTTGGACTCATCAGTGTGCCATATCTGTGTTTCTCTCAGGGAGAGGGAGCCAGCCACCCCTTAAGGGGGATGTTATTTGTTTGGGCCATGGGGAGCCCAAAATGGAGAAGGAAAAGAACTACAAAAGAACCCCAGAGCAAATGTCCTGAGACATGGGTTATCCCGGAGGATGTTTCCCATGATGCTTTGTATTATTGGGGTATGTGCAGTTATGTGTTCTTTAAAATTTGGCTATATGGTCAGTATCCTCCGGGATAACCCATGCCTCAGGACATCTGCTCTGGGGTTCTTTTGTCATTCTTTTCCAGATATATATATATATATATATATATATATATATAGGTGTCAGCAGTCATCAAGCTGGCCTTTTACCATCTTAGGAACATTGCGAGGATCAAGCACCTTGTTCCGTCCAGTGACCTGCCTGTTCTGGTCCATGCATTTGTGACATCGCGCCTTGACTACTGCAGTGCCCTTTACCTATGGCTTCCAGGGTTTGATATCCGCCGCTTGCAGCTAGTGCGGAATGCTGCAGCACATTTGTTGACTGGGGCTTTGAGAAGAACTCATATTACCCGTGTGCTGCGCGATCTGCACTGGCTGCCTATTCAGTGGCAGATCACCTTTAAGGTAGGTCTCTCGACCTACAAAGTCCTACACGGACTTGGTCCTGATTAATTGAAAGAGCTCCTGGTTCCTTACACCCCTCTGCGACAGCTCCGCTTGCCTGACAAGAGGTTGCTGGAGATTCCGAGGGTTAGCTTGAAGTCATCTGGTGCGCGTGCCTTTGGGTTTGTAGCGCCTACCCTCTCGAATTCTCTGCCCCGTCAGCTACGGGAGTGTAGGACAGTGGGGAGCTTTAAGCGGGCACTGAAGACCTATCTGTGGGGGAAAGCGTACCCTGAATTGCTGTGATTTTTATCTGTATTTTTTGATTGTTGTTTTTTACCTTATTGTACAGAGCCTTGAAGTGAGAAAGGCGCTATATTAAATAAAATGTATTATTATTATTATATATATGTTGCAAAAAACGACGTTAGTGCTCCAGTTAGGGTCAAAGCGACAAAAGTTGGGAAATGAGGCATTAGGGTTTCCCTAACACACCAATCTCCCAAACCAGGCAGGAGAGCAGGTGTGGGGTGTGCCTTGGGCTTCTCAAGCCTAACGCTAACCCCATTCCATCTGTTAATAAGGTCAGACTGTAGACCACTAGACACAAGGGAAACTAAACATATCAACAGGGACGGCGATTGGTGGGTGCTACCAGACACTAGGGAAATATTTTATAACTACGGGGACAGTAATCAGAGGGTGGGAAGTGAACCAGACACCAGGGAAATATTTATAACTATGGGAACAGCAATCAGAGGGTGGGGGGGGTGATAACAGACACCTGGGAAACCAAAAATATCAATGGGGATGGTGATCGGAAGGTGGGGAGTGCCACTAGACACCAGGGAAAAACACCACAATTATGGGGATGGTGATCGGATGGTAGAAGGTGCCACTAGACACCAGGGAAATATTGTAAAACTATGGGGACGGCAGTCAGAGGGTGGGGGTGCAACTAGACACTAGGGATAAATCTACTAATAACTGGAATGGCAATCGTAGGGTGCGGGTTGCCACTAGTCACCAGGGATAAAATAAATATTTACAAAGACAGCGATTGGAGGGTGCGGGGTGCCAGTAGTCGCCAGGAATAAAATAAATATTTACAGAGACAGCGATCAGAGGGTGGGGGGGTGCCGCTAGATACCAGGGATAAATGTAATAATGAGGGGAGCGGCGATCAGAGGTGGGGGTGATAATAAACACCAGGAAACCAAAATATCAATCAGGATGGCGATCAAAAAGTGGGTGGGTGCCACTAGACACCAAGGAAAACATCATAATTACAGGGATGGTGATTGACGGTAGAGGTGCCACTGGACACCAGGGGAATATTTTAAAACTAGGGGACAGCAGTCGGGGTGACTAGACACCAGGGTTGAATGTAATAATAACTGGAATGGCAGTCAGAGGGTGTGGGTTGCCACTAGTCACCAGGGATAAAATAAATATTTACAGAGACAGCGATCGGAGGGTGGGGGTTGGGGTGCCACTAGATACCAGGGATAAATGTAATAATGAGGATGACGGCGATCAGAGGGTGGGGGTGCCACTAGACACCAGGGATAAATGAAATATTTACGGGGACGGCAGTTGGAGGGTGGGGGGTGCCACTAGACACCAGGAAAAATAAAAACATAAATTATAGAGGAACAACGATCGGGAAACTTACAGGGACACCATGCAGAATTCTTTTTTCGTTTGCAGGAATTCTGTTCCATATCAAACGAAAAAAGAAAATGAAAAAAGATTCCTTCAAACGAAAAAAGAATAAGAACAAACTAAGTCCAAACTCTTTCTTCTTATTTGTTTGAACTGATCCTTTTTCCTATGAATGAAAAAGGGTCATATGGAAAAAGAGAAAAAAAGCTAAGTCCAGAATCTTTTTCAATATCAAGGGATCCTTTTTCTTTCAAACAAAAAAGAGCAAAAAAAAAAAAAGTCCAAAATCGTTTTCTGTATCAAGGGATCCTTAAAAAAGTCAATACAGAGAAAGCAGAAGCGAGTGACGAATAATTTACAAAAAAAAAAAAAAACACACAATTTAGGGTCAGTTTTCCAACACTTAACTACAGAATCCACCAAATGGAGTCCCGATCTCACTACGTGATGTCATTTTTGTGGGTTTTGAATCCCCCCCAAAGAAAACGGACAACAAGATGACGGCAAAAGAAAAAGGATTTTTCCAAATGAAAAAGGATTGGCCATAAATGAAAAATTATCCTTTTTCTTATGGACCAGATTGGTTTTTTGTTCCATACATCTATCCAAAAAAGTATACAGAGCATACTCAGAAACCGAAATTGTAAAATGTAATAACTTTAGAACAGATTAAAATTTTTTGCACAAAACAATCAAAAGCCACATCTGTGGGCCAAGCATTTTCTACCCTAAAAATTTCAGACCAAATTCCAAACCATCTCAGCATAAGGCAATGGCAAAAATAAACAGCAAAAAGCGGCACATTTTTATATTTTTGTGCTATCTGCATCTCGGAATCCACACATCCAGCTGGAATGAAACGTGGCATGTCAAGACATCTGCCCCCACGAGACTTCTTTATGCAAAATTTTGTGCAAATCCGTTGAAAGGTTGCAAAGATATTAAAGTTCAAAGTTCAACATAGAAACCCCTGCCCAACCCTTAAATATAGGGGAGCTACCATGCCCCTTATTGCCCCTGTAGGATGGATGCTTCCCCCAGTTACCTTAGGGGTGAGAGACCAGTACCTTACACTGCTACAGGGCTGCCATATATGTTTGCAGTGGCTTCTGTGTGTTTTTTTCCTCACTGAAGAGTGAGGTGGGTTTATATCCAACATAAAAGAAATGCACAGTATCTCCCTCTTGGGAAATAAGTGGGAAGTGGGCCAGATGTAACAGTACAACCCCCTTTGGGATATCATACCTGGTCAACTGGGTGGCAAACTGGTTGATGGGCAGAAAACAGAGTGTGGTGGTAAACGGTATATAGTCAGAAGAGATGCAAGTCACAAGTGGGGTACCTCAGGGATCAGTCCTGGGGCCAGTCCTCTTCAATACCGTCAGTGGCGGCTCTACACCAGGGCCCGCCAGGGCATGTGCCCCGGTAAAAAAATGCTGTGCCCCAGTTGGTGCCCCATACGGTGCAGAGCTTCCCCCATAGTAACAATATATCAGTGCCCTGGCTGCCATCTGTTGTGCCCCAGCTGTGCCCTGGTAACCATTTGTGGCTAGAGCCGCTGCTGAATACCTTCATCAGTGACATTGCAGATGGACTGGAGGGTAAGGTTTGTCTGTTTGCAGATGACACCAAGATCTGCAACAGAGTAGATGATCCAGATGGGGTGGGCAGAATGAGAAGAGATCTGGATAAACTAGCAAAATGGTCGGAAGAGTGGCAACTGGGGTTTAATGCAAAGAAGTGCAAGATCATGCACATAGGGAAAAGAAACCCTGAAGCCATCTATAGACTGGGAGGGGAGTTTCTGGCAGTCACAAGGGAAGAAAGAGACTTGGGCATCATCATCACAGATTACCTGAAATCATCCAAGCAGACCACTAAAGCACTAGGTAAGGCTAGGGGCTGTTGGGTGTATTAGTAGGGGTGTCACAAGTCGGAAGAGGGAGGTAATAATCCCTCTTTACAAGACACTGGTTAGGCCCCATCTGGAGTACTGCGTGCAGTACTGGAGGCCACACCTTCACAATGACATTAACCAAATTGAGGCAGTCCAGAGAAGGGCAACCAAAATGGTGCAGGGACTGCATCAGAAAACATGAGGACAGATTAACAGAGCTCAATATGTATACCCTAGAGCAAAGGAAGGAGAGAGGTGATATGATTGAAACATTCAAACACCTTAAGGGCATTAACAAGGTGAAAGAGTCTAACATATTTCAATATAAGAAAATAGCAGGACAAGAAGACACAGCATGAGATTAGAGGAGGCCGATTAAGGGGTAATGTGAGGAAGTTCTTTTTCACAGAAGGGGTGGTGGATGCATGGAATGGCCTATCTCAGGAAGTGGTGGATATGAATACAGTGTAGGGCTTCAAACAGGCATGGGATAAGCATAAGAGAGCAATACAGATGAGTATGAATAGATAGGCCATTGACAGAGCAAAGGCCAATGGCACATTTATAAGGTAGAAAAAGAAATGGGCAGTCTGGATAGGCCTTGCGGTCCTTATCTGCTGTCAACTTCTATGTTTCTGTGTTCCTACCCACCTCCTCGCTGTGGTCATGCTTACTGCAGACCTCACACAAATGCTACAGTTTCCCTCAGTTAGCAATGCACAGTGTAATTGCTGCAAATAACGATAGCTGAATCAAACTGCAAAACTCAACTTTATTTAACAACACTGCCTCTGCAATGGAAGAGAGATTAAAGCAGACCAAATTAGCACTGGACCCGGGTTCATTGTCTTCTAGGCAGGGTGTCTACTACCACCTTCATGCAGGCTGCAGTCAGTTAAGATCGGATAGGGCACGGTACAACTGCTGTTATCCTGGCTGCCTATAACAAGGCCCAGCTAGGCATAGCCGCACTTCTCCCACCCTCACACAGTAATATGTTGCCAGTTCTGCGTAGGCTGTTTAGTACTGAAGGTCACTACTCTCTCCCACCTGGTATCAGGATCTGCAGTTAACACAGTGGGAGCTCCCTTAAGACAGTCCCTGCTTTACCCAGTGTTGAAAAATTACAGGCCCATAAATGTTGCTGCAGGTTGGCCGGTGGTGCATCAAAACAGAAACACAACTTCTACTTTCCCACAGATCTCACAGGCCAGGCGGTTGCTTAATGCAGCAGTGCTTGATGGCTATGAAAATTTTGACCTCTAATTTATTTTTTTTATCAAGATTGCCCCTTATCTCCTGACTTGTATTTATTTTCAGCATTCGGAAATAACCTTTAAGAAATGTGCTCTTTTTCAAAGGTTCCACGTCAAGACAGGTAGACAGTATACAGACAGTACTTAACATATTTTGTTCCATAATACAGATGCACAAAAGGTACAGAGAAAACATGTCAACGAGCTAAAGGCTACCATTTTAGTAAAACCAAATTCAGGGGAATCAAAAATTGCAGAATAGGCACAACCTGAGTAACAGAGAAAGTGCAGTGTGCAAAAGATAGCTAAAAATAGTAAGAGGTGAAGCAGCCAAGAGTAAGGCATTGTGTAAGGTAGCACGGAAGGAGATGGTGGGAAGTGGGGAAGCAGGGAAGGAGATGGTGGGAAGGGAGGAGGAAGGGGATTCGATTGGAACATGCAGGCAAAAGTAGGGAGGGAGGGTGCTGGGGCCTGGATAGGGCAAGGCGGGGAGGCTGTGTAGTTAGGGATGAGGAGGATGGTGATTAACTGGGTAGGCCAGAGGAAAGTGAAGGCAGGATTGTGAATCTGATGGCAGGGATGTAGTAGCCCATGCAGTTAGGAGGGTTAGAATGTGGGACTACTCGGGAGGAAGTGGAAGAACCAGGGTCAAGAGCCGATGCCAGGGAGAGTACAGGGCAGAATCCTTCATTCTCAGAGTAAATGGAGAAACCTGAGAGGTTGAATTTGGGCGATGCTTGCATCTGCACGTGGACCTGGCCCAGATAGGTGCAACTTCAATTTCCTATTTAAAGGATGGGAGACTGTTGTTGTTTAGTAACTGAGCAGGGATCTCATTAAGCCAAAGAGGCACCCTGTATGCGAAGGACCGTTGCCCAAGAGCGGTTTTCCCAAAAGGGACAGCCAGTGAGTCCTTTGCCATACCCTGGTCTGGCAGCTCGAGTGACTAGCTTTTATTAAATCCTTGATGCAGGATGGAGCCTTCCTAAAAGTGTTTTCTTACCCAGGAGGCAAGTCTGATACTTAATACTGTTATTTAGATTAAGCCAGCCCATTTGCTCATAGAGTAGGCAGGAGTGAGTATGGTTGTCTGCTTTGAGGGTGGATCTACATGCCTTATTCAGTGAAGTCATTACCCACTTGAGAGCAGTGTCCGATGCCGCACTATAAACTGCCAATCCATAATCTATGATTGACAAGATGGAGCTAGTGACCGATAGCCATAGGGCAGAGGGTGTAAGATACTGTTTATACCTATATAGAATTCCTAGTTTGATATTTACTGCTTTTACAATTTGATCAATATGCTGAATGAAAGAGAAAGTGTTGTCAATAGTGACCCCAAGGTACTTGAAGGTATGTACCTGCTCAAGGGGTTCGGCCTTGTTGACAATAGAAAGGACTGGGTATGCCTTCTTAAGACGATGGCTTGATATCAGCATTGTTTTGCTGGTCTTGTAACTGAGAAGACATTTTTGCGACTTAAACCAGTCCTCAAGATGGTAGAAGGTGGAGTGTAACTCCTGTTCCAGATGAACTAGCTGGTCACTGCTGCCCAGTATGACAGCATCATCCACATACGGTATGATTTTACTTATGCAAGCATCGGGTAGGCTGTTCAGAAATAAACTGAAAAGGAGGGGGCCCAGAATAGAGCTTTGTGGGACCCCTAGACCAATCTCCCTAGCCATAGATGTAACAGACCCTAATTTGATGCACTGGTATCTGTGGGACAGGTAGTCCTTGAACCAGTGGACAGTTTCTGAGGCAAGCCCCAGGGACAACAGTTGCTTAAGTAGGATAGGATGGTAGACAGTGCCAAAGGCCTTAGTGAGATCTAGAGATTAAAGAACTAAGAGAGTTGGTGGCTGAACCTCTGGCTATCCTGTTCAGCCAATCACTGGAAACAGGGGAGGTACCCAAAGACTGGAGGACAGCAGATGTAGTCCCCTTATACAAAAGTGGGAACAAAGAGGAAGCAGGGAACTACAGACCAGTCAGCCTCACCTCGGTAGTGGGAAAGATCATGGAAGCACTACTGAAGGAGAGATTGGTGGAACATCTGGTTGTCAATGGACTACAGGACCCAAGGCAGCATGGTTTCACCGGGAGGTCATGTCAGACCAACCTCATTGAATTTTTGACTGGGTGACTAGGGAGGTGGATCAGGGAGGGCAGTGGACATGGCCTATCTGGACTTCAGCAAGGCCTTTGACACTGTGCCACATAGAAGACTATTACACAAACTGGGGAATATGGGTGTGGGCAGGACAGTAGTGTGGTGGGTAGGTAACTGGCTGGGTGGCAGGACACAGAGGGTGGTGGTAAATGGCTGTCACTCCACAGAGGGAAGAGTAACCAGTGGGGTACCACAGGGATCAGTGCTGGGACCGGTCCTATTCAACATCTTCATCAGTGACATTGCACAGGATCTAGAAGGCAGAATTTCACTGTTCGCTGATGACACAAAGCTCTGTAACAGAGTAGACACACCAGAGGGTGTCGACAGAATGAGAAGGGACCTGCAGAAACTTGAAGAATGGTCAAGGGTTTGGCAGTTGAAATTCAATGCAAAGAAGTGCAAGATAATGCATATGGGGCACAAAAACCCTGGCACAATATATCAGTTGGGGGGTGAGGATATAGCATGCACCAAGCAGGAAAGGGATCTTGGGGTTGCCATCTCTGATGACCTCAAGGTAGGAAACAGTGTGACAAGGCATCAGGTAAAGCAAATAGGATGCTGGGATGTATAGGCAGGGGCATCACCGGCAGGAAAAGGAGGTCATAATTCCGCTATACAAGACACTAGTGAGGCCCCACCTGGAGTACAGTGTACAGTTCTGGAGACCATACCTACGTAAGGACATAGACAGGGTAGAGAAGGTTCAGAGGAGGGCAACAAAGATGGTGCATGGGTTGCATCACAAGTCCTATGAAGACAGGTTGAAGGAACTGAACATGTACTCCCTGGAGGAGAGGAGGGAGAGAGGGGATATGATAGAGACATACAAGTATCTTACAGGGAGGAACAGGGTGCAGGAAAACACTATTTTTAAGCGAAAAAGATGTTTCAGGACTAGAGGGCATGGGATGAAGTTGGAGGGAGGACGATTCAGAGGAAACATGAGAAAGAATTTCTTCACAGAACGGGTGGTGGACAAGTGGAACACCCTGCCAGAGGAAGTGGTGGGGCTGAAACAATCACAGGATTTAAGAATGCATGGGATAGACATAAAGGAATTCTAGAGGGCAGGGGTAAGGGGAAACAGACTTCTAGGAAAACAAACTGAACTTACAAGCTCAAATGGGCAGACTAGGTGGGCCATAGGCCCTTATCTGCCGACACTGTCTATGTATCTATGTAGATCCCACTAACTTGCCATCGTCCATAGCCTTGTGCACGTAGTCCGAGAATTCAACTAATGCAGTGGCCGTGCTGTGGCTCCTACGAAAGCCGTGCTGCTGTGGACACTGTAGATCGTACTTCTGGATGTACTCTGAGATCTGATCTGCCATGATTCTCTCAAGCGCTTTGGAGAGGGGAGAAAGAATAAAAATAGGCTGGTAGTTGGCTGTACAGGAACAGTCACCACTCTTTAAGGCTGGAGTCTCTAGGGCCAGTTTCCACACAGATGGGAATTTTGCAAGGCTGAACGATATATTGAAAATGTTAGTAATTGGGACCAGGAGTTCATGAAGGGTAACTGCCACAAGCTTCATGTCAGTATTGTTGCTGCCAAGCCTGGTTTTGCCTACTGCTGTTTGGATATACTTTTTGAACACCCTGGCAGTGACATGTTTGAAATAGAAGTTTGGCTGGTTGGGGTGGTTTCTGGATGTTAGCTGTGCCGGTTCATCAGAGTCGAGGTAGCCTGGGGGAAGGACAGAGCTAAGATTGGAGAATGCAGAGTTGAAAGAGTCAGCGATTAAGTGAGGATCCAAGGAGGGGGTACCATTAATATTCAGCATGGTGGGGTGTGTCCTATCCTTATTACCAAGTAAGTCCTTAATATTTGCCCAAAACCTTTTACCATTACCCCAGCTCCGATCCAGTTGTTCCTTAAAGTATCTAGCCTTGGCAAGCCTGGTGAGGTTTGTACACCTGTTTCTGGCTGCCCTTAATTCTGTAAGTCAGTAGGGTTGCCTGAGTTCCTGGCCTTGCAACACAGATTATCCCGTGCCCTCTATCTATTCATGGAGGTCACATGTGACCCACCCATTTGAGGAACCTCTGACTTTTCTTTTCCTCACAGGTGCATAGATGTCAGCAATCTCATTAAATTTATTTGAAAATAATTCCATTGCCTAGTCAATGTCTTGGAGTTCGTCTATAGGTGACCAGTCAGTTAGGGACAGGGCAGTTTTAAAGGCGTCTAAGAAGCCTCTCTTGAGAATACAGCTTTTTATAGTGATGGAGGTGGGACCTTTTTGTCTTTATTCACCCATTTGCAAAGTACGGGGGAATGATCGCTAAGGCAGTCAGACAGCACCTCAGCGTTTCTTATTATGGAGGGAGAATTTGACAGGATCCAATCCAGAAAAGTGCCTTTCCCGCTTTTAATGTTCAGTCTAGTGTGTTCACTTGCCATCTGAGTGTGGTACAAACTGGCTACCTGGTCCTTTAACAGATCAGAGTCCCTGCTGAGCCTGTTAATGTTGAAGTCACCTATTATGAAGACCTCAGTGTTTCTCTTGACTTTAGAAATCATGTTCAAGACTAAGCCAAGTCCCTACTTGGCCTTACAGGGAGGCAGGTAGTGACTTTTTTGTCGACCCATTAGGAGGTTTACTGCTAGGTGCCCGTAATGTGCTGTGATACCTGAGATAGGCAGTGCAATCCCCTGGATAGAATCCCTAACATAGATAAGACAGCCCCCAACCCTTTTCCCTGATCTGTCGAGCCAAAAGGTTGCGTAACCTTGCATGGCAATAAAAGTGTCCTTAATTTTAGGAGTGAGCCACGTTTCGGTTAGGCAGATGATGTCAGAGCAGTGAAGCTGTGTCCATGCTTGCAACTGAGCTATTTTAGGAAGCAGGCTGCAGATATTTATAGCTACTATTTTCAGTCCACAGTCCTGTTTTCCATCAAGGGACCTAAATGTAGGTGGCCCAGGGTTAGGGTTCACATCCCTGGAAAGGAGAAGGAGTGTGTAATAGACCTTGCAGTGTCCCTAAGGAGCCTTAACGTCAAGGTCTCCTTATTTTTCATTCTAGGTTTAGGATAACAGTTGATCTTGTCCAGTGATGCTGTTAATTAAGCCAGTACAAGTACACTGCTGCTAACAGTACGTTATTTTATGGGGATGTGGGGGTGCTAGGGGCATCACTCTGTGTACAAGAGTTAATGTGCCTGTATGCAGCATTCTGTATGACAGAATAGCAGTGTTGCTACCAGGGTCAAGAGGCAGGACTGTGGAAAGATGTTGCCCCACCAAAGAAAGAAGGGCTAGAAGCAGTACCAAAGGTACAGACAGTGTCTTTGCCATAATTACTGTTGGAGATTAAATTAAGCAATAATGCCCTCCAGGGTGTGTGTCGTGCTGGGATAATGTCACACCTCAGGTGGCTGGGCACGAGGCCGCAGGCCGAGTGCGTCCAACGACTGAGGCGTGATGTTATCCCAAACAACACACACCCTGGAAGGCATTATTGCTATTATGCAATGGCTCGTTGTTATACAGAATAAAAAAAAATAATTCTAAAGATGTTTTTGTGTGGAAAAATATTTTTGTTTTATAAGAGAAGATGAAACAGTCAATAAAAAGCTCCATAAAATGCTCATCTGCAGGTTCACAGTGAGGCTGAGACTAGACCCGTGATGTTGTACTGGGATAACATCACGGGTCCAGCCCAAGGCTGACCAATCAGAGTCCAGGATTTTTTCTTGCCATTGTATAATATTCTTTTAATGAGGCAGACAATGGTAATCAGACACTGAGGTTACAGTGAGATTGTAAGCTTGCGATTTGTAAAATGACCGTATACTATAGCCTATCATATGGTTGGGAGGGAAATAGGAGGAGCCTAGATGGATTTAATAGATGCTGGGGGTTGGGGAGAAAAATCAAGCCTAGTGGAAGACCGGAGAGCTGGTGGCTTACGGCCAAACCTCAGCTCCCAACTTGAAGCTAATTCTGTTTAATTGCTTTTGGCAGAGGACCGCAAGTCACAGCACAAAGCCCCAGACTAGAGCAAGCAAACCAGGTAAAAATTACGCTAGGCTCAACTCGGACTGACTAGCAATGGTAGAATTCAGTCTCTGAATTTTAAAATTTAAATTGGCGCCAAGAATCCAGGTGAAGCTGAAAGGGAGCAGCAACCAATAGGAAGCATTGCTCCTTGCTTCTTATGCCTATTAGCTTCTCGGCATACAAGCCGATGTTCCCTTCTTTCCCCATTTTGAGACTGCTTTAGGACTTTTTTTCACATTTGAAATAATAAAAGGAGTATTCCTTTTAGTATGGTTCCGACCAGGTTGTTGTCAGTATCCTCCACTGTTTTTGTACACCTCTTGTTCTGTAAGGTCAAGGAGCAGTTTCTGATGCATGCTACTTCATTATAGTCACGAGAAAAGTGATCTTAAGCAGTTGGTATTCAGAAACAAAAGAGAATACTGATGAAAACCTGGTCCAAGCCCTGCTAAAGGGAAAGTCCCTTCAGGCTTTTATTCTGTTTACCTGTGTAGTTTGCAGGCATGCACGCAATCATTGCCTTTGCCAACCGAATCCTACCCACCCACTGAAGACTTACCAGAAGCGCACTCCAGTACTCCCCCTAAATATACCTTTTGAGAATAAACCTAAAAACTTAACTCACGCAACAGTAACCTAGAAATCCCCTCCCTCTTTTTTTAATAAATACTTTATTCAGGATTTGTACAAATTACACCAACTTCCACCATTGAATGTATATTTCATACAATTTCACTGAGCATACAGTTTCTATAGAACCTAAAACATATATGTTAGTTAAGTATGGCTCCCTCATTTTAAACATTTTTTTTTTTTACTTACTATTTTTCCCCCTCTGGTCCCCAAGCACTGCACCTTCGAGAGACACCTGTGGTGTCAGTCCCTGCATCCTTCACCTACCTGGAGCCCTGCTGAACCCCCATGTAGCCGTGGATCTGCCCTCCAGGCAGCAGTCTCTTCCAATATAGCCTGCCACTCCCTGCTACTAGGTGGTTCAATCTGGAGCCACTTCCATGTGATAGCCTTACCTATAGTAGCTATCCATATATACCACATACAAAGGGAACTAGCCCCTTTTACATTTGTGGGGGGGGGGGGAGTCGTAGTATCATCTCCTGAAAATGCAAAGGGGGGGGGGGTCTAGATGCCAGGGTCCTTAATTGTATTAAACCAGTAGTAGTTGGGGAGCCACTTGCAAACAGTGACCACAGTTCAGTTTGGTTTGAAGTTGCCCTCAAACCTAAGAAAATGCACCCTAGTGCAATGGTCTGAGATTTTAGAGGGGTGGACCTTGACAAACTCAGGGGTGATGGTTCAAAGTAAATTAAAGGGGGAGAATGAGGAGGCGGGGGTTGAAGAGAGGTTGAGGGTAATTAGAGAGGCCATTCTTGAAGCTTCACAACTTTGCCTGCAGAAAGTAACCAAAAGAAATAAACTCAAGAAACCACTTTGGTTTTCAGCAATGGTCAAGGAAGTAGTAAAGGCCAAAAGAATGGCTTTCCACAAATGCAAAAACTGGCAGGGGGATGCAGAAAGGGAAGAATATCTCCAGAAGACCAGGGAGGCAAAGAAGGTGATGAGGGAGGTGAAGGCAGACACAAAGCTGTGATCAGCTGAGGGGTCAAGTGCAGAGAAAAGCATTTTTTCCCACTATATAAGTGAAAAAAGAAGGAGGGGCGAGGGAGTAGTTAGACTGAGGAATGGGGGCCATGTGATAGAGGACAACGAACAAAAGGCTACAGTTCTAAATGGTTGCTTTTGCTCTGTCTTCAGCAGGGATGGTAACGATCCCCTACCTGAGAGTGGCGTTAAAATGGCCGCAAAAGGGATCCATGAGATGGGGTGGTCAACATTTACTGGGAATAAAGTTTGAAAGGTGCTACCAGCCGTCAAGGCAGACAAGGCCCTGAGCCCAGATGGGATCAATCCGAGGGTACTCAGGGAGTTGGCAAACAAATTGGCTGAACTTCTGGCCTGCCTTTTCAACAGCTTGCTTCAAATAGGGGTTGTTCCAGGGGATTGGAGGGTGGTGAACATGATTCTGCTTCATAAAGGGGGGGGAGGGGAGGGAACAAGGAGGTAACTTCAGACCTGTCAGACTCGCCTCTCTTGTTGGAAAGCTGATGATGTCGCTATCAAATTAGACCTTGTAGGCTGGCAGTATAACCTAGAGGTTACAGTAACAAGCTGTGAATGAGCTTGGTACATCCAGGAGACCTTGGTTTGATTCCCACAACCTTCACTTGCATATTGTGTGACTCTGAGCAAGTCACTTAACCTCCCCAGTGCTTCCAAGTCACCCCTAAAAACAGGCTCTTGTGCCTAGTGGGCCTTACCCAGTTACCAAAGACATAAATAAAATAAAAAATCTGGAGGGTAGTGGTCTCCAGGATTGTAAACAGCATGGTTTCTTGTCAGGGAGGTTTTTATTTATTCAAATCTCGGATTACAGACCGGACTTGGATTTGTCTGACAAACTTAATACTCTTGATTGGGTTACAAAGGAATTGAATAAATGCCATGCTGTGGATTTGCTGTATTTTGACTTCAGCAAGGTTTTGAACTCTGTGCCTCACAGACACCTGATGAAGAAGCTGGGGAACCTTGGGGTGGTTAGGGATATAGTCAGATGGGTGAAGAATTATCTGCCTTCTCATACGGTCTCCCCCTCTGTTGACTCAACTACCATCATCTGTCTGTCCCTGTGTGACCATTACCTCCCTCAGATGCCAACTAAAACTTCTTACGTCTCCCCTTTGTTTCTGCATACATTCTTCCTGAACCTTTCCAAACATGGAACTGTGTACTGATTCACTATCCCGTCACCTGGGTTCCATGACACTTTTTAATTTTAACTTAGTTGTAATCTTGTGTTGTTTTTGTCTTTCTGTGTAACTGTGCTGTCCCAGTGTCCTGGGTCACAACTGAAGATGTGCCTTGGCTCAATGTGCCTCTCCTGGTCACCAATTTTCAAGTAAATACATGACTAAAATATACAGTAGTCCATGTGGTTTACATGTTCACTTTTATAGCTTTTATCATTTCTGTCACAAGCCACCTAAACAGCTGTTATATACCGGTAAATCAAACATACCATGGGTTGACTTAATAAATCATTTTTATCTTCATTTGAGGGTATTGATCTGTTGCTGTTTTACTCGTGGCTTTGCCACTCATGAGATATCACCGACCAGACTAATACCCCCTCATGAACATAAAAATAATTTAAGTCGGCCCATGTCACATCTGTAGAGGTGCAGTGATGTTACCCCTTTAAGCCACTACATGATGTTATGCCATTAAGCCACTACATACTTCAGGAGCTTCAGAAGGCACCAGTGGACTCCATAGTGAGCACATTGCAGGGCCTTGGTGCTGCCATGGACACTGGACATTGCTGAGAGACACTTTTACTAGGAGGGGACAAAGTGTTAACTCCCGGAGACTCGGCAGTAGCTACTTATGATTAAGGGAGGAGCTCAGTAAAGGGCGGATACTGGGCAGACTAGGTGGGCCTAGTAGGTTCCTATCTGCCGATACTATTATGTATGTATGATTGTAATGGCATTTAAACAATGAGACATGACAGGATGTGCATTAGTGTGGGATAACAGCACACCTCTGGAAGTCTTACACACCTGAGAGGTGCTGTTATCTTACAAGTGCACACAGCCTGGAGTACCTCATTGCGTTAATGAAATGGTTACTTAGATTTTTATGTTTAAAAACTGAGTAATGAGGTTTAGAAAGTTTAAGTATTTCTGACCTATGCTATTGTACTGGAATAATGCACAGTCATGTGATCACATCTGACCAGTCACAGGTATTGGTTTATCTGACCTGCTTTATAACACTGGGCACATCATTTAATTCATTGAGGAAGTGGGGTCTTGAGGAGCTTTCCTCAGAGCAGAATTAGTGTATTTGGAGGGTACAAGTGGCTGTCTTGGCTTCAGGTTCCCAGAGATTTCTGCCACTGGTGGTTTTCCTTAGGGTTGCTTGGAGTCTGCCAAACAGAATTGGAGTCATCAAGTTCTGACCCAGTTTTGAGATTTAGTATTTTGGGATTTGCAGTCTGAAAATCTTAATTCCTAAATGGAATACTTAAACCTATTTCTACACAGGAATTTAGGAAATCAAATCTTTATCTGATTTTGAGGTCCTTCTAAAGGGAAACTCCTACAAGCCCACACAGTTCAGCAACTGCTGCACAAACACCTTACCAGGGCTTTTAGCATTAAAACAGTGTTTTATTTACCTGCTGGGCTGTGATGTTTAGTTTTTTTTTTTTTTATACTTCTTTTTTTCTCATATGTTATTTCAAAAAATCACTTACATTTAGATATAAGTCACATATTGAAACATTCTTTCAGCTTTGATACAGCACTTCAACAACAAGAGTTAACAGTATTAAACATTGGCATCTACCATGGGCAAAGTATTATTTAAAGGTACAACCTTCTTATCATCTCTAAGCTTTCACATACTAAAAAGTACATATTGTATTCTTATTTAAATCTTGTATTTTGTTACTCTAAGGTCTATCTACAAAATCTTTTGGACTTAACTTCATCTAATTTTTTCCACTGTCCCTAGTCATACTGATCTACAGGAGCCAATCCTGATAGTATTCCCATCTGGCCCATCTTGATATAAAAATCTCTCTCCGATCCAGCAGTTCCAAGGAAATTTGTTCATTTCGCTGGATATTTAAAACTATCTGCTTCCACTCCACAATCAGCGGGACTGCTGTCTGTAACCATTTTTCAGTAATGGACTTATAGGTCGAACCCAGCAATATCGCCCACAAATATAATTTACCTGCATCCCTTATTTCCATTGGGGGAAGGCCTAACAACAGGTTGATTGGTTCTAACTGGCCCTGAATGCTCAATATATTTTTTACATGTTCCATTATTCGGAACCAAAAACCCGTTATTTTGGGGCAGTCTAAGAAGATATGTTTGTATGTGGCTTTCCGCTCATTACACTCCCTCCAGCAATGGGCCGGGCTCCCAGGGCTTCTCAGGGACATAATTGAGGGGACAAGAAAAAATCTTATTCTTACTTTCCATGTGAACTCCCGCCACATGGGCGATGAGGAGGTGGCCCAGGAGCATCTCCAAATTTTCATCCAGTCTCTAGGAGATATATTCTGGCCCAAATCTCTTTCCTACTTTGCCCGTGTGGTGGACATTGTATATACTTTCTGACGCGTGAGATATTGGTATATTATTATCACCTTTTCTCCATAGTGTGTGGACCACATCTGCTTAAACGGGGTGTCATCCTCCACTAAGATAAAATTCTTCTCACTTTGTCTAACATACCTAGAAATATAAGCTCTCATTTGGTAATAAAATAACCTGTCTTTATCTGACCACCCATACTTTAATTGAGCTTCCTCAAAACTCAGTATGTCCATTCCCCGCATCAACTGCCATGGAGCTTCTAGGCCTTTTTTGGCTTGATTCTTGAACCACTGGTTATTAAACTCCTGGTTCAAGATAAAGTGCCTATACTTCCAGGCATAACGCTGGGATGTCTTATTCTTAGTCCCCATTTGCCAGCCTCTCAAAACTGCCGTAGTAGCCCGGGGGACAGTCTGTATGGCTTCTCTAAGATGAGGGGGGGAGGAAAGAGTGGTTAGGAGGGCGGGCCCTGCAGGTCTCGATAGGTCTGTCTGTTTCCATCTTGTGTTATATGCCCTGTTGCCCCATAACAAGGCCAGCCACATCTGCGTTGCCATCCAATATTCTCTAAGTGAGGGCAAAGCCACCCCACCCTCCACTTTAGGAAGAGTTAGTTTCTGAAAACTAATTCTAGGCCTTTTGTTTTCCCAAAGGTATCCATTTATAAGCCTTTGCCATGACAAAAGTTCCTTTGAGGACAGAGCACAAGGGACACATTGGAACAAGTGTAAAAACCTGGGTAATACATTGATTTTTATGGCCATGTTCCTTAGGTAAAGCGAGGAGGGTATCAGCTTCCATTTTTTGAAATGTTGTTTTATCCTCCCGATTAGGGGGTCAAAATTCAAAGTAAACAATTTCTCTGGATTGCTCGGGATTTGAATACCCAAATATTTTATATGTTCATTATCCCATCTGATTGGGTAACGTTTTTTGAGGGATGGGGGAGGGACATAGTTAAAGGACAAGGCCTCTGACTTGCCCATATTCAGGGTAAACCCCGATAGATTGGTAAACTGCTGAATCTTATTAAAAAGCGCCTCTAACGATGATTCTGGGTTAGTTAAATAGAGGAGAATGTCATCTGCAAACAAGGCTAACTTTTGTTCAGTCCCACCTAAGTTCACTCCCCCTACTTTCAGGGTTTGTCTCAAACTTTGGGCCAATGGCTCTATGTAAAAGGCAAAGAGCAAAGGGGAGAGGGGGCAACCCTGTCTTGTCCCTCTGTATAACTGGAATCTCTCGGAAATATGACCATTTGTTCGTATGTACCCTATGGGACTATTATAGAATTTAAAGATGGTGTCTACAGATAAGATAGGGAAGTTAAACTTTAGAAGAACCTCTCTTAGATATTTCCATGAAACCTTGTGAAAGGCTTTTTCTGCATCGAGCCCTAGTAGAATTGCTGGGCTTTTCTGGGCCCTAATTTGCTCAATGATATAGACTGTTCTCCGTACATTATCCTGGGCTTGACGGCCGGGAATAAAACCACTCTGGTCCATGTCTATTAAGGCCGAGGCGAAATGAACCAGCCTTTTAGCGAATATAGAGGCCAGCAGTTTATAATCCGTGTTTAAAATAGATATAGGACGGTAAGATGAGCAGCGGGATAAATCCTTCCCTTCTTTAGGGATCACCGAAATTTTTGCTTCCTTCCAGGAGGGTGGGGTCTCTCCCTGTGTAGAAACTACGAAGGAGAACAGTCTTGTTAGTATCGGGGCTAATGTTTTGGAAAGGGTCTTGTAAAACTCACCGGGGAGCCCATCTGAGCCCGGGCACTTGCCTGTCTTTAGGTTACTAATTGCAGACTCGACTTCTTTAGTAGTTATTGGGGTCGCCAAAGACTTTCCCTGGTCAGGGGATAGGGTCGGGAGCTCTAATGTGGCCAAGAATTCCTTAATATCATCTGGGGAAGGATTAGTGTCCTCGGAATAAAGTTCGGAATAGTAATAGTGAAAGGCTTCAGAGATCGTGTGTAATCTATCTTTAAGCTCATCCGTTCTAGGATGTCTCACTTTTGTAATAGTAGCCTTAGCCTTACGGGCTCTCAGCTGATCTGCCACGAGCTTCGTAAACCTCGGCCTCCCATCGTGATATTTATGTTGAAGAAACATCAGCCTCTGCTCTACCTCATAGTCTAATATGGTGTTCAGTTGTTTTTTAAGGGAGTTAAGCTCTCGAGAACGGGTTTTGCAGTGTTTTACCTTCTGCATCTCTTCTAGGGCCTCTATCTTTGTTTCCAACAAAAGCTTCCTTTCTTGCCTTTGCTTTTTTTTATGGGAGGATATTCCTATGATTTTACCCCTCACTATCTCTTTTATCGTGTCCCATAGTATAGCTAAGGTGGTCTCCCGGGTATCATTTTCCTGCATTGCTTGTGTAACCGTCTCGGATATTGCTTCCTGTACTTCCTTGTCCCTAAGTATGGATACATTAAGTCTCCAAAAAGATCTCCTGTATGGTGTTTGTGACTGTATTGTGATGTTTAGTTTTAAAGATCTGTGCCGTCCATAATCTCGGCAGAGTCCTCTGCAGCCATCTCGTGCAACTGGGAGGCTTCTGCCACTCTGGTTATGACAGTGAGGGTTGTTAACTCTGCCATTGGTTGGTAGCTCTTTTTAGCATAACCCATGGGGCGGAAGCTGCACAAGATGGCCTCAAGTGACTCTGGCGAGATTATGGACGGCGCAGATCTTTAAAACTAAACATCACTGCCCAGCAGATAAATAAAACATTATTTTAATGCTGACAGCCCTAATCGAGCGTTTGTGCAGCAGCTGCTGCACTTTGTGGGCTTGTAGGAGTTTCCCTTTAAAAAAGATAGGAATCGGATTCGGAACTGGAAAATACTAAATTCCTAAACAGTCCAGTTGAGTTGGTATCGGCCAGTTGTGAGCATCCCTAGTTTTCTTCTCCATAGTGTGCCAAATGGTAAAAAATGTGCTGGTAGTACTTCCCATTAAACTATGTCTACAAGCTGTTTCTCATAATACTGAATGCTGAAGCTACCAGGAAGGCAGGAGATGAGTACGATGGACCCTTGGTCTTTTCTTTGTCTAGAATTTCCTATATTCCTAAGGGAGGCTAAGAGAGAAAGAGGAGAAGACCAATTTCAAAACTAGAAAGGACTGATAAAGGTAGTCTGCAGGAAGTTGACTCTTGATGGCACCCTATGTCCTAACCTTTCCCTCTGTATCCTGCTGCCTCCTGCCCTTCTTGGTTTCTTACTTTCCTGTCTTACCTCGACTGGCCTGACTAGACTCAGTTGCCAGCTACAAGTACCTTGGCCTCCACTTGGACCAGTACATTGATTACTCCAAGCACATCTCCCAGGGGTGTAGCAAAGTCTTTTTCTAACCTTGGTGCCCTATACAAAGTAAAGAGCTGTCTCCAACTACAAATAAGGAAACAGGTTGTAGAACAAGAAATCCTTCCCCTTTTGGTTTACGGAGATGTAGTGTACTTAGGAGGTAACCCCACCTTCATTGACCAAATTACCACTCTGTTCAATGCATATTGCAGATTTTACGAGGCTGACCCCCCTTCCCACCACACACACACACACATCATTGTATTACTATGTACATTTGGTTGGACTGGATCCCCCTCCCCATGAGACAGATGATGCACACTGCTCTTTGGCGGGAGCTAACTTCTGGACTGGCAGGCTGCCTTAATACCTCTCTAACCTTTTTACTCACTAAGCTAGCTCGCCTACTCGCTCAGACCCAAGGCAAGCTGCTGTCTTTACGTCCCTTGTTACAAACGCAGCCTAGGCCAAGCTTCCATTAGCAACAGGCTCCCCTACATCTGGAACAGTCTATCCTCCAAAGTAACCGCCTCTCCCTCTCTCAAACCAAGCAAGGCTCAGGTCTAGATGGACTTCAGATCCACATCGACCTACTCTTGCTGTCCGCTATGCCCCCTCCTGTGCCTAGGGCTCCCCACCAAGGTTACTTGCAGGCCACTCCTGGAAGTAGCCCCCTACTCACGAGCTGTATAGCATGGCAATTTGCAACTAATGCAACGCCTGAAGGCTAACAAGCCGACTTTTTTATTTAGTGCCCTGCCGTAATCACTCCAGTACTACTTGTATCACCCAACTCTGCATCCTCTCTGAAGGACCGCAGTGGCCTTCAACTTGATGTCTGCTTGATCCAAACTATTTGTCTCTTGCTGTGTGAATTGGATAAACTTTAAAATTTTGCCAATTAGTGGCTTCCACCCTGATTTCCACTTACAATTGTATCTTTTGTATCCTGCAGTGAGAATTGTAGTTCGCTGTATAGTTTGTACTTTGTAATTGTATCTTTTTATCTCCTCTTGGTAATATGTTTTAAATAAATAACTAAATAAATACATAAAGTTGCCCTTGCAGTCTCTCCACCTAATCTAATCTCGTCCAGGTTGTGTTTATGAGTACTGTTTCATCTATCAACTCATAATTGGGGTCAGAGCTGATAATACAGCCTCTGTTATCAGAGTATTGCCCCTATCCAGTGATTCACTAGCCTCCCCTCCTGTAGTATAGAAACTTGTCTATGTAAACGTCTACATTTTGTCTCAGTGCTAAGGCTCCCTCACTAGTTGGGTGTAGGCCATTATCTTTCTGGAGTAGCCTACAATCCCATCATCCCGCACCCCAGTTCCGTGTGTTGTAGAACCCTTCAAAACCACGTTACCCCATTAGTCACTTGCTAAAAGCAAAGATTTTTATTTTTCTGCCCTCCCCACGCTGGTGCACTGAAATTACCTCTGAAAAGCCACCATCGATGTAACCAGTTCAACCATGCATAAGGGATCCTTTAATTACACCTGCGTATTGTAACGCTCCGTGGCTTCTTCGGGGGGATGGATTGTGAGCATGTGTCTTTAATAGTGCTAACAATTATAAAATTGTCAATAACAAATGAAGTGTGTGTCATAATGAAGTGTATTCACAATGAGATTAGGTGCTGTAATATGCTGAAATAATTAAAAACATGGTGAACATCTTACTTTAAAAAGCTTGAGGGGTGCTAGACAGCCAGCTTCCAGGCAGGACACATTTCTCTTCAGCTCCTTCCTTCAGTGCCTAATAAAGTTAGACTTTTTCAAATAGAAAGTCACCAAGCAGAAGATGATTTTTGAGAGTTTTGAATTCTGCACATCTTGAGCACTCAGGAGATACCCAAATCATTATGGGTCGTACAAAGAACACTCAGCCCCAAACAGTGGGTCTCTCATGGCCTACCTCTTCCTGGATGCCAGCGGGACCGGTTGATGATGCACCTGGATCTGTGCTTAAAGATGCATCCTCGGAGCCCCCATGAAAGGCCATACTAGAATCAGTGAGGGCCATGGATGCAAAAATCGAAAAAACTCTAAGCAAATTAGAAGTCCATGATGCAGCCCTGACTTCTCTTAAAGACACCGTGGCCGATGTGGATAAACGCTCGCTGTCTGTGCAGGCTACAGCAGTGTTATTAACAAAAGAAAATCAACAGTTGTGAGGCCGCTTGAAAGCCGTTGAAAATGCACAGAGAGATGGGAATATTTGGGTAGTGGGTCTTCCAAAGGGAGTGGAGGGAGCCTGGTTGTTGGATTATTTTACACATTGGATGGCAGAAGTGCTGCAACTACCAGAGGAATTTGACTGGGCTACCTTTCATGAGGCATACAGAATTAATTCAAGGGTAAGACCCACAGACACCTCGCAACCTCAGACTGTGCTCATTTGAACAGTAGTGAGAGCTGTGTATCCATTAGAGGTTCAAGGACATGATGTAACGCTATTCCATGACCTCTCATTTCAAACAAGAACTCGTGAACAGTTGGATGCAACCAGACAAAAGCTCCAATCGCTAGGAATTATACGTTCTTTCCTGCTCCCAGCTTGCCTATGAGTCACCAGTGGCGGGAAGACTTGGTACTTCTCTGATCCAAAGAATGTGGGTCGCTGGATCAACAAGATAGCAGTGGAATTCCATAGGAAAACTGTGCCTGAAAACACCTTGGGAGAGTCGGAATCAGACGCAGGCTGAGTACTCTTAAAATTGGTTTTGCAGAACTCTGATCCCAGTTTAAACCTCATGGATAGCACATGAGCATTTACCCGTTTTAAGGGACAAGTTAAATGGTTACCTAGGGAACAAGTTTTAAGACCATATTACTGATATTAACTTACAAATTGAAGGTATTAATATTTTACCATAGATGTTCACTTTCCCCAAGTTTCTGGATAAGTCTTTGTGCATTAAACCTGAGGATTTGTTTATGACTTACTCTTAAAGTTTGAGGGCTTCTCAGATAATGGAAATGCTGTTCTTTTTTCGAGCTGGGGAGGGATGGGGGAAATTCTATTTCTAGGGACATGGATATGTTGTTCATCCACACTGTCTGGCAGGTATCCTTGCCGCTTTAAATCTTGCCGGAAGGTCTTCAAGCTGGCTCCTCCCACCCACCCGGGTGGTAAAACTCTCGGCTCCGCCCCATGACGTCAGATCTTCCTTACCGCTTGGAAGCTCAGGTTCCCTCCTTAACGCTCTGCGTATAAGACTAGTTCCTAATTCTTGGTTTCCGAATTTAAAGTTTTGCGTGTAGACTTGGTCTTCTATCCTCGCGGCTGCGATGGACAATCGACTCGGTTTTGGAGGTGCCTTTGCGTGCAGAAGATGTCTCGGACGGATCCGCACTCACGTGTGTCTACTGTTTAGGCCTTGAGCATGACCCGCAGGCTTAGAGCCTGTGCTGTTCCTTCTCCAGCCTCGTCCTCGAGGCCGTGCTGCCCGTTTACAACTGGGGCGCCCTGAAGCGTTTTCCTCGGTGAAGTCAAAGAAGCCTGGTCGGGCGGTTTCCATGGCGGGCGGGCTCGGCGGATCAGCTAGAGCAGATGATCGCCCTCGAAAAGAGGCGGCACGGGCCGCATCTTCCTCGACCGTGGCATTTATCCCGCTCTCCCTGGGTTTCTCTTACACAGCTTCCTTTAAGGAGCTTTGTCTGTCCCTCTCCACTAGAGGAGAGGGACCAACGTCTGCTGGACCTTCTTCTCGGTCCCAGAAGAAAGACAAGGGTAAGTCCCTCCGTTGACGCTCTTGGGAGCGGGAAAGGTCCCTCTCCCCGAGTTGTCGGCCATCGACTTCGGTCGATTGTTCGGCTTCGGCCACTGGTCTCACGGTGTCCCCGTCAGGTCAGTTGACCGAGACTCCCGTCGACGCAGTCGAGATCTTTCTCGACCCATTGGACGGGTTGTCGACCGGCGAAGCCAAAATCCTCTACGGTTCCCTCGGTGGGGTTGAGGATCCAGCGGGCTTGCCAGTGCCTCGGTTCCGGGCCCTTGGGTGAACCCTCCGGGCCGAGGGAGGGCGGTTCCACCCGTCCCCTCCCGTCGTCCTCGGAAGGCCGAGGTTCTTGGTCTCGGACTCGTGGTCAGCCGATCCGCTGTCATGGCGGTCTCGGTCTTCACTTAGTGATGGCAGCGCGCCGCTTCGTCCTCGTCCTCCTCCTCAGATGAGGGAGGCTTGACGTAAGGTACGTCGACGATACGAAGGACCTCATGGCAACAACAGCTCCTTCTGAGCGGGGAACAAGCCGGCGCGTATAGCGGCCATTAAGTGGCTGTCACGGGCGGCGAAACAACCCTCGTCTTACCGAGCCTGTTCCCAGGCGGTTGTTCGGCCAAAACCAGCTGCTCCACCGATTCCGGTGGAACCTCCGCCTCCACAGCCGCTGTTTAGGCTCCGACCAAGAACTCTCGGTCGGCTCAGGGTCTGCTCCATAGGCTGTCGGTCATCCTCACTCCCGATCGCCCTTGGCAGGTGGAGGGTGGCTCAGGCCCGAGGCAGCTCTTTGAGGACTCTTCTGAGTCCGACGACGATTCCTCCCTTTTCTCCAGGCGAGTGGACTTGGAGTCCTCTGGAGGTCAGTCGCTGGACGACAGCCCTTCGTCCTTCCTGGGTTTGCTCAGGCTCATCTCGGAGTCCACCGGGATGCAGCTTGAGCCCGTATCCAAGCGGGCCAAGTATCCCCTCATGGAGATATTGGACCGAGGGGATTCCCCTACAGAGGCCTTTTCTGTGGCCGAGGCCATTGTGGGCCCGGCCTTGGAGCTCTGGCAGCGCCCTGCTTCCTGCCCTGCGCCTTCGGCCAGGATGGCCAGGAAGTATGCGGTCCCTACCGGTTCCCTGTCCGGTTTCTCAGAACATCCCTCAGCCGAGGGGTTAGTTACCGACAGCGTTTTCCGGCGTGCCGGAAACACTAGGGATGTGGACAAACTTCCCGACAAGGAGTCCAAGAAATTGGACTATGCCGGGGCGAAAAGTCTACGCTGCATCCTCCCTTGGCCTTCGTCAGGCCAGCTCGGCCATGCCTATGGCACATTTCTCCCATGCCCTGTTGGGCTCCCTGGTCGAGGTAGTCCCTCATCTCCCGGCTGACCTGCAGACCACGATTAGGCAGGTGCGGGACCAGGGCAGGGCGGTGGCCAAGCAGCAACTTCAGACTGCTCTGGACATTGGAGACTCATGCGCCAGGTCAGTCGCGGCCGCAGTGGCTGTGCGCCGCTGGGCATGGCTGAGGATATCCACCTTCACAGCGGATACCCAGCACAAACTGGCGGATGTCCCCTTCCTGGGGACCGACCTCTTCGGCCCTGGAGTGGAAGGCCACCTCCAGAGGATCGAAAAGTCCAATGCCACTTTGGACTCAGTCTCATCCGCTCAGAGGGACAAGGGCCGCGAGACCGCAACCAAGCCCTTTTGTCTGTCCGTTCCCGCGGCACGTCCGGCCCAGCAGCATCAGGGCCAGCAGGCTCGCGCTTGGCGTCCCAAACCCAAGCCCATGGCTTCCTCCTCCAGGAAGCAGGGAGGTAAAGGCCCTGGAGGTCCCTCAGCCGGTCCTTCCTCCAAGCCTGCCCAGTGACGGGTTGAGGGGTGTCGCCCCCAACCCCGTCGCCTCACCCCAGGTGCCCCCCGTGGGGGGGAGGCTCCACCACTTTCTTTCCGCCTGGTCCGTTATCACCACAGACCGGTGGGTGTTGGAGGTGGTGGGAAAGGGCCTGCCTCTGGAGTTCGAGCAGGCCCCACCCTTCAGAGCCGTCGCACCTCGGGGGGCCTCGGGGTCCGAAGCCTCGCTGTCAGCTCGCTGAGCCGACATCGCTCTCCTCCTCCAGAAGGAGGTGATAAGAGAGGTGGCGGACCCCTCAAACCCGGGGTTCGTGTCCAGGTACTTCCTGGTTCCGAAACGGACGGGGGGCTGGTGCCCCATTCTCGACCTACACGACCTAAACAAGTTCCTAAGGTCTCGAACCTTCAGGATGGTCACTCTGGCTCAGATAATACCATCCTTGGAACAGAGGCGTGTGGTTCTGCTCTCTGGACCTGCAGGACGCGTTCTTTCACGTCCCTATCCATCTGTCACATCAGAGGTTCCTTCGCTTTCGAGCGGAGGGATCCCTTTTCGAGTTCCAAGCCATGTCCTTCGGCTTATCTCCAGCTCCCAGGGTCTTCACCAAATGCATGGCAGTGGTGACAGCATTCCTGCGGCACCGAGGGGTTCGGGTTTACCCTTACCTGGACGATTGGCTGATAGCAGCCCCCTCCAGACAGGAGGTGGAGTGGTCCAGAGATCTGGCCCTCCAGGTTTGCTCTCAGGTCGGCCTCATCAACGAGGCCAAGTCGGAACTCGAGCCGAAGCAGGTGATTCTTTTCATCGGGGCAGAGCTCAACTTTCTTCGAGCCAGGGCATGGCTCCCGGCGGACAGTGTCGAGGTTCTTTCCTTCTTTGCTCAATCATTTCTGGTTGGGCAATTGCACCCTGCCCGGGACTTCCTGCGCCTCCTGGGTCTCATGGCGGCCTGTACCAGCGTGGTCCATTGGGCCCGCTGGAACATGCGCCCCCTTCAGTGGGGGCTGGCCAGCCAGTGGTCCCAAAGCTGCGATCCATTGGACCAGCTAGTGACGGTGACCCAGGGGATGTGGAACGCTCTCCAGTGGTGGACCGTTCCAGTTCATCTGCAGGAGGGCATCCCGTTTGTCCGCCCCGAGCCGACGGTCTCTCTATCGACCGATGCCTCTCTGATGGGTTGGGGTGCCCATCTGGGGGAACACCGAGCGCACGGCCTCTGGTCCCCGAGGGAGTCCCAATGCCACATCAACCTGCTGGAGCTCCGAGTGGTCCGCCTAGCTCTCACCGCCTTTGCTCCGTTTCTTCGGGGTCAAGTGGTCCGGGTCCAGACGGACAACACCACGACCATGTACTATCTAAACCTCCAGGGCGGGACACGCTCCATGCTTCTATGCAAGGAAGCTCTCCGCATCTGGTCACTCGTGCGCAGCCTGGAGGCGGATCTCCTAGCCATTCATGTGGCAGGAGCCTCCAACACCCTGGCCGATGCCCTAAGCCAGATAGGGGCTGCGTCCCACGAGTGGTCTCTCCTGCCGGAGGTAGTACAAGATCTGTTCTCCCATTGGGGCACACCTCAGGTGGACCTGTTTGCCTCCAGGGAGAATGGGAAGCTGAGGCTGTTCCATGCCCGCCCCTCTCAGCAGGGATCGCTGCAGGGGGATGCCTTCTCGAGGCCGTGGACCCCGGGCCTCTTCTACGCCTTTCCCCATTCCCTTGATGCACAAGGTGCTGCTCAAAGCAAGGAGGGACAAGGCGCAGGTGATTCTGATAGCCCCAGACTGGCCCCGCCAGTACTGGTACCCAGATCTCCTCAGCCTCAGCTCCAGGCTCCGAGGCAGCTTCCAGCTCGCCGGACCTGCTCTCAGTCAATCAGGGAAGGTATTCCATCTGGACCTTCAATCCCTGCACCTGATGGCCTGATTCCTGGCTGCTAGTTCCAGGCCTTGGGTCTTTCCGACAAGGTCCTCAACGTAGTTGAGGCGTCCCATAAGGAGTCGACCAGAAAATGCTACGCCTTCAAATGGAAAAGATTTTCCATTTGGTGTCAGAAGCAAGGGCCTGGACCCTTCCTCCTGTTCCTTGGTAAGCGTATTGGACTACCTTTGGTCCCTTTCTCAGCAAGGGCTTGGGTCGTGACCATGGTGCACCGGCAGCCATCTCTGCCCGAGGCGGGCGGGGAAGCAGTGGAGTAACGCCAGAGAAGGTGGTCTGGCGGCTTCAAAGGCCTTGATCACATTTCCCTTGATGCGAGAACCTCCACCTCCATGGGATCTATTGCTGGTACTGGCAAAGCTCATGGGCAAGTCATTCGAACCAATGCACAGGTGTGAACTCTCTCACCTGTCGTGGAAGACCGCCTTCTTGGTGGCTATCACGTCAGCCAGAAGGATGGGAGAGCTCCAGGCGCTCTGCATCGAGTCTCCTTACCTGGTCTTCCACAGGGACAATGTTGTCGTGCGCCCCCATCCGAAATTCCTTCCGAAGATGGTGTCGGAGTTTCACCTTAACCAGGTGTTGACTCTGCCGGTGTTATACCCCAATCACACCTCGGAGGCGAATATGAGCTCCATACTCTGGACCCTAGAAGGGCGCTCGCTTACTATAAGGAGTGCACGGCTGAAATTCGGAGAGGTTCGCCAGCTGTTTGTCACCTACGCTGAAGCCGCACCTGGCAGACCTGCAGCCAAGCGGACGATAGGCAGGTGGGTCACCTCCTGCATAGATCTCTGCTATAAGTTGGCGGGCATGGAGCCTCCCAGAGGGATAAGAGCTCATTCTACCCGCCATACTGCTTCATCGGTGGCTGCTTCCAGGGACGTCCCTATCCAGGAAATCTACAGGGCTGCTACCTGAAAGTCAGCACACACCTTCATCACCCATTACCACATCGACCTTGAGTCACGCCGGGATGCTGGTTTTGGGGCCTCGGTTCTCCAGTCTCTATTCCCTAAGTAGGGGGTGTGCGCCTTGCCTCCCTCCTCCCGGAGAACTGCTAGGAGTCTGCCAGACAGTGTGGATGAACAACATATCCATGTCCCTAGAAATACAGGTTACTCACCTGTAACAGGAGTTCTAGGAATAGTATATGTTGTTCATCCACACAACCTACGACCTCCCGGCCGACGACACCTGAGCTTCCAGCGGCCAGATCTGGCGCCATGAGGGGAGCGAGTTTTACCACCCGGGTGGGTGGGAGGAGCCAGCTTGAAGACCTTCCGGCAAGATTTAAAGCGGCAAGAATACCTGCCAGACAGTGTGGATGAACAACATATACCATTCCTAGAACTCCTGTTACAGGTGAGTAATCTGTATATACTGTCTTACACATTTGATGATTTAGGTTAATAGCACTACTGGCTTAGTGCTTGATCTTAATTTTGATATATGCCTACAAACTTTTACCTAAGTCGCTAAAGTGGCTGCCATTCTGAGACATTCATCTTGGGACTTTAAGGCTTTTTTGTGCCTTCACTAGCTCGTCTTACCCCCATCTCCTAATGTAAAGGAAATGTGAGAGGAGGTGTATGTCTTTTTATGTCTCTTATATGAGTATTGCTGCTGTATTGTTTTCGTAAAGAAGCAATAAACAGACAGTACAATCAAAAAAAAGCTTAACTTTCAAATGCGATAGATGACTGTTACAGTAAAACTTACAAAACAGAAAATTCCCATGTTATCCACATCCACCTATAAGTTCAGTTTTATTTATTTTAGTTTAGTTAGTTAATAGGGCTGGACATTCACAAGTAAATTAAATACTGGGGTCAAATATGCTGAAGATACACAGCAGGGATCATGAGTATAATGCAAGGGTTGTTTAATGTTTTCCGGTTAAAACAATCGAGCAGGAGAACAATGCAACAGATTATTTTAGTGGTTATGTATCGAGCTTTTATTTATAATTCGTGCTGCTGGAAAGTGTGAAATCGTAAGCAGCTCCAGGCCCCAGCAACGTTTGGAAGCAGAAAGGAATATGCCAAGTTGCACTTAAGATGTCACAGCGCAGAGTAAAGCATAAGGCAGCATGAAAATTGCTTTCCTTTTATTTTTGTAAAGGAAATGTGAGTGACATACACAGTTGTCATAAAAGATGGGTATGACTGTTACGTTTTGAGAAGGCAAAAAAAAAAAAACATAGGACTTGTAAAACCACTGGGCTGGTAGATGTTCAGGGTTAGAAAGGGCATTTTTAAGCCTTCTGCTATAGTACAGTAATGAAATATTTAGAGGAGTTATGAAACATGTCATAGCTGGCTGTTTGTTTTAACAGTTCTGGAAACTGACTGACTTGGGAACAGACTAGAAGGGCTGACTCGCCACTTTCCATCTATTTTTTACATGCTTTCAGACAGTTTTGATTTGATATGTGTAGTCATACTGCAAAACCTGTAATTTTCACACTCAAATAATTTTTGCTATTTTCACATGAGCACTAATTTTGTGCTAAAATAAATTGGTGCCATTTAGCGCTATTAGCACTTTTTCCATTGTAGTAAAGGTGGCACTAACAACTTAGCGCTAAATAAAATTTGTGCATTTATGGTTCATTTGGGTTTGCACTAAAATTACTTTGTGTGGAAAAAAATAATTTTTATAGCATATTTGAAATGGCAACATGTGTTCTATGACACTGTACAAGAATTAAAATAATAAACATGCCGACTATGTTGCAGTTATTCATATTTTTTTTAGTTTACATTTTCTGCTCTTTGGCTGCCCCAACCAGCCGTGCTCAGATGCACCTGGCCCCATTACCTGCCATCCTCCAGGCTTACCTCGCCACTTGTCCAGGACCACTTTGTGGTGGGGGAGTGGGAGCCGCGGTCAGCAGTGTGGAGCCTGCATGGTGCCATTGCTGTCCTGCTAGTTGGGATTTTTGTCTTATGATGATCTACCTCCAGAGGTCTGATTGTATACAGTGATGCACATTCTTATGCATGTCGCGCTATCAGCATCTCTGTCTGTGTCCTCTGCATGTGGCGTCTGCTGCTGTACCAACCAGCTTCCTCTAGGTGTGAGCAAGCAGCAGTATGCAGTGTTCTTTCTCCGTAAGGAGGCGAGCCTGTCCATGGAACACTCGGTCATCCTTTCCTACCCAATCCCGAGTTATCTGGGTCTGTTTCCGAACCCTGGCTGCCGGGGTAACAAATGGTAGCTGTAGTGCTGTGTTATAGGGCTGTCCAATTTCACGTTATTGCAGTAAAACACATTTAGATTATTTCTTTTTTCATACCTGGTTATTAAGTGAGGGGAGAGTGGGCATGCCGGAGCTAGAGTCTTTTCTGACCTTAAATTTACTGTATTACTATATTACTCTGCTGTGGGTCAGTACTGGTTGATTGATGCTTTTGTCTGTTTGCACCATAGAGTTTGCTATACAGAATCCCCTGAGCAGTAGGGCCGAAGACGCCAGCATGCTATAAGGGGCAGAAGAATGGCTGCTGCCCCCAACTGAAGCTCTAGGGATACAAGCTGGAGCGTTACAGGAGTAAACTGGAATTTTACTGGTAGGAACTGGACTTTTTACAACATTTTCTCTATATAATGTGGTTGTATTGCTGCTGTTAAAAAAAAAAAAAAAAACGCATTAATTAGCTTTTTTGGGGGGGGTTGCACTATCTTTGAAAACTTCTTCAGTACAGATATGTTACTGACATACTGTACCTCTTAAAGACTTGACTCTGAAATAGTGTGAACAGAGCAAATTCTGCAGCCATTTTCACACTTGAGGGGGAAGGAGTTTACTACACAGTGGCTGTGTTCATGCCAGTTTATGCATTTGGTCTGTCTGTGAGCTCGGGTCTGAGTGGTGCTGGTCAGTGCTGGTCTTAGGCACAGTCAGTCCCAGCAGTAGCTGGGGGGGCCTACTCATAGGGTCATAGTGCCTTCCAGACAGACGTTATGCAGTTCATCAGTCTTTCAGTTTTAGGTTTGTTTTCATTTAGGTTGTTAATTCCCCATGCACTGTTAAAAAATTACACAAGGGACACCATAATGCCAAAAGAATACTCACTAACGTACATTTGGGGGCCCCCCCATGGGCGACCCGTGCTGGCAGCTCCCAGTAACATAAGGATCACTCTGGTGCTGAGCCCTCGTCCTACCTTACAGTCCCAGTTTTCTCTAAACTGCCAAGTAGGACCTGGAGTGTTTTTTTGTTTGTTTGATTTTTTTTAAGAGGATAGTGCAGACAGTGAGGTGGGGGGGGGGGTTGTCAGTCATGAAGCACAAGCTTTCTGAAGTGTATCTTGCTTCGTTAGCTGCCCCTTCAACCTACCTGGAATTTATGCAATAGAGTGCAGAGTAGGGTTTTTGCAAGGTTCGCCCCTCCCCCAAGCTGTCTCTTTTGGATCTCTGTGCTCCCCTGCACAGGTAAAGCTAACTAAAAACCTGGATTCAGAATCCCAGATCTGATTAATATTTATTCGTCAGAGCCAAACTTCATCAGCTCACATGTCTGGGGATGCACAGATGCATTCAGAATCAGATGGCCAGCACTGTATCCTTCTCTTGACACCAAGCATGAGCTCCTCATCTCAGCAGTTTTTAATTTGAGGAGATGTGGTGAAATAAGAGGGTAGACAGTTCAAAGCAAGTCTGTAAGATTGCTTGGAAACTTGAAAAAAAAATTCCAGATTTCACTGTAGCAAATACTCATTATCGGAAGCCCATGGGACACTTATTAATGCACTCCAGTCGGCAAAACCCTTTGTAACCAAAATTAGGATTTATATCTGCAAAGAATTCTTTTGATTTTCTTTAAAGAATATTTTCCACCCTCACCACCCATTGAAACTTTTCAGAGGGAAAAAAGATCCCTGTGGTTCTGATAGTCAAATGTGGTGGACCCCTGTGTATTCTGTAGATTCGGGAGTGGGGAATAGATTTGCTAATTAGCCACTGATTGCCATATTCAAACCAAGTGCAGAGCCGCATGGGAGGAGCTCCACCTGGCCAGTGAGGTCTTGGTTATTAAATGAGGAGATTGGCCCTTTCTCTTGTGGTGTAGCTGCAAATTGTGGCCTATTGTTTGGATCACTGTGGCATTCCCAACTGTATGTTTTCACAGTTGCCAGTTTTATCATTACGTTTATGAGTTAAGCAGGTCTGTTTTAATGAATAGGGGCTTAGCTGTCAGCTGTTATTTGTTTGTGGGAGAGGAGTTGCTGATTTTACCTGATCCAAAGCTTTGGTTAGTCAATTAAAATGATGCCAGTGTACTGAATTTGGTCTCTGACAGTGAGGATGTCATAGGTTTAACTGTTTAGAACAGATTTTTTTAGGCTTGATGAGGTTTGGCAATGTCCTTTCAGAAAGGGAATGGAAGCTTTTCAACATTTCCAGTTCATATTTGCTTACTCTCTGTTTTCCTTTCTTTGTTTTTATATCTATTTATTACCATTGTTCTTGTCGTCAGGTGGTGCCTTGCTTCCAGCTCCTGTCCAGGGTCTCCTCCTAGATAGATCAGTTCTCCACTGACCACATCAGCAAGCTTTGCCAGACTGGCGTACTCTCCCCAGGGGCAGGGTCCTGTTACTAGCTGCCTCCCTGATGGTGTACTCCGGGTGAACACGGATCATCATGACATATTCTGGGAGGCCCATCCTTTCCCAGTGCCCAGTGGACGTGGGTGTTGACACGCCCTGGTCGTCATCCTGTCACCAGTGGTAATTACAGTTTCCCTTTCCACCTCCCCCTGCGTGCGTGCGTACACTAACGATGGTCCTGGGGAGAAGACAGGCAACATATGGTTTACCCACACTGCCAAAGGCACCTCCACCAAGTGTTGTTCTGTGAGCAGTGCCACACTGAGCCCTCCCACTTGGAAGGAGTGTGTCTCAGCGGACACGAAGTCCTCCCTGCTAGCCTCCACTCTGGGCATGCCAGGCTTAGGGCATGAACCAGGATCACAGGTGTGGCAGTGCTGTCCCCCCACTTCTCATCCTCATGAACCTGGCACCCCTTGTCCTTGTCCCCTTTCTATACATACATACGTATCTCTCTGTGTCTCAGTTTTCTGCCTCCCTGGTCTTTTGAACCTACTCTGTAAATAGCTGGTGATGTCACTGGTTTGAGTACTGATAATGGTACTAATAGGTGGTGGGTCACACAGAAACGTGGTTTGAAAAGACTAAAACAGTAAAACTGTTATGATTTCCACACTGATTTAGTGAGTGAATGTGGTTCTCTGTCACTTTGAATTTATGATTTCCAGTCCCTCAGGGTGCTAGCCCTAGCCGAGTTCTTTCTTCTCCCCTACAGGGATCTCGTGTCTACCAGTGGATACTCTGCAGTGGATGCTGTGAGGCTTCCCATTTTGTTTAAGATTTAGAGAGGGGAGGCTCTGAGATGTTCGGTCTAAGTGCTGACACCCATCTTCGACAAGTAAAGACTTGACCATATTCTAGCTCTTCAAGTGGCTGAAGTGTAACACCAATAATAAGGCGTCACAGTCAGTCTGATTATCACAAGTGCGCATTTCTCCAGTTGTCCAGTTCTGACTAACACTATTGTGTACGTACGTATGCTAGATTTACATATATATTGTTTTTCTTCTGCCCTGGCACTTTTAAGTTGTTCCACTCTTCTGCCTGCCAGACTCACTCTCACCAGTGGTATCCCTCTAGTTCCTGGGTCAGTTCTGTTATGCCAACAAAGCCATTAGCCAAGAACCAGGGGTTGGGGACAGAAGTACACAAAGACTATCACCAAAGGCTTCCTGAGCAGACAGTTTTCCAACACTTTTCTTCCTACCTGCCCTCCCATGTTATAGGCAAACTAATGGTTGGCTGGGGGGGGGGGCACACCAGGTCACTGAAGTCACCCACAGCACCTCCACAGTGCCACCACCAGGACCTGCTGTAGTGCCATGTCCTCCCACCCAGGAGGGGAGTGTCTGCACAAGTTCTCCCTGCTGTCCTCCACTCCTGACCTCACAAGAATGCAGCAGGGACCAGGGTCTCTAGCTTGCCAGAGTGCTTCCTCCACCACGGCACCAGAGGGATGGCTTTTAGATATTTATTCTTACTGAAAATAAAAACATACCAGACGTAATGTTTGCCACCTCATTGGTTTTGTGGCATCTTGGCTGCTTGTGCCCAAGCTTGGAGCATTAACGTGCCAGTGAGAAGTATTGAGTATCCTGCTGGACACTGTCCTACAATGGGGTGGGGTGGGGGGTGGAGGGTTGTGCAACCTACTGTGCTTGTTTGCAAAAATTGTGTTTTGTACCCTCCTGGGTCATACCTGAAAGTAGGCATTCAGTTGTCCAGTATTCTTACTGGTTACTAAAAACCAGTTAAACAAAATGGACACAGGAAGGAAAAAAAAACCAAAAACATTTCTTAGGGATAACTTTTTCTGGGACTATGCACAAAAGTTTTTTCAACCCTTCTTCAGGTTAGTTAATCTGCCTGTGTGCTGTAAATTCTGTACCTTATGCAACTGGATGGGACAACACAATATAGTGTCAGTGGCTCAGGTAGGTAACTCACTGACCTCTGGGGCTGGAAGATAAGAAGGTCATTGGTGCTAGCCCAGCACATGGTACTTTGGGTAATACCCATAAACGGACATTGTAGTTTAGTACCAGTGGGGTGCTGCACTACTGAGGTGCCATCCTTCAGATGAGACATTAAAAGAGGTGTCTCTGTTGCCATCTCTGATCACTGTCCAGATGTAAGGTAATGAAATTTATAAAAGAAGAGTGGAGGCATTTTTGTTTTGTATTATTTGTTTATACACCCCCGCACTCCCCAAATCGGCCACTCCTTCGGAGCGCCAGTGCTGTCCCACCACCCTCCGACCTCCTGCCACCTCTGCCAGCTCCCCCATTGCAGCCTACCTCAAGTAGCCCGGCATATCCCTTTACCGGGAGGGTCCCTCTCTTCCGGGAGGAAATGGCCTCAGTGGCCACCGTTGCACCTCTGGTGCTGCAGGGACTGGATCCGGGCTGGCTTTGGGTGGCAGGGAGCCAGGGCGCTCGTCATCCTGTCAATCGGGGGCATTTTCCTGGTTTTTCTTTGCCCTGCCCACTGCAGTTCTCAGCCCTTGCATGAGCATCCTGGGGTGGGGGCATACAGGGGGCGTGTTGAGGCAGCATGTCCCCAAGCACGCCGCCAATCCACCCGCAGGTCCCCAGGCAGAACCCACCCCCCCTCAGGAGGGAAGCGTCCAATGGATGCTTATGGACTCCCTTCCTGCCGGTCTCCGCTCCTGGTACCCAGATTGGGGGGAAGGGGTGAACCCGGGTCACCAGCATGCGAGCGCACCCCTTCGCTTCAGTGCAGTTCCAAAAACATCACAGATAATAATTGTAGTGAATTGTTCTAAAGGGATAATAAAGAGATAGACCCTTACAAGCGCTACTGCTAACAGATCCTTATTTCAACCATTCAAACCCTTTACATTGTTTTAGAAGCATATGTCTGGGAAGAGTCCTATATTCATATTCTCCTATCCTGTCAATTCTTTTTGTATTAGATCCAGTAATACATCCAGTGCGGTGATTTTTTTCTGTAGTACAAATTGGCATCTAACCTGCCATCCCCATCATTTCATACAAGCAAATAATAAACAGAGCGTACGTTGTGTCCCTTGTTTCCGGGGTCTGGGGATGTGTCCCAAACTTAATGTAGAATAATTCACAGTTCCTAACTCAGGAAAAGCCCACATGGCTGTTACTAAGGGGTCAAAAAAGTTCACTATAAATACAGGTAAAAAAAAAATAAATGTTCCGTTGTTTCTATTACCTGCTGGCACTTCTATCTAGGACATACTCTCTCATCCATTTCTTTTATGTTTACCATTGCCTTTAACATTCAACCTGGCATGTACACTCAACCATAACACATCCCACAGTGCCTTGGGAATTCCATCATCCATCAATTGTTTTGTTATCTCAGGAGCTGTACCTGAGAAAGAAGAGTAGAGGAGTAGAGAGTAGAGGAGTTACCCTGGTGTCAGGACCAGCATCCCCCAGCCAATAAAAAACAGGTCCATGCAACCCACCCCCAGGACACACCTGGAAATGAGCTATCACAGCTCAGTATGTTGTTCCTGGTCAAAAATTATTTTATTTATGTAGTTAAAATTGGTGACTGGGAAAGGCACACTGAGACTAGGCTCGTTTCAGGTATGATTGGGGGTACGGAGAATGTGTTACATAGGTAAAAACAGAATCAGCTAAATCAATATACATAATGGTCACTGTGCATTCTAAGCACACAGATCTATTATATATAGGCTTTTAGTCTGTGAACTATTGTTGTACCTCTTGAAAATGCCTGTATGCAAAGGATGCAGTGGGAGTGGCATGATTTGTGCTGGCTTCCTTTACTGAAAATGTTGCCTCTTGGGAGGGTGAACAAAAGCATTTGCCCACTGTGACTGCAGTCTGACCTGTGGGAACACTAGTAGGGACAGGCTGCCGTAGGCCCCTGGTATGTATTGCTGCATTCCCCGGCTCTTCTTGGTGTCACAGAGTTCATTGCCTAATATTGTATTAAAGTCAAATAATCCAGCGGCTTGTCACTTTTCCCATCTGACTCCAGCACCGTAGGTTTATAATCTGCTGCCAGAGTCTTATCCAGCACCGCAAGCAGGTCACCTCAGCATTGCAACACTGTCAGTAAATTGACTCCATTTAGTGTGCTGCTGTTGTCGTGTTTGTGTGAAGAAAAGTAGGTCATTGATTTGGAACACATACTGAGATTGTGCACTGGCCTAGAATGGAGTCATAATCAGGGTGCGATCAAACCTTTTCAGCTCTTCCATGCCACAGCTGCTTCTATTCTCTGTTTTTTTTTTGGTATGCTGACTGTCATTTCAAGGTCGTAAGGAAAAAATGTGTCCTTTTGCCATAGGATTGGGCTAATCAAATAATGTATGGGGAGATATACTGCTCTGTAAAGAGGTACAGCTTGTGTGTGATACAGCCATTTGCTCACCTCATCATCATCATTAGGAGTAGTGTTATGATTCCCTTGTGAGACTGAGACAAGTAGCAGCTATCCTCGGCAGTTATCGACGTAACCATCGCTCACGTACGTATAGGAATGAATAGGGTGAAAGGGGCTTCCCCACCAAACAAATTACCAAAAACAGGTTTTTCAGACCCTATTACACAAATAATTATTTTTTTTTAATTTGTGCATCTTCACTAAAATTAAGAGTTTATGCTAAGACTTAATTATGTTTCTTAAAATAAGTCCAGCTGCCAAGTTATTTACTTGCATACAATGAGCATGCCTTGGGCTGGCCCATTGGTGTGACTACAGCAACACATTACTCTGAAATCTGGGATCTTAGACTTTTTTTTTTTAAACTTTATTTATCACTCTTACCTTCCTGAACTCTTTCAGGAATGGTCGCAGGGTGTCTGCCTTGTTCCCCCACCAGTTCTTCGCCCAACGTGGCTGGTCCTCCATCCACTCCCTATGGCCACCCAGCCCCCCGGCTCTGAGTCCCCCGAGGTGGGACCGCCAGATTACACCACCTGGTGCTCTATCTAGAATCCAGTCAGGCGGCCTGGGACGGAGGACAGCAGAGGAAGCAAGAGGAGGAGCCTGATATTGAGCGTGGTAGGCTGGCACCCCTGGACCCTCTGTCACCTATCAGGAGGCAGAGGGTTTTTTTGGCAGCTTATAGTGGTTATGCCCTCAATTGCCTCCCGCCAAGAGCTCAGATGTGCAGTGACGTTAGGTCACCCCCGGCAGTCCTGGTTCGTTCCCGAACTCGGGTTGCCAGCATGGCACAAGGTGTGGCATCCAGCGCCTCAACGCCACCTGGCCGACAGGATCTTTTTTTTTTTTTTTTTTTTCATTCATTCACGCCCTGCGTCCGCCATCTGTTCCGGTCACGGACTCCAGGATCCCCGGCCACCGGATATTGACGACTTCCCCACGGTCATCCTGGCTTGCCTCCCCCGAGAGAGTGGGGAACTAGTGACTAGTCGGGGAACGGCCCGTGGCCAATCAGGGCATTTCGGAGCAGAGCCGCCATATAGACGCTGAGCGCGGGCTTTTTCCCTTGAGGAGGCGGGACGCACGACGCCAGCGCCCGCCTGCCTCCCCCATGTCGAGCGCCGGCCGCGTGGAACTCCCAGTTCCACCAGGGGTTCCCAGCGCACCAGTGCTACCCGCACCCTCCTGGAGTAGGAGAGCTGCCCATCGGACGCTCGATCCTACTCCCCGGCCGCCCTCCAACGACCTGGATCTGTTCCGAACCCCGGTCGTCAGCGCCGCAAGCGAGTCCTGACCGCTCACCGACGGGCCGGGCCGACAGGATCTTAAAATTTAAATGCCACAAAATCCCACTTGGGGACTAAATTGGGGGCAAGGGCATTGCAGAGGTGTGGTACTCACTCCAGGAGAGGGGAGGCCACATGCATCCGCCACCACCCACCTGATACCTAAGGAGTGACATTGACAACAGTAGTGCATGTAGCCACTCGTTTGCCTGCGGGGTTGGAGGAGGTGTGCAACTGTAGTGCCCCCACCTCTCGGGGGGGGGGGGGGACAGGGAGCGAAATGGGTTTAAGGGTGCATCCAACTAGGCATACTGTTTGGCATCTGTTTCCAGGTGCATCTCACTGGGTGAGATCTGCAGCACTGCTAGCTGGTGTTACAGTCACGTTCATAACCTGTTACAACACCTAGATCTGCAAATGCACAAGCATGCTGCTTTTTGATTGTAGTTCCTTAAAGCCATTCTCTTTCCATGAATTGATGGCTTGCCCACCCCGACCCAAACGCAACACACACATACCTCTTCTCTTTCCATGAATTGATGCCTTGCCCCACCCCACCCCAACACAAGACACACACACCAAGGCACTGCTTTTAGTCTGCAGTAATGTGATAGCGTGGAAGGAACCAAGGTAGTTAGCAAACTGTTTGCTGTACTTATAACTATAGTTTTACTGCTTGTGTTCCATTCACATTACCTATGCCGCACTATAGCCCTTGATAGTATCTGAAACATGGCTCCTCTTTTTTTTCTGTCTGTGGTTGTAAGATCTGCTGCATGGAGGAGCGGAGGTCTTTGGAGTAGGAGGAGTTCATAAGGATACCTACCAGTTTCATTCTTACAAGCTGTGTATACCGAAACTCTGGATATTGAGGGTTACCAGTAGTTGAACCACAGTTACATAGAGGATAATGTATGGACAACAGTGAACAACAATAATGTTGTTCGCTTCAAGAGGTTGTTATGACAACCATGTACTGGGACAACAGTAAAATCAACACTAGCAACTTTTAAACGGTAAAATCAATGCTCTGCCGTGATTTTATGACTTGGACACCCACCGCCCCAACTTGAAAACAAACTCTGTCCTGATCCTCCTAATCTTCACATTAACTTTTTTTTAATAAAACTTGACCCTTCAGGCTAACATACACATTTAAAATGTAGCTGCTGATGCTGTCCTTACTTGGAAGGGGTTTGCTCCGCGCAGTTCAAATTTGATGCCAGCAGTCAGGGAGCGACCATTTCTCGGAGTCCAGTGCACTGAGTGCACATGCGTAGTGACAGTCGATGCTGTTGTACCATCGATGTGACATACTCAAGATGGTACAACAGCATGTTGACATCACATCGATGGTACAACAGCAGTGTATTTCCATCGATTTTCTTACACAATAGCTCTTACCCATACACTACAAGTAAATGAATTATCCTTATTTGAGATTAGCACCTCTTGAAAGGGGTTCACAGACCTAAGATTTTGGGAGATGAGGATATGCTTTTGATACAAGATTCACAACAATGGGGAAAAGAAATTCAGTGAATGTGTGTGCTGTATAGTCCTCTGGGAAAGACCGCTGCAGTGGAATAGGTTGAATTGTGAACTAACAGTCAGTAAAATAAGGCTTGAGAAAATCCTGCACTGTGATTGGTGGGATCTGATGAAATGGCCACAGTACTTTGCATGATGTGAACGGTTCAAAACTCCTTCTGATTTTCACTTGTTTCTCAACATACACCCTATATAGTAGCACTAATACACTGCAAGACTGTGACATCATATGGGATATACTTTCTTCTTGGGTGGTTGAATGCAGTCAGCATTCACAACACAATCAAAGGGTGGGAATATCCTATTATATGCCACACCCTATCACATATAGTGTCATTGCTTAATTTTTAATTCATACGTGCCAGTAGATCAGAATGGATGCACTGTTGAATCTTTCCTATGTTTTTGCCATGCTTCCACCTTCAGAACTTGCCCTGGTACCTCTGGCATGTTAAACATTATCTATTTGCCAAGCCATCTAAATCTGTTAGCATAATAAAATTATTTAACTGTGTCCCAGATAACCACAAGTGACACAGCTGTAAATTTGTTGCTAAGCACCACTTATTAAAATTCATAATGGCTACTTAACTCCTTAAAGTATGGTGTATGACAGGCAAGGCACTTCCAGACATGCTGTTCTCCAGTGGCAGAAAGTCTATGGAGAACTCTTTTGAAAGGTTAATGTGCCTTCATTACATCTGCAAAATGCATTAAGATCTTTGCAGACCTTGCATATCAAACTTAAATTTAGATATCAAGCTGGGTCCCTGCTTAGCTAAAAAAAACATGGAATAGAAGCAGGAATAGATGCTTAAATACAGTGCTCTTTCCCCTATAAAGAACAAATTCAGAGCCACATAATCTGTTCATTTTAGTGCTTTGTTTGATACATTGAGGTACCCTGAGCAGAGGCAGTATTGGCAGTTGGAATATAGGATAGTCTGATTAATGTTTGTTTTATAATCAATGCTTGTAGCACTGCTTTAGTAAAGTGTAAAGAATGTAGAGATTCAGAAATGTGGAATGGCTAGCTTGGTTGTTTGCTGCAAATCAGTGACGGTGTAGCCAGCCTGACAGACACAGAAAGTACAGTGTTGGGCCAGAAGTTAATGTTGGTGTCTGCACTTTGCTGCTCCTTATAAAATGGCAAGAAACAATCTGGGAATTTCAGTGGCTGAGAGACGTCACCTGACCATGCATTAAGTCTCTATAAACGCATGGTCAAGTGCTAAATTTCATTTTCCTCCCGAAACACCTACTGTGATCCATTTTATAAATGTAATAAGCCCCTTTAGGGTGTGCACCATAGGATTTTAATGCACTTCCCCTGGGTGTAAGGACATTCGGCTTTTGGCCTCATACCTTCTACACCCCAGGGGTGTGCATTAAATCTAAACCACTACCCTATTGTCAACTTATTACTTATTGTAGTCTGGGCTACAAGTTGTTGCTGTTGTTCGTCTGGCTAGTCTCCTGGAAAAAAAGACTTGCTATGTGACCAGAAGTGTTGGGGGCTTCGGATCTGGGCAGCATGAAAGGACTAGTAAGTCTGAAAAGTGAAAACCAATTGCAATCAGCAGATTGGCATCGGGAGAGCGGGTTTGAGAGAGACAGAAAGTACAGAGGGGGGAGGTAAGCACTCTCTTAGTTCTCATCCGGCAGCAGGATCATGTCAGCTGTCAGACGCCCAAAAGTGAAAATCAGTTGCGATCAGTGGTTCGGCATCGGTATATAGCAAAGACACAGAGATTTCTTCTGGGTTTTTCTTTTTTCATTAATATTTTTATAGGTTTTTTTACCTCCGTTTTCGCCTGCCTCCCTCCAATCTTTGGCACGCATGCGTGTGTGGAGGTATGTGCCTGCCACACTTCGAGACACCCTCCCTACATGACGCCCCCTCCTACCTGCACCACCACTGAACAGTCACCTGGTGGAGGCGGAACTATTGGGGTGGGGGGAGACAACCTCCCCGGGAGAGGAGAGCTGCCATTAGGCTGCTCAATCCTGCTTCTCCCTGACCCCCCCCCATGCTGGCTCCCTGACAACCCGAGGTAGTTCCCGACCCCGGGTTGCCAGCGTGACACGAGGTAAGACAGAATGACTCAGCCCTCTGAGTCACTGGGCCAGCTTTCTGGGATTTTCTTGATCGTGCATTGCAACTGGTGGATCAGTGTTGGGGCTCTGAATCTGGGTGCATCAGGCAGGAGAGAGCGCTCAAACAGCTAGCTTACATTGATGTCTTCCAGGAGCCACAATTGGTATTTGTAACAGCTGAGTTTTCATTATAGTGGGGTACGTTACAGCAAGGGAACACTGTATCTGCTTATCTGTTCATCTGTCTGCCTTGTAAAACAAATGTTTAGCCAAGGTAAAAGGCATGTACTTCAATACAAAAACACTGAATCGAGGATCACCCTAGGAGTGCATCGGCAATCAATCCCAATTAAAAAATAACTACACATACCCTTGGCTTTCAAGCAGGACTGAATCATGACAAACTCCCTCACAGTGTGCAAGGGCGCAAAACAACATAAACAGGTGTGTTTCATACTTGTTAGGACTTTTCAGTGCATCACATCTGTGTCTCATGCGTGGGAGATAGGAAACCGCTACAAAACACACAGCATTATGAGGGGCTTAACTCACTTGTGGTGAGTACTGGGAAGCAGCAACATGATCTTAATTTTCTGGGTCAAGGTGAGCCCAAAATTGGAAAGCAGTTTAAAAGACAGGAACTGGTGCAAACACACTGAAATGAAGGTTACCCTGGAAGGGCACAGACAGTAAAGTGATGTGTCAAAAAATACTAGATATATGCCTCATTAATGCAAAGCATCATGGGAAATTATGCAAAACACCATGAAATAACTAAGGCTAACTTGGCTTTAAGCTAAGGCTGGCAGGCTTAGGCCTGATTAAACCCAAGCCAGCCTTTCGTTCTTTCATAGTGACTTGCATATACTCTCATGCTGCATTGTATTAGTGGGGTATGTATCATTTGTTACTTTGTTACCCTAGATTGCCAGGCTGAGTTGTGTGGTCTTTCACCAATTCAGCTTTACAACAGAGAATAATAAAATAGGGAAGCTGGGTGTCTTTTTCAGGGTCTGTGAATGAGCATTGATGGGCTTCAAATCTGGGATCTTCTAGTTTTCCGTTTTGTCTTCAGACCACTTCCTTTCTCCCTTCCTCCCTCCAGGTTTTTCCTAGAACAACCTAGAAATCCTCCAGTTTTTAGATGGACACAAAATGATATGAATTTGATGCCATTTATTAGAGAAGGATAAACAGAGAGACCGACAGATACATAGGCAGTCCATAATGAATTTCAGTGGAATAACACAATCTCCACATTTGAGTGTTAAGAACCATAACTCATGAGTGGTGAAGCCACAAATCAGTTATAAACATATTACCACTTATGTAAGGAGAGAAATGTGTTATTCCACTGCAACCTGTTATATATTTGAAATATAACACACTATTTGTAATGCTTTTATTAGTGGTTATATAGAGAATAATCACTAGTCACCTATCGGTAACAAGCCGATTAGTGTGTAGAGAGGTTGCCTTGGCGACCACAGTAACTCGAGAGCGAAGCTTGAGAGGTTTGGTTGCCAATGGCAACCTCGAGATGCCGTAACTGAGCTTGTTACCGAAAGGTGACTAGCGATTGTTTTTTTTTATAGTGTGTGATTTTTGTTTTGTTTTGTCTTTGAGGAGAGCATGCAAGCAGAACAGGAGCAGATATCAGTTGGGGATCTTGTTGCTCCGCCCCAGACGCTGTCACGCTGGTCACTGCCGCAGTCCCACTTGCCGGCAGTGCTGCTGCTTGTTTTTTTTTTTTTTTTTCAGCTACTTTAAATTTAAACCAAAAGGGGCTAAACAGAGAGCCCTCACAGCGGCCACTGGATCCCTACTACCATCTGCCGACGCTGGGGACTGCTGCCACCCCAAGGGGACCTGCTGAATGCCTCACTTCAGGAGAGTTTTTTTTCTTTTTAAATGGTAAAACATGAGAGGGAAGGGAACCGCGTTCAGTGTTATGCTGTAGTAGCTACGTAGCTAGTGCAGCATAATAGCTGCAATGACATAGCTACTGCAGCATAACAATATTTAGAAAGTGATGGATTTCTATCGGTTACAACGTTCCATCATACACTATACCTTGTTTAAGCTTAAACCTACTTTTCTTTCCATTGTAAACTTTCTGTCTAGTTCATTGTTCTCTGTGTTCTAATTCTTGATTCTTATGGAAATTACATGTTCTAAGTGAAATAAAGTGTGTTCTAAGTGAAAATAAATATTTATCCCAAATAACAAGATTTATTTACACAGTATTTTCATTTCCACCACTGGTGTGGTATTCATCTTGTTTTCAGCGGAGGTCCTGACTTTCCCATCTCCACTGCTTCAGAGATTAGGTGACTTGCTGAAAGTCACACTTGAGTATTTGGCTCAAGTGGGGTTTGAACCGGTGATTTTCTGGTTCCTGTCCCACTGGTTTAACTGCTAGACTACACTGCCTCCAGTATACATCATGGATGAGTTCTTAAACTAAAAGTTGGAGTTCAACATAAGGCCTGTGATGTACTTTGCATTCTTTTTATTTTTATGCTTCCACTTGGCCACCAAGAGTATATTTCTGTAGGTTCCCCAGGAGACTCTGCTGCTGCCTGCCGAGCTCATCACCCACTGCTGTTCTCCCTGTCCAGACCTCGGGGAACTTGTATCCCTCCAGGGGAGTTCCCTACCATCACCAGGCACTTCAAAGTATTTACTCAAGAAGGGGGACTGGGTAGGCAGCGGGGCAGGCGATGTAGCTGGGAGATTGCCAATGAGGCGAAAAGTAGTGGGGCTTGGGGAAGAAAAAGAAATAATTTAAAAAATGTTTTGCTGTTCATTATATACTCCCTCAACGGTGGAAAAAAGTAATAGTTTTAAAACAATAAAATGCCTTACATATGTGGTATTGTATATCAAATACATTATGGGTTATAGTGAGATATGAAAATCCTGTGTGTCTGCATCAAAAAGAAGGTTCTTGGTAAGCTGTGAATCGACAGTACTGTAGCAGTGGGGCATTTTACCATTCTTTTAAATAGTGCAGTGAGAGGAGCCGCATAGTGGCCCAGTGGAAACACTATGTAGGCAGCCCAGTTTTGGGAGCAGACCTGTGTGCCTGTGGCCAGGGCTCGGAAAACGGCTGCAGCTAGCAGTATGCCCTCGTGCAGGGAAGGTTGGGAGTGCTGCAGCCTGGCACCATAGCAGCTACTCTTGTTGGACCAGGGAGCTTGCTGGCTCTTCTGCACCCCAGTCAGGAGGGTGGCTGGTGCCCTTGGGCTGTGTGACCATAGATCCCTCGGCCTGACCAGATGCACTTCTCTGCAGTGGTGGGTGAATTGGGCACTCCAGTCCGCCATTGGGAGTGGGGGGAGGGTAAGGCACAGAGGATGAAGACCGGGGGACTAGTGGTTGGCGGAGGCCAGGAGGTCACCATCTAGATGTTTTACCTCATTCAGGCCAGATGAAAAAGCTAGGTAAGACAAAATAGTGCCGAGAGGGTTTTGTCCCAGTGTGTTTTGTAAGCAATAGGACACGAATCAGTGTGCGCTAGACACTTCTAGTGCATGGCCAGTGGTGTAGTGAGGCACAATGCCACAGATATAAGCCCCTAGTGTGTGCTAGAAGTGTCTACTACACAACTCTGGAGTATCTTATTGTGCTTATCGACATCAGAGTTGTACATGCATGTCAAAATTTAACTTTCTGGAAAAAGTAACAAAAAAGTTAAATCCTTCTCTTAATTTTAAATACAGTAGTTCCTCCACCTGCATCAGTTTACTGTATTTTTTTTTTAACTTGAGGACTTATGTTGTACAGAGGCCTCTGTAGTTGTAAATTTTTTGATATATTCAGCTGGTTGTCATGGCACTACCCCATCCCCCAGTCCAGTTGAAAATCCAGAGGACAAGGCTGAATTACACTGAAAATCCAGTATTTGGAAATTACATTCATTTCTTTGCTCCTAGCCAAGGCCCACCGCCACATGCCCCGTCACCATCCACCGCCCTTCACTGCTGTGATTCCAGGTAACATGACGTAACCCTTAGCTGGAACCAGGGGAGGAGAAACACCTGCAGGCATCTAATACGTATTCTGAGCATGGCTGAGTCAGCATGGACATTTCCAGGCTACCGTGGCATTGGGGACCAGCGGCCATTATCCTGGGCAACCGAGGGTGGATTTTCCGCTTTCCTCCTGACTTGCCCGCTGCCTTCCCACAATGGGCTGGCTGCGGTGATATCCTAGGGGCAGGGGTGTTCTGTGGCGTGTCAAGGCCACACGTCGCCAAGAACACCACCCCAAGCCACCTCCAGGAGCCAACAAACAGCGTTCGAAACCTTCCCCCCCCCCCTTCCTGGAAGGGAAGTGTCCAAAGGATGCTCTAAATTCCCTTCCTGCTGGACTCTGCTCCTGACACCCAGACTCGAGACGCGAACTAGAGTCGCCAGCGTGCCGAACGCACACCTTCACTCAGCACCACAGAGCCAGCTCATTCATTTATTTTGTAGCAGTGGGCAGCACGGGTGAGGAGATGCACAACTATAGCAGCAGCTATAGTCATGGCTCTGCAGTCACGGAGCAACAAAGTGAGAATATCGGCAGCAGCTGGAAAGAGCACAAGTGTTAAATAAAGACAGATCAGTGACTGCCAAAGACTTGAGCAATTTACAGAGGGAACCAGTGAGCAGCAGGCAGAGTGGACAATCAGCTGGGGCAGAGACCATAGCAGGAAGGAGATTCTGAAAGTAGAGAACAAAACTAAATCAGTTTGAAACAAATCTTATGTTCATTTTTTTGTTTGAAGGGTAACAGTACTATGTGGAAGCATTTGTGATTAGTTTTATGGTGAAGCTGAACATGAATTGGAATTAAAAAAAGTGGTGGCCATTAACATTCTACATTTTTTTAAGCATTCCAAATGTGCATTTGTTTGGTTTTTGTTGTGCTGCATCCAGGGTGCCAGTACTTGTTTTTAGTTGTGCACGAGACACTTTCAGCGCAAGGCTAACAACAATCATAGGGCTTGAAATCTTAAGCCCATTTCATACAGCCATTTAAAGGGGAACATATATAAATAGAGCTCACTATAGTTTGAAAGCCCATGAAAACCTCATTTAAATGAGGCATTGGGTTTACCTGGAGCTGGCAGCAGTCCGGATACTGATGTCTGCCCCATATTGATACGATGCTGCCACCATTTATAGAACCTTATGATGTCACTGACAATCAGGCTTTGGCTAACCACATTGTGGTCCAGCACAGCTTGATCACTGGTGACACCACAAGGTCCTAAAGATGGTGACAGTGTAATATCAAGACTTTAATCATTGATGATCTCCGGACTCTGCCAACTACATCTACATGGATAATCCAGGCACATTCCAAGATATTTATACTTCTGTACTTGCTGCAAAGTGGTGTCTCCATAAGTGACAGTATCCAGTCCTGGTGGATATCTTTCATCCCTCTGCTTTTGTTTAAATAGCATTCATTTTGGATTACAATGTTCAGAACCAGTCTGCTTTCCATAAAGAATCATTCATGTGATTCAGATGCAGTCTGCAGGGTGATCCGAATTTGTTTCTGTACTTTTTCAAAAAAAAATAACAGTGTCATCTGCATACAGATGCAATTCTAATACGAGATCTGTGAGTGTAAGACTATTCATCTACACGTTAAAGGGGAACAGTCATCACAAATGGCCCCCACGCTCAAGTGTGAGGCTGATCCCAATGTGCACTTTGTATGCAAAAACACTTTGGTTTCCTTTCTGTTTTCTGTAGTATAGTAGATTGTATCAGACTAATTTTGCTTTTTTGTAGGCTGATTTCTTCTGGTACTACAAATACCAAAATCCCCTGCAGCTAACTTCAGCGCCTTAGGTAGCAGTGGGAGATTCAATGGCCTGCAGTAAATGTTGGAGTTTATCAGCTCTGATCTTTTGTTTGCTGGTCCCTCTGTCCTCCCTGGGCAAGGTTCAGTCACAGAGGACTATACCCTGGAGAAAAGCAATTGGAAAACATCTGATCAAAGGTGACAAAAAGCTCTGACATGCACTGCAGGCTATTGAATCTCCCACCACTGCCTATGGCACTGATGTTAGCTGCAAGGGATTTTGGGATACATAGTAACAGAAGAAATCAGCCTACATATAAGCAACAGTAGTCTGATATAATCTACCATACTACAGAAAACAAAGTATACCAAAGTGTTTCCGCACATGAAGTGCACATTAGGGTCAGCCTCACACTTAGTATGGAGCCCTTTGTGTTGACTGTTCCCTTTTTAATAACAAAAGGCCCAATATCAAGCCCTGAGGGACTCCCCCTATTGTATAACATGAATTTGACTGAAACCCACCTAAAGATACCTGCTGTATGTGTCCTATAAAATATTCCCTAAACCAAGTTTTTGGTTCATTTAGTAACCCTAAAGTAGTTAGTCTGTCCAGTAATATATTATGGTTAAGAGTATCAAAAGCCTACGACAAATCAATAAAACTAGCCCCTACCGTTCATTTATTTTCCATGGCGATTTGGATGACACCAACAACCTTGATCAGTGCAGTCTGGGTACTCTATTTTCCTCTAAATCCTGATCGATGTGAACTTAATAGGCTGTTAGAGTCCAAGAATGTTTTTAACTAGTTCACCACAAGCTTTTCAAATATTTTTGATATTATTGGGAGCAAAGAAATGAGTCAGCTGTGTACTTTCAGTGGTTTAACGGGAGTAGTCCTTCCTCGGTTGTATGCACAATGCTTGTGTCCTGTCAACGGGCTATGAACTATTAACCTTTATAGCTCTTCCTTGGTTGTATGTACAAGGCTTGTATCGTATCAAGGACTATGGAGTTCTAATTCTTCCTTGGTTGTATGTACACGTATTATTTCAAGTGACACCTTTCATACGCATTTCATCTCCAAGTGCTGTGCAGGTCATGAAAATTTGCAGTAGACATGAGGCACACACATGGGTGAAATGAGACTGAGAGTGGCTAGGGAAAGACCATGGAGGTGAGAGAGAGAGAGAGAGAGAGAGGTATGAAATCGAGCACATAGAGGTTGATGTCCTCAAGGCTTTGGAATGCTGTGCCAAGATCCATCCCGTACTGCCTCTTCGGTCGATGTTTTTAAGCTAAAGACCTGGAGTTTTGTAATATTGTTTTCAGCTGATTGAATTAGGTTCCTTGTAAGACGGTTAAAATTTCGTGACTAATGCTGTAGACACTAAATTAAGTTTAAATCTCTCTATCTACAGTATCTATCTATATGTCTATCTATCTACAGTATCTGTCTATCTCCCTGTCTATCAACAGTATCTGTCTATCTATATGTCTATCTACAGTATCTATCGGCCTATCTATCTACAGTATATATCACCCTATCTATCTGTCTATCTACAGTATCTGTCTCTCTGTCTATGTATCTATCTCTCTATCTATCTCAATGATTTGCTGTAGGTCACACTCTAAGTGGCAGTAGTGAGATTCAAACCAGGATCTTAAGGTTCACAGCATTAACCACTAAGCTGTGTTGTTCAGTGACGTTCAGCCTGTTTATAGTTGTTAGGATGAAGATTCAACAGTATTGCATTTTTAAACAGCACAGTCACATGCACATTGTTAACCTGTCAGAACAATTTTTCTGCCATTCATGAGCAATGCAGAGCAACACTGGCTGCTCTGAGGGAAACACAGAAATTATATGCTATATCTTTAATGGCACATTTCCCCTTCTGTTTAGGTCTGTCATTATCTTGAGGTTTATTTTGGCACGCTGAGAAATTCTAAGTTAAAAGCTGTCGTGCTTCAGTACTTTAAACAACAACACGAAGGACGCATCACTGTAAAATGTTTGGGTGCCACTGTGTGGTACTCTGCAGGCAATACAACTGTTACTATCCTTGTGAGTGCAATATAAATGTGTTTTGCAAACCAAATTTCCAGCAGCTGTGGCAGAAAATGGAGTGCCAAGCTCTACAACGTTGATGGGGAATGGTTTCATTGTACCCTTTGCATGAAGGATGCGTCAAAGCTATTAGCTGTGTATACAGTGCATGTAAATGCATATATATTTTACATAGAAGGACTACAGAGAGGCAAGGAAAAGATCTGTTAAGAAAACTAACAAATCAGTAGTGTTTTCCTTTCATGTAGTATCATAATTTCACTCATTCCCTCCATAGCAGCCATTTTGAATTAAGGCTGAGACGCCGAATATTCTGACACATATATCAGCTATATAGCAGGGAGTCTTAAATGGAGTATTTCAGTTCTGCATCTGTTTACCACTTAATCTCGTGCCCTGCCTTCATTGGCCATCCATCTATACCTTTCCTTTGGCTGGGAAGGCAGGAGGGTCAAAGCGCCTCTTTACTTAGTCAGCAAGGATGCCTGGATTCATCCCACCTTGGCAGCACTCCCAGACTCCACCAGCCCAGTGCAAATCAACATCTCACCCGGCCCCAAAGCCCTGTTTGGCTTGTGTAAGACACATTCACGCATGCACTGTTGCTCACTCAGTCACTTCCTCACGGACTCCAAAATATCCATAGATGTAGGCGGCATCCACTGAATTTGCAAGAGTGCTTGGCTCCACTTTCAATGGATGTATAAAGTGATAATTGCACTTGTAGTGGTATTCTGTGGGGGTGCGTAACATGTGTGAACAACCTTTCTGGGGGCGGATTTGTGCCTCACTGATTGGGAAACATACTATTCTGGAATGCCTCATTATGGTGGCACTGTGCCAGCTGGCTGTTGTTTCTCTCACATGAAGTACCATCCGCTTCTCTTTCTGTTTTATACAGTGGCAATCTGATGTGCAGTATAAAACAACAGCTGGTGTGCAGCACACATAGCTTGCCAGTGACACAATGCAACTGAAGGCTCATGCTGGTCTTTAGCCGTGTGTGCACGCGCGCACGCACCAGTAGACAGCCTGGCTCAGAAAAGTTTATATTTCCTAAAGAAAAATGCAACTCTCTACAATACACAACATATAGAAACAGTAGTACTGTTCATGGTATATCTCTCTGTGTTACTTGTGTAAAAATGTACATTTAAATCATTTGCTGTAGCATCACTTGGAAGCTTTACGGTTCATGTCTGTCTGTCTGCCTTTGTTTGACTGTCCATCAATCCATCTATCTTGTCTCTTATTTTATTTAACCTTTTTGGCTGTGAATGTACACTGAGCCATAACTGACTCATTTGCAAGTGTGTCTATGGGGTGGGGGAACAGCATAGTAAAATATAACAATCATAGACAGAATGCAAATTAAAAGTGCATCAATTAACCGAGAATATGAATGTATTCATTTGATTTAAAATTTGTTGACTGGGAAAGGCATATTGAGCGAGAGCTCAGTTCCAAGTGCTACCGGTGGGGGCTTACAAGGTGCTAAGAAATAAAACAAAAAAGTGACAAATGCAACGTACATTACCAAATAATATAAATGTACATAGCTAGATAAGCTGTTAATGTGATGTATTCTGTGTATATGTTACCAGGGACTATAATGTCTTCTATTCTGTGTATATATATTTTGCTTACTCACGTCTGTTACATATGCCTTTTATATTGTACATGCTCCTTGTTGACTGATTTGTAGTAACCTGCCGGGTCGTGCCTGAGAAGGCATTTAGTTGTCTAGCGTACCACACCTGGTAACAAAAACTTACTAAATACATAAAAATAAATGACAGAAAGTCCAAAAATACTGGGAACAGAGATTGCTTATTGCATCCAATCTATGAAATAATCCATTCCAAGTGATTTTTTTCCAGTATTCTTGCAAAACAGTTGACATCAGCAGGACTTGGATCTCAAAACATTCTCAAATAATTTGAATTTTGGGACATTCCCTTTTTTATTACTAAAGATGTCTGCATGAAAACTGGCTTTTTGGCCCTTAGACGTCGTCTGCTCCTGCTGCTTTACCTCTTCCAAAGTCGTCATTCTTTGTGACATCAGATTCTTTTGCATGACAACTGATTGTGATGTCATAAGCAGAGGAATAGGGGTAAAGCAGTAAGGAGAGCAAAAGCACAAACTGAGGAAAGAATAGCTCAGGGAGTATCAAAAGGAGATAAGAATTTTTTAGGTATGTTAGTGAAAAAAGGGAGACAAAGGGAGGGATTGTACAGTTGAAAAGGGAGGACTGCACGGAGGAGGATCAAGAAAAGGCAAACATCTTCAACAAATACTTCTCAGTTTTCAGAGTGGGGGAGTGGGAAGGACCAAAAAGAGGCACGAGAAGCTGAGAAATGGACAGTAATCCATTTTCAGTGGGCAGAGTCCAGAAAGCACTGGCCAACCTGAAAGTAGACAAAGTTATGGGACTGGATGGGGTACATCCAGGCATACTGAGGGAACTTGGGGAGGTACTGGCTGCACCTTTGACAGCCCTTTTTAACTGATCACTGGAGTCAGGTATGATCCCAAAGGACTGGAGAATGGGAACTGTAGTCTCACTTCACAAAGGTGAACGCAAAGAAGAGGTGAGCAATTATAGGCCTGTCAGCTTGTCATCAGTGGGTCTGGAAGTGATAGAAACACTATTGAAGGAAAGGAATGTGCAATATCTTGTATCCAATGGATAGCAGGACCCAAGGCAGCATGGTTTCACAGAGGGAAGGTCATGCCAAACAAATCTGATAGACTTCTTTGACCGGATAACCAAGGAGCTGGATCAGGGAGGTGAGGTAGATGTGGCTTACCTGGATTTTAGAAAGGCTTTTAACCCCGTTTCACATGGGAGACTGGTGAGCAAGTTCGGTAGCTTGGGAGTATACAGTAAGGTGGTAACCTGGATAAGAAACTGGTTGACGGATAGGACATGGGGTAGTGGTGAATGGAGTGTGCTCAAAGGAAGGGAAGGGTGACCAGCGGGGTTCCTCAGGGATCAGTGTTGGGACTGGTCCTCTTCAATATTTTTGTAAGCGACATAGTGGAAGAACTGGAAGGGAAGGTCTGCCTCTTTGCAAATGACACCAAGATCTGTAACAGAGTGGGCATGTTTATTTATTTATTTATTCATTCTCGGATTATAATACCTTTGAGCTCAGGCAGCTCATTTACAAAGGTTCCACGTCAGTTTAGGGAAGGGTAGTACAAAGAACGAAAGGAAGATAAAAAAATAAAATCAAAATATATACAATGTACAATATGGAGACATTTACAGTGCAGAAGTTATTTTAAAATGTACAAAATGAGGTAAGTACAATGCACAGTAGGAATAATAATACAGCATTAGTTAGGAGTGGAGGAAGGAGGACAAATAGTTAATGGAGGGTGAAGGTTGCTGCCAGTTGGCATTGTCATGTGAGGAAACCGGAAAAGGTAGGGGAGGAGGAAGCAACGAGAGGGGGAGCAAGAGGATGTAAAGGATGATGGGAAGGGAGTAGGGGTAGACACATGAAAGGGAGGAGAAAGAGGGCAGAGGGGAGAGGAGAGGAGAGTCAGAAGCTATTGATTGAAGTCTTAGTGCGGTCGGGGGTCAGAAGCCAGTAAGTGCAGTGTACGTGGTGGCAAGGAAGAGGGCAAAAGTTATAATGCGGGGAGGGAAGATAGGGGTGTTTTGGGGAGGAGGGGTAGATGCAGCCAGAGGTCTTGTCATCAGGACCGTTCCTTTTCAGACATCACAGGATGAATCCAGTCATTAAGAAGGGCAGTCACAGGCATTTTCGTTCAAGATATTCTGGTGGAGGAGGCGTTTGAACAGGGAAGTATGAGGAATATCAGTACATGTAGGTGGGTAGATAGAATGTGCAAGGATCTAAATAGACTGGAAGAGTGCTCAAGGGTATGGCAGCTGGGTTTTAATGCAAACAAGTGCAATATAATGCATCTAAGCTGTAGGAACCCAGGAGTGGAGTACAACATGGGTGGAATGATACTGACAAAGACTATGCAGGAAAGAGACCTGGGATAATCATATTGGATGACCTAAAGGTGGCCAGGAAGTGTGATAAAGTAGTTGGGAAAGCTAGTGGGAGGCTGGGGTACATAGGTAGGGGTATCTTCTGCAAATTGCTTGTAAGACCCCACCTTGAGTACTGTGTACAGTTTTGGAGACCACATCTCAGAAGAAACATAGACAGAGTGGAAGCAGTCTAAAGGAGGGCTACCAAAATGGTGCAGGGTCTGTATCACAAGCCATATGAGAAAAGACTTAAAGAGCTAAAAATGTACACCCTGGAGGAGAGGAGGGAGAGAATAGATATGACAAAAACCTGTAAATACCTAACAATGGTTAATAAGGTACAGGAGGCTAGTATCTTTCAGAGGAAAAGGTGCTCTGAAACAAGGGAACAAGGGGGGGCATAATTTTTTTTTTTTATCATCTCTTTTTCTCACCTATTGCAGCCACAGTCCTGCAATGAATCCAGCCACTGCTCCTCCTTCCACCGCTGACCCCGAAGCTTGACGTGCCCAGATGGCATATGTTGCTACGTCCGTCGAGAGGGGCCCCCCAATCCCCCGTGTCCAGCGAGGATCCAATACTGACACATGCCTGGTTCCAGGTATCGTCAGCTGGTGAAACGTGAAGCCATCAAACTGCCGCAGACTGTGCTACTGTTTCCTTTTTCTCCCCAATGGGAGCATGGATGTGCAATGACGTTAACGCACAACGTGCAGACGTCTGCCATGCTCCCCCCCCTTACTTAACCCTCACACGCTGCAGTTCCTCCAGGCATCCCCAGGGACCGCCAGAGCATGACGTGTACCCACCCCTTTTTCCCCAGGACTAGGAGAGCTGTCGTTGGACGCTCAATCCTAGTCCTCCCCTACTGACCCCCAACGACCCGAGCTCATTCCCAAACGCAGGTCATTGGCGTGGAGTGAGGTGTGGCATCCAGTGCCTCAACCCTCAGTGCCACCGGGCCAGCAGGGGGGCACAATTTGAAGCTGGAGGGGGTATATTCCAGAGGGATGTGAGGAAGTACTTTTTCACAGAAAAGGTGGTGGATACCTGAAATAGCCTTCCAGGGGAGATAGTGGGGGCGAAAACAGTAAATGGATTCAAGATGCCTGGAAAAGGCACAAGGGAATCTTGGGGGTAGGGTAGAGGGAATAATAAAAATAATATAGAGGATAATGGATGGGCGCCATTTAACAGCAATGCTGTGTTCCCTTGGAGAGGTTGTCATGACAACCTAATGAACCTTGGGAGCGCAGCTCGAGAGGTTTACAGTTGGCATGACAACCTCAAGAAGGGAACTCCACATTGTTGTTCACTGGTGCTCATGAAATTTGTCCTTACTTTTCCTTTTTTTGTTTTTTGGTTTTTGTTTTGCCCCTCTCTCCTTCAGGGCCAGCTTTCACCGCTGCGACCGTTCGTCCATCGGGCAGTTCGAAAGATGCGCAAAGCCATTCATGTTATTATGCTATTTTGTGATGTACTCAAGAGGGTATAACAACCTCTTGAAATCACAATGATAGTATAACAAGGATAGGAATTCATTGAATTCCATCATTAATAACCCTCTCCCATACATTATAATAAAAAAAACACAATTGGGCAGATCGTGTGGGACCAGCAGCCCTTATCTGCCATTACATTCTGTGTATCTATGTATGTATGTATCTATGATTATGACTTCCCCGGAGGAATAAGCAGCATGGCCAGATGAGGTCAAAGCGAAAAAGATTTGTGTTTTCATGTGTTAGTGATAATAAAAAACAGAAGGGCATGAAATTCAGATGTGGGGGTAATTGTGAGTAAATGAGCTCTGCTGATGGCAACTGCCAATTTTCTGTTGGAAACCAGAAAATATCTTTAAACTCGTACTGCTCAGTAGCTGTAAGTGAATATGCTTATCTTTATTTTTTTTAGATAGAACTGTAACCTGTGCTTTAGTGATCACTGTTCTGCTTTATGCATTGGTACTTGAACATGGTAATTTTTTAGATGGCTGAACTTGTTAAAAAAAAATACCTACAAGTAAACATCACGTATTTTTTTGACATACTTGAACTGGAACTCCTGGCTGGCCCAGTGGCGCCAAGGGTTGAGGCGCTGGACGCCACACCGGCAGCCTGGGTTCAGAAATGAGCCTGGGTTGCTTGGGGTCAGCAGGGGGAGGAAGGAGATTGAGTCTCCGTAGGACTGCTGTCTCCTCCCCGGGGAGAGTTGGGGAGACAACCGCTCGAGGAACGACCTCTGGCAGAGGCTGGAGATTGTCGACAGAAGCGTCGTGGCGTATGCCGGGGGTGGAGCTACTGGCAGTACGCTGTCTTTGGCAGCCGGGCTCTAAATAGGTGTAAACATAAAAAAAAAAAAACCTCTGCCGACAGGCGGAGGCGCCCTCTGTAGCCCACACTCCCAGAAACAGACTCAGCTCCCTATGCTGTGCCCTCCTCCCTCTCTGGCCCGGTGTCTCAATACTAAAAGAAAGAGTACCCTGGGCAGGGGTGGCCCTTCCCCGGAGGGTAGACCCAGGGGATGCCCGGTGCTGGAGAGGAGCTAATGAGTCAGCCGAGTCACGTAGGGAGGTAGAAACTGAGGTTCCGGAGATCGCTGGAGAGAGTTTGGTGGTAGGTGAAAAAACAGAATAAAAAAAAAAAAAGAGAGAACTGGAACGTCTGATCCAAGTTCTGCATGCTGATGTTGACCAGTGGTCGGTTTTTACTAGTTCTGGTTACAAACCCTAATTAAGGGTTTAGTGAAAGCAACAAAAAAAATGATTACAGCTTTCTCCAGGTTCCTTAAAACAGCAGTGCATGTTACGGTGAAAATTCTGACCAGTATTTTTGTTCTATTTTATATTGACTCTTGTCTTGTAAGACACCCTTGTTTTTCATATATTGAGTCTGCTTTTAGCACTATTTTTAACGTTTGAATTAATAAAAGGAGTGCACCTTTTATTTTGGCTGTCCCTGCATTTCACCATTATTCTCAGGTGGTTTTGAACATGCATTGCCCTGTAAAGTCAGGGAGCGATGCCTGTTGTATGCTAGTTTATTTTAGTTACAGGAAAAGTAATGTTAGTATGTTTTATAACATTGTTCCTTCTGTAATGCCCTCCCCCGGGTTGCACCTGGAAACTGTGGTTAAAGCAGACATCCAAACGGGGGAAACTCTTATGTGTTCCCCCCTCGCTTTAATCTCTACTTGGAAATGAGCCTCTACTTAGCGCGCCTTTCCCAGTTAACAATTTTTAAATAAATATAGAGGATACTGTATGGTCTTTGGTTAATAACCACGTTGTAAACACTTCGGGAGGTTGCCATGACATCATTATAAACCTCGAGAGTGCAGCTCGAAAGGTGTTCAGATGTCATGGCAACCTCAAGAGTGTTTTCAGCGCGGTTGTTAACCAAAGACCATACATTATATTTTATAATGTATGGACTACCAAGATTGTGTAATCATGGATTGAATTACTTTACAGAACATTTTTGTGAGCATTCCATTTTGTTAGAACATTGATATGACATATTCAAGAAGGGTTAAGAGAGTGATGGCATAACAAGGTTATAATGTGTGATACAACGCTGTTATCCCCCCAAAATCATCTTTTTATAGTGCTGTTACACCATCGATGTGGTGTCATTTTGTTGTTATACTGCTGCCGCTGCATCACATCGATGGTGTAACAGACTAGAACCACCACATGGAGCTGTTGCCATGACCCCCAGCAGCCGAACGACTGAAACACAAACTGTCATTAAACTAATGCCAGCAGCAATCTGTTCAAAACTCGACACGAGTGACTGGCAAGCATTCATTTAGGAGCAGTGTTACAAACGTATATTTAGTAAAATTTAATCCGATGTGCGGTTGTTCAAATCGTACCTCGCTGATGCGGGGGAGCAGTGTAACATCTCATCCATTCCTGTTAAACAGCTTGACATCCGCATCGCCTTCTTCCTATCCAGCAAAGTAAGGCGACAGTCTTTTGAAACTGAGTGGCATACATTTAAAAACGTCTTCTTTTTGGTTTGTTTTGCTGATGACCATACACTATAAAGATACGTATGGTCATCAGTATAACGCTAAGCTTGCATCATGATTTATGGCAGCATGTTAAACCTTCTCGAGCCGCGCCTCGAGGTTTGACTGAGTCACATGGGGAACTATACTTGATGGGCAAGCATAGCGTGGTTATGCACTGATGACCATACGTTATCCTCTATGTAATCTGCTTGATTTCAGTTAATAATAAGGGCTCCCCATACATTATAAATAACTAAATAAATAAAAACCTGGGGCTAGTCATATGAAAACAAGTACTCCTTTTATTATTTTCAGTGTAAGAATGTGCTAAAGCAGGCTGAAAAGGGCGAAAGAGTATCTTGACACAAATGAGATATGGGGCAGTCTAAAAATGGAATTGAAAAGTTTGTAATTTTTTTCGATTAGCATGCACTACGCCTTATGTATGGAGGTTGTTTGTTTCTTGTAGACCAGTAAAGGATATTTAGTGACATGGGAAAGCATCAGTAATAATACTTTCACCTCTTGTCTGACCTTGCACTCCTCATGAGTTTCCCAGAAGCAAAACTGCAGGCAACGCATGGATGAAGGGCAGGTTTACAGTTCAAGGTTCATGCAGCAAGATGTGTTGCAAGTTTTAAACAAAAAGGCGGGAAGGAACATCCTGCAATGTAAGTGGGTGAGGGGGAAAGGTCATTGCCACAGTAACTTGTAACAAGAGTACAGGGCATGAAAAGGCTTGGAATATATGTTTGTATGTGTGAATGCCTCTTTCTTGTATCTTGAGTTTTGTTCTTCCATGTTTTCCAGTTTTGATCCCTGTCTCTTGCCTCGAAGATGGAGTGGCCACAGCTGCACCCATCCTTTGACAGGAGGAATTAGCAAGTGACGACCTTCACGGCTGATGCCAATGTCACTACTTGATCGGCTTCTGAGCGGTGCATTTATGCCAGGTGGCCTGCGCCCTCTCTCCTTAGTTACCGGGTGCCTCACTTTTAGAAACATAGAAATATATAATTTGTCAGCAGAAAAGGACTGCTTTGCCCACCTAGTCTGTCAAGATGCTCTCTGCCTCCACAGACACTAACTGGTCTCCAGTGACCCTCTTCTCTGTCTATTTACTAATAATCTTTTGCAATGCTTCCACATCCCTCTGCAAATTATGCATGAATACCGGTATCTCGGGTAGCAGTGTACCACCTGCTGGGCCCCAATTTATTGTTTATGAAACTTCTCAATTTCTGTGGGGGCCCTGCTTGTACTTTATGTTGCCATTGGGAGGAACTGAAGCACAGGGAAGTCAAATGACATGTTCAAGGGGCACTGCACTGCAAACTGGAAGATCAGGGTTTGAATCCCTGAACATAATATGATTTTGATTACTCACAAGTTTCACCAAAGCAGGGAACGACGGCAGTGTGGTGTTAGAATAGTAAATGGACACTGAAAAGTCTCAGTGCAGGAAGCAATAGCTCTTTAAGGAAAAAATTGACCTGGGGAGGCAGTGCTTGGGGGAATAATCTAGTAATTTTATAGTTCGATGCTCCAATGCATACCTCTCACGAGTCTCACATTATGAGAGACGTCTTTTATTTTAACCCTCAGAATTGCTCTGCCCCACAAAGATGCTGCCCACCCAGAGAAGATGCTATAAACTCAGACGTCAAAGTAGAAACTCATAATAAAAGCACTGGTTTCCACATTGTTCTGAGCTTGGATCCTCAGATTTGATGATGTGTCCCACATTATGAGGACCGGTGTCCCTCATTTTTCTACATCGGGAGCGTCAGTGTGCCACATTTCAGTGACAAAAGGTTGAGAGGTAGACTTCAACAGCTAGACCCCACTTGACTACTGCTTGTTCATTGATTGTTTGCGCTTCAAACAAACAAACTTTTCAGGAAATAGGGTGGCACTCGGGGCATCATGTGGTGTGCTTAAGTTTGTGAATCCCATGGTAGTGACTTCTACTGGCATAAGGACACAGATGTAGACATATGGAGTGAGCTTGGCTTGCTTTCCCTTGAAACCTATATTATGTGAACACCATGACAGAGGGAAGCAAGACTAGGACACCACAATGAAGGGGATTGAGAAGGTGGATTCAAGTAGGCTGTTTGCTGTCAGCCAAGAAAAGAGAACAAGGTGGCATGAGCTGAAGTCTTGATAGGGGGGCTATGGTCAGAACAGAATTAAGGAAGCTTAATTTCTCTTAGAGGGCTGTTAGAACTGTCAAGTAGATTGCCTCACAAGCCAATGAAATCAAATGAATGTTGGTGCTTTAAGCTCCAACTGGAAGAGTCCCTGCAAAGGGATATTACCAAGGACAGTTGCAAGGACAACCAGAGTATAGACTTAAAGTACCGTTGCCCTTTGTCCATCTAGTAAAACATCCAACAGTGGAGCCCGCCAGGATGCAGTGCAGAATACTACAGAATTCAATGATTACAGGAGGAAACAGGGCAGTGTCAGTGGTAAATGAATCCCTTTTGTAACATGGGCAACAGAAAGAGTTGTGCCTGATTGGTTAAATTGCATCAGCTGGCCATGGATTAATACTCAAGTAATCCATAGCATAGTATGTAGCCTATCTCTTCCCCATAGTGTAGCCTACTAAATAGTGGTTCCATCTGTCCTACTATCAGTGTGAAAAGACATCTTGTAATCTTTTTTAAATGTTCCCCACAAAGATTGTCACACAGACCATGAGCTGCAAAAATAATTGTACCATAATGTGTTGTGTGCTTAAAATTTTTTGGCACATGACCAAAATTGTGCTCTTTACACAGGGCAGTGTCAGAGGTAATTAATCCCTTTTATCATGCAAGGATCTGTGACACTGTGTTGAATTGTGGTAAGCTCCACTGTATGAACAGTATGTACAACAACCAGGAGTTTGGGATATTTAGTGCTTCTCGCTGCGGATGAGAATGCAGTTTGGTGGAGCATTTGAAAGGTAGTTTGCCTAGTGGTTAGAGCGCAGCGCTATGAACCTTAAGACCCAGATCTGAATCCCACAACTGCCACTTATTTACGCTGCCCGGCCATACCATTCTCATAAACTGAGCAGTGCCAGGTGAAGGCACTCCAGATTTATAATTTGTTATGTCTTAAAAATATGAAGCTATTCAGCTGTATTCTTCAATTTTTATTTGCCGTCAGGTAAGGTTTTAGGATTTACAGTAAATAAGGCAGTACAGAAGAAAACATAACACACACACAAAAAAAAGATGTGGCAGTTTCATCCCCAAAGGTAACATGACCTTTATTATTAAACATTGTTTTTGCAACAAAGATGATATTGCACAGTGGTTTCCCTTCTGAACTGTCATAAAATCATGGCACCATCCCAGAAAATAGCAACTGCCCCCAGTGCCCATTAACTGCATTGAATAAGCTTGTAAAATCTTCCTGCTGCCAGCTCTGGGAAAGAGTGTCTTTCAGCCCTTCACAACAAACAGTTTTTAATCTCTTGGCAAAAGGAAAGGCATATAATGTCGATGCTTTTCTAAGCTGTCTGGCAACAGTTTGGTTTACGTTTACTTCTTGTTCTTCATCGGAGTTTCTTTTTACATGGTAGTAAGTAGCTGCCTTTTTGTAAAGGGGGGAGGAACTAATTGCCTACAACTTTTGGTATCTGCATTAATTAATGCTAAATGGCAAAAAACAAAACCCAGTGCTCTTCTTTGAAGACTCAGGGTGCCTTATAATAAACACAGTAATCAAATTACATTCACGTCAAAACACATACCACATCTGTAATATAATTAAATGCCACCAGGCACGCACACGCACACACACACACACACATACACACACACTCACATGTATTATCAAAAGTTTGAAAACTACAGAAAATAAGTGTAACCCCTCACCCCTGCCTTTTTAGCAAAACAACAGGTGGCATGCTGTTGAAGCTGACAGCAGTACCTGGTGGGGACTGGGTTCGGGGAGGATGAGGTTACTCGGCACAGGGGACCTAGGATTGGCTACTCTGAACAGGGGCACCCAAGTAAATCCGAACACAGGAAGCAATAACTTTAATGTCCAGAACCAGGAATGGGATTCTTCAGTGTGGCTTTTATTCACATCCAAGCTGAACAAACAAAGCATAGACAGACCCCCATGGGGCTACATTTCCTGGTAATGCAGATTAGAGACATCAGAACACTTTATCACTATTTCCAGCCCTCAGGCTCTAAACCCACCAGGCACACAGCCCGGACTTGCACGCAGCTTTGGGTACACAGCCCGACTTGTACACTACTTGGGTTTTCCCCACTGGCCCGGCTCCCCTGCCGGCCACTTGATCCGCGGTCCATTTGAGGAATGAACCAATTATCCTGTCGTGGCTCCCCAAACCACACTAGAGTCTTCAACTCCTAGAGAGAATTTTCCTTACAATCCCACGTCTGGGTACTTCCCTCATCACTGGCCAAGTGCCTGAGGTAAAGTAGAAATCCACAGAAGAAATCCGTAGAGGTGGACCTGGTCACTAAAGATGGGGGGCCACCCACCTCCAGCTCCCACAGCCCATACCCGGCCATTTCTCTGGAAACTGAACAATTCCTTTACTGAACTTTCAAATGTAGATTTTGGGTAGACGTCTGTCACATCTCCTCTACATATCATTTGCATCTCAACAAGCTCTGGACTTGAACCTACTTTTAATTTGCTTAGCCCATTACTCTAGGCTTCCACTATTTTAGTAGTTCAGTCCTCACATTGTCACACAAGTCCCAGGGTGAAAAACATAGGCCCTTTTAGCAAGAGCAGACACTCGCCCTCACGTTGCAGGTGCCCCACAGGCGACTCACAAATCTTCTTTTTCTCCCAAATAAACTCTGGAACACATAGGCAGCTTTTCCTTTACGAGCAGAACTAGGGGGTTGCCCCAGGAATCTGCAGGGAACCCTTTCCTGCCCCCAAAGGGAGGGAGCACTGAGACCCGAATACAGCGGTCTCCACCACTTCAATTATCTTCTGTGTCTCTCTTTAAGGTGGAGACACACACCCTTTTAAACTAAAAGTAGCCCTCTTTCAGAGCTGAGGCTCCTAGAGCCTTCACTGAGCTGCTTTCTCAGCAAGCTCCCAACTTCACACTGAACTGACTCACACTGACTTCAAAAACCTCCCAACATTCTATGCCAACTCCCTTGCTGCAGATTCCAATGTGGCTCATGCAGCTGCAATAGTTCTATTGGTGATGTCATCCCTCAGTCTCAGCTGAGACTGAGAACAGAGTGAGACAGTGTGAAACCCATTTAACTGGAGTTTCACAAGCTGCCTTCCCTGCCTACCACTAGGTCTTACTAGGATTCTAGTAACCCCGGGTAACAAGGGGGTTACACAAGGATGTCAATGCATGAGTGCACAGCATCATGGTAGTATGCAAATCCATGTGTAGGACATGATAAGGCTTCCCCCAGAATAGCAGTTGCTGGAAAACACCTGCTCTACCTAAGGATTTACATACTGCTACCCATGATGCTTTGTACTGGGTTTGCACCTTTACTGTGTATGTGTGGTTGGAAGAAAGATGTAGGAACGAAACAATTTGGATATTTCCTTTGGTCTTGTATCTTTCTTAAGGATCCAGTATACTGCTCTTCTTGCAAAATGGCGTTCCTATATGCTGTAGTTTACTGTACAGAAAAATTCAGAATACATTTTAAGTGTATATTTTAAAATGTGTTAGGGCTGCAGCCTCCTCGTCTTATTGGGGCAACCATTCCAAAGTCTAGAAGCACCGAATATAAAGGTATAGGGCCTGATTTTTCAAAGGGCCTCACATGGCCCAAGGGCCGAGTCCCCATGTGCAACTACCTGGTTTGGGGGAAATCCCTGCACCTGCGGAAATGCTATTTTCAGCATTTTATGTGCACAAGCATCATTTTTTCTTCTGTTCCTGCAGCTGTGGTAAAAATGTTACGTCTGCTAATACCAGGTGTAACAGATCCAGGAAGGTTTGTCCACAACCAGGCATAGCTGGGTCAGTGTTCACTACAAACGGGGCAGCCAGCCCTGAATACTAGAGAACCAAGGGAAGGGGTGACATCCCTGAGGAAGACTCTGGTGCGAGTCAAAGCACTGGGGCCACTGTGTCAACTCAGCAGGATTGCCGTTAGACTGTGGTACCTTTGTTAGTTTGTTGCATTTTGCCTAAATAAATGGCTGTTTAATTCACTACCTTCAGTCTCATGTGCCACTACTTTCCCTTGGTTCTCTAATACCAGGTGTAGCATTTTTCACAGCTGCACAACAAAATATACGTTTGCAGCCGTAAAATGTGGACTGGGATGCATATGGGCAACCTTTTTGAAAACTGTGCTCAATTTTTCCACCTTTTGAAAATCTGGTCCTTGATCCTCAGCTACCCACAGAATTGAACTGGACACAGTTCAGACTCCCCTTTTTGTTAATATTTCATATGCGGTGCTTTCTATTTCCCTTATATCTAGTTGGTACTTTTGACGGTTATGCTCAGGTTGAGGCAGTATAGTGCAGTGGGTTAAGGCTCTGAGCTGCAGATCTGGAGATCTGGGTTTGAATCCCACAGCTGCCTAGGTGCATACTGTGTGATCTTGAGCAAGTCACTTAACTTTTGTGCTGCCAGGTCGCATCTGGAAACAAGCTTCGGCTTAGTGTGCTGCTACTGGTTAAACAATGTTCCCTTTCCCTTTCCCAGTGCGCGGTGATGCTGAAGGGCTGTGCCCCATGGTTGACGACACAAGGCAGAAAGTTGCTTTACCTTTGCATTTTCATGATGACAGTAAACTGAAATCTGTGAAACTCAGCGTAACTAAGTAAATTGGATCTCAATATTTGACCTTATTCATGTTAATTGATTACGTTTATTCGTTGCTGCTGAAAGCTCAGTGTTTTAGCTTTCAGATGTGTAATCTGAGTATGATCAGATTTGGCTTGGGACATCTGAAAAACAGTGATGAATGGCATTGCATATGGGAAACACAGTGCCATCTGGCTGTTTCAGCTAAGTTGTTAGAGCTACTGTCTTCAGGATTTTGTTTTCCCCCGATATGATCCCAAGCAGTGGCTCTTTATGAGACTGACTAAGAGAAGTGACATACAAAATTGTGACGGTGAGAATGGGATACATCTGCCCTAAAAATAAAAAAGCGGGGTAAGTTGTGTTGTATATGTGAAAAGTTGTTGGCAAACTGCATCAGCTGGAGGCTTTAGCTGAATGCGTAGATCCGCTGCCATGGGGACGGTTTGATTCCCAGCAAGGGCACTTGGATGAGTTTGCCCAACTTAATTGACAGACGTAACAGGTGATATGAGGCTCCTGGGTCTTTAGCTTCACTGCATTAATCTTGTGTTTTAGTCTGAGTGATAACACCTCTCTATAGCAAGCCAGATTCTCAATTAAATTAATGAGATACGGATCGGGTTACTTAGCACATTCATATTAAAATAAGGTTACTTGAAGGTAAGGAAACAACGCTTGGAAGTAGCTCCACAAATGGCATTGAAAGAAATAAGTTTACTGTAGTCAAACAGAAAGGGCAAAGTGTAATAACTGTCATGTATGCCTTTTTTAAAGGGATGCTGAAAACACCGTTGGCCAATTTCAGTCCGTCATAAAGAGCCCCTGATGTCATGGAGGAAACATTGGAAATAAAATCATTTTTAGATGCATTTCTGCTTACATTTCATATATTTTCTATAGTTAGTATCTCAATTTTCCTTTACAAATAAGCCCATTAACATGAAAACATGATACTTTTTGACAATTTGTTGATTTCCATTGTGCATGTCTTCAGGTGGTGCCTTGCTTCGAACTCCCATCCAGGGTCTCATCCTAATCAGGTTGATGCACCATCGAACACAGTGCCTTGCCCCACCAACTTGGTCCCATTTCCAGCTGCCTCGCCCATACAGTGTATTCTGGGTGAACACAGATTGCTGCGACTTGGTTCCTGAAAGCCTGTCCTTTTGCAGTACCAAGTGGACATGGTAATGTCAGGCCCTGCTTGTCATCCTGCCACCAGTGGGGATTATTTCCATAATTTTTGCCCTCTGCTCACCTCCCCTTGTGTGAACATGCACACCCATGGCATTCCTTGGAGCTGGGACACCATTATGCCAGGCATCATGTCACCCATACTGCCACTGACGCGTCCACTGAGCCTCCGCCAGGTGTCGCTCTGTAAGCGGTGCAGTGCTGTGCCCTCCCTCAGGAGGTGAGGGTCCCAGCAGACACTTTGTGCTTTCTCTACTGGCACCACTCCTGATGTCCCAGGCTTGGCCCACAGACCTGGGTCACCATCATGGCAGAGCATTTGCCCACCGCTTAGCATCACAGAGTCGACTGAAAACGTGATCATTGTCCCATAGGCTTCATCTGCTCTGGCTGCTTACTCATAGAAACGTAGAATCTTTTGGCAGAAAGAGATCAATGGTCCATCAAGTCTACCCATTTTATACTACCTCCCCACTGCGCCTAGTGTCAAGCAGAGATGTCCTCCTCCCGTACCCCCACTAATAGCCCTCCCCCCCAATTTCCCAGTGGGGTGTGTCCCAGTGGTGTTTGTACCCATTTCGGGTCCTTGATCACACCACTTACCTGGCAGTCTATTTCATGGCTCTTTTGCCCTCTGAGTGAAGTAAAATGTCCTCATGTTCCTCCTGATTGTACCTCCCCATGACCACTCTCCTCCAGTCATGCTCTCTTGTAACTGTGTTCCTCTTTCCAACAAATAGATCTTCATTTTTCACCTTGTTTATACTCCTCAGAAACCTAAACATCTCTGTCATGTTCCGTCCTTTTGCATCTGGCCTCCAGCGAGTACCTGTTCAGGGACACCAGCTAGGATCTGCCTTTCTGGCCCTGAATCATTTTAATGATCCTTCTCTGTACTGATCCCAGACTGTCTGTGTCCCTTCTCAGGTAAGGGCTTCAGAACTGTGCACAGTATTCCAGATGAGTCCCCACCAGAGATCTGTATTGGGGCAGTATGATTTTGCTTCTCCTGCTATCTAAACCTCTCCAGATACACCCCAGCATCCATGACACCCTACTGTGTGCCTTATTGCACTGGCTGGTTTGCGTGAGGGAGTCACTGATAATAACACCCAGATCCCTCTCCTCTGTTGTAGTGGCCAGCCTGGCCCCCTCTCATCTAATACTGTGTGTGTGGGTTCCTTTCCCCGGCGTGCATCACCTTTATGTCTTGCCATTGAAGCTTGACTGCCAGATCTTTGATCACCTTTACAGCTTCTCTAGGTCCTTCTGAAGTTCCCTTGCCCCTTCCGCAGTGTCTACCCAGTTGCATAGTTTTGTGTCATTGGCAGAGAGACGTATCGTGTCCTAGATGTCCTCTCCTACCTAACTAATGAACATATTATATAGGACAGGTCCAGGGACCAATCCCTGCAGCATCCTTCTCATACTCTCCCTGTTCCCAGATTTGGGCCCGTTTACTACCACCCTCCATTGCCTTCCGCCTAGCCAGTTCCCCCACCCACCTGACAATCCTTCTCTATTCCTAAATCCTCCAACTTTTTCAGCAGCCTTTTGTGTGGCACCAAATCAGAGGCTTTGCTGAAGTCAAAGTAGAGCAAATCTGCAGTCTGCCTGTTATCTACTGCCCCCTAGTGACCTTATTTATTTTTATTTATTTATGACTTTAACCGGGCAGGTGCACTGATCCCAGCTGATCGTTTTCAGGCACGACCCAGGCCACGTAAGGCGGCACAAAGTAGAAGCAGAATAACAAGAACATGACAAGAGCAGGTAATACATAGTGAAAGGTTACAGTTGTTACATTTGGCAGTACCTGGTGGCAGTAGTTGAGGGACAACAAATAAAGCAAAGTAAGACTCATGGTGGTACAGTTCCAGTAAATACGAGAACCTATTTGGACCTAGTCAAAAAACAGTTATTAGGTTGGTTTGGCATGACCTCCCTGACACAAACTGCATTGCTTGTCGTCCTACAGCTCATTATCATCTAAGTAGGCCGTCAGACTTTCATTAACCATGGAATTCTCCTTTAGTTTACCTACAATGGAGGTATGAATGACCGGCCTGTAGTTGCCAGTCCCACTCCCCCACCCCCGTGGAGTGGGACTGTGTCCGCACACCTGCAATCCCCTGGCACTACCCCAGACTCTAGTGAGTCATTAAACAGCTAGGACAAGGGTTCTGCTAGTTCTGATACCAGTTTCCTAAGTACCCCCAGCTACAGGCTGTCTGGACACGACGCTTTATCCACTCTGAGGGTCTCCAGCCCTTTTTTCACCCGATCAGCCATGATCACTACCCTTCCCATTTCCTGCACACACAGCCCCCCCCCAGTTGCCTTGATTCCACTCTTCAGTAGAAGCTAATTATCCTCAACTGTGAATACTGAGCTGAAGTAATTGTTTAGGACATTGGCCTTCTGCTCATCATCTTCTGCTACCCCTCCAGCTAGCCTGACATCCCCCCCAGCTTTTCTTTTTCCTCTAATATATCTGTCCATTGCTTGTGTATACCTGACATTACTGCCCCCTCCTTGTGACATTGCATTGTTGCTGTGGGAATTATAATGTTTAAAACCATGGGTTAAGATGGTATTCACGTAGACAAGCAGCCAGAGCAGATAACGTCCAGGGGACAAAGATAATTTTTCATGGTAATGTCCATTGTAATGAAAAAAGGAAAGCTAAAAGCAAGGATTATGTAAAATATAGGTAGTAATCGATCTAAAAATTATGTTTTTCCAAAGTGTTGCTGGTGACGTGGGGCTGTTTCAGTAAATACAGGTTTTGACAATGTCTTAAAAATAAAGCAGAATAATGTATTGCTCCATTCAGCTCTATTGAGCACGTTCCCAGAATGTAAACAGAGCCTGCACTGTGACACATATAAACTAAACTTTGAGTAGAGGGCTTGCACACAGAATCCATATGGACTGCTACCAAATTTAGTTCTAAAGGGCCCCCAAATTAGTCCAGCAGTGATTTGCGGTGACCCTTTCTAATATATTGGCAGTAATAAGTTTCTGTCTGCATGCAAACACCTGCCCTCTTGACCATGCAAAAACATGTATACAGAGAAACACGGAGCAGAGCATGGCAGTCACTGACAGAAAACTTTTACACATACATTTACACCGCATTTGCAAATACCCTATGCTGATGGCTTTATAAAATGCAAAATTCCTTTGATTTGAGAGAATGGAAATGTGCCTTTCACTGTTCAAGTATCAAAATATCATTTTTGCTCAGCTGTCTCATTACTTCAGAAACGGAATTTCATCTGAAGAGCTCGCTGCCTGAAGCGACTCATTTTCAAGTAGAAATTACCACCCGAGTTCTGAGGTTTTATAAACAAATCAATCTGAAAGTCCTCTGGACGTAGACAAGTCTGGCATGTCACGTGTAAGGACGTAATAAATACTGTCCCGTCAGTTGCCTTCAGTTTAAGCTAAAAAGATAACGAGGTCTTCAGTTTGCAGGTTTTTTTTTTTAAAGTTTAAACAAGATTTCAATTTTCAAAACCGAAAGCAAACAGTCACCTAGTACACTGGGGCCCAGATATTCAAAAGGGTTGCTCCATGCGCAACAGGGTTGCGCATGCGCAAGGCCTACATTGCGCCATTCTGCGATATTCAGCAGGAGGCAGTTGCTCCACTGGCAACAGGTTGCGCAAAAGAGCAATGCAAATGAATGCATGCTCAACAGGAGGGGGAGGAACCATGCATAACCTGCGCAACCTGATATTCAGTCGGGTTGTGCAGAGTTGTGCATGCGCAACCCCCAACCTGCGCCTGCACAACCTTGAGCCAAAAAAAAAAGGATCAAGTTGAGGGCCACCCACAGGTGAGCTGCTGTATTGCAGGGCGCAACACAGCAGCTGCCACCCCTGGCTGGCCCCCAACTCGGTCCCTGTGCCCCCCCACCAGCCCGATCGCGGGCATCACAGTTCCATGAAACCCCCACACACATCTCCCACAGCCCGATCGCGGGCAGTACAAATACATGAACCCCACACATCTCCCACAGCCCGATCGCGGGCAGTACAAGTCATGAACCCTCCCCCACACACACATCTCCCACAGCCCGATCGCGGGCAGAACCTGTATGACCCCCAGTGCCCGATCGCGGGCAGAATGTAACCCTCCCCAACCCGAATAACTCCCTGGTGGTCCAGTGGACCGTAAAGCCCGATCGCGGGCAGAATGTCACAGCACAACCCCCCAAACATCTCCCTGGTGTCTAGTGTCCCCCACCCACCCACGAAGCTCCTCCACCCCGCCTCCCCGCAGCCGGCGGCGACAGCATCCCACCTGCTCCGCCGCCGCCGCATTTGTCGATCGGTGGTTGCACGCATTGGTGAGAGTACAGCCAACGGGCGTAGTCAATCACAGATGACAGTCCAGATTTGTGAATGATCTTCACAAATCTGACTGTCATGTACGGTATGGGCTGCACACCCATTGGCTGTAGCTCTGCACCAATGGGCTGCAGCCCTACCGACAGTCGGCGTCGGCAGGCGGGTGGATGCTGTCGCCCGCCGCCGCGGGGGAGCGGGTGAAGGGCTTCGTGGGTGGTGGGGGGACTAGACACCAGGGAGATGTTTGGGGGTTTGTTGTGACATTCTGCCCGCGATCGGGCTTTACGGTCCACTGGACCACCAGGGAGTTATTCGGGTTGGGGGAGGGTTACATTCTGCCCGCGATCGGGCACTGGGGGTCATACAGGTTCTGCCCGCGATCGGGCACTGGGGGTCATACAGGTTCTGCCTGCGATCGGCTGTGGGAGATGTGGGGGGGCGACATGTACGTGTTCTGCCCGCGATCGGGCTGTGGGAGATGTGTGGGGGGGTGACATGTACGTGTTCTGCCCGCGATCGGCCTGGGAGATGTGGGGGCGACATGTACGTGTTCTGCCCACGATCGGGCTGTGGGAGATGTGTGTGGGGGGTGTCATAACTGTGATGTCCGCGATCTGGTTGCATTAGGCGCGTCCCCGACGGCTGCTGCCTGGCAGGGTGGCCAGGAGCAAGTCCTCGGGATCGGGCGACCTACATGCAAATGGCATGCAAATGGGGCTATAATAGATGCAAATGGCCCCCGCGCCTTGCATAAATTATGGCCCCATTTGCATGTCACCTTTTGAATATTGGAAATTGCGCATGGCGCAATGGTACTAACGCCACCGCAAGTTTAATGCTCAACTCTGGCAACTTGCGTTAGCGCAAGTTCCACTGCGCCATCGCGCAAGTGCTGTGCTTCGGGGTGATATTCAAAGGGTTGCTCAACAGCGCCAACTCCTTTGAATATCACTCACACACCCCTGCTAACTATTTTGAGCAGCGAGGGCTTGCGCCTCAGACTGGCGCAGAGTTTGAATATCTGGCCTCGTCTTTTATAACGATCTGTTGCCCACATTCATAGTTTTTAATTCGGATTTGCCCAGTTTGTGCTCACCGTGGTCACTTCGAGCAACTAGGGCTAAAGAAAATTGGACATCTTGCCACTTCATCTTAATTGGCATTGGAAGCAACCATTGCACCAAGCAGAAAGGTGTTATTAGATTATATTTTATTTAGGATAGAACCATTGAGCAGAGGTAATTTACAATAGTGTCCTATGGAGACATATAAAAAGTTATAGTTTCAGTACACATACAGAATAATACATTACACAGTGCTGTATACACTGAGTAATATACATTCAGGTAAAACTGTTGATTCCAGTACAATAGGGTAATGCCGCAGGAAGTTAGTTCACAAACCAGGATGTAATCATTTTAGTGGATGGTAGTTTTGCAGTTATGGGCCTAAAAACCTGCAAGAGAGAAATCCTAAGAGTAGGACAGAAATAACAGAACGAAACATTTGCACAAGTGGTTTTCTGTCTAGGAATATTAAATTCCAACAAACAAGACTTTCTAAGGGGACAAAGGGAAGGACGTCTTGTAATTCTTTTCTTGAAATAAATGAGAACTGACCCTTGAACACACTATCATGGAAATACTAACCTGTGCAAATCGCTTGGCTCAGTGTCGCAACTGGACAGGGGTGCATGTGCAAGCTGGAGAATCTTCAGTGAGGCCTGCTGGGGGTGAGAGTGACACCCTGCTAATGGGGAGGATGGGTGTGAACTGCACAGTGTTGAATAACCCCCCTCCTCCCAGCTGATCAAGGTGCTGGGTTGATGTTGGCTTTCAAGGCAGCTGCGCTTTCACCCAGAGAAAGTGTGTGACTGTGAGGATCATAATCATAATGACTTAAAGCTACCAACAGTCCCTATTTTCCCAGGACAGTCCCTATTTTAGGCAGCATGTCCCAGTATCCCCACAAGTTTTGCAAAATGTCACTTTTGTCCTGGTTTTTGCTTATGTGTCCCAGTTTTGTCCCTCTTTTGTTTGCTGACTGCTAATCTGTGAGTGACAGTTATTTCAGCACCACTGTGACGCTACCTGGGCTGGACAGCAGTTTGCAACTTCAACCCTTGCGCCTGTGTTGTACCGCAAACACGCCAGTGGGAGCACAGTAAAGCATGTTCCTTCCTTTTAGATTAGACTGGGTAGTAGTCCAGACAAGTGCATGTGGACGTATGCCTGCCAGTAGCTGAGAGGGACTCCAGACAGAGAAGAGACTGGCAGCAGTGAACTAAGGTACCCGAACCTGATCAGCTGTAGGGCAGTGTGTGAAAACAATCTGGTGTGGTGGGGGGAGTCACTGAAGTGAAGTCTGTTCAGCAAATCAGGTAAGTGTAAGTGGGTTGGATGGGACTGTCAAGAGGAGCAATATATGCAGCTCGAATGTCAGATCACAGTTTAACGCAGGTTTGCTTCTAATTAATGTTCTGTATATCATGATTTGGAACTTGCTGCAGCAGAATGATGTATTGTTTTAATCTGGATGTTTGCTACTGATGTTACTGTGGGGCAGCATGGCCAGAGCAAGCAGCAAAATGTAATTGATTGTGTGCAGCGTTGTCTGCGGCAGTGCCCATGGGAGTGACACGGTGTGGGGGGAAGGGTCATGGTCAGGATGGACCATCCCAGTTTTAGGCCTTGGAAAGTCGGCAGCTTTATAATGACTTTATGATGAGGTGGGAATATAAAAGGTTTTAACTTTTATACTGCTGCTTTTAGCCCACTTTGGAACTAGCTGTTAGAACCAGAGTTTGGAAGTTAATGTTCTGGTTTTCTGCTGTCTGGCCTTTTGAAACTCAGTAGTTGATTATGTCCTGTTAAATAAGCTGACTAGATGTGCAAGGACACAGAAGCCTGGTTGAGCTTGTTTAGGAATAGTGCTCTGCAGGGTGGGCACGCTATAACCACATACTCTGCCGCTATCTGACCATTTAGTAATTTCTAGATTAAATCAACCAAGTCGCAGCTGTTGTTGTCTCCAACAGCACAATTACAGGAGAGCAGAGCCACTGGAGGAATGCTACTGCACTTGCATGCTTGCTGCAGAAAATTCCCAGGATGTTAGCTTTCCAAATCAGTCTAAAAAAATGGCTGGTCAGGATTTCTTCTTTAGGGAGGCAAAAAAGCAAAATAATTCTGCTGGCAGTGCGAAGCAAGTCATTATTGTAATAGAGTCTTTTCAATATTTCATTTTTGTAAAATAAGAACAGTCAACCATAGAGGTGCTACAACAAATGCAGTCCATTTAAGATCAGCTTCCTGTTTGCTGTCACTCAGACAGCTAAAGCTAGTTTTGCTTCCTTTTTTTTGTGTAGAAGAATGATGTACCTTTGGCTAACATTCCTTTAAACTGACTGCTCTTGGTGGTGGAGGACAGGGGTGGGGTGGTGGTGGTGGTGGGGAGACGGCCTTGCAACCCTATGGCAGATAAATTCTTCAAGACAGTGTTGCAGAGAGCCTCAGATCTTTACAAGCCTCCCTCTGTGAGGCTTTGTTCTTGCCAAAGCTCAGTTTGCCAATCTGACATCCAAGATTATGCTTTGTTCAGAATGAAGTGAAAGGCAGAATGTCTTGTCTTGTAATGTATCTTAGCATTATGAATATGACGTGCTGCCAGCTTCTGCCCCAAATTCCATCAGATCTTCACATTTTTTAATAAAAGAACAGACAGCTCATTAAACAATTGTGAAAACAGAGACCCTGGTTACTATGAAGTTTTAATCATGTTGTTTATAGTGTATGCCACATTTTTTAACAGTGCTTTTCAGGAACGAAACAAGGTGAAGTGGAATTTCATTTGACTAAAGCGATTGTTAAAAATTTTTTTAACAGTAATGCAAGGCAAAAGGTTTAGTACTGCTGCAAGCACAGCAAGATAGTAGGAGATTTCAGAATATGTGCATTTTATTAAATGTAGAAGCACTGAAACGACACAGCATTTAGTCAGAAGTGTGGCATTACTGGTCGAGAAGTGGTGGAGTGAAACAGTCAGGATGGCACCAACAGCCAAAATAATTGGACGTTTTGTAAGATAGAAATTCCATTCATTTTACATTATGGTTGACATGTTAGTTCAGATGTTGTGAGTGAATTGTGGGTTACAGCAAATTAGCTCAAGTGTTGTATGTGAATGGTGGATTACTGCAAGTAAACTCAAATGTTGTGGGTGGATGGTGGGTTACCGTGTCTTGTGGGGATTATGAGTTACAGCATTCATTCATTTGGTGTGTGTAGATGTGTTACAGCCAGTTACTGTAGTTCAAATGTGTGTGGATGCTGGGTTACATCAAATTAGTTCAAATGTGGGTGAATGCTGGGTTACATCAAGTTAGTTCAGATGTGTGTGGATGCTGGGTTACATCAAGATAGTTCAAAAGTGTGTGGATGCTGTGTTACATCAAGTTAGTTCAAATGTGTGTGGATGCTGGGTTACATCAAATTAGTTCAAATGTGTGTGGATGCTGGGTTACATCAAGTTAGTTCAAATGTGTGTGGATGCTGGGTTACATCAAGTTAGTTCAAATGTGTGTGCAGGGTTTTATTTAAATCTAAAAATTGATTCGCTTTTTGCTCATAAAAGTGCTAAAACATTGTGAAAATGCATAGCACTTGCCTCACTGTGTTTAACATACATAACACTTCTAGAAATCCTACATAAATACTTTCTGTACAGTTAGTGTTGTCCCAAGAAAAAAAATGCTAATCAATTATTTAAAACCCTGTTGTGGATGCTGGGTTACATCAAGTTAGTATAAATGTGTGTGGATGCTAGGTTACATCAAGTTAGTTGAAATGTGTGTGGATGCTGGGTTACATCAAGTTAGTTTAAATGCGTGTGGATGGTAAGTTACAGCATGGTAACTCACATGTATGTGAATGGTGAGTTACAGCATGTTAGCGAATGGTGAGTTACAGCATGTTAGCTCAGCTGCTGAATGCGAATGGTTAAGTTACAATAAATAAACTAGCTGAAATGTTGTTTTGGAATGGCTCTTAGTAGGTTTGCTCCAGTGGTTGGGTGTGAATAGCGTATAGAAATATAGAATTTGATGGCAGATACGGACCACTTGATTTATCCAGTCTGCCCATTTCTCCCTACCTACACTATTACTATAGACCATGCTCGATCTGCAGTTTTTTCTCCCCCACCTTCCTTTCCACTATGATTCCTTTGTGCCTATCCCATGCATTCTCGAACCCCACCACTGTTTTTGCGCCCACCACTTATCTTTGTGAATGATGGGTCAAAGCAAGTTAGCTCAAATGTGTGTGCATACTGTGTTACTGTAAACAGGGATGCTGGAATGTGGGGAAAAGGAAGGGGGGGGGGCACTTTGCTTTTGGGCAGAAGTGGTGGGCTGCCACCATCCCTCGCCCATAGGTTCCGGCACCTGTTAAGCTCAAATGTTGTGTGTTAATGACTTGTTACTGAAAATTACCTCAAATGTTCTGTGTGAATGATTTGTTTTAGCAAGTCAGCTCACGTGTTTTGTTACTGCAAGTTAGCACAAATAAATATTTGTGGCTGGTGGGTTATTGCAAGTTAGCTCAAATGTTGTGTATGACTGGTGGCTTACGGGAAGCTCAAATATTTTGTGTCGGAATAATGTGCTTAGGATGCTAAGTAGACAGAAATGGAAAGCTTGTTCTGAATTCACTGCCTTGTCATATTTTTATACCTATCGAGTCTTGAAACAGTATGAAGGGATGTAACTGTCCATAGATGATTGTTCTGTTACAGCAAGTCAGGCATTCACTTACCTACAGAACAGAAAGTTCCCTGAGAGAATAAAAAGGCATTTGATTTGGTGTATTCCATTGGCATGTCATATATTTATGCACGTATATGTGAGCCTATGTCAAGCTGCGTGCTTAGTTACAATACTGTAGCGTGTTTATCCACAGAACATGGAAGAATTTGAAGTCTGCCTAAAATCCTTGAAAATGTATGTAGGCCCATGATACCTGAATTATGAGGTCTGTGCCACTTGAGAGAATACTTTTATTTTCTGTCTTTCACAGAGTACCACACACGATCCTCTGTGTAGTACCCGATGAACTGAGTGAGCTCTTAATTGCTTACAGTAATTTATGTTTTTCCTGGAACACTTAAAATGGTAATTTAATAGAACAATTACAACAATAATTGATTACAACAGGTATCAACCAAACCAGAGTGGCAGTATGTGCTGCGCAGCCGAAATGTCAGTGAGTAATATTTCGTGCAGTACTATGCAATAGTGTACCCCTTTTAATACTTTTACTAACATACTAAAAGCCAGCAGAATAGGCCTGTCGGTCTTTCGTGTCTGCTCGGTATCCAGCCCTTAATGGGCGCTTTTGCTGTTTGTTTCAAAATTTTACTTCCAAATATTACAGTGCGATATAATTTCATTTTTAATTGGCGTCTTGCTTATTTATAATTTATTGTTTATGCATATTTCACTCTGGTGAAGTCCCCTTTTGGCAGTCACCACTAAGCCATGAACCTGGCCTTCTCGAGCGCATACCTACTTCCAGCCCAACCTGGCTTACCACCCGGGGCAGGGCCTTACCTGGCTGGCCACGCCAAGCAAGTTGTTGGCCCTCCTACATGAGTCCGTCCAGGGTATGGTGTGTGTTTGGTCAGGCCAGAGCCTGAGTGTGCCTCCTCATCCTGCATGGCGGGTTTTTCCTTATTGATGTTTCCATCTCCTGAGAATGTTGGTGCATTAGGGAATGAAAGTGCATGCGCACACAGAGCGTGGCAGGAAATACTACGGCTGGTGTCTTCAACTCCCTTCTGTTTTTATGGTAACTTTTTGTTCTTTTTCCCCCTGTCATGCCTCTGCCAATTGCCCCCACAACTGCAGCACCCACTATCTATGGGACTTCTCTTAATGGCCTGTCTTGTTTCTCCACAGATTCAGGATGTATAAGTCACGGCACACACATACCTCAAATAACAGGAGACCAGTCCAAATATTAAAAAGAAATCTCCTCTTTATTCACAGACAGCACACAGCAATGAGGAGCTACTGTATGTGTGTGCTGTGACTTATACGTCCTGGATTACTGTTCTGTCATTGAGCGCCCGGGTTCCCTGGAGCGACTCTTTACTCACAGTTCTCCACAGGTTCCCCCTGTGGCAAGGCCATTGGGGGTATCCCAGGCTTCCTTCAGATCCCTCTCTCAGTAAGGCAGGCCCCCTGTGCCCAGTAGGTAGTGTGGCATCTGCAAGAAGCCGTCAACATCATCAGTGTGCAGCCAGTGGGTGTTTCTTCAGTTTCTCCCTGAACTCCAGGGCATTCCATTGTGATGATGGCTTGAAATAAAACATGTTGACATCTTCCAGCAGGGAGGTTCGCCATTCCCATAGCTGCTCCTGCCCTCATCACCACCAATGGTCACCTGGGTAGCGATGTTATGGTGCAGCTCCCTGCCCTCCCCTCCCTTCCCATAGGGATAGCATCCTCTTCCGATCCTCCTTCCCCTATTGGTCCCCAACAACTTAGGTAGGCTTCTGAAGTTAGGTCCCCAACGTCACAAGCGGTAGCTCTACCGCTGCACTGTTAGGCCAGCCCTCCACTCCCCTGTACAGTACTTTGGCGGCACTGCAACCTGTGGTTACGCAGGTGGCCATAGGTGTTGGAACAGGGGGGTCACTATGGCCACCGCTCTACCACTTTCATAAGTGGTCCCATCAGTTTTTTGCAATCATGTTAATTACTAGAGGAGAATTTACCCCTTACATCTCTGGCCCTACCACTTTTCAGTTCATTCCGGCACCAGTGCAGGCGGCAGCATTGCATTGGAGACAGTGACCGTCCCTGGAGGAAGAGGAGGCAAGCATCTTCTGGGAAGCTTGACCTTCAACCGGTTCCTGACAACCTGAGCTTGTTCCCCAACCCCGGTCACCGGCGTTGTGAGCAGTAGCCCTACTACTGCGCAGATGGGCTGGACTGTTAATTATAAGTCTAATGAATTATTCATGGGCTAAAGTAGCTCACGGATTGGCTGCTGTGCCAGTCTGAAATCTCTTAGAAAACCCACCGTGACAGCAACACTCAGCTGAGCATGCCCTATACACTGACAGCAGCGGTGGCGGCACAACAAGAACTGTTTTCGGCACTAAAACCTGTGGGGGGAAAAAAAAATCTTATTACTGCGATTAGACTTCTAATCACAATAATGACCTCATGGTCATTTCCTGAGGATTGCCCCCCCCCCCCGCAGCTGGTTGTTAATCCCCAGGAAATGACCGTTTGTGAAGTCATCATTGCTCAAGTGTCTTTCATATACAGTATCTCAAAGCACTTTAGAGAGTAATCTGTTGGAAACGTAAATTTAAAATGAACAGTAAAATTGAAAGCAACAGATAATATGTAACTAATTGGTTCAACTAGTGCTACTTAAAGATACTAATGATTATAGTAATAAATTATTCTTGGTAATATAATTAGTGCTACTACTGAGTTTATAAAATAGACACTTATTAGTTTACCATGCTTTTATAGAGAGACTCCAGGGAGGGGTGGCTAGCAAGTAATAATAAATATGCTCGTTTTTATTTTATGTTTTTACCTGATATAGAAGTGAGACCATAGCAGAGGACCTGCTCGCAGTGTAAAACTGTCTTGACCCTACAACGGTTCTAAAGTAGTCTTGATTCCACTAGAGTGCACTGTAACTGCAGAGGTTTGAAACTTTTCCTGCCATATTGTATGTACTCTTACTATTTTGTCCTGGTACCTCATTCCTTCAGGCTCCCTCAAGCTCCCTCCACCATCAAGATGTACTGCAGACCCCTAGGAACCTCCTTCAGATACCACCGTAACTCAGTGCCAACAGAGCAGAGATGTCGATTTTGTGTTGTTACACCCCCCCACATCAGGGAAAGAAGATATGTGTAGTGTGTTAGGAGGAGGTCCCTGGAAAGCCAGAGGTCCAGCATGGTGGATGTGGTGGGTGACTACTGTCTAGAGTACGAGAGGCTGCAGCTTGTGGTTTCACTCCATGACCCCTTTTTACCACCTTACTGTTGGAGTCGCCTCTTGGCATCTCCCCCATAGGAGAACCCAAGATGATTTCATGTGATAACCCTGGGCCCGGGCTGATGCTGTGTTTACAAACTTTGCTGATACCAGATGGTCAGACTGCACTGCAACCTTTGGGGGAATTTGTTCTGCCCAGTTGTCAGTTTCAAACACTGGGAGGATGACAGGCACTGTAGTACATTCAACCACCACTGGGACCCTAATCTTTTTTTCTGTATTAGGATCAGTTGAATTATGCAGGGACCAATATGGAATGGTTAGGAACTGCACATAGAGGAAAGTTTGTAATATTCTGTTCTGTCTGGTAGAGATTCAGCAGTGCTGGATTAACATCCAGTCTGCGATTTGCACATCCTTGGATCAAGAATAATATTTCCTGATCTTTGTCTGGCTACAGTGCCAGTAGTAATGTTACAAAGCAAGGCACTGTAGAAACAGCTGGTTATAGATACTTTTTAATTATTGCGTTTTTGTATGTTAAAGAACATATTCCAGGAGGGGCTAAGAATTGTTACTGACAAGATGCATTTCCAGATAGCTCTGATCCTCGCAGACTTTGTCTAAAGAAATATAGCATTATAACTTGCAATAAACAAACTTTTTTAGCACCATTTGTGAGAACTTGAAAGTCTGCAGCTGTACTCTAAACTGTAGAGGATGGGTTGGCCAATAAATACCACTAGAGGGGGGATCAAAGTTGAAGGCCTTAACAAAATTATGTGGCTCTCCCTCCAGAGGGATCCCCTGAACCACCATGGTAGTCAGTCCTAATCACTGTTCAGGCCGTAGATGCCAAAAGTGCAGGCAAATCTCAGACATCTGGTGACCAAGACATAAAAATGGAAGTTAGGAACTCCACTGTGACAGCAGCTGACTCTCATGCAACCTGGCCTGTTGGCAGCATCCAGTAAACGCATGAAAATGCCCAGCTTAAATAGCACCTAGAGGTGTTCGAAAATTCTACCGGGACTCTAGCTGTCCCATCGGCACAGTGGTTGGCTTTCTGCTTGTGACACCGGTGATCCGGGTTCGGGAATGGACCCAGGGTGCTGGAGGGCCGGCCGGGGGGAGAAGACTTGAGAGTCTGATGACTGCTCACCTTCTCTTGGGGGAAGGGTGGGGAGGCGACCTGGCACTTGCTGACTCCTGGCGGAGGCAGGGGGAAAGGCAGTGAGTTGGGTCCCGCTGACTGAAGGGGCGTGTTGAACTTCAGCTTATGCCTTGACGTTAGTGGCACGCCACACCCCCGGGCAGTAAATGGGAAAATAGTGCTCCATGGTTGACTGGATGACAGTCGCCGGCTCCTACTGCCACAGAAGCCCTGAGACAGCCCAATACCACCTCAGCAGCACCCGGGCCAAGACTGAGTGCGCTGGCCAGCCCCCAACGGCGCCTTCTCCCTTGGAGGAGGGGGACCCATCCGGCGAAGGGTTATGCTGGGTTACCTGGGAGGCTGCGATGTGGGGTGGTGGTGGCTGGTGTCGTGGCATGGTGCCAGCAGGGCCTAGGCGGCCCGAAGGAGTGGCCGACCAGGAGCTGGGGAGGTGCAAAAAAAAAACTACCAGGACTCTAAACATTTTACTCTGGATTGCCAAATGGGGGAGCAAAAGGTCGGATGTTTTAGAATTCCTCAACCCCTGGATACTGACTACTTCCCTCTTGGATCGGGTGAGCTTTGGTCAGCACCTTACATAAAGCCTCCAGAATTTTTCCCTGGTTTCCTGACTCTGCTGACTCCCAGAAAAAAGTGCCATGTTCAGTTTTCATTGTCACCTCTGGAGCCAAGAAAGAGACCACCTCCTCTATGCCACCAGAGAACTGCAGTAGCTAAAGTTCAAACACAGGGCTGTTCATCTTTTCCCTGATCATCGTTTGTCACCTGTACAAGGAAAAAGAGGTTTAAGGGCCAAGCTTCAAAGCCTGTGGGTGGTTCACTCTCTTCTGATACCAGTGCAACTTCACATCTAGTCTAGGGGCAAAACATTCCAGTTCACAAATGGTGTGGAAGCAGGAAAATGGGCAGAGAAAATGGCTGAATAAGTTTATCAGTTGCAGCAGGAGGACTCAAAAACGAGGACTAAGGACCAGATAAGGTTGGCCTTCCTGCAAGGCGGTGGACAGGGCTAGGCAGAAGCCTTTTTACTGAGGGCTTTAGAATGTGGAACTATCATTATTTAAAGGGTTGGCTGCTTCTACTGTTCTTTAGCTTGCTGAAAAACAAAAATGTTTCCTTGCTACTGAAAACTGGTACTTGTTGCACCATGCATAGTATCTTATACTGTAATTGAATATGAAGCACGGCAGCATTGGTGTAATACTCTGAGCACCACGTGGAGCCCACTTAGTTTTATAGAACTTTACTGCCACAAGGGATAGGTATGGAGTGCTGCCTTGACTAAGGAAATGCTTCTCCCAAGACTTTTTATTGACTCCTTTCCTGGGCTCTCCTTGGGAGTTTAACTCTTATTATGGACTTGTCTTTTAGAGTAAGGGTGTCCGAGTTTAATGAGTAGTTGTTAATAATGCATGCCTGAAATAGCTTGTTTTTCATGTCGGCTGTGCCCAGTAGTTTGTGCTGTTAGAGATCTCTGCGTTTACAGTTGTGTTTCAAGTTTATCGTCACCGTTTTCAAAAGATCATTCCTAAGCTCTTTATATCCTAACAGGGAGACTAGAATCTCTTAAAGGTAACTATTTAATTTGCAAAGTATTTGGTAAGGAGTCACAGCAATTATTTAAAGAGCACCTTTCCTAGTGCTCACACCAAAAGCTATTAAGAACTCTTTATCTATCCCCACTTCGTAAAATGCCAAAATCTGAATTTTTTTGTCCCTAATTTGGAAGGGAAGGGATCGTATTTTGGCTCCGTGGAGCCAAGCCAACGTGCCCTCAACTTCCTGATACTGTGAGCCACCCCCGAGCTAGCATGTTTTCTGATGTCACTATATGAAGAGCGCGGAGGTGCACTTCATAGAGATGAATGGGGTCATATTTTAAACTACGTTTTTCATATTTTAGATGGCCATCACGAACAAAACAAGGACACTGCTCAACTAACAAGGATCACAATGGTCATCTAAAATATGAAAAATGGAGTTTACAAAATGGCTCCATTCATGTCTATGAAGTGCACCCCTGCCCTCTTCATATAGTGACATCACAAAACTGGGCAGCTCCTCAGTATCAGGAAGTGGAAGGGATCGCAACTCGGCTACACAGAGCCAAAATGCGATCTCTTCCTTCCAAAACAGCGACAAATAAAAATTCAGATTTTGGCACCATGTGAATTAGGGTCAGGTAAGGGTCCTTCATGGGTTTTTTTTTTGGGGGGGGGGGACAATTTTAAAAAGAGCAGGAAGGTGCTCTTTAAATGTTGATGTAATGCATGTTGGTTGTATTTTGGTATGGACACGGATCAGTTTCTAGCCACGGTAGTGTAAATCTTGGATATGATGCCACATGTAGCAAAACCCGATTGTTTAGCCTTTCTTTTTACTATTTTCACTTGAATGCATTTTGCACTTTTATATGCTGAATGTCTGACATGAGAATGACCTGTAGTACATTGTTTTGGCAGTAAAATAATAAAAATGTGTTTTGTTTTGTTTTTTGTTTGTTTTTTAAAGGACGCATTCCAGATGAACATAGAAATACTAAAATATTGCCCTCCCCATTTAGCTCCCATTTTGTACTTCACTAGGATTGCTTTACATGCAACAGTAATATCAGGATAGATACAGCTATGATGGACACTTTGTATAACTGAGCCTGATCCCCCTCAGCCTGTAATCAGTGAGTCAGGTTGTTGTGTAGCAGACAAAACCTGTGATGGACACCTCAATACTAAACCTAGACCCCCCCCCCCAAATCTTTAAATCATTGGATGGGGGTCACTGTGCGCCAGAAAACATTTATGTATTTATTATACTTTATTGCGCCGCCTATCACCGGTACCTCAGTCCGGTCACAGACTTCTCTGCTCCCACTCTCACATTAGCCATGACTCCCTGATACCCCTGGCTTACCCCCAGGGTGGGGTTGCGGCACCAGCCGTAAGTGCCGCAATCAGTGGGATAGGTCAGGGAGCCAGCCTGGGAGCTCATCGAGGTGGAAGGGCAGGCTTCATCTAGGTGGCTGGCAGCGGTATTTTCCCCGATATACGGGGGCAGGGGCGTGCAATGATGGCCAGCGGCCCCCCAAACGTATTGGCGTCGGCACATGTGGTACACCCAGCCTCCGCTAGGTGTCCATATAGCACTGAACACTCTACCACCCTCCACCCTGGGGAAGGAGAGCAGTCATCGGATGCTCAGTCCGTCTCCCCCCAGCCGGCCCTCCGAAGTCCCGGGTCCGTTCCCAAACCCGGGTCGCCAGTGTCGCAGGTTGGCACCCTGCGCCAGTGGGCTGGCCCCTCCAGAAAACTTAGTAGAGATTCCAGCTGTGATGGACCACCCTGTAACTGAGCCCAGTTCTCCAAACCTTTAATCAAGTGGGTCAGGTCATTGTGCAGCAGACAAATGCATGGAAGCTCTTAAACTGTGATGGACATCCCTGTAACTGAACCTAGCCTCTGCCGCAGTCATTAGACCATGGGTCAGGCCATGATGCAGTATGCAAATGCATGGAGCCTCAAGCTGGGATGAGCAGCCCTGTAACTGAGTCCCGCTCGCCCAACTTTTTTATCAGCGAGTCAGCTCACCATGCACCAAACAAATGTATGCGTGCTCATGTGGCCAGAACCGGCCTCCACTCCACCTGAAAAACTGTAATCATCATAATTTCGGACACAACTCCAGCAGTGACTGCCACGGATTTCTCCACTGCAGTTTAAATTGCAGTTTATTGGGGGGTAGGACTTCTAAATGAATGAAAAATATATAGAAGGAGGATGGCACTCAGGCAGACACTCCGCAGTATGCTCCAAAATCCAGCTGTGGCACCTGGACCTCCGGGTCATTGCTTCCACATGAATCTTAAGAGACACAGGTCCATGCCAGCCCAGTGGCATGGCGGCTGAGGCACTGGTGACCTTACCACGTACCATACCGGTGACCTGGGTTCGGGAATGAACCAGGGTCTCTCAGGGGGTTGGCCAGGTGCGAGAGGTACAAGTATCTCATTCTGTCTTGTGTGGCCATTTTGGGTAGGGTTAAGCAATGGATGGCCCTGATGCCATATTGCACTACCTGTAAGAATGGGTTAAGGACTGGTCTCCTTCCTTGGTAAGGTCAGGTCCTGCATTCCTCCATGTGACTGCTACCTGGGGGAGGCCAGATGACAGCATCAGTAGGAGCAATAGAGCTTGGGGGGATGTCTACAGATGCATTGCAGCATTGCACACCGTTCTCCATAGGGAACCACATGCAGGTGGAACAAGCCCTGGCTGCTGGGCTTCACTTGCAGACCCTACACACCTGTATGTGGCAGGCCACCCACAGTGATGGATAACCAGTAAGGCCGCTGGATGGACTGGTGATGGGGCTGGGGGGATGGCGCTGACCCAAAGACTAGAAAACCAAGGAGAGAAGAAATTGTAGATAACTAAAATGGCACAGGTCCAGAGGTGCAGTGACAGTGCGTCATGCTGCTGCCTGGGACACCGCGGTTCATGTGCAAACCTTGGGACCCAACTTTTGAGCCAGGCACATTCTGGAGGTTAGGGGCTTGACTCCCGAGAATCTGAGCTGTGGGAAAACCCAGCATTTGTGTGTCCCATGCCCGCTGACCGTGAGGTGAAATTGGAATCCGCTGTTAATGCAGGCCCTCGCCCACACTCCCTGCTGGAGGAAGGGTGCAGCTGTGGTGACTCCAAACATTGGTGTGGGAGATGGGTTAATAAAATGAGTAAAAATTAAAAATAAAAATAAAAAGGGGGAAACTAATCTAGAAAGGATGAGGTGAAATGTTGAATCCACCCACTCCACCCCCCGCCCAGTATTCTGTTTATATTGCCTGGCCGAGGCAGGCTAGGGCACCTATCTGCCCTGTCACACTGAACCCTGCCGTCCAGCACCTTCCCCGAGCTTACCTTGTCGCTCGGATCCCCCACAGATTGCCCCCCAACCTTTGTTAAACCTCCTCTATCTTTCCTTTCCTCAGTACTTAACTTTCCTGTATGTTCTTTAACCTCAGTCTCATTTATTCTGGGTGCACACAGTTGGTGTGTTTACACGCATGCTGGATTTTGGCACAATTATAGCTCCTGTGAGTGAAATGCACTGCTGTAGCTATTTCCAGTATATCCACGAGCAAGAGGTGTGGAGCGGTGAAGAAGATATAGAGTGTTTCAGACAGCCTGGCTCCCCATCCCACACACTGCGTTTTATTTGTGTCCCTCTGCAGGCTTCTAACCCTGCAAGTGCATCGCCGCATGCATCTACAGTACATATTGAAATAATCTTTTTTTCCTTTTTAGAGGTGACTAAGTTTGCCATACTTTGTATTGCAGACAATAAATTTACTGGGAGAACTAATAAATGCAACACTTTCATGAGTTGTACAGCACTGTGGGAATTTCCATGGTAAAGGCAGATTGAGTGCCACTAAACTAACTGCATGGACAACATTTCAGGCAAATTTCCTTTTGAAATCTGGGGCAGATATGCCTCCAGTTTGGCTTAGTGGGTAGAGCGTTCTGAGCTGTGTATCTGGAGACCAGAGTTTGAATCCCACAACTGCCACTTACTCACTGTGTGCCCCTGAGCAAGTTGCTCAACCTCTCTGTAATTTCTCTCTAATCTATCTCTGTGTTCTATGAATCTCCCAGTGCACTACACGACAACAACAATCTCTCGTCTACTCTGTCCTTGATTCTAAAATGCTTTGGGCACCTAAAACCATTAAAAGAAAGGTCAGTGCTGGAAGAAAGATCACTTTCAGGTACCTGTTTTATAACCATATTGCAGCCTATTTACATTTGAGATTTTGGGTTCCTTCTCCCCCACCCTCTTTTGACCCTGTTTGCCCCGTCCCCCATCCTGACACTAGGGGACACAGTGGCTGCTCCATTCCTACGGCTGGGAGGGCAGGTGAGTGAGCAGTTGCATCACAGTATATGCCACTGCTGCTCTTGGGTCAGGCAGGATGGGGTGGCTTCGTGTCAGGTGACCTGCACCATCCCTCTATTGGAGCAGAAAGCCCCGTTTCAGCAATGCACCATGCCCCCAGATCCAGTGTGTGCCATTCTGTGGTTTGTATATGAACCCTGATCCTCCAGGTAACAGTATGATGCGCTACCGGGTCGCAGTAATGAGGGGGAAAAGTGGGAATGTTGTCCGGGGCCCACCTGAGGAGCTGGCATTACACCTGGCATTTACTGGTTTGGGAAACAGGGTCCCATTTCAAGTGACTTGTCTGGGGCCCCAAAATTCATAGCTGCAGCCCTGATGTGCTACGGCCCCGCCTCTTGGCTGGCCCAATTTTGGGCTTCGTTTTAGACAGCTTAACTCTTACAGAGTAGTCCATGTGGGTGTAGTGTGAGTTTTTCAAAGGAAGGGAAGAAAAGGAATTTGGTTTTGTATAGTGTCAATCTTCTTCAACATGTTCATCAATGACATTGGTGAGGGGATCTGAAGGCAAGCTGTAACTTCGCAGATGACACTAAGCTCTGGGGGAGGGTGGATAGTCATGAGGGAGTAAAGGAAAAGCAGAGAAACTTGCAAATGCTGGAAGGGTGGACAAGGGTTTGGCAGTTGAAATTCAGTGCCAAAACGTGGAAGGTGATGCACCTAGGTAACAAGAACCTCAGGACGAGGACTGGATGGGAGAGGTGAGATTTAGTACCACGGCTGAGGGATAAGACCTTGGAGTTATCACCAGCAGCTCCCTAAAGCAATCGAGTCAGTGCAACAAGGTGTATAGCAAGGCAAATAGGATGCTTGGATGGATCAGGAAGGGTATTGATGGCAGGAAAACAGAGGTAATATTTCCCTAGTATTCATCCTTGGTGAGGCCACACCTGGAGTCCTGCACCCAGTTCTGGGGTCATCACCTCAGGAAGGATAGGGATAGGCTTCAAATAGTGCAGCACAAGGTCACAAAAAATGATTCAGGGCCAGCAGAGCATGTCCTATGAGGAGCACCTCAAGGCACTGAACACGTACTCGCTGGAGACCAGAAGGGAGAGGGGTGACATGATCGAGACCTTCAAATTAGTAATAGGAATTAACAGGGTGAACTGCAGGGAATTATTTAACTTGAATACCAGCTCACGGTCATGTTGTCATAAGTGGAGGTTAACAGGAGGGAGGTTCAGGAGGTATGTAAGGAAATACTATTTTGCAGAAAGGGTGGTGGAGTCATGGAACAGGCTGCTAACGTAGATGGTGGGTGCAAAAACCATTAGTGGTTTTAAGTATGGCTGGGACGGAATAATGGGTATGGTGGTTGCTCAGGGCTTCAGAATTGGAGAGAAGAATGGAGCGGGGGTTGGGGCTGGGATCCCGGAGGAATAGTAGACCCCAGGGTTAAATAGGGAACGCGGGCAGACTGGCTGGACCTTTGGTCTTTTTCTGTCGTCATTGTCTGTTTCTATGTATCATACAAACTGTACCCAAGCTTATTTTAGGAACAGGTAGCCTGTTGCTAATGTGGTGAAGATGCAAGCTTATGGACTTGTTTATTTTGTCTTAATGAAGTGGTGACATGTGGCTTATGTAGCTATCTCAGTGGGTGTCATGCTGAGTGGGGACTTCAAATCACAAACTTATTGGGTAAGGGAAATACAATATAGGACCCAACTGAATGGGAAACATATACACTGGGACCCCATGGATTGGTGGTGGGGACAATATAGTCTAGGACCCTACTGAATGAGGAACATATGAATTGGGACCTCCAGAGTTGGAACATGACCCGGGACTCTACCGAGTGGGGGGTATGTAAACTAGTATCCCCAAAGACTAAAGTAGAAGTGTTATCTTCTGGGACCTGGCTGAGTGGGAACATATAAACTCGTACCCTCAGAGAGTGGGGGAAAAAAATCTGGGACTCTACTGAGTAGGGGGTCATATACACTGGGAGCCCCAGGGAGCAGAGGTGGAATGCAGTCTGGGACCGACTGAGTTAAGGATATGTAAACTGCGACCACCAGGGATTGTGAGGGGAGATGCAATCTGGTACTCTCCTAAGCGGGGAAATACAAATCGGGATGGAACTGTAGCAGACAGGCCGACTCTCAGCTCTTCACATGTGTTCTCATTACCTCTGATGTTTTTTCCGAAATGCAGAGATGCTCAAACGACAAAATACAACTGCTGCCCATACTAATTGGAAACATTCTTCACATCACAGTGAGTCGATGCAAATACCCCAGTAAATGCTAGAAACCTCTTTCCTTGTGTTCTGTCATGGTTCTCGCAGCATTTTTTAGTTTATATACAGCCTGTTACATTTTTGTCTGCCACAACATATATTTTCCTGTTCCAGATTGTTTTGATGGAAAGGTTTGTGGTTCAGCCCTGAAGGCAGGATTTTTCTTTTACATATGTTAGAGTGTGGTCCAATTATTGCCCCAAATGTCTTTCGTGCTGTGTGTGTGTGTGTGTGTGTGTGTGTGTGTGTGTGTGTGTGAGAAAACACATATATATGCATGTTATAGTGGTGTGGTAGCACCACTGTATTTAGGGTTGAGTAGGGTGTTCAGTGTTAAACCCCTAACTTTGCACATTAATGTCTTTGGCACTGTTTGACTAAATCAGTTATAATTTTGCATGCATCTAGGAGGCAAGGTCTTGATCTGTGGAAAGTTTTGTGACAGCAGCTTGTGCTGTTTCTGAGATGCCATACATCATTTTTCTGTAGATGGTTAATTTCTTTCCCATACTTAACATTTTTTTTTTTTTTGCTCTCACCTACACGGAATAAAATTTTTTTCCCCCAAAACTTTAGGGTATTTGGGTCATGTGCTAAGTGCCTTTGTAAGGTTTGGTAAAAACATATTAAATGGTTCCAGAGTTAATAAGGCTTTAAAGTTTTGTGTTTTCCTGTTCCGAGCATGCGCAGTAGGGTTTCTGAGTCAACATTCTGGTGCGAAATGAAAAATTGGATGTCGCAGGATCCTGTTTTGGTTTCTCACCACTTGCTTGGCACAGCACCAGATATGTTTTGTGCTGTGAGAACCGCCATCCTGCTGGTTTTCTTGAACCAGCAAACATTGAAAATACATAAACATGCTGGCATTTCAAAAACGAACGCCAGAACCTAGCTAAACAGACCCCGTTTAGCTAGATTCTGGTGTTTGTTTTTAAAGTTACTAGAAATACCTTTTCTGGGCACCCAAAATCCAGGGTGCCCAGTTTAGCTAGAGGAGCCATAGGCCCGCATTCTCTGTATGAGAACAGCGGGACTTTCATGACATCTGCTGCCACATCTGGCACTCATGCTGTGGGCTGCAGTGAGCTGCCTTTTCCTGTTGTCTCATGGCGCCGTCCACCCTCTAATCACTGTCCCCTGGTCCCCGTAAATATTGAATCTTTTCCTGGGGTCTGTTGATACCCCCCACCCTCCCTGTAATGAATCTTTCCCTGGTGTCTAGTGGCAGCCCCCGCCCTCTGATCACCGGCTCTGTAAATAATTAATCTTTCTCTGGTATCCAGTGGCACCCCCACCCTTCAGTCGCCATCCCTGTAAATAATGATTCTTTCCCTGGTGTCTGCTGGCACCACCCACTGTCCAATTGCCGTACCCATAATAATGATTCTTTCGCTTGTGTCTAGTGGCAGGTACTGGGTCAATATGCCTGTTAAGAACAGCACAGCAAGAACCATACTGTGTAAAGCACTAAAGCATTTAGAATGACAGGGGTATAATAGCGGTAGGGAATTACCGCTACCCCTTTCACTCACTGCAGAGTGGAGGAAGGGCTGAAGAAGCCTCAGGTGCTGTGCCTGGTCGAGCTGTTCCCGTGGTGGAGTAGCTGAGGGACAAGCACCTGGAGTGGTGGAGACCCGGGGACCAAGGTTTGGTTCCCCATCTTCCGAAATTGTTTTTTTTTTCTCTCAGAAACAAAGTTCCCCCCTCCCGAGTTTCTCCTTATCCCCAAATTCCATACCCTTCCCGGAGTTGATTAGTATAATTCCGGGTGGTATAGAGGCAAAACCCCACGTCAGGGGTGAGGGTGGGCAGAGCTCTGCAAAAAAACAAAACAAAAAAAAACATATTTTATGGGTTGCACTTTTTTTTTTTTTTTTAGTTCAGTGTTTTCACCTGATGTTATTTTAGTGGATGGCATTATACTCGTGGCATTGTTTGTCGTGCTTTTTTGTTGTCAGCATTATGCTCGCGGCATTGTTTGTCATGCTTTTTTTGTTGTCAGCATTATGCTCGCGGCATTGTTTGTTGTGCTTTTTTTGTTGTCAGCATTATGAATCCATGCCTAGTGGCACCCCCTTCCCCTCACCCTCCGATCACTGTACCCGTAATAATGATTCTTTCCCTGGTGTCTGGTGGTTCCCCGCACCCTCTGATCGCCATCCCCATAAATAATTATTCTTTCTTTAGTGTCTGGTGGCATCACCCACCTTCTGAGTGCCATCCCTGTCGTTCTGTGAAATAGGAAACCTTCCCTTGATGTGATTTTTTTTTTTTTTTGTTTCATTTTGTTTTAAACCTGCAAAAAGAAAACGGTCCCTCACCAGTCTGACCCCCACCCCACCTCTCACTCAGCACCCCCACGCCCAGTACACCCCCACGTACCCTCACTCACCTGCACAGGTCATAGGACAAAGATCCACTCTCTTCGACTGAAGACATGTCTTGCTGTTGGAACCGCCGACTGCAATATGAGGAACTAAGGTAAGTGCGGTTAAATATATTTCAGTTGGGTTTTCAACTTTGATGCATAGGTTTGCCATTTTTGCATATGTTGACACCAGATTTTCAGCACGGCCTTTTGGGGACCCCACCTCATGAATAATGGTGGTGAAATTAAGCAAATCCATCCCGAATGGCGACTTCTTGGTTGCTTGCGAAATCACCTTTCAGGTGGAAATTGAATATTTTCACCATGCTTGTTCGTGAGGTGGGGTCATAAGAAGGCTGTGTTAAAAATTTGGGGTCAGATATGAAAACATGGCAAAGCTATGGGCATACATTGAACTTTTACTACATTCACTGGTAACTTAGCTAATTTTAAATGTTTAGACCCCAAATTTTCAATGCAACTATTTTTTTATATCACCTCATGAACGTAACAGCTGTCATTTTTCAAATCCTGGCCAAAATGTGTTTTTGCAACTGTGGCATGGAATGACATTTCAATGCCGCAGAATGACATTTTGGCAGGGATTTGAAAATTCTCAGCATGGGTTTCATGAGGTGGAGTAATAACAAGGCTATGCTGACAACTTTGTTACTGTTTTGGCAGAAATACAAGTGGAGGGCCTTGCGCTTCCATGGCAACATACATGTACGCATCTATGGAGGGATGGGAGTGCAGAGCCCAGAGGGCCCTGTACTCCCACAGGCAAATGAGGATGCAAATATACTGTCTCAAAAAATAATGAAATTCTTTGCAAAAAATAGCGTTAATGCACCAGTTAGGGTAACTTAACACCATAAAAGTAGGGAAATGCGGTGTCAGCGTTTCCAGCCCTAATGCCCCACCCCACCTTGCAGCAAAATAAAAAAACATTAGGGTTTTGGGTCACCAGAGTCTTGGCAAACCAGTGGTGGGGTCTTACTTGGGGGTTGTCAACCATAATGCTCCCCCTCACCCCCCCAACCCCTAGCCTCCAATCTGAAGCACAAGGTACAGCTCCAAGCCACTGCCTCATAACGATACACTCTTTAAAGATGGAGAAGTGTGTCTCACCAAAGGTTGCCAACACAGTTTGTTGTACCTTTCTTCACGCAGGGCCCAAGAAAGATCATGTGCGATGTTTTTTGTTCACAGAATAGGGGGTGGGCATTAAGATTGACAACCTCCAAGAAAAACCCCACCACTGATTTGCCAAGACTCCAGAAACCCAAAACCCTAATGTTTTTCCCTTTTGCTGCTGGGGACTCGTTAAGGTTGGAAACCCTAATGCCACATTTCCCTTCTTTTGTGGCGTTAAGTTATCCTAACTGGTGCATTAACGCAGTTTTTTTCAAAACACATGTGACAAAGCTACTGGGCACAGTTTTCAATGGTTGGCATGTTGCATGACCCAGATGTACAGCGGGTCAACTGTGTGACACCTAATCCCATTTGTGCATGTGCCGCGGGTCTGGTTACTCATTAACTGGGAAAGCAGGCACATGAGATCCAGTCAGTAATACAGAAATTTAGTGGGAGCACAGGGACATCATTTAACTCTACCCCTCCACCACATACTTTTCAACCACCAGCCTCGCAAATCGGTTCCACGTTAATACAATGACAACGTCGTTGTCGACACCCCTGACATCGATGGGAGCAATGCCGACTGTCGGCAGTGTTCCCGTCAGGAAGAAGTGTTTTTTTGCAGTAGGCTTTGCCTCCCACACCCCCCATCTCTAAATAACCAACTCCAGGTCTGAGTTGGTTCGAGGTGGGGGAGCAACACCAGGAATCACGTTGGCAGACAGCGGACCACCACAGTGACCAATCTCAGCCTGGTGAGGTTTGTCACTGTGGTGGTATTCGCTGTCGAAATTTCATTGTGGTGGTGTGCTACCTTGTAAATCTGGGACAGAGCCTAAAAATATCAGGGACGAAAGTTCAAAATCAGAAACACATCATAGAAATTGGTGATATTCGCTCAGTAAGCGGTTACAGTAAGGGGCTTAGTGTAACCAGCATGTTTTGAAGAAGAAGAAGCCCCATAACTGTAAATGTTTGGCACAGTTATATGCTTATAAGTGTCACTGTTCAGTCATGGAAACATCAGGTTTTAGGAGGCACAGAGGAAGATTTTGAAGTATAATCACAGACATTTGAGAGGTATACCAACACACTCACAGACACACACACTGATTTCATAGAAACACAGATTTTGTCAGCAGAAAATTACTTTTAGGCCCATCCAGTTTGCCCCTTGTCCCTGCCTAGTTCGTCACCACTAACCCTGGCTAATCATAGGTGTCACTCCCTCCCACCGTTCTATCTGATATGCCCCTGTGCCTAACCCACACATGCTTGAAGCTCCCCACCATACCTCTCAACCTCTTGCCTCATGAATCAGGGACAAGGCTTAAAAAAATCAGGGACAAAGACCCCAAGTCAGGGACACATCTTAAAATCTGGTACAATTCACTCAGAAAGCTGATAGAATAAAGGGAGTTGTGGTAAGATGAATTTTCTGAAAGAATAACAAGTATGTTACTTTAATGTTTGACATTATTTTGTGCTTTTAATCCCCACTGTGCTGTCACAAGAACACAAATTTTAGGAGAGACAGAGGAAAAATCTGAGGCAAAATCAGGGACATCCCTGAAAATCGGGGACAGTTGAGAGGTATGCTCCCCACAGTCTTTGCCCCCACTGCCTTCTCTCTGGCATGCTGCTGCAGTCATCCACCACCCGTTCCATGAATAAGTATTTCAGCACATCTCTTCTAAACTTGCCTTTCTTAGCTTCATTGCATGACCCCTTGTTATAGTGCCTTCCTTTCTCTGAAATAGACCTTCCTCCTGCACCTTGTTTACTCCTGTGAGGTACCTGTAGGTTTCAGTTGTGCCCCTTTCACTGTCCTCTCTCCCAGGGAGTACATGTTGAGTGCCTGCAGCCTTTCCTTGTATGGCTTCTTGTGCAACTCCCCCCACACACACACACACACTTTTGGTGCCCTCCTCTGTACCGCCTCCACTCTTTTAATGTTCTTGCAGAGGTACGGCCTCCAGAACTGGACACAGTACTGCAGGTGGAGCCTCACTAGAGAGTGATACAACGGCAGCACTGCCTCCCTCCTCCTGCTAACAATTCTTTCCCAATGCACCCCAGAATCCTGCTAGCCTTTCTCACTGCTTTGTCACACTGGCTATCTACCATGAGGTCATCAGATATGATGTGCCCAAGGTCTCTTTCTTGTTTGGTGACTGTAAGCCCCCCCCCCAAAAAAAAATCTTATACACAGCTCCTGGGTTCTGCAGTCCTAAGTGAAACCTAACTGCCACCCCCTAGACCATTCCTCAAATCCCTTTCTATTCTCCCCACCACTTTCTGAGTGTCAGCCCTTTTGCATATTTTTCTGTCATCCACAGATAGATGCACCTCACCCTCAAGCTTCTCTGCATTGTCACTTCTGAAGATATTAAGGAGGACTGGTCCCAGCACCAAACCCTGTGGTACCCCACTAGTCACTGTCTTATCACCTGACTGGCTGCAGACTACCACCACCCTTTGCCTCCTGCCCCTTAACCAGTTTGAGACCCAGCTTGTCACTTTCTCCCTCACCCTAAGCTGCATAGTTTTTGAACTAGTCTCCTGTGCAGTACAGTGTCATAAGTTTTACTGACGTCCAGATAGGCCACAGTCACACTGCGCACCCTTGATCCACCTCCCCTGTGAAACCATGCTGCTGGTGATCCTGCAGCCCTTTTGCCTCCAGGTGCTAGTAGCATTGTGCTTAGTTTCTTTAGGATCCTTGGAGGAATACTATCCAGTCCCATCGCCTTATACTCCTTTAAGACTTCCAGTCCCTTCCGGACCCTCTCCACCGAGAATGGACCTGTGTCCACTTCCCCTTCTCCCTGTTGCTTATGCATGTATGCTGGTCTGTTCCTCCCCTCTAAAAATAGCATACGAAAGCATCCAGTTATTTTACCCCAGATAGGATTTGATACCACAATCTCAGGTTAATAAGTAAAGGACTTTATCCACTTGGCCACTGAGACTTGGACAAGTGATGCCTGGATTCATATATAGTACCTTCAAAAATGGACTTGCAGAAGTGGTCCTATTAAAATTACTGGGCTAAGGCCTCCAGGCCCAGGAATTCCCAACGTCATCCCGCTTTGTTTCAACCGCATGCCTCCTTTCCCTTAAAGTCCATGGTTCCCTAAATTACATATTCCATCCATGGTGGCTTAGCTGCTGTGGGGCTAAACAAGATCCATTTGTGCATACACCCGCGCAACCCCACATTGCCCCATCAGACATTTTCTGCATGAGCAGGAAAATGAAGTGCCTGCCTCATCTCCTGTGATGTAGGCTAGGGCCCTCCATCGTGAATATGGGTGGCTTGAGCATGCTCAATTCGTGCTAGGAGATAATTTATTTTATTTATTTGGTTTTTGTTTACCGGGTAGGTGAGCTAGCCATAGAATGACTATTTTCATTCACGACCCGGGAGGATTACAACATGAAAAAGAAACAACAACAACAACATTTCAAGTACGGCATAACAAAACTGGAGGAAAAAAATAGATGCAACGCCATTTAACAAGTAGACTGTGATGTATACATGGTGAAGATAAATACAGGTGCAGAGCAAGTATTCAAGAAACATAAATTCAGCTATCTAACAAGTAGTGAGAGCTATCTAACAAGTAAACAGTAACCTGTTGAGTACATAGTAAGTGCACAGTTTAAACAAATATAATTTTTAATTGAATGAAATCAGTAATAACAATCTTTCTTATGGGGTAGTTTGTGGTGCAGAGCCACTGTCCTAAGAGAAGAAAAGATAAGGCATTTACACTGGACGGAGCAATGGGGAGTGGTACGGGTAGAGACATAATAGGTGTCAATTTATCTAGGAGGAGGAGGAAGAGAAAAGAGAGACAGTTTACACTGTAAAAACACATAGGTAGACAGGAGGTAGGCAGAGTGAGGGATCATGGGGGTTAAAAACAGGTGCATGAGTTTGAAGCAAATAGGCTGGCGCAAAGCTCTTTTTTAAAGAGGGCATGGGAAGGCACCTGGCGAGGTGTTAATGGTAAGGTGTTGAATTGCAGCATGGCGTAGTGGGAGAAGGCTTGGGAGCCTTTTGAGGTTTTACACCTTGGTATTTGCAGTAGGGACTTGTCCACTGAACGTAGGCCATAGGAGGGTGTTTGAGGAGACAGTAGCATGGCCAGACTATTAGGAGATTGTGCCCTAATTACATTGTCCACTAGGGAGCCAACTGAGTAGAGTCTCAGCATAGTAGGTGACAGCCAGTTTAGGTCTGAGTAGAGTTTGCAGTAGTGTTTGAACCTAGGGGATGAGGAGGCATAGCAGCAAATGTTATTATAGGTGGTGTCCCAGGCATGAAGCATTGTCTTAGGTATGGCCACATATGTGACAACTCCATAGGTCAGTGCTGGTAGAAGGATGCCACGGGCAACAGTCAGCCTAGCGAATGGAGTAAGTGTATAGCTAGATCTATAGGCAATGCCAAGCTTAGAGTTACTGATTTGCAGGTAGATTTGACATGAAGATCAAAGCCAAGAGACTGGTCAGGGATGGCCCCAAGATATTTGAACGAGGTGACTGTATTTATGGGAGGGGCGCCAGGGGAAGAGACCTTGATGCTATTTTGCAGGATTTAAGTTTGGTAGGAGACCCAAACAACATAGTTTGTGTTTTTGTTACATTGAGGACCAGTTTGTGGTCGGAGAGCCAGGTTTGAGTTCTATGAAAGTCAGACGAGAGGACCGAGTTTATGTTGGACTGGTTTTTGGAGCTAGCATATAGAACGATATCATCTGCATACAAGAGGGATGAACAGGAGGCGAGACCCATGGTAATGCTGTTGATGAATATAGAGAAGAGGAGGGGCCCTAAAATTGACCCCTGGGGTACGCCAACATTTAGAGTAGCCTGGTCTGAGAGGGTGGAAGCGTATTTCACGATTTGGGCGCGGTTTGACAGATAACTACTGAACCAGGTCACTACACCTGTCGTGAAACCCATAGACTTTAAAGGTGCGAGAAGAACAGGGTGGTCAGCAAGATCAAAAGCTTTGGTCATGTCTATAAAAACTGCCCCCAGTGAGGAGGCCAGAGTCCATGGCACACAGAGTGTCAGTGGTGAATTTGAGTAGGGCCGTGGTGGTGCTGTGGCCCTTATGGAAACCACGTTGGGCAAAGGAGAGAAGGTTGCTTTTATGTAGGAAGGCAGTGGATTGAGTAGCTACAAGCTTCTTAAGAATTTTGTTTAGCACAGATAATATCACGATGGGTCTATAGTTGGAAGGGTCTTTTGAGTCGCCTTTTTTGAACACCAGGGTGATTCTGGCAATATTCCAGATATCAGGAACATGGCTGTGACAGAGGGATAATGTAAAGATTCGGGCAATTTTGTGTCACACAAAGTGGCCACAACATTTTGATATCAGGCCCTGTTGTATTCAAGCTAGTAACTGACTTATCAGAAGGTTGTTTGTAACTAGGAAGATAGTCTGGAACTTTCTGTAGTTTATTCCAGTCATGTTTTGAAACTCAGAGACCCAAACCAAAGAGTTCCAGACAGAGAGAGATTGTTTACCATATCAGCTGTGCAGTATGCATAGTTAGAGGAGAACCTTGAACTGGGTGGCCCAGAAGTCTTACTGAGGCCCAAGTAAATCAAAGATAAGCATCCATCCCTCATCACTCGGCCTCTGTTGGGCTCTCTGCTATAGAAATTCCATCTAGTGCTCCAGAAAGGTCAGACATACTTGAATTAAATGGATTGATGAGTGTATCCTTAAAATGGGAGGAATGTTTGGAGCAACAACTTATAAGACCTACAAAATGACCACAAAGGAGCCTGTTGAACATTTATGCGGCTTCATAAATCGAAAATAAGGGTACTGAGACAAAGGATGTGAGAGCAGTGGTAAAGAAGGAGAGAGACGATACAAGAAACCACAGGCTAGACTTCTGCATTCACAACTGTCCCCAGCAGCATCTAATTATATTAATAGTCTGATGTCACAATAGTGCAGAAATCATATATTTCTGAATGGCATCATGTTTTATTGTGGTTGTACTGGAATGTTTCTTGTTTGCATTAACTGCTACAATAAAGATGAATCATATCAGCTTAAACTGAAGGAAAATGCAGCTACTTAACCCAGTGTGTGACCTTTTTTAATAGGGTTTTAATTAAGTTGTGGAAGCTCCCCCTCAAATCTTCCGGCAGTTTTGAAGCCCATCTTGAAGTTTCGTGCAGCATTATTTACTGTGATCTGGTGTGTGTTCGGCTGGGGGTTGTAAAGTCTTGACATATTCCATTGACCTTCTGTTCTGCTGCAGGGAGACATTAACTTCATGTCCCATGCTTCAGTGCATCAGCTCAATAGTGTCTGAGCTGGGCCTCTCCATTTATTTGATACACTCCTAGATTAGATGTCCTGCACAAACAGGTACTGTGGAATTGGAGTGAGTTAAAATTGACGCTGCACTCTGTCAGCTAAGGTTGATGGAAACAATGCCAAAAATGTTGGTCTACGTAAGCATTTAATGTAAATGGTCTTGTCTAGAAAGTTTATTATAATACCATTTTTTTTTTCATTCAAGTCTATAGGAGACATTGTTGTCACAATGAGAGTGAGATGTATGAAGGGAAGCAGGATTACATAGAAGGGTACCCTGGAGATGGACAGAGAAAGGTATGCAGCAGATCAAATAAGATCTGGGCTGTCAATACGGAGTAGGGAAATGGGCAGACTAGGTGAGTCTTATGGTCCTTGTCTGTCATTAGATTCTATGTTTCTATTAACAGTTCAGTGCAGTAGTTACAGGGAACATGGGCAAATGCGCCAGAAGTACAACCCACCTTGGAATGTCAAGAACTACTGAGCGTGATCGGAATTCCCTCTCACCTCTGAGTCAGATCTTTGTGGGTTCATGCTACATACAGTTGAGGCTTTGTAATGGCTGGGTGTGTTGTGATTCGTCCCTACGAAGCAGCCATCCCTTATAATAGGAGCCCATTGATTTTATTGCTAAAAACCAGGAATTTATTTTTATTTGGTTGACATTAAACTTTATTATGGTAAACAGTGACTAAACTGGAGTCAGAATATGGCCATGACATTTGTTTTTCAGTACTGTTGTGCTTCAGCCAATATTGCTCCCTGAATTTTCCTCTCCATGTCTGGCAGCCGACCCCAGCTTTCACTGCCCCCCCACCACCACATGCGCGCACGCACAGACACACAGTTGGCATCAGTGCAGAACAGATCAGAGCCTCTTGAGTGCCTCTGTGTTCAAACTAGGGGTTGTTGCAGTGTTCTCTTCATGTTTTGTCTGTTCGAGTACCGTGAAAGCCACTTCTTCACTGGTTACTGCTCTGTTTTTGCTTGGCTCGTGAATTCAAAGCGCTGCACATCAGCAACAGCAAATGTCAACATCTGCTCAGCCACCTCCTGTGCTGCTTGGGCAAATGACTCTGGCATGCCAAAGGCAGTTGGCGAGTGTACTCAACTTTTCATTCTCCCATGCCCAGTAGATCACTGAGAATGAAGTGGTGTTGCACCTGGAAATGAGCCTTGGCTCAGTGTGCCTTTCCCAGTCACCAATTTTCACCAAGTCTGCATTTAAATTACCATGAATAGCTCCCTGACCAGGTGTATGTTGCCCCCTTAAATTAAATTATGGTCCATATCAACAGAATAGATTGTCATTTAAGTCTGTAGAGTTGATGTTTCCATGGGAAACACCCCCACAGTAGGATTGAAACTCCCAGGAAAACAAGCCGGCCCAGTGGCGCTGAGGGTTGCGGCGCTGGATGCCACACCTTTTGCCATGCCGGTGACCTAGGTTCGGGGGTTGGTAGGGAGGGAGAGGATTGAGGGTCCGGAGGACAGCTCTCCTTTCCGGGAGGGAGGGACGGGGGTACAGGCTCTGTGCTTGACTGGCCTTTGGCGGAAGGCAGGGGCACAGCAAATGCACAGAGCAGATAGAGAGGGTTGGGGAGTGGTGGACATTGATGGAAACGCCTTGATGTCAGATGCACACCACTCCCTAGGAAAGCAGGAAAAACACCTGCAGCGATGCCTGGAGCTGGGGCCCCGGCATCACGAGACCAGAACTGGAGAGGAGCCGCATGAGTCCGGCCAACACTTGGATGAAGGATGGGAGGTTTGGCGTAGATCTCCCACCGCACTGGGGGGTATTCCGAGGGCTGATTGCAGGGTGGACTCGTGATGGGCTCTCAGTTCCCGGAGACCTGGCAGGCACAATGCCTTGGGAGTCCCTGAGGGAAGGTAGGCGCTGCGGTGGCTGGGGGGCATAAAAAGAAAGTATTAAAAAAAAAAAAAAAAAAAATAGCAGGAAAACACCCCCCATTAACTGAATGTCCCCATTATCAGGGTCCAGATTAAGTGGATTATACAGTACAAGGAGTTGCAGCTCATACACAACATTAGCACTGTAGCAGAGAATACTACGAAATGCTGTGATCTGTAAAATGAGGTGCGAAATTGCCGAGGTCTGTTCTGCCCTTTTCTGGTGGCTCCCACCGTGATGATAAAGGGGAAGGGAGCACTGGAAAACTCCCAGTTCATAATTGCTTGCTGTCACTCTTTGTTTTCCATCTCTGCGTATGATATGCACAATTATGGATGCTCCAACCAGATAAGAGATTGGAACAAATGACCCACTTTCCAGATAATATGTTAATATTTTAAACATTTTTGGTATCTGACTTCTCATGCTGAATGTCAGTGTTTTGTGACATCACTAGTCACTTCTTCAGGACAACTTTAAAAAATCATAAAATACAACAATCATTTATTCATTTTGTACATTTGTATATAATACTTTGATGGGCTTTCTTTTATTTATAGATACTTACATATGTGAAAAGTACAGTTACCTAAGAACTTACCGTAACAGTAGATCTTAGAGAACAGCTCTTGCAGTAGGTTACACCATTAGGACTGAAGCCGGCAGGCGCCAGGACCTCACGGAAATTTTCTAGCTAGCAGTCTTCAGCGAGTCCCGCCCCCGACGTCAGGCATAGTACATAAGGAGGCGGTCCCCCCATAATCCTCAGTTCTCCCGCCGGAGACTCCCGGCCACTGGCTGACATCAGAAGAGGAAACTGAGGATCCACCACCAGATGGCAAAGACTATAGAATAGGAATGTCCCATCCCACAAGATGGGTGTTTGACTACGACCTACCTCCAAAAAAAGGGGGATGGTGGGCGGGAAGGTACCTGCTGCAAGAGCTGTTCTCGAAGATCTGCTGTTACAGTAAGTTCTTGCCTAACTGTACTGGCTTACTTCGAGATACAGCTCTTGCAGCAGGTTACACCATTAGGACTGATTTCCAAGCAATAGTGGCAATCATGCAGCACTGGGAGGAGGAAAGGTAGAGATCCCGATATTACTCGAGCCTAGGACAGAAGTCCCTGAAGGATGGCTAGACTGAACCCCGCTCTTCGCCTCGATGCAGTGTCCAGTCTGTAATGCCTGATAAAGGTATGCACAGAGCTCCAAGTAGCTGCAGTGCAAATAGCTGAGGTGGAGACATTCTTTAATGCCGCAAAAGAAGTAGCCACCCCTCCTGTGGAATGACCCTTGACCGTGCCCGGTAAGGGTTTATTGCGCTTGTCATAACAGAAAGTGATGCACTGGATGAGCCACCTCGAGAGTGACTGTTTGGAGACAGGAGCTCCTTTCATCCTGTGAGCAAAGGAGACGAAAAGTTGGTCCAACTTTCGGAGCTGTTTGGTTCTGGTCAGATAGTATCTGAGGCACCGATGCACGTCGAGAGTGTGCAGAAGGGCACAGAAACATAGAATTTGACAGCAGATAAGGACCGCTTGGCCCACCCAGTCTGCCCATTTCCCTACCTGATGGATAAGATGCAGATCCTAGTTAACCAGCAGCCTACTTCTTCCTACGCCCACCCCCTAGAATTGCCTTATGACTGTCTCATGCATGATTGAATTCCACCAGTGTTTTTTTTTTTTTTTTTTTTTACTTCCCTCCTCCTCACAGCCCACATCTCTTCGGGAGTCACCTACGGCCTTTTCAGCCCTCGCTCACCTACCTGGTGACCAGTGCAGTCCATCCCCCATGGAGCCGTGGTTATACCCCCCCCCATGCGGGGTACGGGGTGTGGGCCCATGCATCCCGAGACGTATATCTTTTTTCGTCGGGATGCTGTCTCTGGGCAGGTAGGGGCATTGAGGGTCGGGGCCTGGTGCTCCATCTACTAGCAGGCTGCGAGGTGTTTTTCCGGTGTTCTCGCGATGTGCCGTGTCCCCTGACATCAAGGCGCTTGAGTGCTGACGTCTGGCACATCGCCCCCCCTGTTAGACATCGGACTTGTTATACCTCGGGTGTTCACCCGGGGTCAGACAAGATCCGAGCTCTAGTTCCCCCTCCTGGGAGAGGATGAGCAGTCCCAGGACACCCAAGCCTCTTCCTCTGGCCGGCCTTCCAGCTTCCCGGCCTGCTCTCGAACCCGGGTTGTTGGCGCTGGAAGCGAAATCCAACCAATGCACCGGGCCAGCCTTCCACCAGTGTTTTGACTCCACAACCTCCTCTGGAAGGTCGCTCCATACATCCACAGCCCTCTGTGAAAAAATACTTCCTTAAATTACCTCTGAGCTGCCCCCCCTCTATCTTCAAATTGTGCCCCCTTGTTCTTGTGTAACCCCTCACCCCTGCCTTTTTGCCAAAACGACAGGTGGCATGCTGTTGGCGCTGACAGCAGTACCTGGTGGGGACCTGGGTTCGGGGAGGATGAGGTTACTTGGCACAAGGGGACTTAGGTTTGGCTACTCTGCACAGGGGCACCCAAGTAAATCCGAACACAGGAAGCAATAACTGTAATGTCCAGACCCAGGAATGGGATTTTACAGTGTGGCTTTTATTCACAACTAGCTGAACACAACAAAGCATAGACGAACCCCCATGGGGCTACCTTTACTGATAATGCAGATTAGAGACTACAAGGTGGTCCACTTGAAGAATGAACCAGTTATACTGTTTTCAGACTCTGGACCCACCAGGCACACAGCCCGGACTTGCATGCGCTTTGGGTACACAGCCCGACTGGCCCGGCTCCCCTGCTGGCCGCTTGATCGGCGGTCCATTGGAAGAATGAACCCATTTTCTTGTAATGGCTCCCCACACCACTTAAGAGTCTGCGACTCCTAGAGAGATTTCCTTCTTACTTCTTCTGACTCCCATTTCACAAAGAGAATTTTCCTTACACTTTTTGTGGCACCCCATACCACTTAGAGTCTGCGACTCCTAGAGAGATTTTCCCATTTGCAACCCATGTCTGGGTACTTCCCTCATCACTGGCCAAGCGCATGAGGCAAGTAGCAGTTACAACAGAAATACGTAGAGGTGGACCTGGTTACTAACGATGGGGGGTGTTCCCACCTCCAGCTCCCACAGCCCATACCAGGCCATTTCTCTGGAAAAACTGAAACTTCTGAATGTAGATTAAATGGTAGATGAACTGTCGCATCCCCTCTACAATATTACTTGAATTCACACAGCACTCTAGCTTTTGACACTACTCCATTTGTTTGACCCAGTCCTATAGGCTTCCCAAATAGTAGTTCAATTCCTAGATTTCTTCACATATCCCAGGCTGAAGAAACACATTGTTTGCCCTCTCATGTTAGAGCAAAACACTCACCCTTTTGTTGCAGGTCCCCCGCAGTCGAATCTCAGCTCTTCCAATGCTCCAAACTAAGGCTGAACTGAATTAGGCAGATTTTTCCTTCTCCTTGCAGAATTTAGGGGATTGCCCCTGGAATCTACATGGGGATCTTTACATCCCCCCGGAGGGAGGGGCACTGAGACCCGAACAGCGGTCTCCACCACTTGACAATGACTCCTTCACTCTTAAAAACCAAACTGTAGACTGAACCTTCCTGTTTGAAAGCAAACAGGAGACTGACTACTTTGAAAACTCCCAACGTTCTATCTAACTTCCTCTGCTGCAGATTCCAATGTGGCTTATGCAGCTGCGACAGTTCTATTGGTGATGTCATCACTCAGTCTCAGCTGAGACTGAGAACAGAGTGAGAGAGTGTGAAACCCATTTAACTGGAGTTTCACAAGCTGCCTTCCCTGCCTACCACTAGGTCTTACTGGGATTCTAGTAACCCCGGGTAACAAGGGGTTACACTTGCACACCTCTTTTTTTTGAAAGATGTTACCCTCTTGGAATTTGTTGATTCCCTTGAGGTACTTGAAAGTTTCTGTCATGTCCCCCCTCTCCCTCCTTTCCTTGAGGCTATACATATTAAGCTCCTTAAGTCTCTCTTCATATGTCTTCCGGTGCAGACCCTGCACCATTTTAGTTGCCCTCCTCTGGACAGCTTCCATCCTGTTTATGTCTTTGCAGAAATTGGGTCTCCAGAACTGCGCACAGTACTCCAGATGGGGTCTCACCAGCTGTCTGTACAGAGGGATAATAACTTCCTGTTTTCTACTAGTGATGCCTCTCCCTATGCATCCCAGTATCCCCCCAGCCCTCCTTGCTGCCCTCTCACATTGCCTGCCCACCTTTAGCTCATCTGATTTGACTACCCCCAGGTCCCTTTCCATTTTTGTTGTTGTTAGTATCTCACCCCCATTGTGTACTCTTCCCCTGGGTTTTTGTTTCTCAGGTGCATTACCTTGCACTTTTTAGCATTGAATCTAAGCTGCCATACATTTGACCATTCCTCTAACCTTGACAAGTCCCTTCTCATCCTTTCCACCCCACCTTGTGCATCAACTCTGTTGCAGATCTTTGTGTCATCTGCAAAGAGACATACTTTTCCTTCCAGTCCCTTTGCAATGTCACTTATAAAGATATTGAAGAGGACTAGTCCTAATACTGAACCCTCTGTTACCCCACTAGTAACCCCCCCTTTCTTTAGAGTGGACTCCATTTACTATTACTCTCTGTGTCCTGTTCTCCAGCCAATTCTTTACCCAGGCTGTCATCTTGGGACCCACTCCCAGGCTGGCTAACTTGTATATTAATCTTTTGTGTGGGACTGTGTCAAATGATTGCTAAGTCTAGGTAGGCCATGTCCACAGCCCTCCTGATCTACTACTTTGGTCATCCAGTCAAAGAAATCTATCAGATTTGTCTGGCATGACCTTCCCGCTGTGAATCCATGCTGCCTTGGGTCCTGTGCCCCTCTGGCCTCTAGATACTCGACAGTTCTTTCCTTCAGACGTGATTCCATCATTTTCCCTACCACTGAGGTTAAACTAACAGGTCTGTAGTTTCCTGCTTCTGCCTTGCTCCCACTTTTGTGAAGGGAAATCACATCTGCCCTCCTCCAGTCCTCTGGTACCACCCCATCCTCCCAAGATTTGTTAAAGAGGTTAGTCGGTGGTGTCGTTAGTTCTACCCTTAGTTCTTCTCCTCGATTAGAGTACCTTGGAAAATACACTGCTAGATCGATATCCTGATTGAGGGTGAGAGGTGAGAGCTGAGACCACCTTAGGCAAAAACTTTGGGGTTGTCCTTAGGGATACCCTGTCCTGGTGGAAAACCAAACAAGGCTTTTTGCACATAAGAGCAGGCAATTCCGAAATCCTTCTGGTAGAAGTAACTGCAGCTAAAAATAACATTTTCCAAGAGAGAAAACGTAGCTCACAATCGATGGCTGGTTCAAAGGGTGGCAGCGTGAGCTGTTCCAGGACAAAAGGCAAGCCCCAAGGAGGGATTGGATCTTTAATGGGAGGCCTAAGGTGGAGGACGCCCCTTAGAAAGGCACGAGTAGTGTCCAGCTGGGCCACCGTCTGATGGCCTACGGGGGCATGGTAAGCAGAAATAGCACAAAGGTGCACTTTAATCGAGGAGTAAGCCAGTCCGGAGTGGAAGAGGGAAAGTCCAGAACCAGCTTTTTGGGACAGTCTAACGGTGAAAAGCCGTGCGCTTGAGCCCACAAACAGAATCTACGCCATTTCATGGCGTACGTTGCATGGGTTGCCGGTTTTCTGGCATCAGAGAGTACGTCTGCCACTTCTTGCAAAACCCCGTATCGCATCAAGGAACCAGATCCAACCCACGCGGAGGCTGGGAAACCGACCTGGCATTGGAGTCCTGCTGGCGGGATGAAGATTTATGGCGCTCCCGGACTTCAACGAGGCCTTAGATGGAGTGTAAGAGGCCAACGGCCTGGAAGTCTTCAGGAGCTGCAAAGAAGAGGAACCGCTGCAGGATCTGACCTGAACCGGGGGAGGTTGCGATTGAGCCCTGGAAGGAGAGCAGTCCGATCGCAAGCCGGAGCTTCGGGAGTCCAAGGCCCTCACAGGGGACATGGGCCTTTCCCTTTCCTGGTGTTTGTCCCGGTGCTTGTGGGTTTTACCTGACGACTTCCCCCTGAAGGAAGGTTCTTTATCCATGGTTTTCAGTTTCTCCTCTAAGAGAAACGCTTGAAGGGCCTTCTGGCGGCAGATCCTGATGCGACTGTTGAAGCCCTGGCAGAAGGAGCAGGTCTTAGTGTCGTGTTCCGGGCCTAGGCAGCGCACGCAGGCTGAATGAGGATCCTTGAAGGGGATCTGTTTGCCGCAGGCACACTTCGATTGGTGACCCTCATGAGAAGTTGTTGGAGAGGACATCAGTTGAATCCAAAGTCGTGAAGAAAGACAAAATCGTCGTAGCTCTAAAGGTCGTCACACACCAGAAAAAGGACCAAGAGGCCGATACTGGCATTGTCGACGGCGGGAAAAGAACTGAGGATTATGGGGGGACTGCCTCCTTATGTACTACGCCAGACGTCGGGGGTGGGACCAACATCGGAGGCGGTCCCCGCTGAAGACTGCTAGCTAGAAAATTTCCGTGGGGTCCTGGCGCCTGCCGGCTTCAGTTCTAATGGTGTAACCTGCTGCAAGAGCTGTATCTCGAAGTAAGATCAGATAATCCACTACAGGGCGTGTGGTCATGCTTCGAGATATGCACATCCTTGGTGTGAGTTGTGACAAGGCATGTATATATCAGAGCACGACAGCATACCCTGTAGTGGATTATCTCTCTTTAAAATGGCCAGAGGTATTTCAGGAATGATGAAAAATAGAAAGACGTGCAGGTGTGCAGTCATTGCGGGTTAATGCACGGTCATGTGGTGTGTTTTGTCTGTTTAAGAGACAGCATTCTTACTGATTTTTCTCACCCATTATATATACATACATAATTTGTAATAGATAAGGTACTACTGGGCTTGCTCTGATATGCACATGCCTTGGTGTATGTTGTGAGGTTCGAGGCTACAGGCTGAATGCATTGAACCACCAAAGGCATGCATACATCAGAGCACAAATCAGATGCCTTAGTGGATTATCTGTCCTATAAAATGGACAGAAATGTTTTTATGGGGCGAAAAGTTGCCTCTGTCTGGCACGAATTACAGTTTTATTAAGGTGATCTGGTTGATCCTGCAATGATTTTGATAGCTTAAAAGTGATTAAAAAAATCTGTTTGATCATACCGTTTCAGCACCGTCTCCAATCTAGTCACTTTCGTGTTGCAGTGCAGAGTGATTTAGCAGCATTTTTTGTGTAAAATTAGCAAGTTTTTGTGTAAAGAGTTGTAATCTCTATGCTTTGAAACTGAATTAAGTTTTCTCTAAACAAAAAAAAGACACCAACTGTACAGTAAGGAGAGCGAGCGAGGCAGCTTCACAAGTGTAAATGCAAGTGTGAGTGCCGAATGCTGTAGGAACCCCACCCCTCATGCTTGCATCTACACTTGTGAAGCTGCCGATATCGCACTCCACAGGCATAACTGCTCCCTTTTTGCCACTATTATCACAAAACCATGCTTTCTTCATCAGTGAAAAATATCAGCTTTAAAAAAAAATACATTGTACCATTCTTTTTCTTAGCCATGTACTCATTGATTTTCCTGCAGCACTCTGATCCACTTCGTGTGTGCCTGCCTGCCTGCTCACTCCCAGCTGGAAGATGGAATGGCACCAAGTAAGAAGTAAAACAAGCTGAAAATGTAATCGTTCTCCCTCTTAACCCAGAACCTGCAACTCCATGCCTGAAGAGCTTACTAACAGCATGAACTGATTGCTAAACACCACCGCCGTTCCTACTGTAACCCTCACTCGCGCATCTATACTTGTGAAGCCACCGAGTCGCTCGCTCTCCTAACTGTACAGTTGGCAGCCCTTAGCTCAGAGGCAAGTGTTAAAAAAAAAATCATCTGGTCAACCTTGCCATTTTTTTTTCCATTTTAATGTACCGGAATCATGGCAGGATCAACCATATGACTGTTCCATTTAATGAACTAGATGAGCATTTTGGGATAGCTATCTGTATATGTTTGTGCGTTTGTGTGTGTGTGTGTGTGTGTGTGTGTGTGTGTGTGTGTGTATATATATATATATATATATATATATATATGTATGTATTTACTGGTTTATGGATGGTAATGTTAGGTTGTCTGTGGCAACCTACATGTGCCAGGTGTGGAGTGATCTCCTTGTCTTGTGTGCTGTGAGATGGTTCTGAGGGATGGAAAGAAGTGCAGGCATGTGGTCATTGGGGGAGGCATGCAGTCATTGTGGGATGATGCATGGTCATGTGGTGTGTTTTATGTAATCAGGGAGTCTGATCTTCACTGATTCTTTTTCCTACCTATTTTATTTATCACACACACACACACACACATATATATATATATATATATATATATATATATATATATATATATATATATATATATAAACCCCATCAATTCCTTTCACCCATCTTTATCAATGTATGTCTCTTTCTGATGGCTCTGAACTGTTGTATTTCAAATAAAATATAAACAAATCAAGATAAATTTATATCTCACCATTGGGAAGTCAAATCCTCTTTCAAAAAACGATGTCAGTTTTGATTTGGTTCACAGTCCGTCACTGTCCCCAGATGCTAATCCTGCTGCTTGCATATGTAGCCACGTCAATGACAACTGAGCACATTAAGGGGCTGCTCTATTTTGTATCAGTGAAGCTGCCAGCGCAAGTTGTGGCATCCACATTAGGAGCCACTGACGGATATCACCTGATGATGTCACTTGTTGGAGCACCAATTAAATATTGTGATTTGGGGGGGCTACTTGCAGAGCTGGATTTAAAGACCAGGGAGACAAAAAAGACAGATGTATAGAAACAGAACCAAAACAATATGAATTGGAAACATTTTAAAGCTTCCCTTCACCCATAAAGAACAGCTCTGCAATGGGAATGTCATAAGTTGATGACCTGGCTGACTTTGTCACAGAACAGTAAATGTGTCTCTGGATCAATGCATGTTGCTGTAAACCTTGTGTGATTGTCACAGTTCAACCTGATTTTGAAGATCGCCCCCACTGTATCTGAGAGGGAGATAGTTGCAGTAGTGTGAGATTAGCAGAGACACATTCATGGGATGTGCCTGTACCTACCTATCCCTTTCAAAATGCTGCCTTATATTGAGAATCCTGTCTTCTGCTGGTAACTATTACAGTTTTAGGACTTTTTTAATTTAAGTATCTACTTGCTCTTTAAAAAGTCCAAAAAAGTAGGAGATATCTTTCAGTATTTTTAGCAGTATGTGGGAGATGCTGTTGGGTGCACCTGGGGCACTTTTTTCTGTGTATGGCCACTGTGCTGCCAGTTCCTAAGTGATTGATTAGTATTGTGCAGACTATGTACTTAATGATCCAGTTGCTATATTAGAAGCCTCAGTTTGCCCATCAGCAAAACTGCTGGCCTCAACCACATGCAGATAAAGTGCGAGACATGCATGTATAGCACAATGGTATATTGGAAGCCTCTTGGCTATGCTAACTGGCCATTTGTGCAGTATTATTTAACACTCAAGAAAAGCATGTTCTAACAGCATGCAAATAGCATAAACCTTACAAAACACTGTACAGAGCTTTGTGTCATAAAGGCATGGGCCAGGAAGCAAAGGCAGACCAAGAGAAGTTATACAATTCACAAGTAACATTTTATTATTATCAATAACAATAACGTAAAACAAAATGTATACAGGAGGATAGCTCTTCATACAGGTGGTACAAAACAAAAAAAGCCCTACATCTGAGAACCTCTCTCAGAAAACATTGCTCTGATTATATAAGATGCTTTTGCATGGCAGTTCAAATTCTGCATCCTGTTCCTGTAATTTTCATCCTGTCTTTCACAAAATATACCAGACATTGTCATTTCCTTCCTTAGGCCAGCCTGACAAGCACATCCAGTGCCAACAGGTGAAACAAATAACACATTTTGCCTCAGAGCTGGTTTTCTGTTGACAGTTCTGTAAACAAGCTTGAGGAGGTCAAAATGCATCTCAAAGTATATACATTTGCAAACCAAAGGATCCCAGTTTTACATTTTTATTTATTTATTAAACCCTAGGATTACAAGTACCTTTGAGCAGGAGCTGCTCATTTAGAAAGGTTCCACGTCAAAGGAAGGGGGAAACATACATACAAAGGTTGGTAATGGTAAACAGGCATAATACAGACATGGTTGACATTGTTTTGTGGCTGTAAAACACTTTAGAGATAACGGATATTACTAGAGAGCAATGTAAAAAAGGCAGGTAGATGATGTAACAGAGTGAGGGAATTAAGAAGCAAGGGGTCTATTAGCATGATATAGAATAGGACGGTGTCAAAGAGAAGTAGGCAGGCTGTGGGGCCTTTGTCGTGAGGTGGGATAGGGACGGAGGAAGGGGATCAGGTACAGGGGAAAAGAAAATGTGGTTTGAAGAGTGGAGGAGGAGTGTGGCAGGGAAGGGGAAGGAGGGTGGAGAGAGGGGAAGGAAAAGGATCACAAGGAAGAGCAGATGCCAGAGAGAGTAATGCCAGGAGGGATGCAGGGCACAGGTTAAGATCGACTAGGCGGTGAATGGAGCAGACCTTTAGGAGAAGCAGTCACATTTGGAGGTAGCAGTGAGGTAAAGTTGGAGATTCCATTTAAAGGTTCCAGGTGTTAGGGAGGAAAGTGCTTTATTGTTGAGGGTATTAAACCAGTGAGGGGTCCTGTAGGTGAAGGACTGCTGACCCAAGGAGGTACGACATCTAGGAACCTGGAAGGTTTGGGATTGGGCACTATGTGTTTGCTGAGTACCACTGAAGGCAGTGAGGAGCTTACAAGCACCAGAGGGCATGAGACCATGGAGAATCTTTTTAGTTAGCAGGCAGGTCTGGTATTGAATTCTGTTGAGGAGTGGTAGCCAACAAGCCTGTACATAGAGGTTACAGGTGTGCGTGTCTCGGGCAGCGCCCGTTGAGAGCCTGCAGGATTTGTTGAGCGAGACTGAGATTCTATGGAGGGCAGTTGAAGAAGCAGAGCCGCAGATAGCCAAACTGTAGTTAATAATAGAGGTAACAGAGCTGTAGATGGCCAGTCTAAGGGTGTCCGCAGTCATACAGTGCTTGTGAAGCAGACCAATTTGCATATTGGTGGCAGTGGCAACAGTGTCAGTATGCTGCGTGTAGGAGAGGGTACTATCCAGTGTGACACCGAGATACTTGAACTCTGGGGCATGTTTGAGTTAGTACCCGCCGTTGTTCATGATATTGAAAGGCTGAGATTTGTGCCTGGTCCGTGGATTACAGAAGGTCATTACTTTGGTCTTGCTGTAGTTCATGATGAGGTTATGCATGCTGAACCAATCTTCAACATGCTTGAAGTCAAGCTGCAGCTTGCAATCAAAAGGTTTCTTACTGTTGCTGGAGAATTGCCCTGCCCATCCCCAAGACATTATTGGCCGATACCCTCACATAAAAATTGCATTTCTGCCTCCCAATACAACCAGTCTGATACAGCCTATGGATATAGGGTTATTAGAAATTTAAAGGGGCATTACCATGTATTGATGCAACACGCATTGTAGGAGTTATCGATGAAGGCGGGAACGCACAAGCATCTGAAATTGCTAAGGCTGTTACACTCCTTGATGCAATTTACATGGTGGCTAAAGCATGGAACTGTGTAAAACCTGCCACGATACTGAACTGTTTCCAGAAAGCATTCCACATTGTAGGTGATGCTGACATTCCATCTGACCAGTCATCTTTGGATGATGTAGTGATGCTGGAATTCATGTCGGCAATCGACTTCGCTGAATTTGTTGACATGCATGCTACCCTACCAACCGACGATGAACTAACAAACGAAGAGATCTGTTCATTAATTAAGAGGCCACACACCGAGGAACCTGATTCAGAAGCTGAAGCTGAAACTGACAGCCAAGATACCCAGCTTGTTGCTCCAACTAACCGTGAGGCAGTGGCCCATCTGTATTCTCTCATTGCTTGGTGCCAGTACCACGGTAAGATTGATGAGTGGAACATGCTACAAAGTGTAGAAATGGCAGGTGCAAGTAAGATGTGCTCCGATTCCAGGCAGAGCCAAATTACTGATTTTTTTTTTTAAACGCAACTGCCTACTGATGTCCGATTTTATTACAGTATTTTTAGTTACTTTCAAATAAAGTTTACATGTGCTGTATGTCTATGACTGTTTAGAACTGCTACATAAAACTGTGACTTCAGATGAAATACTGAGTACAGCATTGTGTTTGGGGGAGGGCACTGAATCTAATCTAAGACGCGATTAACCTGCATTCTTTGTATAACTTAGTTTACTTTGGGTAATGGGGACGGCCGCTTAATAGGGACGAATGAACAGCAACAGAGCCATCCCTATTAAGCAGCTTTATCTGTATTATTTTAACCACAGAGCAGGAAGGAAGGAAGATAGGGAGGGAGGAAGGAAGGAAGGAGGGAAATTGGGGAAAATGTATGGACCATCAGAGTGTCCAATTCCTAAGTGCCACAAGAAAGTTTGATTGTGCAATCAGACAGGCAAGAGACAAACAAGTGGCAGAGTAGGAGAGGACAAAATAGATCCTTGCCTTTAATTGTGTCTGCATAAGGTCATACCCAACCCTGACACACACTGTTAAAACCTGTTATGTTGTAGCAGTGAAACAAGGGGACAGGTGATTCCTTGCTATGGTGTTTTTAGTAGTATCGTGAATGGAGGGGTGGATATTACTTTGATTTGAATGCGTTGCAGACACTGGACCTCAGTATAATGACATGCTTCTGTATCAGACCTTGAATGAAAACATGAGAAATGACATGCTGACCTCCCTAAAACACAGCAGTACGTTGAATTAACTGTGGCACACAGTGTGATGCATCCGCCTGGCTTGCCCTTCTCCTATGTGGAGCTGGTGTGCTCTGTTGTACTCCGTGGGCAGGAGGGTAACTCAGCTCGAGAACAGTCACACGCCGAGCAGGAAAATGAAGGAGGTGTTTTCCAGCACTATTAGGTTGGCTTATACCTCTGAAATCCTAGCAGTAGTGGCAGATTTCCACTGTGAGAAGAGTCCCTGCGGTGTCACAGACCCATTCATCACTACTAGTAAATGGTGGTGTGGGTTTGGGAAAAGGAAAGGTAGGAAAAGAATGGCTGTGCGTAATGCCTTTCATACACATTGTATCCCCATAGTTTGCAAGCCAAATATGGTGCGTTAGCCATACGGTGAACACATGGAGGTTAAGAAAGCTAGAGGGAAGTTAAAGAAAGCTCAGAAAGGCTAAGCAGGGTGAGAGAGAGAGACAAGGAGAGAGGAAGTTAAGTTAAAGGTTCAGGACCACACAGTGATATTCAAATCTGGATCTCTAGGATCACAGTTCTGTGCTCTAATTGCTAGGCTACACTGCCTCTCATAAGTTGCACCAGTGACATTTTTGGGAGGGGGGTGCCCAACTCAGCTGTAAATAAAGTGTAATTGAGAGGAAATATGCCAGTGCTGTCTTGTTTAATGTAAATCACAAAAATTTGTGAAGTGCTTTCTTTTTTTAATAACCGTATGAAGAAGCAGTGGAAGACATTTTTTTTTTTTCAAGGGGTAACAGCAGTAAGAGCCCTACACCCAAGTGTGGGGCTGGTCCCAATTTGTACTTTGTGTGCAGAAACATTTTTGTTTTGTTGTTACTGTAAATTGCAGTATGGTAGAATGTATCTGGCTGATTCTGGTGGCTTCCAGGCTCACATTATCTGTAACCAGAAATCCCAGAATCCCCTACAGCTTACATCAGATCAGGGTTGCAGCAGTGGGAGATACAATACCTGGCAGTGCATGTTAGAAATGTTATAAGTTCTTGTCAGCCTATACGGTGTTGTGGCTTTTCTCAAATAATTGGACTCTGTGGTCATATTGTTAGGGCCTGCACGCTGCACTTTGCCCTTTCTTTTGGGGGTAACGTATAGTTTCTGGCCACATCAAAAATGATATACTACATTTTTTCCCCTCGTTTCTCCGGTCGGTCCCCTTCAGCCCTCCCAATCCCCCAACCCCATCACCTGTCATCTCCGGGACTTACCTTTGGGGCTGCCAATTCCTCCACAGTTGCCCTGGCATTATGTCAAGACTGCGCGGTCAATAACCACAGCGTGCAATCAGTACAAAAATGTACCAGATTAGATATACTAATTCTGAAACAGGCAACACTGTTATGACCACGTGGTTTTTGACCACCTGTATATGCTGTTGCAGTTTTGACTGGACACTGATTGCCCCCTGTGGTGGGGCCTTTGGGAACCCCCTCAAACACCCTCTGGTGCTGTAATTAGTTCAGCCACCCTTGGAGCCCATTAGGCGGTGTGGAGTCTGTGGGGATTTGTAGCTCTGTGGGGATAATAACTTGAATGCATTCATGTCAAAGGCGTGCTAGGCTTCCTTCCATCAGGGAGCATCCCACCTCCCAGGACCGCTGTTCCAGTGTTGCATCACCACCGATGGTCACCTAGGTGATGATGTTGCAGCGAAGCAGACATCCCTCTCTCCCTGGAGGAGGAGGAGGAGAGCATCCCTTGCGATGCTCAGTCCTGCTCCTCCGGCCGATCCCTGAACAACCCAGGCTCATCTCCGATCCTGGGTCACCAGTGTGGCAGCAGCGGTAGGTGAGGCATAGATGCCTCTGCCCTCTGTGCCACTGGGCCAGCTCAAGAATGATATACTGTAATACACCCATTCACTTGTTTCATGAACTGCATTCTCAAATCTGTTGTGTTCTCTGTTGTATACACAACTTGAAAACTTAATAAAATCTGAATATAAAAAGAAATTTTATAAGTTCATATCAGACGTTTACCAGTCCCACTGTTCTCCCATAGCTAAGTACAGTTGTTGAACATTACAAATCTACAGTACAAAAATAAATTAATAAATAGCAGATTTTGGTAGTACTACCCTTTTTCCAAATAAAAAAACACAGCTGAAGTGATACTTGGTGCCTCTGGTGTCTTAAAAATGTAAATAATTCCATCGGACTGTGGAGCTAAAATTGGAGTTGCAGTCAAGACGTCCAATAAATGCACTATAGATCTGGGCCGACCCGGTGGCACTGAGGGTTGAGGTGCTGGATGCCACACCTTACACTATGTTGGAGACCTGGGTTCAGGAACGGACTTAGGTGTTGGTGGCAGGGGGGCGGAGGATCAGCGTCCCAATGGATGCTCTCCTCCTCCTGGGGTGTGTTACCGGGGTGCCTTGCACACCGATGCTCCAGGGGCTAGGAAGCAACGGGCTGGGGCACTGCAGCTCTTCAGAGCCAGGAGGGCTCTTGGCAACGGGCGCATCACCACGCTGCCTGCCTGGATGTACATCCTTCATGCCAGTATCCTCAGGGGAAAAAGGAAATGCATATATCCACAGCCCCGAGCAAAGATGAGCCGGGGCCCTAGAGGAATGCCCAGACGGACAGCGTAGGAGGGGTACAAGGACTCCTGAAAGCCATGGGAGCCGGGCAAGTGAAAAAAAAAAAAAAAATACACTATAGATCCAACATACTCAGTTTTCTTCTCCCCATAAAGTAATGCAATTTACTTATCAAGCTCAGTGCAAAGCATGTGCTAGTAAAAGCAAGCAATAACACAAGACAAAGTGCCCATCCTTGTGGAATACTAGGCTCTTTGTATCTTTTGTTCCCTGTGGGCCCAGGGCTTCCCAAGATAAAAATCATGGTCCAGGACCAAATTCCCTGTTGAATTTCCTGTGCTCCTTAGGTGTAGCCCACAGCTGTGTGGGTGCGGGCAGCATATAGTGGATTTTGCTTCCTGAAGTGCTGGCAGACCATCCTATGGATGTAACATACTTACATACACCCAACAGGGAACACAGCCCTGAGCTCCTCGGAGTAGATGCGCACTTTCCTTGTGTTGCCAGGGAGATAATAAAATAGAGCGTCAGGTTTAAGTTCAGTGGAGTTTCATGGCAGGAAGCCTCCTTGTACTTTTCCTGTCTAGCCATTGCCAAGTATTGTGTCAAATGCAGCTTTCTGAAAAGGAGAAATGTGAACACGTCCAAGTGGCATAAACAGCAGCAGAATATGAGAACAGAACGGAATGTACTGGCAGTATCTGTCTTAGTAGTATTGTTGTGTGATTTTATTCATGACAACCCAGTTTGCCATTTCTGGGGTTCATGTCTTTGCTTGTTAATTTTTTGATTAACTTTTGTAGTAGAAGAAACCCAAGTTAATATGTATTCATAAAATTTTTCATCGGATTGCCCCAGTATGTTGCCATGTAAAGGACAAAGCAGTCGAGGATTATTTTCAAATGATATGCATAATTAGGTTAAAATTTGTGTATCAGCCTGCCATTACACTTGTTAGTGACATTTAGCCAAACAAGGGCCACCACAAAACACCAAGCTGCACGTATAAAGTGTAGCCTACTTGAAATCAAGAAAACCTAGCACTGGCCACCTGCACGCTTCCCTACATCTGTGCATACCAAACGATATTACTCCGAACTCTGCTGCTGCGATCGAGACTGGCACTACTATTGCAGAAGTAAAAACAGCTTTTATTCAGAATACAAAAAGTGTTGGCATGCTTGAACAAGGAGGTACTCTTACTAATGACTCTCCTGAAATTCAATGCTTGCGCGTGGCGCTTTATCAAGGGTTCTTGAATAAAAGGTGTGTTTTTTTAGTTTTGCAGTACTGTTTGCCAGTCTCGGTTCCAGCAGCGGAGTTTGGGGTACTACTGTCTGATAATATGCAGAGGTATGGGAGCATGCAGGTGGTGAGTGCTGTGTTTTCTTAGATTTTCAGTTTGTATTGACGGGTAGTTTTAAATGTTGTATGTTTGTATTGGTGTTATGATTGTGTTTGTTACTTGGTTTTCTTTCTTTCTTCGTGCTAATTTACCTGGGTTGCACCTGAAAAAGGAACATGGTTTCATGACCTCATCCTGTTAAAATATTAAACCAAACTACACTAAAAGTAAACATTTAAGACTGCTTATTTCCTTGTCATTCTCATGGCTTTTATGATGAATCTGCACACCTTATGACAAAATCCATAGCCTAACAGAATTGAAAGGGAAGGGTACTAAATTTAGTAGTCTGCTTAGTTGAGTGACTCTGCAGATGTAAAGGGGGTACAACAGAGGGACACAGTAATCATTAGATGATTACAGAGATTGCGCTATAAGGTGAGAGTAGAGCACTTTGATATGTTCACACGGGAGGTGAGAAGGGTAAGGGGGGCATGATAGCTATATTAACATTTTGAAGATGACTGACTGTAGATTAGGAGAAGCCTTCTCATATGAGACAGTAGAAGAAACCTGCACAAACTATGGCTGCAAGGGGATAGGCCAAGGAAAATGCCCCCCCCCCGGTCAGTGTGTGGTGATCCTGTGAAATACTGTGTGATACTATGGATACGATTGTCGATGGTAGAAATTGCAATAATGCTACTAGCACTGCCAGTGCCTTCAACAAGCAATCCTCTGATCGTTCGGCATACACCTCCCTATTTACTGCTGACAGTGATGAGTCATCTACCTCTAACCATTCCTCCCCTCCAGAATCTCTGTCTCACCCAACTTTCTATCTTAAGACAATCTCAGTGAGGGAAACCTACAAGTTTCTCACTGGCCCTTCTCTTCATACGAGTGCTAGTCACGATGACCTTGAACCAAAACGCCCCTTAGCTTGCACTCCTAATATCCCATATTCTTATTAACCTCTCCCTCACCACCGGAATTGTTCCTGCAGTCTGGAAAGTAGCAAAGGTTGTTCCTGTTTTCAAGCAGGGCAACTGGAAATGCATAGAAAACTACCGTCCTATAGCCACCCTGTCTGCTGTTAGCAAGATACTGGAAAAGGTGGTGGAAGAACAGCTGATGGACTGCCTGTCTAAATATACCTTGTTGTTACCTGAATAGCACGGATTTCGTAAAGGACATAGCACTGGTACAGTCGTTGACAAAGTTACATCTGATATAAGGATTGCCATGGATCAGGGTATGCTGACGGGGGCTATCTTCGTGGACCTCTCAAAGGCCTTCGAGGTAGTGGATCACTCCTTACTCTGTACCAAGTTCACTCCCTCGATGTTACTGGTCCAGTCCTAAACTGGTTTTCCAGCTATCTCACTGGCAGGCTACAGCTTGTTAAGTACAATAGAGCTCTATCGGAACCTGTTCCTATCACTATCAGTGTCCTCAGGGATTTATTCTGGGCCCTATCCTATTTTCTCTTTTCATCAATGACTTCCCAATGGTCCCTACCACAACCCTATATGCTGATGACCTGGTCCTCCTATCTAGCTCAGATGATGTCCGTGCCATAAATCACAACTTACAAGCTGACTTCAATAAACTGTATTGGCTCCTGACAAATAAGCTTGTGCTGAACTTAAAGAAAACTAAACTCATGCTCTTTGGCTCCTCTGCTAAACTCAAACAGTGTCCTGTCCCACTCAATGTCTTAAGTCTTGATGGTGTCCCAGTTGGTACTACATGCTCCTTTAGATACCTGGGAGTTAACTCTTGACCCCCAGTTAGACCTGTCTCTACACATTCAAAATGTCTGCAGGGCAACAAATATCAAGCTTGGATTTGCATACTGGGCCCATGGGTCCCTTACTGCTGCTGCACGGCTTACCCTTGCTAAAGGTTTATTCATTTCCTCTCTCAGCTATGGGCTGACAACCTTTATCCTCACCGCAAAAACTAGCCTTACTAAATGGGATGTGGCCTATAAATAATATTTGCCGCTTTGCCCTTCCTGTCCCTCGACTTACCAATCACTGTGATTTATACAATCAACTTACCAATCACTGTGATTTATACAATCAACTACACTGGTTGTCCCCAGGTAATCATCACTCATTTGTCTTGGGCTGCTTCACAGACAAAATTGTCTGCAATGCCACACCACCTGCCCTGTCCAAACTCCTTCGGCCGGCTCTACCATCATACTAGCTAAGGTCAGCTGATTTGCACCCCCCCTCCTTGTCCCGAAAACTCATACACTGTCAAATGATCGTGCCTTTGCTGTTTGTGCCCTTAGATTTTGGAATACCCTACCTGCAACCATAAGATGTACCCCCACCCATCCCATCTTTAAGAGCTCCTTCCGGTTGCACCTGAAGTCTGCCTCAGCCTCTAACTGTTACAAGGCTGCTTGATATCCTCTACCCCTGCTTGGACCCTGTCGTGCACCCTCCACTTCCCTGGTCCCCTGCCCCCTCTGAGCTCTAGTAAGGGGAATTATCTACCCTGCATGCCCTTCACCTCAGCACTTACCAGCCTCAAAATGGGACAAATTGCGCTTGTATTATTTCCACGAAATGTTATTGTTTTCTTGTTCTTACCCTTAATGTGTATGCTTATCTGTTCATCCTGTAACTGTTTATTTGTATCACCCTGCCCATTGCTTGTATTTCACATTGTTGTAATTCCTTCATACTGTTTTGCAAACCATGTTCTTGTAATCTCCCGGGTCGTACCTGAAAATGGGCATTCCTTGTCTAGCGTGCTTACCTGGTAAACAAAAGCTAATAAAATAAACAAACAGAAGAGGCTGTAGAAGCAGTAAAAGTGAACACTTTTGTACGTAGGCTTATTAAGGTTTTCTTGGAGCATATTACTACTAGCTATGAGATTAAAATAGTCAAGAGAAGGCACACAGATTTTTTTTCTCATAGATTCATAGATGCTGGTGGCAGATAAGGACCGCTTGGTCCACCTAGTCTGCCCTTACATTCCCTCTGATAGTTCTTTGTCGAATTTTGAAATAGCCCAGTTGCAGCTACTTTGAAAGCAGAGGATAAACTAGATGGACCATTGATCATAATTTCATCACAGAGATCCTTAAAAACCTGAACCTGAATGGCTGCTAAATGGTTAGTTTGTGTCCTAGACAGGTCTAGCCCAGCCTGGGCTGCAAGAGAAGTGCACAGAAAGGCAGGCAGAGTTGAGAGGGAATCCAAATAAAAACAGTCAATTTTATATATTTTTTTATAACGTTTTCCTTTGGTACTACAACAGTGACCTCAGCCATGGGCATTTTTTGGAGAACTGAGTTCCAGCTAGGGTAATGATCCTCAGGAAGACCTCCTCCTCCTCCTCCCCTGATCTGGTCTTTAATCCCCTTGAAATGCCTTGTGCATCCGGCCTTATTGCTTAAAATTAGCACCTTTTTAATTTTCCCGATAAGTGATTAGTGCCCAGTATACTTCAATGGACATTTCATAATTTGGGTAATTTAGTGCCAGTTCATGTTAATGCAGTAGTCGCTTAGTGTGAATATAGCAAACATTTCTGTTGTGCTAATATTTTCCATGTTACAGTAATAGATTATAAGAAAGGACTCCGTTTTGTATATAATCTTTCTCTTTTTTGTACTTCATCTTTATTGAGTTTTCAATGTAATAATAGTTCAAGAAAACGGAATTAAAACATACAAAAGTACAACATTGCAACAAACAACAAAGTAGACTCAAGCTGCTCAAATTAATATAACACCAATGACAAGCGGGTCATGACAATACAGGCATGACATCAAACAACAGAGGAAACAAAATGCAAACATTTTGTGAATGACTTTGCAACACCATCCATCCATCCCCTTATGAAATAAGGAGAGTGGCTCCCTGTCCCTGTGCCATGTTGCAGGATATAGGACTAATCTGTGTCAGAACTCATTATCATCGTGCTCCACTGTGTAAAGTACCCATTTCTGCCATTTCTCCTTTAACTGGTTTTTCCTCCCATGTACACAGGAATTAAAGTTTTCCATTGGATATATGGAAGTGACTGTGGTCCTCCATCGAGACACCATAGGCTATGTTGGTTACAACCACAGCCTGGTTGTAACCTTCTTTACTGTTAATAAGCATGGAAGGAGAGAAGTGAGAGTCATTCGTTTGACACCATCTGGTGGGACTGATAAAAAATACCTGGTTAGGAGAAACCAAATCAGATGTTGCACATAATGTATTGAATTTAACCTGGAGTGATGCCTAGTATTAGATCTCATGGGACAGTCCCAGAGAATGTGCACACAATGTACACTGTAGGCACCACAGTTTCTCCAACACTGCCCAAAAGATTGCCCTGCATATTTTGCCTGCACCCATGGAGTTCTGAAATACTGATACCGACAAATCATTCATACATTTTGTGTCCTAAATCACTTCCATGTACACTGGTTGCCATTTGGGGCACACAGAAAAGGAAGAGATTGAGGATAAAAAAGTGCTTTTTAGCTTGGGGACAGGAAACATATGGGGTGGGACTGCCCTGATGGCACAATGGCAGAGCGTGTTGCTGCCATGCAGGTGACCCTAGAGCAGACTTGGGTTGCCGCATTGGAAGACTGGTCAGGCTGATGTAGCTGCCACAGTAACTCCCTGCAACTGGGCCAGGGAGCTTGTCTCTTGCTGCAGGGATGCTGTGACATCTGTGGTCACCTCAGGCACAGTACATGCCATAGGGTGGAGGGAGGGACTTTCGGGTGAAAACAGAGGACAAAAGGTTGTGCACTGACTTGTCTATGTGATTATCGTCAGTACTCTCTCTGGCTGTACTTTGTGCATAGCCCCACTGGTGGGTATGGTGGGGGGAGCAGGGGACGAAGTTGAGGGCATCAGAAAGCAAAAAAAACAATATGGTGGGGAAGAAAGGGCAGGTTAAGCAAAAGAAGGCTTTGTACTGTCAGGTTTAGTGGAATAAACTGTTGTCAGTTATCACAGTTTTGTGAATACTTTTATATTTTTTCACTGAAAGTGTTGTCTTTATTTGACTGCTGGTCCTCCTTTTCTGACTTCGCACCTGCTCAGTACCAGGAGCACACAGTTTTGTTTGTGCATAAGCAAAAGAAGTGATTTGCTTGTGGTCACACACTGCCCAAATGGCAGTAGTAGGGATCAAACCTGGGTCTTCAGGTTCACTACTCTCCTGATCAAACTGCTAGGCTTCCCTGTTTCTGTATGCTTCATTGAGCATTACTGTATAGCTGAGGTGCTGCTGTGCACTGCTTAGGCTACTTCTTTGAAAACATAAAGGAAGCTTGTAGTCATCATTTTCCCAGTTAGAGAAACTAGGTTTACGTTCGTGTTCGAGGCTATCATTAGTGTTAGGAGCATCACCTTATTGGTAGGAAATGTATTATCAAAAGGCATTATAGTATAACAATAATGGTATAGTGGTCAAGGGTTTACTCTTTAATAACTGGACTAGGGTGAATAAATGGCATCAGTGTTTATGAACACCCTAGTCTGGAAATTGCCAAGTAAAACCCCGATCAATGTATTGTTATATTTATACTAAAAAGAAAAATTGGTTCTTCTAGCAGTACCATGCATCTGTGAGAAAATGTTTGGTGGTTTCTCACAGGTGTGCTGTACCACTACTGTATACGCCAGTCAGAAAACTGGGGTTAGCATACAGTCCCATTATTGCGTTTGGTGGCCTTGATGGAAGAGGGATGCCTGGATATTGTGGCAGTCACAGAAACATGGTACACAGAGAACCATGACTGGGATGTCAACATACCAGGGTACACAATCTATAGGAGGGGCAGGGAGGGAAGAAGAGGAGGAGGAGTAGCTCTCTATGTAAGGGAAGGGATAAAAGCAACAGAACTGAAGGGTAAACAGGGAGGAGAGGAGGCACTGTGGGTCACCCTGGAGACTGGAAATGGCTCCATAGTCCGCACAGGGGTGTATACATACCCCTGTCTCAGGGGGAGGAAATGGACAAGAAAATGATAGAAGGCATCCTTGGGATGGCAGAGAAAGGGGAGATATTGCTGATGGGGGACCTGAATATGCCAGATGTTAACTGGAGCACCTTTGCTGCAGCCACATCCAAGAGCAGGGCCATTCTCGATGTTCTACAGGGGGCATGCCTCAGACAGCTAGTTTTGGAACCCACTCGGGAGAGAGCAATCTTAGACCTGGTACTTTAAATGGGATGGAGAGAGGATCTCTGATCTTGAAGTGGGTAGCCATCTGGAACAAGCGACCACCAGTGTGGTTCACGATAAACTTAGCTGTAGAGTCAAGCCACACAAAAGTGAAGGTCCTGGACTTCAGGAAGGCTGATTTTGTCAAAATGGGAGAGTGCCTCAGAAAAGCACTAGCAAACAGGCAAGAAGGTGGGGTGGAGCAACAATGAGGAAACATCAAAGCCGCCATCACAGAGGCAACAAGTCTTTGTGTGAAGCAAATAAACAAATCAAAATGAAAGAAAAAACCACTATGGTTCTCAAAAGAAGTGGTGGGGAAGGTAAGGGGAAAAAAAGATAGCATTCAGGAAGTATAAGGAAGCACAGAAGGAGCAGGATAGAGAACTGTACCAGTTAAAGCAGAAGAAAGTGGGTAAGGCAGTCAGAATAGCAAAGGCCCAAACAGAGGAAAAGATTGCCAACTCGGTTAAGAAAGGGGATAAAACCTTTTATAGATACATTAGGGAGCAAAGAAAGACTAAGGCAGGGATACTGAGGCTGAACAAAGAGGAAGGTGGTTGGGCAGAGAGCGACAATGAAAAAGCAGGGATACTGAATGAATACTTCTGCTCAGTATTCACAATGGAAAAGCAGGGAGAAATACCTAATCTGGTCAATAGAAGCACCTGGATAGGGGGTTGATATTAGTCCTTTCACAGAAGAAAGGGTTCTGAAAGAACTCTAAAACTGAAGGTGGATAAAGCAATGGGGCCTGATGGATTCACCCCAGAATTTTAAAAGAACAAGAACTAGTAACACCACTGACTACCCTTTTAATAAATCATGAGGATGGGGTGGTACCTGAGGACTGGAGGAGGGTGGATGTGATTCCCTTCACAAAAGTGGAGCAAGACAGCTGCAGGAAACTACAGACCTGTCAGTTTGACCTCAGTGGTAGGGAAATGATGGAATCACTTGAAGGAAAGAATTGTTGAGTACCTAGAGGCCAGTGGGGCACAGGACCCAAGGCAGCATGGATTCACAGTGGGAAGGTCATGTCAGACAAATCTAATTGATTTCTTGACTGGGTGACCAAAGCAGTAGACAAGGAGGGGCTGTGGACATGGCCTACCTTGACTTTAGCAAGGCATTTGACACAGTCACGCATAAAAGATTAATAAACAAATTAGCCAGCCTGGGAGTGGGTCCTAGGGTGGTAGCCTGGGTAAAACACTGGTTGGACAACAGGACACAGCGGGTAATAGTAAATGGAGTCCACAGTGAAGAAAGCAGGGTTACTAGTGGGGTACCACAGGGTTCAGTACTGGGGCCGGTCCTTTTTAATGTCTTTAAGTGACATTGCAAAGGGACTGGAAGGGAAAGTATGTCTCTTTGCAGATGACACAAAGATCTGCAACAGGGTTGATACACAGAGTGGGGTGGAAAGGATGAAAAGGCGCTTGGCAGGGTTGGAGGAATGGTCAAATGTATGGCAGCTTAGATTCAATGCAAAGAAGTGCAAAGTAATGCACCTGGGAAAGAAAATCCCAGGGGAAGAGTACACAATGGGGGGTGAGATACTGACAACAACAAAAATGGAAAGGGACCTGGGGGTAGTCATATCAGATGACCTAAAGGTGGGCCAGCAATGTGAGAAGGCAGTAAGACGGGCTGGTGGGATACTGGGATGCATAGAGAGCAGCATCACCAGTAGAAAACAGGAAGTTGTTGTCCTTCTGTACAGACAGTTGGTAAGACCACATCTGGAGTACTGTGCACAGTTCTGGAGACCCCATCTCTGCAAAGACATAGGGTGGAGACTGTCCAGAGGAGGGCAACCAAAATGATGCAGGGTCTGCATCAGAAGACATATGAAGAAAGACTAAAGGAACTAATGATGTATAGTCTCGAGGAAAGGAGGGAGAGGGGGGACATGATAGAAACTTTCAAATACCTCAAGGGAATCAACAAAGTTCTAGAGGATAGCATCTTTCAGAAAAAGAGATGTGCAAAAACGAGGGGGCACAATTTGAAGATAGAGGGGGAATGGCTCAGATGTAATGTGAGGAAGTATTTCTTCACAGAGAAGGTTGTGGATACATGGAACAGCCTTCCTGAGGAGGTCATAGAGTCAAAAACAGTGGGGGAATTCAAGAATGCATGGGACAGACATAAAGCAATTCTAGTGGGGGGTAGGAGGAAGTAGGCTGTTGGTTAACTAGGATCTGCAGCTTATCTGTTAGGTAGGGAAATGGGCAGACTAGGTGGGCCAAGCGGTCCTTATCTGCCATCAAATTCTGTGTTACTGTCCCATTGTTGCAGAATGACGGGACAGTAGATCTGTATACACAAGAGGGGGTAGAAAGGATGAGAAGGGACTTGGCAAGGTTGGACGAATGGTCAGACATATGGCAACTGAGATTCAATGCAAAGAAGTGCAAAATAATGTACCTAGGAAATAAAAATCCAGGAGAAGAGTACACAATAGCAGGTAGGTACTAACAACAACAGTAATGGAAAGGATCTGGGTGTAGTCATATCAGATGACCTAAAGGTGGGTAAGCAATGTGAGAAGTCATAAGGAGAGCCAGGGGATACTGGGATGCATAGGAGGGGCATCACAAGTAGAAAAAGAAGTGGTTATCCCTCTGTACAGACAGTTGGTGAGACCCCATCTGGAGTACTGCATGCAGTTTTGGAGACCTCATCTATGCAAGGACATAGACAGGATGGAAGCTGTCCAGAGGAGGACAACTAAATGGTGCAGGGTCTACATCAGAAACCATATGAAGAGAAACTGAGAGAGCTTAATATGTATACCCTTGATGAAAGGAGGGACGGGGGGACATGATAGAAACTTTTAAGTACCTCAAGGGAATCAGCAAAGTCCAGGAGGGTAGCGTCTTTCAGAAAAAGAGATGTGTAAGAGTAAGGGGGCACAACTTAAAGTTAGAGGGGGGACGGCTCAGGGGTAATGTGAGGAAATTCTTTTTCACAGAGAGAGTGATGGACACATGGAACTGCCTTCCTGGAGAGGTTGTGGGGTCTAAAACAGTGGGGGAATTCAAACATGCATGGGACAGACATAAGGCAATTATAGTGGGGGGTTGCAGGAAGTAGGCTGTTGGTTAACTAGAATCTGCAGCTTATTCAATAGGTAGGGAAATGGGCAGACTGGGTGGGCCAAGTGGTCCTTATCTGCCGTCAAAGTCTATGTTTCTATGTTATTAGCTGAGAGGGATCTTTTTCAGGATTATCTTTTAATAAGTATAATTTAAGCACTTTTGTTGCTTTTTAAATTGTAGAATGTTTGACTGTTAACTGAGCAAACTAAGAGGCTGTAGTAAAAGTGTTTTTTATCAACACGCTGAAAAATAAGGTAGTGCTGTCCACCCCTCAGGTATGGAATTGGGAGCATATGCTCCTGAATACTAGCAAAAAGGAGACAGTTTGGCCTACTGGCTATGTGAACCCGGAGATCCGGTTCCCAGTGTGCTTAAAGGAGACCTACTGGCAGACTTGAAGCCCCGATCGCTGCACAGATCGGGCTTCAGTCACCGGATCCCACCTGCAATCACAATATGCACCCCGTTATTTTTTTACCTTAATCCTTGTAAAAACAACGTCTAGCTGTCCTCTAGCTGGCATTTTGTAAAGTCGCGCCGCTCACCCCTGAGATTGCGTAGCAAAACCCATGAGATGCACACATGGCCTTTAGGCACCTCTTTTAACCTCTTCTCTCATTTCTGGAATCAGCCTCTGTACTGTTTGCATCTTCTGTGTAAAAAAACAGTCGCAACATTCTATCTCTGCCCTCTCCTGTACTGTAAATCACTTTGGGATATCATTTGTGTGAAGGATGCAAAAAAAAACACATTTCTTTCCATTTAAGTCTGCTACCTTTTCCTCCACCTTGAAGGCAGCCCTACTTTTTAGTGAGTGTGTTGTGAAGGTACTACAGTTGCTTCTTGTTAGCCTCACAGATGGTAGCAACTCCATTCCATTTTGAGCTTTGCTTTGCAGTCTGGCATTTGAAAGACTCCATGTGTGCCAGTCATACTTTGTTTTTGATACTCGTTCTGTGAGAAGTGTACTGGCACCCCATGGCTCTGTGTCACTGGCCACTTTTGTTTTCGATGAATATTTTTGGCCAAAAGAAAAATCAATTAAAGAAATCTATTTTCTTCACAGGATTCATATGCTATAGCCCTTTTAAACACAAACCTGTCTGACATTTGTATGATGGAATGTTACCTATTTTGTCTGTAAGAGAATGAAGCTTATTGACGTCATTTTCTGTGCTGTGGGATGGAGTGATTTGAACTGAGAGGTTTTCTGTGTACTGAATATGTTAACTGACTAGAGGCAGGAATCGGGAACATGAGGCCAGTCACGTTGGCGGCTTGTGGAATGATTCTTCTAATACTTTATATAGTCTTCTGTGGGCTGGGACTAGATCCGTGATGTTTTGTTGGGATAACATCACGGGTCCAGTCCCAGACAGACCAGTCAGAGACCAGCATTCTTTGTTGCTATTGTATAATTGGTGCTTAAGCATTCCTGAATTTTTTTGCTGCAACAGTAAAGGATCCCTCCCCCACAGGTTTAAAGGCCACCTAAACACATTTTTATGGGGTTTAGTATTTGTAAAAGGTGGAAGCAGAGCAGACATGGAGAGGTTTAGAATAATAAAAGTCTGTACCTTAAAATCGGGCGTCTGATATCTTTTAGGTGACTTTTAATAATGCTAAGATCAGGAAACATTTTCCAGCCAATGTAAATGAGAGCTGATGGCTGCTAACCCACAGCGCAGTGACATCATCTTATGAATCATGTTGCTCCTCATATTCTGTCCCTATAGGAGCCTTACATTATATTATAATATTGGTGTTATATGTATATCTTGTAACCCTTTATTGTTTAACATGCACCGGAGAAGTGCACTGTACATGTTAACTAACGATAAAGGTGACAAGATATACAAATAGGACCAATATTACACATATAATGTAAGGCTCCATAGGGACTGAATATTGAAGACAACATGTCTTCATGACTTACTAAGATGACGTCAGTGCACTGCAGGTTCCCAGCAGCCTCAGGCTCCGATCAGGCACGGTGGTTGGAAAATGTTTCCTGGTTTCGACATTATTAAAAGAGTCGCAGAAAAGCTATCAGACACCACAATTTTAAGGTACATACTTTTATTATTCTAAACCCCTCCCTGTCTGCTCTGCTTCCACGGGAAGGTTTTCCAAACACTAATCCCCATAAAAACGTGATTAGGTGGCCTTTAACCTGGACTGGGGCAGTGATAACCGCATCAGATTCCCTAAATGTAGTGAGTAAGTAGTATAACCAGTTAGACAGTTGTGTTGTAACTAGCACCTAACCCATCAAGAGCATTGTATCTCGGCAAATGAGTAAGGCAGACTTAGACCTGGGTCTCCTTCTCAGCTGTGACTGGGAATCAGTGATGAACACAGCACATCATTGAGAAGGGGGGCGGGGCAGCTAAAGTATAAGGGCTGCTTGCTGCACAATCGAGCAGACTTCATAGACCATAAGGCCTTTATCTGCTGGCAGTTTTGTATGTTCGTATGTATATATGACTGGAGGACATGGTATGAGATCTGGACATATGAATACACTGAGATCAGTTTCAGGACAGTAGACCATGCAGTAAAGGTTATTCTGATAATAACAATGGTCGTGATTGTACTGTAAAGCGGTTACATAATGAGATGGAAGTGATAATTTAGAACACTTGTTTTCAAATTCCAGACCTGGAGGGCCACTGCGATGGAGGCAGATTTGGATCTTGTGGCCATTACTGAGTCCTGGTGCACAGGGAGCTATGACTAGGACATGGCCATACTAGGCTACACTCGGTTCAGAAAGGATAGGTAGGGGAGGAAGGGTGGAGGGTTATGTTGTATGTCAGGGAGGGTATAAGAGCAACAAAAATGCAATGGAACCTAGGGGTAAAGGATGGGTCGGAGGTGCAGTGGGTCAGCCTGGAAACAGGGACTGGAGACACTGTTCACAATGGGGTGATATACAGACCTGCAGCACATAGGAAGAATTGGATAAGGCACTGTAGGAGACGATTAGCATGATGGTAGAAAAGGGGAAGGTGCTGCTAGTGGGAGACCTCAGTCTGCTGTATGTAGATTGGAGCCTCCCAGATGCAACCTCGGCTAGAAGCAGGGCCATCCTGGACTTCCTGTAGGGGGTGGTTCTTAGGCAACCAGTCAAAGAGCCCACTCAGGATGGGGCAATACTGAACATGTTGCTCACAGGCAAGGACAGGCAGATGTCTAGGTAGGATGCACCTGGGAACCAAAGATCACTGTACAGTGTAGTTTAACATAAGGACGGCAGCAGAGATAAACCACACAAGGATGAGGGTCCTGACCCCAGGAGGGCAGATCTGGAAAAAAAAAGTGTGAATTCCTCAGAGACGGGGGGATTGCCTGAGTGGGGTGAAGGAACAGTGCCCAGTTTAAAGGATGAACAGTGAAGGCAGCAAACCTCTGCGCAAAAGAAGTGTGCAAAAACAGGAGGAAACAAGAAACCACTATGGTTCTCAAGGTAAGTGGCTGCGATGGTAAGGGCTAAAAGGATGGCATTCAGGAGGTACAAGGAGACACAGAAGGAAGAGGATAGAGAGGTGTACCAGGAAAAGCAGAGGGAAGCAGGGAAGGAAGTGAGGAGTGCAAAGCTGCAAATGGAAAGGATGGCCAAAGGGGTAACTAAAGGGGAGAAGCCTTTTTTTAGATATATAAACAAATAGTGGAAGACAAGGGGAGGGATTGTGAGTTTAAGAAGGACGGGGAGACTGCAGAGAAGGATGAGGAAAAAAGCAGATGCCCTGAACAGACACTTCTTCTTAGTCTTCAGAGTGGAGGGCAAACCACATAGAAGCAGCAGGAACACTGGTGGAAGGGAGGTAAACACAAATCCACTCACAGAGGAAAGAGTCCTGCGAGGACTTGCGAATCTGAAAGTTAATAAAGCTTTGGGACCCACGGGGTACACCCAGGGGTGCTGAGGGAGGTCAGGGAGGTACTGGCTGCATCTTTGACAGCCCCGTTCAAGTTGCTGGAAACAGGTGTGGTTCCAGAGGACTGGAGGAGGGCAAATGTAGTCCTGCTTCATAAAAGTGGCAGCATGGAGGAAGCTAGCAGCTGTAGGCTGGTCAGTCTAACGTCAGTGGTGGGAAAGTTAATGGAGACACTTTTAAAAGAAAGGCTAGTGGGATATCTTGAATCCAGTGGGTTATAAGACCTGAGGCAGCACAGATTCATGGGGGTGTGGATGCATCATGTCAGACGAACCTGACTGATTTCTTTGACTGGGTGGAAATAGATCAGAGTAGGGCAGTGGATGTGGCCTACTTAGACTTCAGCAAGGCCTTCATCACCCTACCACATAGGACGCTTACATGGAAACTGGGCAGTTTGGGGGGTGGGACCCAAGGTGGTAAACTGGATATGGGACTGGATGATGGCTAGGCGACAGAGGGTGGTGGTGGTAAATGGCACTCACTTTAATGAGAGGAGAGTGACCAGTGGGGTACCTCTGGACTCCTTACTGGGACCACTCCTCTTCAGTGTCTTTATCAGTGACATTGCAGAAGAACTGGAAGGTAAGGTATGCCTCTTTGCAGATGATACTAAAATCTGCAATAGGGTAGATACTCAAGAGGGAGTGGAAAGGAGGAGTAGAAACTTGAGAAAATTCAAGGAATATCTGAGGGTCTGGCAGCTGGGTTTCAATGCGAAAAAGTGCAAAATCATGCACCTTGGGCACAGAAACCCAGGGGCGGTGTATAAAATAGGAGAAAGGTATTGATGATCACTAAACAGGAAAGGGACCTTGGGGTTATCATATGTAATGACCTCAAGGTGGTGAGGCAGTTTGACAAAGAAGTTGGCAGAGCCAGCAGGATTCTGGGGTGCATAGGGAGGGGATTACCAGCAGAAGGAGAGAGGTGGTGTTACCACTGTATTGATCGTTGGTGAGACCTCATCTAGAATACTGTATCCAGTTCTGCAGACCACATCTCAGGAATGGCATAGACAAGCCAGGCCGCTGGCGCAGCGGGTTGGTTTTCCACCAAGGCCAGCCAACGCACCGGGTTCAAAACAGACCTGGGAGTCGGAGGGCCGGGCCGGGGGAGAAGGATCAAGCATCCTGGGACTGCTCTCCTCTCTGGGAGGAGGGGCAGAGCGCCTGACACTTCATGGACCCCTGGTGGAGACTGGGGGTAACAACTGTGACAGGCACCATATCCTTTGGGGGGCCGGGCAGATGCTGGCCATCATTGCACGTCCCTGCCCCCATCCAATACTCGGGAAAAAAAATAGGTCCGCTGACAACATGACATTGGCGCTGGTCCCGCATTGCCAATCGGATCCTCTCTTCACCCATGTCTGCTCTAGAACCACCGGGAAGCTGGCGGTCCCACCCAGGGGGTATTCTGGAGTATGGGAAACCCTCCTCCCCCCAGTACTGTTAGAATCCACTGGGAAGCCAGTGGCTGCCCTCGGGGTAATCTGGGTGCTTAGGGGGTGGAGGCTGGGGGTGCCCATAACGGGTATGGCCATGGTCAGGTGACTACTCAAGGGAGGCTTGGCCAGACCACCAAAAAAAAAAAAAGGAATGACATAGACAGGGTAGAGGCTGTCCAGAGGAGGGCAGCTAGAATCGTGCAGGGGCTATATCATAAGCCCTATGAAGAGAGACTGAGGGATCACAATATGTACACTTTGGAAGAGGAAGAGAGGGTTGATACTATAGAAACCCACCTGTAAGTACATCTTGAGGGTGAATAAGGTACATGATGGGAGTATTTTCCAGAAGAAGAAGACAAGGTGCAAGAGAACAAGGGACATGCATTGAAGCTGGAAGAGGGGAAATTTAGAAGGGATGTGAGGAAGTACTTCTTCACTGAAGGAGTGGTGAATGCCTGGAACAGTGTTCCAGAACAGGTGGTGGGGGCAGAAACAGTGGTGGGCTTCAAGCATGCAGGGGATAGGCACAAAGGAATCTTGGTAGGAAGGTAGGGGGATAGCCGGTGATCAGGTAGGGTCAGCAAAGACAGTATAGGCAGGGACAGAATGGTAGACTAGGTGGGTAGACTGGATAGGTGGTCCTTGTAGAGGGGTTTTGGCATAACAGATGGACCAGACACTGAACTTCAGATTCAACACACAATCTCTGTTTGATGTTTATTTAAAGTACTGGAAATAACCTTCAGAAATGGCATATACTTTTTTCAGTACATCAGTTTGCAGCAATGGACTATGCATGTCCTTCCTCTGTGTTTAGTTAGCACCTACTGACCCACTCATCTAACTTTTCAGTTGAGATTCAGCTTCCCTTATGTGGGCCTTGTTTGCTTGGATGGTGGGGGCTCAAAAAAAAAAAAAAAAAAGCTAAAGAGAAAGAACCTCAGCACAGAAGCACTGAAGCAAGGGTTACCCCAAAGGGCACTGGCAATAAGCCAAGTTTCAAAGAAACACATCATCATACATTCTCAATAATGCAAAGCATTATGGGATGTATATGCAAATCACCGTGAAATGTCAGACTGGCTCAGTTTACAGCAGGAATGCATGGTACCAAGAGGTTTCAAACAATCTGCAGCTATATACATTTAACAGCACAACGGGGTTCTGAGATCTCTACTCCGTGACTTAATTTCTATAATACAGTCACCTAGTACTTTTACCTTTATCAAGAACACCTAGTGCCATGGTATTTTCAACATTTACAGGCTTTATACACATAACGTATATACATCAAGGTATTTATCACATAGTGCCATTGCATACTAAATCCAGCAACGAGGAACACAGTCTGTCGTTTTTACATCAGATAGGAGATCACAACACTAACCTCTCTGTACGAGGACCTGAGAGGGAAAAAGAAAATTTAAGAGGACACTATAGCATAGTCATGAAAGGGGATGGGGTGCCGATAGGAGGCCAACCTTATGGACTAGAAATTGTAATGGATAGATTAGGCTAAGAAATAGAAGAACTGTTGCAGCAGATTCAAGAAAAGATCATCCTCGAGAGTGGCAGGGGCTGCCAGTCACAGTCCTTATCTGCCGACAATTTCTGTGTTTCTCTGTTTAAATTAAGCTTAATTTATCTCATTTGGAGTATTCCATAGCCAAAGGCCCTGGCAGGAGAAAGTGCATTTGAGTTTTTACTTTAGTCCCGGAAACTGTGAGTGCACCGGTGATTGTAGAGTGCAAATTGTAATGGGCATTTTGTGTTTGTAGAAGATTGTATGATGTCTCAGGTTCTTTATTATTTTAAAGAGGTAAATATACCACAAGTTAAACAGATTTAGTAAACAATTAATAAATGAATTCCCCACCTGTCAGTAAAATCAGCCGGAAAGCTTGACCTGGGATGTTCTTGAGTTGTGTAGACTCTGCTTATGGGTCCCAGACTGTGGAGAATGTGAGTGGGACTAAGACCTAGGCTGTATTAAAAGTGAGTGGGATTAAAAGGGAGTTAGTGATATACAGAGGCTTCTCTTCAAGCCATTGCAGCAGCCCAAAGAAATGATAAGGCAACGTAGTCATGCACAACACTTTGATAATGCAGGTGTTGAAATGATAATAACCATCAGAAATGGAAAGGGATCAAAAAACAATAAAGTCATTAGGGTGTGCAACATGAAATTAATCTGGTGCTAATATCAAGCAATATTGGTATCCTGAAGCTTGAAACTACTCATAAAGACACTCAAATGGAAATAACGGAATGCTTTCTGTTGGGAGTGCACGTTACAATTCACTTTAGCCATGGTGTCATCAAATGCTGGTTTGGCTTTCCTAGTCGGTTTCCTCACTGCAGGGAAAGCATAAATCTTCCAGGAATCAATGTTTACCACTTATTTCCACTTCTGGGTCTCTGCCAGAGGTACTAGGACCCTGCGGGAGCAAAATCTTTGGTAGCTTGTAGTTGGGGGTGGCGACCGATGAGGTACACGATGACATGGTGCTTGTAGACTGGCCAGTAACAGGTACCAGCCCCCTGCCTTCTACAGTTCTGTTTTCCCACCATCGAAGCAACACCATGGGAGCACTTTGGAATTTGCAGCTGCATTACACCTACTCAGTCTTTCGTTGACATGTAACCTGGTTCCATTTTTGGCGCCGCCTATTTTTCTGTTGCTCTTAGTACGGGGCTGAACCCTTTTTCTTCTCGATTTATTTTTTGTAATTTTCATCATGTCTGACTCTCAGGAGCTGAAAAAGAAGAAATCCTCAAGAAAGAAGAGTAAGGACGGTCCCCGCATGCATCTGTGCTCCTGTGGGTGATGCATCTCGTCTGGTATTGACATGACAAGTGCTAGACCTGCCTTGGATCAAGTCATGACATGGATCAGTGCAATGCCTGTTTCTCGATTGGACTTCTCCATCCTGGCTGTCCCACTGGCGCAGCGGTTGGATTTCCACTTGCGATGCCGGTGACCCAGGTTCGGGAATGGACTGGGGGAACCAGAGGGCCAGCTGGGGAGAGAAGGATTGAGCGCCCTACGGGCTGCTCTCCTTCTCTGGGGGGAGGATGGGGCGAGTGTCCGATGCACGAGGGTCTCCTGGCGGAGGCCGGGAGAACCTTGGGGGATCAGCGCTTAGACATAGGAGGGGTGGGGTGGACGCAGGACGTCATTGCACATCCCCGCCCCTGCGGGGGTTAAAACAGAGAAAATAACACAACTGGCCGCCATCAATGAAGCCTGCCCCCAGCTTCAATTAGCTTCCAGGCTGGCTTCCCCTGGACTAGTTACATGGATTGCAGCACTACGGGCTGGTGCTGGGACTCCACCCCCTTGGGGCAAGCCAGGAGTGCCGGGGGAGTGGAGGCCAATTTGGAAGTGGAAGTGCGGTGGGCCGTGACTGGGTGGATGCACCGGCGGCCGGGAGCAGCAAAAAGGGGCAAATTAAAAAAAAAAAAAAAAAAAGACTTCTGCATCCTTGAAATCTGTGTGATGAAGTGGGGTTGCAAGCCCCTTACCTTTGGAGGCAGACATTGCACCAGTGATGCCAAGCTAAGGTACCTTGCCTTTTCCCCGAGCCTTTCCCCAGTACTATACATACTGAGGGAGACCAGGCCTCTCCTCGCGCTTGCCCCGGCCAAACATTGGAGAGCCTGGGGGAGTGGTCTGTTGGACAGTTGGTTCACTCTGGGGGACTGGTTGAGCACCCATCCAAGCAGACGCTTCCAGTGCTGATGCTAACGTTATACACTGGGCCTACAGCGGCGGGCATCTTGGCTTTGCGGCCAGGCAGCACCTTGGCCCCTGGCATGAAAGGCCAGTGTCGGTGAGTGGGGCATCGCTGACTGCAAGACCAGCTCCTCCTGATACTGCTCATGGTGCCAGCAGAGGCAAGCACTCCAGAATCGGTTCTTCCAGGTGTCCTGTTGAGGTCTTATGGATATCTTTCCCCTGGGCCGTCTCCTGACCCGGGGTGGGTATCAGGGAGCACCCTGGCATAGAGCTGACTCCAGCAGTGAAGGGGACCTTCCTGGGCCTGGTCCTGGGCTTGCATCTACTGTTGCTGTCCTTTTGGTCGTTGCTGGGACTGGTGTCAGGGCCCAATGTAGAATTTGCCAGTAGATAAGGACCACTTGGCCCACTTAGTCTGCCCATTTTTCCTTGCCTATAATATTACCGCAGTGGACAGTGGCAGCAAACCCCATCAAATTGAATGCCAACACACAATCCAGATTTCAAACATATGTTTAAACATCATGATTATAATGTAGCATGAGGAATGCAGTTACATCCGAAGATGAACACTGCACTGTTACGCTGTAAGATAAAAGACTGCAGAATACTCTGCTGGGTCAGTGTATGTGTGTGTGCCAGTTTCATTTTTATTTAAGCAAGCATTTCCAACTAGTCAGATTTAGCTGACTAAATAGTTAGTCAGAACTGTATTTTATTATACGTTATGTATTTTAACTGTTTTTAGATAATCCCGCTTGCTTGTGAAGTGCCTTGAGTCAAAATGATAAATAGCGCTATATTAAATAAAAATTGACTGATTGAAAGCACTTACATTGTCTCACTCACACTGCGCCAGGCCTATAGCTGCATGGTCACACAAACTAAGACAAATCTGTCGCGGATTTAGGGCAACTCACATGGCAGCTGCATCATCTCACATATTGCCCCTGACCAGTACCAAAATTCACAAGTGACCAGAAGCAGCAGTGAGCACAGTCTGTCATGGGATACGACTGTGTACCTTGAGGTTGAATAGCATTTTCAGCTTCAGTTACTAGTATTGTAAGGGGCAAAGTAAGGAAAAGAAAACAGTGAACTTGTGCCTCAAGTCACATTTGAATATAAGGGAGAATTTGCATTACATTTTTTTAGGATTTTGGGTTATTGCCAAAGTGCTGAAAACGTAGCTATTATGCAGCCCAGCATGAATTTTTTTAATGAGTTTTGCCTTAGTTTTAAAAAGATTGGTGGCCATCTTAAAAACAGCTAGATATGGTAATAACAGGCAACAAGTCCAAATGATTGAACCTGTCAGAGGCCTCGGCAAGTGAACTTAAAGAAAAGACAATCACAGTTCCTTGCTCTTGTTAAGTGCAGTTGTGCTCTGTATTTGGGAACGCTGTCAGATCCTCCCGCTGAGATCCTTTGATCTAAACATAACAAAAGTTAGAAGTAAAAGAAGAAGAAGAAATAGGAACTAGAAAAGGCATGTCGGCTAATGCAGCTGCAGGATTTTAGCTTTGCAGGCACAGAGAAAAAGGCTGTAGGTTGTCATCACAAATGAAGAGCCAGAGAAGATCTAACAGACATATGTGACTGCCTCCTTCCGCATCTGAAGCACAAGTAGAACCAACTGGATTTTTAGTTTGCGTCATCCTTTTGCAGATAACATTGCAAAGGATGTGGCTGGCCCTTCATAAACTGTTCCAAGTCTGAAGGGATAGACTGGCTCCTGAATATTGTGGGGGTTGGGGGTGTGTCTCGAGTTAACAAGGTTTCTTTATTTTGCAGTTGGATTCTGGTCATAGACCAGCGAGAGAGAGAGAGAGAGAAAAATAATTACAGCAAGAATAAAATGAGGGGCAATAGAGTAGAGTCCTTTGAAATAACAGCCTGTCGAATTAGCCTGCCAGTCCAAACAATGAAACCTTGGAGTATTGGTAATAGAACCTTTTAGGTTGGCCAGTTGCTACCGACAGGGCAAAATTAATGCTCTTCCAACTTTGCACACATAGTACTTACCACTCTTATTAGTGGGGTCAATCTGATAATTATACCAACATAGCCAAGATTATTAAACAGTTCATTTGCATACAGCTAGCATTCCAATTAGTCAAGACAGTAATCTGTTTTCTGACTGGCTGCTGAAGATAATAAAGATCACTTTACAAACTACACCCATTACCTTGCAGTACCCCTAGTGGTGGGGTTATCTTTTGATAAACCCTCCAGTCATTCATTTCATAAATAATTAAAGGGCTCAGAAATTGGATTTTGTCCTAGACTGCTAAACGTAAATTCGTACAGGTTCTGCAGACCAGTGAAGAAAGGTTATCCCTGGAACTGTACTGAACACTGATCAAGAAGAAATGAATTTCTGTCTGTTCTAATTCTAAGAGAGACTGGACTGTATGTAACCATAACCTTTTATAAAATGTGTGCTTGCCTCACTAGTTCTGTTTCATTCTCGCTCAGTGTCAGTGTCCTTTTCAAGGAGTAGCGTTGACAACAGAATCTTGAAACTGCCTCTCATGAGAACTACTAGTGGTCAAAGGGATTTTGCTTACACTGGGCCGAATATTTGGAATAATCTCCCACTTGCTTTAAGGGATACAACGACTGCCTGTACCTTTGTAAACATGCTGTTAGAGCATTTTAAAGGTTTAATCAAATGTGATTGTTCTGTTTGATGTGATATATGTTGTTGTTAAGTTTTGTACTCTGTTCTGTCATGTTTTAATGTGAGTCGCACCTGTAAACGGAACTCTTATTCTAGTGTGTTACCTCGTTAGGCAAATAAACAAACAAACAGTGTCAATACTCTTAAACTTCCGGAACCGGGGAGTAGATATCCAGGATTAGCAAAATCTTCCAGAGTCTGGTTCCAGACTAGTCCTAGTGATCAGTAAGAAAAAAAAAATCTTCGGCCCCTCTATGCCTGTGTAGAAAATATCTGTTCATGTTTTTGACTATGTTGTCTGATCAGTTTTTTTGTTTACCAAGTCACATGTTGCTACTTTTATTCTTAAGCTACATGCATGCTGTGGCCTAATGCCTACTTGTAAACTGTGTTTTTGCAGGATTGCAGTGTAACTCTTACTGTCATCACTTGCATACTTGTACCTAGGACATACTTGCAGATAGCAGTCCTTTCATTTTCCTTGAGAAATACACACTGCCTCCTGACAATATCTATTTTTTTTTTAAATCCAGGAGTGTTCACATTCTGTAAAAAGTGCCAATTTGTGGGGAAAAATTAAAGCCATCCAGCACTCTTTCCTGCAATGGTGAGAAAGATTTTTTTATCACAGCGGGGTAATTTTTACTGCATTGGAGTTGAATTACCATAAGGGGGCCACACAGAAAAAAAAGTTGAGGTCCACAAGTGACCCACAGGCCACATTGTGAGTACCACCGTTTTACTTGACTGGCTTGACGTCTGAGATTTGCGGACTGGTTCTGGTAGCATGTTATAGAACATGTTTTACACACACTGTATCCCAAGCGTTATACAGTCCATGAACTGTTGGAAGCAGCCATTAGGTGTGCACAGAGAGATTATTTAGGATTAACAGAGGTTAAAGAGCAGGTTCCTACTTTCAGCGCTGCTAGTCTCCCACAGCATTTCTGATCTCATTAATCAAGTTGCTCAGTTTAGCATAAAATTCCATCTATAGTTACATCTCGTATTTTGTAATGTAGGCCGTAAAAGACTCTGGTCCGAAGAGTTGACGTCAAGCCTGACGCAACCCTGTTTTAGGATGTCACAAAACTGAAGGCTTGAGGTGTTCTATTCACTTATAGCTGGTATTTTCAAACATATTTATACCCTTTATTGCTGGGATTTTAGTATGTCAAAGAGATCAATCGACTAATAAGGACCCTATTAGTCGATAGATTGCTTTGATATACTAAAGTTCCAGCACTAAAGGGTATAAATATGTTTGAAAATACCAGCCCCATAGAACTGAATGGAGCACGCTCACGCAGCCTTCGTTTTGTGATGTCACAAAACAGGGCTGTGTGGGCCGACGTGGGAGTGTGTTTTTCGGACCGGGAAGTTGGTCTTTTTTGGCCACTATACACATTTACAAAATTACGAGGGATGTAACTCCTTCTATAGATGGAATTTTTATGCCAAACTTGAGCAGCGAACTACTGATCTGGTAAAGGATCAAATGGGCTGGGGTAGGCAGCTACTAGAAACCTGCTTTTTAAGGAAAACACAGGGGTTTCCATGAGAGAGAGAGAGAGAGAGAGAGCCTAAGGAAAGCTTAGGGTTAGTTCACAGTACTTAGGGTATTTATTACCATGGAGTTAGAGGTCTGCAGGTTTTATATACCCAACTAAGTTGTAAAGCAAATTCCTAAGATTTTAAATTTATGTTTTTGGCTTCATAGCCACTTACCCCAATGCCTCCATAGTCCTTTTGTGGTAAAATTATTTTTTCCTACTGTCCTATAAGGGAGGGAAGGGATTATAACTCTGGCTAAACTGAGGGCCAGCTGATCCCTTCCATTTCCCAGCAGGGCAACCAGCCCCTGCACTCAGACGTTTTGTGATGTTTTACCAGGGAGAGAGCGAGTGTGCGCCCCATTGAAGCCTATGGGACGGTTTTCAAAATGATGATATGCATGTTTAAGCTACTCTTGATAAAAATGAAACCCACCACTCGGCTAATAGGGTTGGCATACTGGTAAGTGGAAGTGATCGGCTGGCCAGCAGTTCAACCAGAGTTACAATCGCTTCCCTCCCTTACAGGACAGTAAGAAAAATTATTTTTCCCTGAAAAGACTATGTAGGCATTTGGGTACCGGGCTATGAAGCCTGATATATAGTCTGAGAAATTCCCTTCAACAAGTAATAGAGTTGTATAGAACACTCCTGGAGCAGCAAATATCAAAGTTCAGCCTGTCTTATAAGTTTTACTGTATTTATTGTATAGCGCCCTGAGCCTTTGAGAAAGGGCGCTGTAAATTAAGTCGCCTTGCTTCTGGCTATTCTAAGAACAGCAATCATATTTGTTCCTCTTCTGAAAGAAGGTTCCTAGGGTTTTGGAGTTGTTTGTGTTGGTGTTCTGTTTGTTCCAGTGTTGGGGAACTCAACTGGTGAATGCTGTACAACGTTTATACAGCTAAAATACCCCCTGGTGTTGTGTGAAGTGAAGCCCTTTGAGGGTGGAAGAGCCCCTTGTTATGTTAGATGTACAAGATTGGTACCCATCAAGAACATCTGTTAAATCATCCTTCGTATATCTATCCAAGATACCAGTTACTCCATGATTGTATATTTTTGACTTGTACATCTGTAAATATTATCTGTAGTTGTTTGGATCTATCTGTACGGAATGTTCAGTTCCCCGGGTCGCCCCTGAAAAAGGGACTTGATTGTCTCAGTGGGCCCACTCGGTCATCAAAATTTAAATAAATGCTGGCACGTTGGCGCTATGGGGTTGAGGCGCTGGTTGCCCACACCTGCGCTGCGCTTGGCCGGGTTCGGGAACGAGTTTGGGTCGGCAGCAGAGGAAGGAGGATTGAGCGTCCCAATGGATGCTCTCCCCATTTGGGTGTGGGATTCCAGGGGTGCTTGTCTCACCCGATGTCTCCTGAGGGCCGTGGGAGCACCGACTTTGGACTGTGGCGACTCCATGATGCTGGAGTCGGGGAGGAGGACGCTGTCAGGCACTTGGTAGCATGGTGCATCAGCACGTCGTCTACCCGAGCCGGTGTCCCTGGGGGGGTGGAAGGGAACAAAAAAACAGAAAATACCCCCCTCTTGGTCCTAGATGAAGACCTATCTGTGCCTCCCAACCATCAACTCACAGGCAAACCCCGCTAAGCCGGCTCTCCTCAAACAAGGTCGAGGAAGAAGGGGCACTTCCTCGCCCCACCAGGGGGATATCTGGGCATCAAGGAAGTACAGTGAAGAGACCAGGTACTCTAGGGGCAGACTCAGCATCAGTGGTCTGTGGGGGTTGATCAGTGGTCCGAAGGAGGGATGGTAGTACAGGCGGGATAAAAAGAAAGTTAAAAATAAATAAATAAATAAAGATTGAAGTTAGATGTAATGTCTGTCCCTGGGATATAAAATGTCCCAAACAAGTGAGGGGAAGACCAGATTTCCTGTGAATGGCCATACACTGTGGGGTGATTTATGAAGCACTTCCTATAAACTGCAGGTTATTTTTGTTAATCCCGCAGAACCCCATCATTCCAATACTGTAATCTGTAATCCTCTGGTTTTCATAACTTGGGAAACATTAAATTGTTATAAAACCTTTTGAGATCTAGGGATTTAAAGTACAGAGGTTAGAGTAAAATATAAAATCAAAATTTGAGACATCCAACTGGATGTTTGAATGATGAGGAGAGATACAGGCTGTTATTCTGCTTCTGAAAATACATTGGAGATGATACATCCTGTTTTCAGTGTCCTGGTTTAAAGTTCCTGATTTGCCTGGTGTTTTTTTCAGTGCTTAAAAACAGCTAAATGAAGTATTAATCTTTTTTTTTTTTTTCGCTTCCCGCCTGGCTGGCCCCCTGCAACTCCCCCAGCCCCATCACCTGCCATCTCTGGGACTTACCTTGAAGATCCACCTATCCCTCTACAGATTCCCTTCTGTGGCTTGGCCATGGGGGGGAAGGGGTCCAGCCGTTGGGGGGGGGGGGTCCAAGCCCACCTGGATGGCTCTGCTTGGTTTGGTAGTCCTGTGCCCATTAGGCAGTGTGGGATCTACAAGGTTCTGTGGGGCTTTCATCCTGCCGCCGGCAGTATTTCCGTGTTCTGGTTCCCCGACCCACTGAAGCTCCATGGAGGTGATGACTTTGACATATGCATGTCACTGGACATGCTGACGTCTTCCATTGGGAGCGTTACCCACCCGTAACTGCTGCTCCTAACCACACTACTACTCATGGTCACCTAGGTGGCAGTGTTATGGTGGGGCAGGGTACCCTCCCACCCCAGAGTAGGAGAGCATCCGCTGGGACACTTAATCCCCCTCTCTTCTGGCTATACCTGGGTTGCTGGTGTGGATACCTCAGCCTTCCATGCCACTGGGCCGGCAAAGTGCAGTAACAATCTTAGTAACAGGGTTTTGGTTGTACATTTGATTATAATATCAAAAATGGTGTTCAAATGAAATGTGTTGAGGGGTAATGTTTATAGTATATTACTTTTCTACAGTGCATACGCTAATTAAGCTTCCCTGAATGCCACAAACAGAACTGTATAATAACATTTGGTCTTGAAATCATAAGAACAAGGCGACTAGAAATGATATAACTTTTTACAGGATGGACGCTTCCACTGTGTGGTATGTTACATTTAGGCAATAATACACAACAGGGTACAGTATATCATGAGATATCATCATGCCTCGGGTGCATTGTGATGCATGAGGCTGCAGGCCGATCATCTCATGCACCCGAGAAGTGATGATATCTCATGATATACCACACCCTGGAGTGTATTATTGCGATTATAAAATGGCCCTAAAGTGTTAGTAAATGGCTGAACTTGATAATCAGATTTTAGACAGTGATGATATTGTGAGATATCGTCACAGGTCAAAGACTGCTTCAGGCAATCAGCTTCCAGGATTTCTTCTCTCCATTTTATAATAACGGTTATAAAACTTGGCATAAAAATACAGCTGAGAACTGTCCCATGGTGTCTGGTTATTTCAGCGGAACTGGACATTTTCTCCTCACAGGAGGGCCTTTCGCCAGTGTTGGTAGACTCCTTTAGGAGAACTGACAGCCATGACCTACTTCAGGCCTGTCTTAAATCGGGACCAGCAGGTTGTCATGAGTGGTGGGGTCAGAAAGGGTCAGTGCCATTGTACTGGACATGTAGTTTTTCCTACTTATTATTTTTTGGGAATACCACCAACTAGGGCTCCTAGGTGGGCCTCTTTTTTTAAATGTTCGAGAACTGTAATATTTAATTTTCTGCTCATTCATGCTATATTACTTGTATTGTGAAAATAAATTGTGCAAATTTACTGTGCTTGATTGTGGCAAATTGCAAAAATGTAACCAGTACTTGTAATGACTAGTGCTGTGCGAAAATAAAATTCTGCTGTTGAAATGAACGCAAAATTGTATTTTGACAACGTACACAAAATTCCTACTTAGAACTGCAGCATGAAAGTATGTATTGTGGATTGATACATTTAATTGCGGACTGGGATTCCACAGAACTGACTACTGTGTTATCTTTAGAACTGCAGAATGATTGCATGTATTGTGGATAGGTGTATCGCATTGTGGACTGGATTTCTGCAGAGCTGTCAGTTCAGACAGAACATTTTACAGAACTGGAAGAAAATTTATGATGTACATTCAGAGGATTCCAATGTCACCAAAGTTGAAATTGTGGAAAATTTCGTAACATTTTCACAAAACTGTCATTCACGTTTTCATCCTAGCACTAGTAGTAACAAAACGTTGCAGGGCAGATTAAGTGGAATTGTTATGTGGTGGAATGTGCACAATGTCTGTGGTCAGCAAAGTTAGCAGAATTCTGAATTCTGACCATTTCTTCAGAACTCTCACACAGCCCACGTGAATGTGTGTTTGTTTTAAATACTCACTCCTGAGCACTGGAAGAACTAATTTCTGATAATCCAGCCATTTATGTTATTTTTTTTCTTCTAGTTTTTCAGGCAGCAGGTGAAAGCTTACACCTGTTGTCATGCATACTCTTGTGCAGATTTAAAGAGCAGCTGGCACAATACTTGCAGGCAACCCATACAGTGGAGTTGCCTGCCCAAGGAGCTGGCCTAGCCATATCTGGACGTTTTTGATGCAGTATTAAAAAAGTTATTTGCTGCATAACATCCAGCTCGTAACTTCAGTGTATGAGCTGGGTGGCCAGTAAGTACTGCAGCCCCGCCCCTGAAAACTGCATAATTATGACGTGAAGTAGGGAACAGGGCTGAAGGCACTCTGTGGGCAGTGTAATGGAATCAGGGAAGACGGCTGCCTAAATGTACCTAGATTATCTTTGCTGGCAGGTATACATGTATGGGGCTATAATTTAGGGGCGGGGTTGTAGCACTTGGTGTCCGCCTGGCTCGTACACAGAAGTTACAAGCCAAGGTCTTAGAAAGCAAATAACTTTTTTAATACTGTGCCAGAAATGTTCAAATGTAGCTAGGATAGCTCTTAGGGCAGGCAGCTCCATGTTATGGGTTGTCTGCCCAAAGCCAAAACTGATGTCAGTTGCTCTTTCAGACTAGTGTTACATTCATTTGTGTGAGTTGGCTGTGGTGAAGCTTGGGTATTGACACGTCAAACGGATTGTAACATCAGTTGAATAATTTTCTAGGTAGTTTACACACCACCACCACACACACACTTGTATTCATGATGTTTTTTGCTGTGTTTGAGACTTTTGATTTTATGTGTGTTTACAGAATTACACAAATTGGGAAGTATCTGCTACCTTGTATCATTAGGCACGTTTACACACAGTGCCTTGTAACGGAACAGGCATTATAGACTCGCTGTTCTGATGCAAAAAATGTGTGTGCAAGCAACCCGTTTCGCAACAAAAGTGAGTGCTCACCCCAAAACGCGTTCTCTGTTTGAGTGGGTTTTCCGGCTTCTGCTCCGTTGTGCCCTGGCACGTAAAAGCAGCTTTCCGTTCGTTTCGGTGAACAGTTAGATCTGCAAAGAAAAATGCCCATATTTGCTAACATAAAAAAAAAATATGACTTAAATACAGAATTTATTTAGGGAGGATTTTCCCTAACGAATTCTGTTGAAAACATTTTAAAAAAATTGTCCCTGCTGAATTGTGCTCCTTAATACATTTCAGTAACTTAGAGGTTTGTGAGTTACATTTCTCCACTTAACTTTGGATGAATTTGTTACTGTTTTCAACAGAATTTGTTAGAGAAAATTGACCCTAAATGAATTCCGCATTGAACTTAATTTTTTTTTTTATCAAGGCAGAATGCTGCCCAGAGTTCCATTAATTTGCCACAATGTCACCGGACACTGGATGGCCGGAAACGCAAGAAGAGACAAACAACTGAAACACCACTACTGTGTACAAGTGGCATGGGAGTGCAGCGGGAGGAGCATTACAGGACTGTTACAAAACCGAGCGGCACAAGTCGGTGTCATGTAAAAGTGCCTGTTGATGCATCCTACAGGACACATTGTTCTTTCTTATCTGCATTTCAATGACTTCACTGTTTGTACTCACTCACTCACTGCAGCATTGAAAAGGGTTGTTTAGATGCATCTGCTCTCTGGCAACTGAAACAGTAACTGCCCATGCATAGGGGATTCACCTTGCATTGAATGAGGTCAGTTGTTGACAGTCATCTGTTTTATTATACATACCTCATAGATCCATAGGATACCAAGGTGTGTTTAACACTCAGTAAAGGAATAGTGTAAATTAAACAAAAACAGTGACTTGTAATAGCTGAAGTGTTGGGTTCATGAAAGTACATGTGGAAGTGCAGAGTTGCTCTTTAAACTATGAATACAGACTAGTTGATTGGGGGTTGTTCTCAATGGTGAAGAAAAAGATTAAGATGAGTTATAGAAAGGAATTACCCCAGCTGATCTGATAAAGGTACTAAATAGAGGAAAAGGTGAGAGAATTGGAGGGCAAAGGTGTGAACTTGGGAGTATGATTTAGAAAGAATAATCGGAAATACTTTTTCATTGAATCAGTTGTGGATTTGGGGAATAAACGTCCCATCTAAAGTAGGACCAACTATGTCTTTAAATGCAAATTAGATAAGTACCTAGATGATGAGGGATAATGACAAAGCCTACTGAGCTGGTGAGGGAAAGAACACAGTGGCTCAAAAGTCTTTCACCTCTCCTGTAGGTTGGTATGAGGATTTATGCATTATTGTATGTAGGTATACATTTAGATTGGCGCACTGCCATTTGATTGTATATCCTGCAGTTAAGTCACCTCAAGAGCTGGTATCCAGTGTGTATGCCTGTAAACATAATTTTATTACAGTGCTGGAGAATACAGGTTTTGAAATTTTAGTTGTCCTTTCTGAGTTCTCAGTACATTTTGATAACTTTTCCACGAAGTCTGTATGACAAGCTTTAAAGATTCATTGACTTCAGAGTCCCTTACTGGTGACATCACAGTAATTTATATTTTATGTACCTGCTCATAAAGGTGGCCTTACTGTGTGATAAACAGTCAGGTGGCCGTTATGCAGTCCAGATCTATATACCTCAGTCAACTCAATCTTTTTATCGGTGAGCAAATTGAGAGAAAAATATCTCTCTTACAGTTGCAACTGTATAGTACAAACACTATAAAAGACACAATATGTGTAAAATAAGTTGCATGTAGTACAACTCATTATATACAGACAGTGAATATTTTGATTAAAATGTATAGATAGATGCACCAACAAGCACATTCACAGTGACTATACAGCAGTCGGGTAATTAATAAATGCCTTTTCACATAGTTATGCCATTGCCACTCATGCTGCAGATGTTGAAGCTGCAATTTGTTTTGTAAAAAAATGTCATAGTTGGTTTTTGTTTTTATGTTTTATCAGCACTTTGTCTCTGCCCGCCCTCCAGTTTTCTGTGAGTGGCCATACCCCCAGAATGATGTCATGCAAGGGATCTGTCAATGTTTTACATACAGCAACAAGGAATTCTGGGTAAATTATACAGTTGACTTAAATGTTCATCACGCAGAGGTGCAGTCTCTTATTTTGGTGGTGGTGACTGCAGTATGTAGATGTACATAGCAAGACATTACGGGTACAATAAGAAGTCATTTTTACAATTTCCTTACTGTGAGGCTTATATTTCTGTAGTGGCTTCAACAATAAAAGCTCTTATATGTTTATTTTCAAAACAAGGCATTGTGCATATAGTATCTTGCTGACAAGATTTCTTTACTGAGAGTTGTAGTCTCCTAGTCTCCTATTTCAGTAGTGACCATAGAAATACAGTAGCCTGTATACTAATTTACATAGTGAGGCATTGTGGGTAGAGTAAATAGCTGAGTTTTCTGTCTCCCTAATCAAAGTGCAGTGTACTGTTTCGGTAGTGTTTACAGCAGTACAGTCTGTAGAAAAGTTGCTGGAAAATTTGTGATGCAGGTAGGCCAAAAAGATAATTTGCCATTATGTGTAGATGTTATTTCACTTTTACTACCTGCTGGTGAAGTGACAGGTCTGAAATGACCTCTCCTGTCAGAGTGTGGGAGTGTGATAATACTTTTTTTATGTTTTTTTGTTTTTTTTTAATCTCTTTATCCCCCCCACACCCCTCAAGCTCCGGTTCCTCAGGAGCACCAGTGGAGTCTGCCCCTGCTAACCCCCCTACCTGGTTTGTCCTGTTCCCCCCATGGAACCATGATTTACTCCTAGGCGGGGACAAGAATTTGTTATACACCCGACACTTGATTGTTCGTCGGGTTCAAGCGCCAGGCAGGTGGAAGCACATTCAGGGTCTAGCCTGCGTACTTGCCTCCTCAGAGCTGGAAGTCATTTTCTCCTTTCTTGTGGATGTCATGTGTTCCTGACATCAAGGCGCATAGCTCGGCGTCAGTGGCGTCCTCAGTGCTTTACTATGCCCCAGACCTCCGCCTGGGACTGATCAAACACCGAGATGCTATTCCCCCCCCTCCCTGGAGAGGAGAGCTGTCCCTGGATGTTTGCTTCCAGCTCCCCAGGTTGTTCCCAAACCCGGTCGCTGGCGCCACAAGCGGAAATCCAACCGCTGCGCCGACGGGCCAGCTGTTACTTTTCTATGTTTATGTTATAGGGCCTGAATGACTGTAAGTAGTTCAGGAGTGTAATTATGGGTCAGTGATTACATGACTCTGAGCTGCTTTCAGTGAATCAAATCACTAGACTTTTTCTACATGTTATAATGCTAGATACAGCTACTTGCAAACAGTGTAAAGAGTTACTAAAAACTGACAGTGTCCCTTTAAAAACTTTGTTTGCCTTGCATGATATTGTAGCAGTCACAGAAACATGGTACACAGAGAACCATGACTGGGATGTTAACATACCAGGGTACATAACTTACAGGAGAGACAGGCAGGGGAGAAGAGGGGGAGGAGTAGCTCTCTATGCAAAGGAAGGGATAAAAGCAACTGAACAAAAGAGTAAACAGGGAGGAGAGGAGGCACTGTGGGTCACCTTGGAGACTGGAAAGGCACCACAATCGCACAGGGGTTGTGTACAGACCCCATGTCAGGGAAGAAATGGACAAGGATATGATGGAAGGCATTCTTAGAATGGCAGAGAAAGGGGAGATACTGTTGATGGGAGACCTGAATATGCCAGATGTTAACTGGAGCACATTTGCTGCAGCCACATCCAAAAGCAGGGCCATTCTTGGCGCCCTACAGGTGGCAGGCATTAGACAGCTAGTTTGAGAACCCACTCGTGAGGAGCAATCTTAGACCTCGTGACTCTCAAAGCAGGGGCAGTGAGAGGATCTCAGATCTAGAAGTGGGTTGCCATCTGGGGACAAGTGACCATCAAACAGTGTGGTTCACGTTAAACTCAGCTACAGAGTCAAGCCATAACAAAGTGAGGGTACTGGACTTTAGGAGGGCTGACTTTGGCAAGATGGGAGAGTGCTCAGAAAAGCACTAGCAAACAGGCTAGAAGGAGGTGGGAGCAACAATGGGAATTATCAAAACTGCCATCACAGAGGCAAAAGCCTTTGTGTGAAGCAAATAAACAAATCAAAACGAAAGAAAAAGCCACTATGGTTCTCAAGAGGTGGCTGTGAAAGTCAGGAAGAAAAGATAGCATTCCAGAAGTATAAGGAAACACAGAAGGAGCAGAACAGAGAGCTGTACCAGTTAAGGCAGAAAGAAGCAGGGAGGGAAGTCAGAATAGCAAAGGCCCAAACTGAGGAAAAGAATGCCAACTCAGTTAAGAAGGGGGATAAAACCTTTTATAGGTACATCAGCGAGCGTAGAAAGACAAACGGAGGGATAGTGAGGCTGAATAGAATGAACGGTGGGTGGGCAGAGGGGGACAGTGAAAAAGCAGGAATACTGAACGAATATTTCTGCTCAGTATTCACAAAAGAGGAGGGGGAAGTGCCTAATCCAATTAACAGAAGCACTCTTGATAGGGGGGTCGATCCCAGTCCTTTCACAGAAGAAAGGGTTCTGCAAGAACTCCTAAAACTGAAGGTGGACAAAGCAATGGGTCCTGATGGAATTCACCCCAGAATTCTAAAAGAATTAAGGAAGGAACTAGTGAAATCACTGGCTACTCTTTTTAATAAATCATGGGAGGATGGTGTGGTACCCGAGGACTGGAGGAAGGCGGATGTGATTCCCCTTCACAAAAGTGGGACCAAGACAGAGGCAGGAAACTACAGACCTGTCAGTCTGACCTCTGTGGTAGGGAAAGTGATGGAGTCACTTCTGAAGGAAAAGAATAATTGAGTACCTAGAGGTCAGTGGGCACAGGATCCAAGGCAGCATGGGTTCACAGCGGGAAGGTCATGTCAGACGAATCTAATAGATTTCTTTGACTGGGTGACCAAAGTAGTAGACCAGGGAGGGGCTGTGGACATGGCCTACCTAGACTTTAGCAAGGCATTTGACACAGTCCCACACAAAAGATTATTAGTCAAATGAACCAGCCTGGGAGTGGGTCCCAGGGTGGTAGCCTGGGTAAAACATTGGCTGGACAACAGGACACAGAAGGTAATTGTAAATGGAGTCCACTCAGAAGAAAGGGCGGTTACCAGTGGGGTACCGCAGGGTTCAGTATTGGGTGCAGTCCTTTTTAATGTCTTCATCAGTGACATTGCAGAGGGACTAGAAGGAAAAGTATGCCTTTTTGCAGATGACACAAAGATCTGCAACAGGGTTGATACACAAGGAGGCGTGGAAAGGATGAAAAGGGACTTGGCAAGGTTGGAGGAATGGTCAGACGATGGCAGCTAGGATTCAATGCAAAAGTGCAAAATAATGCACCTGGAAACAAGAACCCAGGGAAGAATACACAATGGGCGGAGGTAGTAACAACAACAAAACAGGAAAGGGACCTGGGGGTAATCATATCAGATGACCTTAAGGTTAGCAAGCAATGTGGAAGGCAGTAGGGAGGGCGGGTATACTGGGATGTATGAGGAGAGGCATCAGCAGCAGAAAACAGGAAGTTGTTATCCCTCTGTACAGACAGTTGGTGAGACCCCATCTGGAATACTGTGTCCAGTTCTGGAGACCCCATCTCCGCAAGGACATAGACAGGATAGAGGCAGTCCAGAGGAGGGCAACTAAAATGGTGCAGGGTCTGCAAGAGAAGCCGTATGAGGAGAGACTAAAGGAGCTTAATATATATACCCTTGAGGAAAGAAGGGGAGGGGGACATGATAGAAACTTTCAAGTACCTCAAGGAATCAACAAAGTCCAAGAGGGTAGCATCTTTCAGAAAAGAGACTTGCAAGAACAAGGGACACAATTTAAAGATAGAAGGAGGGCGTTCAGGGCAATGTGAGGAAGTATTATTTCACAGAGGGTAGTGGATGCATGGAACAGCCTTCCTGAGGAGGGGTCTAAAACTGTGGGAGAATTCAAGAATGCATGGGACAGACATAAGGTAATTCTTGTGGGGGGCAGGAAGATATAGGCTGTTGGTTAACTAGGATCTGCGGCCTATCCTGTAGGTAGGGAAATGGGCAGACTAGATGGGCCTAGCGGTCCTTATCTGCCATCAAAGTCTATGTTTCTATGATGTCACGGTTAGGGGTTGCAGCACTGAGAAAAAAAGGGGCAGGGTTATGCAAATGAAGCAGACCACAGAAATAAAAACATTTTTTCATGGAAAACAGCACTTTTTGGTGTTTTGAATGGTAGGAGACTGATTCACAACTCCTACGGGTTACTACTCCCATTTGCTATGGCAAACCTCAGAAAATCATTTTAAGGCTTTGAATCGTGACGCATACACAGTACAAGTCCATTTAGTCAACTTTTGTTTTCACAACCAGGAATAAGATATTGCTGTTGACAATGTGAACATTCCAGCTTTAGTTTGTGGTCATGGGTGACATTATCTGAAGAAGTGGTTAGATCTTGAACCAGTCGTAGTATAAGTCTTGACCCATAAAAGGCTTGTGAGGTAAACAGGTACTCTGCCCAAGAGTACTTTATAGACAGCCCAATGCCAATGTGGGAGTCTCCTTAGTGTCAGTGACATCCAACCCAAAGAAGAATATAATATGCAATGATGGGTTTTCCACGGCAGGCTGGTGATAAATCTGATTGAGTTGTGATAAGTAGGATCCAGTGTGTGACGTAAAGTGGTGGTGGCATTTTGATAGATGAAATCCTCACAATCAAGTTGTGCCAAAAAGATTTAATTAAAGAGCAACTGCCACGATTTTCTGCCCTAGACAGGCGACCCGTACTAAGGAGTTGCCTGCCCTAGGAGCTAATTTAGCCCAAAATTATTTTTTATTTATTCAGTAATTAATCAGCTATTTACATTAGTATACCTGGATCGTAGTTTCCGACTGCAAGTCGAGCAGCCGCTGAGCGCTGCAGCCCCGCCCCTTAAAATTGCAGTTTGATGATGTGAAGTAGGGAACGGGGCTTCAGGCGTGCTACATATAGAATAATGGAATTGGGGGAGGGGGCTCTATAAACATGCCAACCATTTCTTTGCTTCTACTTATACATGTATGAGGCTGTAATGTATATATCATATATTAGCCCCATACATGTATACATAGAAGCAAAGAAACGGTTGGCATGTTTAGAGCACCCCTTCCCCGATTCCATTATTCTATATGTAGCATGCCTGCAGCCCTGTTTCGTACTTTCTGTCATCAAACTGCAATTATTAGGGGCGGAGCTGCAGTGCTTGGTGGCCTCTACGAGCTGGGGATAGTAATGTAAACAGTTGATTAATTGCTGAATAAAAAATTAAATTTTGGTGCTAAATTAGCTCCTCAGGCAGGCAACTCATTAGTATGAGTTGCCTACCCAGGATGTGGCAGTTGCTGTTTAATTGACCAGCTGTTACGAATGAAAACAGTAGACAGCCTTATTTCTGTACAAAAAAAAAAGGATTGTAACCTCTTTAGTTAACAGGAGAGATGCTGAATATAATTTTTGAAAGTAAGATTACTGTCCAAGCAAATTCCTAGATATTTGTGTGAACTAACAACTAAGTGTTGTAAGTTTAGTACCATCCTTAGCATGGATTGAAAAATCAGAGAGACTATCGTTTGGTAAACATCTGTTGTCTTCTTTTTTTTTTTCTATATCTCTGTTTATCCGCGCCTTCCCCTCCCCCAAGCTCCGCATCCTCGTGAACACCTATGGAGACTGCCCCCGCCTTCACCCTTCTTGCTCGCCCCATGGAGCCGCGGTTTCCCCACGGGCAGGGATGAGGTGGGGCAGCTACACCCCAACAATCCAGATTTCGTAGGGAGCTGGAAGGGAGGTAGGTGCGAGGCCATGAGGGATAGCTCCTTGGTGCTCAGTCTCCCCGGAGCCTGGAGAGCTTTTTCCATTTTTCTGTGAGGGAGAGCCATGCCCTGGCATCACTGCTGACGTCACCGCTCTAGTTCCCCTTGCTGGATGCTGGTACTTGCTGTGCCTCTGGCTTCCACCAGAGATCAGTCAAGCGCCAACCATGGAGCCCCCTCCCTCCCGAGAGAGGATTGCTGTCCTCGGGCACACAATCCTCTCCTCACTTACTGTGATGGCCGGGCTCATTCCCGAACCCAGGTTGCCGGCGTGTCGCGAGGTGTGGCTTCCAGCGCCTCAACCCTCCGCGCCACTGGGATGGCCCACTGTCTTCTTTTTTTTCGTATTCAACAGAAGTCTAAGATCAAACAAAGCTTCCTGTATTTTGTTAGTCATTCTGGAGTAAATGTAAATGTATGGCTACTTTTGGGTCCTTATGCTGAGAATACAGAATTGAGCCATCTGCATACATAAACAAATTTGTAAGCGCAGAACAGTATATCGGCAGACATTACTTAATAGTTAAAATAATAAAGAACCCAACACCGCCTGTGTGACTGCAACAAAGTCAGACCAAACATCACCACTTCTGACACATTGGAGTCAAGGGGTTGAGTACGAAGCAACCAAATTAAAGATGAACAATTCAGACCACGGGATCTTATTTAGTATTAGGCTGTGGTCCACTGTGTTGAACACCTTCAGTAAGTCCAAGAAAAATGCTAGAGAATAAAATCTGTCATCAAAAGCAGAGTGAAAAATAGCTCACCACTGTGGATACAATGTGTAGTATTGTGACCTTTTCATAAACCAGACTGGTTATCAGAAATATGAATTTTGACAAGTATGGAAAAGGTTGTTTAGGTAGAAGTTGTTTGAAAATTTTTACTACTGATGACGGAATGGATATTGGTTGGTAACAGTTTGTATCAGAAACATCGCCCCCTTTAAAAATGGGGGTTATGAAGGCAAATTTCCAATCCTGAGGAATGTCAGCAGTGGCCAAAGAGAAATTAAATAAAAAGTGAAATATTTGACAAAAATTGGAGCTCCAATTTATAGAAAAAATGGCTCAGTCTTGTCAAGCCAAACACCCTTAATATCATCTTAATCCATTCATCATAAACTTCAGCTTCACTCAGTTCTTGAAAAGACAGAAGAGGGCGTGTGGCTGTGGAGGAGAAAAATCAACAGATGAGTGAGGCAAGTTAAGGAATGCCTCATCGAAAACCGTGCTAGCCTTTTTAGGTAGAGTACTACCAGTGATCATTTGAAGATTCTTAATGGTATCCCACATTTTTCTAGGATTTTAGACGTATTGTTTAAAAAAAGGGGCACTCACTTTTCTGTGCGGAATTGCCAGTTTCTGTTTTTGCCGGACCATGGTGCTTGTTGCCATTTAGGGACAAACAAAGGGCAAGCACTCCTACTGTAATGGAATACTGTTTTATTTGGAATAAATATACCGTGGCAAAAACAATAAATAAAATGTGAAAACCACTGACTGACAAGCTCTGGTGCTTTGAGGTAAAGCCACCTGAAGAGATGGTTTTCCCTCAAAGTGCTGGGGCTCATCAGTCAATAGTTCCCATGGCATTTTATTTATTGTTTATTTTCTTTAACTTTCTATTTATGCCCCCTTCTTTCCCTGCACCCACCTCCTTCTGGAGTCGCCAAGGCTCGTCTACTTTATCCCCCTAACCTGTGAGCTGACGCTCAGGACCTGCCCCCATGGAAACTTGACTGTTCTCCCCCCACCCCAGTGGGGACGAGGTGGAGGGAGCTTACCCTCAAATTGCTAAGTTTTGTCTGGAGGCTGGAGCGGCAGGATAGGCAAGGGGATCCTCTGCAGTGTTAGGCGATTCTTCATCCTTGGTGCAGGGGCCATTTTCCTAGTTTTTCCCAGCCTAAGGACATCAGCATGTAGAGGGGATCCAAGAGGGCGCGTACACATAGAGGAGTGCTGCAGCACCCAGATCCTGGCCGATGTCTGCCCCTCCCCTGACATCTCTAGCTGCACTGCTACCCGTGGTCACCCAGGTGGCAGTATAATTGCAGGGATGGCAGCGCAACTCTTCCTCCCCCCTGCCCAGCCCCCTGGCGACGCTGAGCTCGCACCCAAACTCGGGTGGCCAGTGTCACGAGCAGTAGCGCTACCACTGTGCCGATGGTCCGGCTTGTTACAGCATATTTATTAAAAATAAAAACAGTATTCCATTACAGCAGGAGTGCTCATGTAACACCCTCTCCCCGTCACTCAGGGTAACACATAGTTGGCACCACAGATGGCATTTGTAGCAACAGTCCATTCACTCCTCTTACAATTATTTCCTTAACTCAGTCTTGGGAGGAAAGAGGGGGTACCCAAGCAAACATTTGTAATTGAACAGGTTCATGGGTGGGCTATGCCACTGGGGGCACCAGAGACTTAACAGTCCACACAAACAAAGCTGTCCACAAACAGTAATAGAATCAAGTGGTAGGTTTTATTCTGACAGCTGGACATTCAGAACATCTGCCCACAGGGGCTGCAGGTGCAATAACAACAGAGACACAGTTCATCTTTTTCCACAGGAGTAATTTGTAAAGTTACAAGTACAAAACCCACCCCTTTACATTCAGGGGCACAAACTACTTTTTCCCCGTCCATCCCTCTTCTGGGCTATGGACACAGACTACTTTCGACTGGCCTTTCCATGGAGTGGACAATGTCTGGACTTCCCCATTACCACTGTATCCAAACTACATGAGATCTTGCTCCTCCTGTACCAGATCAGGCACTTGAGGTTCGTCCCTGAACAGAGGGGGGCATCTCTTTTCCTAACTGCACAGAGCAATTTACCTGAAGCTTGTACCAGTCTTCAGGAGATATTGCTCCTCCTGTCCCAGATCGGGCACATAGGGTTCGTCCCTGGACAGAGAGAATCCATTTCCTAATTCCAGATTCATACCGAGGAGGCACCCCTATGTCTGAGGCAGTCCTCCCTCAGTGTTTGAAAGTTCCATGGGAATTCCCTGAGCTCAGTGGGCAATTCCTTCTTTTCCCTACACTGGCAACACTTTACTTCATAATCTTTCAAAGGTGGGGGAAGTCATCCCCTATTACTCACAGTCCTTTCTACTGACTTCTTCACCCTCCAAGAGGGCAATGGACCATAAACGGCCTTTGCCACTACTCGACGCCACTCACATTTTCCGACTTCGGGGATGTCCAGGCCAGGGGGGCTGATTGACCTCCCCTTTGCCAGCAGGCAGAAGGCAACTCTCCAGAACTCTGCACTTAAGCAGAAAACTCTCCCTAGATGCATACCATGCCAACAGTCCAATGTGGCTTATGCTGCTGGGAGAGTTCCATCCCCTTTGAACCTCAGCCAGGCTGAGTGACAGACGTTGCCAAGGGAACCACAGCAGGTTTTAAAACCTGGGCTGCCCAGCAAACCTACTTAGCAACCCACACTAAGCTAAATCTACCGGAGTCCTAGTGAGCCCGGGGGAACCCAGGTATTACACTTGACTTTTGTTTGTTCATGGTTCTCTCTTTGCAAGCACCCAGTCCATGCTGTGTGAGCCCAGCCCTCTTGCTTTTTGAGATTTTGCCTTTTACCATCTGTATGCCTACAGATGCCATATATGGCCGCTGATCTGCCTTTCTTAGCTTGTTTTTATGTATAATGTTAAAATAAATAAATAAATAAATAATTACATGTGGCCTATCATTCACCTGACATCCAGTGCAGTCATGATGTGAAGATGGCCACCGCACCGACAAACTCATGCATTCACGAGTTATGTTTTTTTGTGTCAGATTTAGCTAAACCATTATGATAGAGGACATTAAACTGTTAGCCCATGTAAATTGCACCTAAAAACAAGCATTGTAACCCGTGTAATAAGAACTTAAAAAAAGTGAAACTGCAAATATGGACATGCGCATCAGCATCAAATCAGTACTTTTCCTCATGATTTGATAGTATCCTTGTCTATAGGAACCATTTTAACCTACTTCAGTGTACATTGTTAGGTCTGATGGCGGCAGTGATATCATCACACCTGTCCTGTTCACAAAACGGATACCTCCACATCACAATTCTTTAAAACTCTTATTCTGTCTTACTAAAGGAATTTGCTAAACCTGACCCAGTGGTTCACATATGGGATGCCTTTATTCACATTTACAATAATCGTATAGAGAATGGTTCACATTCCCTATGGGTTCTCCCTTTTATAAAACCCTTCTCCCATTTTTCCCCATTAGTCCTCCAGCCCAAGGAGGCGGCCCTCCTGGTTGCACCTTACCTACAGCCAGGATGGTATGGTGGAACAGTATTGAGCAGAACTGGGGAAATGCTTTTGAGGCTCAGCAAGAGTTAATCTAGGCCCTCTTATACCTTCCAAGCCCCAAGAAGCAGAATGTTTACTAGGTTGAGAGTGGAACAAGAAAATTGAAAACATGATGTTTCCTGTATGCCGATTTGTAAAAGTTGGACTTTATTTGCACTTGGAAAACTGCCTTTCCCTTCAGGAAGTGCTGCTCCCTACTGCTCCATCGGAACAGTGGAAAAGCAAGTCGAAGAGAAAAGCTCTTCAAGGCAGTGTTTCCACTGTAAACAGGACCAGAAAGACATAACACACATTTTCCATTCTCCACCTTGTTATTACCGGGGACCTCCAAACCTCCCTGTTACTCAGAGGGAATTCCAGTAAAGCACTCCTGTAAGTCACAGAGGTATTGCAGTAAATGCTGGATTTCTGATTTCTTTGCCCACTGAAGAAAAATGTCAACGTACGGTGAAGTGTTGCACTGGTTGCTGCAAGCAACTGAACTTCCCGATGACATTGTTAAGGGCCTCCTGAGGTAAACTTAAGTTCTCTCACTATTAAATTGAATGATGAGCAAGACAACAGCGGCGAACAAAAGCTGTCTTACCTTGTAGCTACTTCTGTTATGTGGCTACACTTGTTTTCTTTTCCTTAAAACAATATTTTCTTTTTTTTAATTAAATCAAAAGGAAACAAGACACACAGTTTATTGTTTGGAGAAGTTACTACACCTTCGGTCTGGTGTAGATGCCTGAGTAGCGTTGTTCTTATAATATCTTGACTTTTTTCTTTTTTTTTTTTTAAACTAGCAAACCCCATCAGCTACAATTACTACAACACAAGTGCACATTTTGGTAGCAAAGGAAGGAAATCTGTTTCAGGATCTTGGCTCATGTTGTACACCGCCATCATCTTTGGTTAGGTAAACAGAGTTTTGTGTGTGTGCATGTAGGGGAAGCATAGCTATAATTTGCTATATTTAAATGAATGACTGACTGATGTCCTTGACCGCATGCAAGAATACCATAAGACTGTTGATCCATTGAACTTCTGAAATCTTGGTCTTCCAGTAGTAAATATCAGAGTAGCTGTCTCCTTTTGTTACACTCTGTGCTTTAACTGGTCCTAAAGAAAACCTGATTATATTATTGCTACATTCTGGAAGAGCTGTTGAGCAGCAGCCTCCTCTTATTTTTTCACTAAAACTCATCTAAATGGAAAACACATTGTCTTCATTATGTGCCAGTATTGAATGAACACAGTTGCCGTGGCAACAGCCAGCTGAGGCCAGGCTGATTTCAGGCCAGTGAATGGGGGGTAGACAAATAAAGTACCTTCGAAACCAGAGGGGAACAATCACTATTCATTCACTGCAGGTTTAAGATCAGAAAATGGCGTGGTACTTTTCCACGGTGAGGGTTTGGTGGTCGGTAGATAAAGAAGTAACAGAGACTGCTGTGCGGTAATGGAAAAAAAAAAAGACATATCAAGATACAGGAGCAGTAGCATTAAAAACATAATGGAGAAGTGAAAGCTGTAGTTTTAATCAACTGAAATGTAGGAGTATAACTTATTTTGTACACTTTACATACAGAAAACCCAGTCTGCTGCCAGAAGTATCATGACGCCATGAGGCAGGTACAGTATAAATATACTCACACTTGTAGTGAAAGGAAAGACATTTGGTTTAAAGGGGAACAGAAACACTGCAGTATTTCCAATTTATGCTTACTTACCCATATTAGTACTTTCTCTGTACATGTTTGTGTTTTTTTTTTTTTCAGTTCGCCCCAGTCTTTAAACCCATCTCTGTGTGCAGCCCCTCCATCATGTCATTACAAGTGCTCCAACTGCTGACATCATCAGTCAGAATCAGAGAGTGCTTGCTGGTAGTGATACCTCTACTGGCATGGACTGTTCCACTAATGAATACCGGTGCAGTCCCTCAGCGTGTCACATTGGCATCCAACTAGCATCCCACACTAATATAGTATAGGAGCCACTGACTGATTCTAACCAGTGATGTCATTGGCAGGAGTATTTATGATGGCATGATGGGGGATTCTGGGAAAAAAAAGTCTCTGGAAAAAAGGCACAAAACAAAAAGGGAGGAAACGGCACCTACTGTACATTTCATCATGCACAGACAAACTCTCTCCCCGAAAAAGAAAGAAAATGCACCTCTGAACAACAGGTACTGAAAATGGCTTACAACTCCTTCCAGAGCAGATTTACTGTTACAGCTCCATGCCATCATGGATCACCACTCCAGTGCAGTTTGAAGGAAGTGCAGATTTACTATTACACTACCACGCTGTGAATCACCACTCTAGTGAAATTCGAGAGAAGTGCAGATTTACTATTACACCACCACGCCGCTGCGAATCACCACTCCAGTGAAATTCGAGAGAAGTGCAGATTTACTATTACACCACCACGCCGCTGCGAATCACCACTCCAGTGAAATTCGCGAGAAGTGCAGATTTACTGTTACACCACCACGCCACCATGGATTACCACTCCAGTGAAATTCGAGAGAAGTGCAGATTTACTGTTACACCACCACGCTGCTGTGAATCACCACTCCAGTGAAATTCGAGAGAAGTGCAGATTTACTGTTACAACACCACGCCACCATGGATCACCACTCCAGTGAAATTCGAGAGAAGTGCAGATTTACTATTACACCACCACGCCGCTGTGAATCACCACTCCAGTGAAATTCGAGAGAAGTGCAGATTTACTGTTACAACACCACGCCACTGCGAATCACCACTACAGTGACATTCAAGAGAAGTGCAGATTTACTATTACACCACCACGCCACCATGGATCACCACTCCAGTGAAATTTGAGAGAAGTGCAGATTTACTGTTACACCACCACGCCACCATGGATCACCACTCCAGTGAAATTCGAGAGAAGTGCAGATTTACTATTACACCACCACACCACCATGGATCACCACTCCATTGAAATTCGAGATCGCCAACGAAACTCTTCCTTTAACACCTCCCCTCATCTAATTACAGCACCACTTCATGTAGCCAGATTCACTTCACAGGGCACAAGGTATCAGCCTTTTTTCCCCCCTGTGTGCCATTTTTTTCCGGAGACTATTTTTCCGGGAACTGATGGGGGGGGACTATAAACAGAGGTGGTTTTAAAGTCAGGGGAGAAGTAGAAAAAAGCTATACAGAAAGAGAATGGGGAGAGCATATAGGAACAGGGAATGCTGCAGGGTTTGTTCACCTTTAACGTGGCACTTTTCATCCATGTTTTATTCCCAAAAACAAGCCAGAAACAGTTGCAGTAATCATTTGGGATGCACAGGAGCAAGTAGACATTACTGGTTGCGGAAAGTACGGGGGTGAGACAGGGAGAGAGAGAAAGTGTTAGTTAAGCATAGGAAGGTTAAATGACTTGCTCAAGGTGACAGTAATTTTTGTAATTTCTATTTCTACTCCCCCTTCACTCTGACCCAAACTCATCCGGGTCCCCACAAGGCAAACCAGTTGTCCCTCTTACCTGGAGGTTGCTAGGTACTATCCCCGTGGAGCTACGGTTTTCCCCCCAGGCAGGTACGAGGTGAGGGGGGGGCTTATCCCTCAAACGTTCAGTGTTTCATCGGGATGCTGCTCAGACTTCAGGCGAGGGATTGTGCTGGTGCCGGGGGACTTGCATCCTTGGGCAGGGCTACTATTTTCTAGTTGCGTTCCCTAGCCCTGCAAGTGTTATGTGTACATCATCTAGTGATGTCACATGCATCATGTGACTCCTCCACCCTGTTCATACCAAGCCTGACTGTCCCCTGCATCCAGGGGCAGTGTGGCAACAGGCGGACCCTCTCTCCTAGGAAGGAAAACATCTTCTGGGGTGATCAGCCTCCCCCAGCCAGCTTAGGCTGCTTCCAAAAACTAATTGCTGGCATCATGAGCAGTAGTGCTACTGGTGTGCTGACGGACTGGCACAACAGTAATGTTTTTAGTTGTATTGGTCCTTGTACATGTAGACAAAGTAGGTAATATGATACCTGTTATTGGACCAAGGCTTCAGTACACAGTCTTTCAGGCCTACACAGGGTGCCATTCTTCAGGCCTAAGGCAAGACGTTAAAATGGTGGTGGTGGTGGGATTTCAACCTGGGTCTCCTGGTTCACAGCTCTGTATTTTAGCCACTAGGCTACAACACCTTCCTAGTAAGGCTGAATTGAGTGCTTCAGCTCTGGGTTTGATATACTGGATTAAATCAGTTGAGCTGGAGTTATTAGGATCGTACGTGCAAGCCTCCATTTTATTTATTTATTTATTTGGTAACTAGGTAGGTGCACTGGGCCAACAGTTTGCCAGTTTTCAAGCATGACCCAAGTCATAAGGCAGGGCATTGTAACAGACAATGTACAGGCGTGAAGTATAAAAAAGTTACAATAACTACAGATAGTGGAAGGTACAGTTCTAGGGACATGGATATGTTGTTCATCCACACTGTCTGGCAGGTATCCTTGCCGCTTTAAATCTTGCTGGAAGGTCTTCAAGCTGGCTCCTCCCACCCACCCGGTGGTAAAACTCTCTACTCCGCCCCTTGGCCATAGATCTTCCTTACTGCTTGCGACTCGGGTTTCCCTCCTTAGCAGCTCTGCGTATAAGACTAGTTCCTATTTCTTCGGTTTTCCGAATTTAAAAGTTTTTTGCATTATAGACTTCGGTCTTCTATCCCTCGCGGCTGCGATGGACAAATCGACTCCCGGTTTTCGGCGGTGCCCTTGCGGGCAGAAGATGTCTCGGACGGATCCGCACTCCACGTGTGTCTGCTGTTTAGGCCTTGAGCACGACCCGCAGGCCTGCGACCTGTGCTCTTCCTTCTCAGCCTACGTCCTCAAAGACCGTGCTGCCCGTTTACAACTGGGGCGCCCCGAGAAACGTTTTCTCTGGTAAAGTCAAAAGAGGCCTGGTTGGCGGTTTCAGCGTGAGGCCTCGGCGGATCAGCTAGAGCAGATGATCGCCCTCGAAGAGGAGGCGGCGCGGGCCGCATCTTCCTCGACGCGGCATTTATCCCGCTCTCCCTGGGTTCCTCTTACACAGCTTCCTTTAAGGAGCTTTGTCTGTCCCTCTCCACTAGAGGAGAGGGACCAACATCTGCTGGACCTTCTTCTTGGTCCAAGAAGAAAGACAAAGGTAAGTCCCTCCGTCGACGCTCTTGGGAGCGGGGAAGGTCCCTCTCCCGAGTTGTCAGCCGCCGACTTGGTCGATCGTTCGGCCTCGACCACTGGTCTCCACGGTGTCCCTGTCAGGTCAGTTGGCCGAGACTCCCACGTCGGCCTTGATCGAGATCTTTCTCGACCCATTGGACGGGTTAATGAGCCGGCGAAGCGAAATCCCTACGGTTCCCCGGTGGAGTTGAGGATCCAGCGGGCTTGCCAGTGCCTCGGTTCTGGAGCCCTTGGGTGAACCCTCCGAGCCGAGGGAGGAGCCGGTTCCACCTCCCTCCCTGCACCGTCCTCTGAAAGGCGAGGTTCTCGGTCTCGGACTTCTTGGTCCAGCCGGTCCCACCGTCCGCCGGCGGTCTCGGTCTCGGCACCGCTGATCGCCCAGCGCCGCCGCTCGTCCTTATCCTCCTCTTCGGATGAGGGAGGCTTGACGTAAGATCGTCGGCAGTCACGAGAACCTCATATGGCAACAACTCCTTCTGACCGGGGAACAAGCCGGCCGTCGCCTACTGACCATTAAGTGGCTGTCACGGGCGGCGAAACAACCCCTGTTTTACCGAGGAGCCTGTTCCCAGGCTGGTTGTTCGGCCAAAACCAGCTGCCTCACGATTCGGTGGAACCTCCGCCTCCAGCCGCTGTTTGGGGCTCCGACCAAGAACTCTGTCGGCTCAGGGTCTGCCCCATAGGCTGTCGGTCACCCTCACTCCCGATCGCCCTTGGCAGGTGGAGGGTGGCTCAGGCCCGAGGCAGCTCTTTGCGGACTCTTCTGAGTCCGACGACAATTCCTCCCTTTTCTCCAAGCGAGTGGACTTGGAGTCCTCTGGAGGTCAGTCGCTGGACGACAGCCCTTCGTCCTTCCTGGGTTTGCTCAGGCTCATCTCGGAGTCCACCACGATGCAGCTCGAGCCCGTATCCAAGCGGGCCAAGTATCCCCTCACAGAGATATTGGACCGAGGGGATTCCGCTATGGAGGCCTTTCCTGTGGCTGAGGCCATTGTGGGCCTGGCCTTGGAGCTCTGGCAGCGCCCTGCTTCCTGCCCTGCGCCTTCGGCCAGGAAGTATGCAGTACCTACAGGTTCCCTGTCCGGTTTCTTGGAACATCCCTCAGCCGAGGGGCTAGTTACCGACAGAGTTTTCCAGCGTGCCGGAAACGCTAGGGACGTGGACAAACCTCCCGACAAGGAGTCCAAGAAATTGGACTATACCGAGCGAAAAGTCTACGCTTCGTCCTCCCTTGGCCTTAAATCGAGCAAGCTCAGCAGTGCCCCTGGCACATTTCTCCATGCCCTGTTGGGCTCCCTGGACGAGTAGTCCCTCATCTCCCGGCTGACCTGCAGACCATGGTTAGGCAGGGGCGGGACCAGGGAAGGGCAGTGGCCAAGCAGCAACTTCAGACTGCTCTGGACATTGGAGAGTCATGCTCCAGGTCAGTTGCGGCCGCAGTGGCTATGCGCCGTCGGGCATGGCTGAGGATATCCACCTTCACAGCGGATACCCAGCACAAATTGGCGGATGTCCCCTTCCTGGGGACCGACCTCTTCGGCTCTGGAGTGGAAGGCCACCTCCAGAGGATCGAAAAGTCCAATGCCACCTTGGACTCGGTCTCATCCGCTTAGAGGGACAAGGGCCGCAGACCACAACCCAATCCCTTTCGTCCGTCTGCGCCCCCGGCACATCCGGCCCAGCAACACCAGGGCCAGCAGGCTCACTCTTGGCGTCCCATTCCCAAGCCCGTGGCTTCTTCCTCTAGGAAGCAGGGAGGTAAAGGCCCAGGTGGTCCCTCGGCTGGTCCCTCCTCCAAGCCTGCACGGTGACGGGTTGAAGGATGTCGCCCCCAACCTCGTCACTTCACCCCAGGTTCCCCCCGTGGGGGGACGGCTCCGGTTCTTCCTTTCCGCCTGGTCTGCTATTACCACAGACCGGTGGGTGTTGGAAGTGGTAGGAAAGGGCCTGCCTCTGGAGTTCGAGCAGACCCTACCCTTCAGAGCCGTCGCACCTCGGGGGCCTCAAGTCAAGCCTCGCTGTCAGCTCGCCGAGCCGACATTGCTCTCCTCCTCGAGAAGGAGGTGATAAAAGAGTGGGACCCTCCCTCAAACCAGGGTTCGTGTCCAGGTACTTCCTGGTTCAGAAAGCGGACGGGGGGCTGGCGCCCATTCTCGACCTACATGACTAAACAAGTTCCTAAGGTCTCGAACCTTCAGGATGGCCACTCTGGCTCAGATAATACCATCCTTGGAACATGGCGTGTGGTTCTGCTCTCTGGACCTACAGGATCGTTCTTTCACGTCCCTATCCGTCCGTCCCATCAAAGGTTCCTTCTCTTTCGGCGGAGGGATCCTTTTCGAGTTCAAGCCATGCCCTTCGGCTTATCTCCAGCTCCCAGGGTCTTCACCAAATGCATGGCAGTGGTGACAGCATTCCTGCAGTGCGAGAGGTCCGGGTTTACCCTTACCTGGATGATTGGCTGATTGCAGCCCCTCCAGACAGGAGGTGGAGCAGTCAGAGATCTGGCCTCAGGTTTGCTCTCAGTCGGCCTCCTCATCAGCGAGGCCAAGTGAACTCGAGGCTGACGCAGGTGATTCTTTTCATCGGGGCAGAGCTCGACTCTCTTCGAGGCAGGTCATGGCTCCCGGCAGACAGGGTCGAGGTTCTTTCCTCCTTTGCCCAATCATTTCTGGTTGGGCAATTGCGCCCTGCCCGGGACTTCCTGCGCCTCCTGGGTCTCATGGCGGCCTGTACCAGCGCGGTCTGTTGGGCCCGTTGGAACATGCACCCCCTTCAATGGGGGCTGGCCAGCCAGTGGTCCCAACGCTGCGATCCATTGGACCAGCTAGTGACGGTGACCCAGGGGATGTGGAACGCTCTCCAGTGGTGCACCGTTCCAGTTCATCTGCAGGAGGGCATCCCGTTTGTCCGCTCCGAGCCGATGGTCTCTCTATCGACCGATGCCTCTCTGATGGGTTGGGGTGCCCATCTGGGGGAACACCGGGCGCACGGCCTCTGGTCCCCGAGGGAGTCCCGATGCCACATCAACCTGCTGGAGCTCCGAGTGGTCCGCCTAGCTCTCACTGCCTTTGCTCCGTTTCTTCAGGGTCAAGTGGTCCGGGTCAGGCGGACCACTCCACGACCATGTACTATCTAAACCGCCAGGGCGGGGCGCCTCCATGCTTCTATGCAAGGCTCTCCGCATCTGGTCACTCGTCACGCCAGCCTGGAGGCGGATCTCCTAGCCATTCATGTGGCAGGAGCCTCCAACACCCTGGCCGATGCCCTAAGCCGGATAGGGCTGCCCCACAAGTAGTCTCTCCTGCGGAGGTAGTACAAGTTCTATTCTCCCCATTGGGGCATGCCTCAGGTGGACCTGTTTGCCTCCAGGAGAATGCAGCTGAGGCTGTTCCATGCCCGCCCCCTCAGCAGGGATCGCTGCAGGGATGCCTTCGAGGCCGTGGACCCGGGCCTCTTCGCCTTTCCCCGTTCCCCTTGATGCACAAGGTGCTTCTCAAAGCAAGGAGGGACAAGGCGCAGGTGATTCTGATAGCCCCAGACTGGCCCTGCCAGTACTGGTACCCAGATCTCCTCAGCCTCAGCTCCAGGCTCCCGAGGCAGCTTCCAGCTCGCCCGGACCTGCTCTCAGTCAATCAGGGAAGGTATTCCATCCGGACCTTCAATCCCTGCACCTGACGGCCTGGTTCCTGCGGCTAGAGTTCCAGGCCTTGGGTCTTTCGACGTCTTCAAGCGTAGTTGAGGCGTCCCGTGAGTCGACCAGAAAATGCAACGCCTTCAAATGGAAAAGATTTTCCATTTGGTGTCAGGGCAAGGGCCTGGACCCTTCCTCCAGTTCCTTGGCGAGCATATTGGACTACCTTTGGTCCCTTTCTCAGCAAGGGCTTAGGTCGACGACCCTTAAGGTGCACCTGGCAACCATCTCTGCTTACCGGGCGCGGGCCGGGAAGCAGTCGTGGCGCAGGAGAAGGTGGTCTGGCGCTTTTTCAAAGGCCTTGATCACATTTCCCCTCCGGTGCGAGAACCTCCACCTCTATGGGATCTACTGCTGGTACTGGCCAAGCTCATGGGCAAGCCATTCGAGACCAATGCACAGGTGTGAACTCTCTCACCTGTGGTGGAGACCGCCTTCTTAGAGTGGCTATCACGTCAGCCAGAAGGATGGGAGAGCTCCAGGTGCTCTGCATCGAGTCTCCTTACCTGGTCTTCACAGGGACAAAGTTGTCTCTGCCCCTCACCCGAAATTCTTCCGAAGGTGGTGTCGGAGTTTCACCTTAATCAGGTGTTGACTCTGCCGGTGTTCTACCCCAGTCACACCTCGGAGGCGAGATATAGGCTCTATACTCTGGACCCTAGAAGGCGCAGCTTACTATAAGGGCGCCTGGGCTGAAAATGAGAGGTTCGTCAGCTGTTTGTCACCTACGCTGAAGCGCACCTGGCAGACCTGCAGCCAAGCGGCGATAGGCAGGTGGGTCACCTCCTGCATAGATCTCTGCTATAAGTTGGCGGGCATGGAGCCTCCCAGAGGATAAGCTCATTCTACCGCCATACTGCTGCATCGGTGGCTGCTTCCAGGGGCGTCCCTATCAGGAAATCTGCAGGGCTGCTACCTGGAAGTCAGCACACACCTTCATCACCCATTACCACATCGACCTTGAGTCCAGCTGGGATGCTGGTTTTGGGGCCTCGGTTCTCAGTCTCTATCCCTACATAGGGGTGTGTGCCTTGCCTCCCTCCTCCCGGAGAACTGCTAGGAGTCTGCCAGACAGTGTGGATGAACAACATATCCATGTCCCTAGAAATACAGATTACTCACCTGTAACAGGAGTTCTAGGAATGGTATGTGTTGTTCATCCAACATTCCTGACCTCCCGCTGACGCACAACCTGAGCTTCCAGCGGGCCAGATCTGGCGTCATGGGGCGGAGCCGAGAGTTTTACCACCCGGGTGGGTGGGAGGAGCCAGCTTGAAGACCTTCCGGCAAGATTTAAAGCGGCAAGGATACCTGCCAGACAGTGTGGATGAACAACATATACCATTCCTAGAACTCCTGTTACAGGTGAGTAACCTGTATATTCAGTCCAGGAAAGGTATATGATTCAAAACCACAGTGTTGAATATGTGCCAAGACTCAAATATTCAGCTTAAATAGATAAGAATAACCCCAGAAAAACAACCTGCTCTCTCAAAGACTCTAGAAAGGTGCATCAGCTTTTATACAGTACAAATGACTGGGTTGGCTCAGTGGTGCCGCCTGGGCATTTTGGCTTTGCCTGTGAGCCCCAGAACCCTTCATTGTCTCCAGCTGGAGGCAGGGTATTTTGCTGTGGTGAAGTGCTTTGCTCCTGGGGAGGGAGGGTGAAGGTAGCCCAGCATTTACATGCTCACTGCCAGTTGACAAAAGAGTTGCAGTCATGCCAGCTGGGAAGTCATTCGATCGTCCCCCACTCCTGGACAGAAGATGTTTGCAGCCATGGTAACCCCATGGATTGGGGGGGGGTGAGGGATTATAATAGGGCTGGGCATCGGGTCACGTCACAGGTTTGGGCCATTCGGGTTTGGCAGTGTTCGGAATTATTGGTTCGAATCGGGTTTCACACTGCCAAACCTAAAATGGAAACCGAAACTTTAGAAAGAAACAGCACATTTAATTTAATAAAAAAATGATCCCGAGCTTTGTTTTTACACTTAATATTGCCACTCCAGCTCCCAATGTGCAGACGGAGGTGGGGATATCGACACTGTGGGGAGACTAGGGCCGTGCCATTTGGCAAATTTGGCATTTAATTTTGAGCTAAATTGGGCCAATCCAAGTTTTGCCCAGCCTGACTCGAAATTGGCCCATCAGGCCAAATTTGCCGACTCGCACAGCCCTAGATTATAATAATAAAAGCACAAGATATCGAGGAGGAATAATCCCCCATACAGCTCCCTATCAGAAAGGCAAATGGCATGGTTCTCTGTTGTAGACGAATACATTGCATTTGAAGTGCTAATGTCTATAGCGTAGTGGTTAAAGAGATCCACCAATATATCCTGCATTGCCCCTGCAACTGAGTAAACAGTGACTTACCGACACAGGAGTCTGAATATGTAAAGCTTTCCCAAGAGAATGCAGTCTATAAAAAGTTATATCCTCCGTAAAATTGTAAAAACTGGGTCCCATAGACTTCCCGTTTTTTTGTCTGCTGCCAACTCTGCACCAGCTCACTAGTGTGATAGCTGATGTCCAGTGAGAACACGGGGGTGCCACGATTATACTCAATGGGTGGCAGCTTTTCAGTCAATTTTTAATAACATGATAGCCATACACTAATGAAACATGGGCACCGTGCGACTACCAAGGGGCCTTGGTAGTTGACCAGGTGCCTATTTTTAAGTAACCATCATGTTATGAAAAATAAATTGAAAAACTACCACGAGCATAATGGGAGGGCTCGACCCCTTACTCTCACTGGCATCCTCATCATGCTAGTAAGTCGCGAGGTGAAGACTAGGTAACAAAAGCGAAGAAATCTATGATTCTAATTTCAATTTTACTGAGAATATAACAAAACAGGCTACATACTCTCCTGAACCAGACTCCTGTGACACAAAATCTATTCCAGTGCAGTAATATCTTCATAATCTCTTTAAAAGCACTGAGCTGCAAACCTGGAAACTGTGTCTGAATCCCACAACACTCCTTGCATACTTTGTGACCCTGAGCAAGTCACTGAACTTCCCTGTGCTCCCAGGATGCATCTGGAAACAAACCTTGGCATAGTGAGCCTTTCCTGGCCAAAAATAGTAAAATAAACAAACACGGACAGACTGGGTTTGGCCTTTTTAAACTAAGGGGTTGAAAGTTTCCAAAACTCACAATATTCAGTACAGAATACAAGTATTCCAAATAATGTGTTTCAGTAAATTGGAATGTGTGTTCCATTTCTTGGTATCTGTTTGCACGTAGGTTGCAGTAATTGCATGTAAGTTGCAACATTCAGAATGATCAGCACTTCAGTTTGATTCTGCTGTTTACGTGGCTAGAATACTTTGAATACTGAGTCAAAACCAGACTCAACTTTGGCTCTTGTTAGTTGAGTGATGGCTTTGATTGTAACCCAGTGTACCTCTAAAGTGTAAACGTCCGCTCACGCATCATGGAGGTGGAGGCTGTTGACAGTGTCCCTTCATTCCATGACAAGGAACAGAACACTGGACAAGTTTCGGCTAACCCTCTGAGATTCTGGCTGACACATAATCTGTGATTCTTTGTCTTGGTTCAGCTATAACTATATAGTGCATCCTATTCACATAATGAACTGTCAGTAAAGTCTGTTAGTATGCAGCTGTCCACAACATAAGATCTGGCTACCAACATTTGCTTTGAGGTCAAGAGTTATAAGATAAGTGCTACTGTATCTTTTGGTGCTTTCAAAATGTATGATAATGTCACTTCTCAGCCATTTGGCTAAGATCAAGTGTAGAAATGTATTCTGTGGACCTTACTTTCCTCTCTAGTTCACATTTTCCTTTTTGATACATACTGTTATTTTCTGATTTTGTTTTCATTATTACTCTCAGTGCCCCCAGCATCATACTTCTTTTGGCCCAGCTCTTCCCAGACACCCAGTAATACTCTCCTTGGGTCTTGGGCCTCAAGGAACCTCCTTCAGATATGTCTAGATGCCCCACTGTCAGAGTCTTCTGATTTATCCAGGTACAGGGAGCCGCCACCACTTTGGGGGGCAGGCTGTTTAGCATGACTGGTTGAGGAGAGGTCCCGGAATGTCAAAGCCTGCGGTGTAGGGGGATTAGCTTCCATTATCCAATGTGCCAGGCTGGATCCTTCTTTTTTTCCTGCTCCCCCTCAGTCCACACCCACCTCCTCTAATTCCGAGGCATCTCCAGCAATCCACCTTGTAGGCAGGGCTGGATGGGGCTACATGGTCACCAACCCTATTGAAGCTGTGTCACTAGCCGCAGTAGAGGTACAGATGTAGTGGGCATTGCCGCTCCACAAACCTCTTCCATGGAGTGTGAATGTCACATCTTTTCAGTGTCATTTGACATGCCAGTGGCTCAGTAGGGAGTCACCCTGAATCTCAAACTCAGTTCTTCTACTTTGCAGCCCAACATGCTGTCTGTCAGCATCACCAAGCTGGTTTCATGGTTTCACGATAGCTAAAAATGTTGGACATCAGGGCTTCTGATGATGAAAACAGATTTTTTTTCTTTTCTTTTCTAAAGAATTATCTACCTAAGTCTGATCTGTACACATAAAAGCTGGGGTTGGGTGTAGGTGTGTGTGTGAGAGCACACGCTCAAAGAATGCATACTAGTGTGCATATGTGGAAGCGCTTGCTGTATACCAATGAACAAGGGAAAGTGTGGATGCGGCGTGGGTTGGTGTGTATGTATGTGTGATAAGCACACAGGGGAATGTGTATGTGAACGTGCGTACACAAGGCAATGTGATCCTAATTCCTTGATTGACATAATTTAAAAATTAAACAGTAACTGTTCGGGCCATCTGTTTAAGATTTGGGTTCATGTTTAACTCCACCATGGAATCCTAAACTGATGCCCGCTGTAGGAAGGGAGCATCACTAAGGTAAGGCACTTGGCACCCTGGGAAGGAAGGGCATGAGCCATCCAGTGTTCACGCACTACTCACTTGATGGCAAAGGAGTGGCATTGGCGTCAACTGAGAAGGCAGATGCACACCTGCCCTCCCAGTCCAAGGAAGTAGGCAGCTATAAGGACCCCGATCATCAAGGTGGGAGCGGGGGGATAAAGAGAATCAGGCGGGATGGGTGGAAATATTAAGAAAACAGTAACTGGTCTTCCTGTGATGTGGAATACCAAGTAGTCAAATGATTTTTTTTAATATATTTTAAATTAGTTGCGGCCAGTGAGTTTCTTCAATGGGATGCTATAATTATTTAATGGAGCTGGCATGGAGCACACTGTGTGCAGTAGGAGACAGTACATTGCTGTACTGGAGCAAATCATCCATGCTTCAGGTATGCTAAACAAGCTCTTTATGCCATGGGAAAATGTTGAATGCACGGCAATTTTTAAGCACATTTAAGCAATAGCTCATATTTGTTTATTTAAAAAGTTTCACCAGGAAGACATGCTGAGCTGCTAACAGTTCGTTTCCAGATGATTCCTTGGGGGAAGGGGGAAGTGGAGATAGATCAGGAGGTTATAAACGCAACAACAAACTCAACAGTAACAACATTACATTACAAAAACATAAGTCATATACAGTATATTGAAGGGACATAATCATCAATACTGAAGGGCAACCATTACAATTGATACACGTAGTATATAACATTGAGTTATAATTTGCAGCTGGAGCTACTCATACAGGTGAAGCCTGAGAATGAGTGGAACAAACTGGCCAGGGCAAAACTAGTGGGAGAGGGAGACGAGGTAAAGGGTCATGGACATTCGCATGTGGGAGAAGAAAAGCCATGAAGAAGAGACTTAAGGAAGAAAGCAGAAGAGGTAGAGCGGATTGACAGGGGATGGGAGGACCAGAGTTTATGAAAGTGATATGAGAAAGCATGTTGACCAGCAGATTTCCTGGAAGGAATAGAGAGGGAATGGGAAATATTACTGAGGAAGAGGGTAGGAGGAGGAGGAAGGGGGAGAGGATAGTAAAGATGGTAAGGCATGAGGGAAGGGAACCAAACCAGAATTCGGATATAAAGGTGGCACAGTGGGAAAAGCAACTGGCATTGACAGAGGGCAGTGAAAGGGCAGAGTAGAGTGAGCAGTGGTGGGTACCAGGGGGACAATCTAAAGCAAAATGACAAAAAGAGAGAAAGAGGGGGGCCAGTCTGGCAGGTGAGGATCTGGGAGCTCCACTATAGACTATGTCACCATAGTCAAAAATAGGGAGAATCATCTTTAAGGCAGTCTCTCAGTGGGCAGGAAGCAGGATATTCACCTTGTTCCAAACTTGAGGTGGAGCGTATGGCATCAGTATGCACCGAAAAATCAAAGATGTCGATCCAGCCAGACCCTGGGATACTTAAAGGAGGATACATCCTTGATCATAGTACCATCAAGGATGTGAAATAAAGGGAAAAAGGTGAGTTTGTTAAGCCTCTGTCAGGTGCCAATAGCCATGGAAACAATTTTTTGGGGGATTGAGGGACAGTTGGTTAGACTGGAACCAGTGCTGAATGTTGTCAAAATTCAGCTGCAGCTGTAACGTAAGGTCATGGGAAGAGGAGCCAGATGCAGAAAGAACTGTATAATCAGCATAGAAGTGAATGGATGCAGAGGAACAGACAGAGTGGAGTTCATGTAAGACTATAGGAAAGAGAGTAAGGCCCAGGACAGACCCCTGAGGGATGCCTGAGCAGATGGAGAGTGGTGATTAAGTATAGCTTCCTATCTGGACAGCTTGAAACCTTCTCTCAAGATAAGAACAAGACCAACTGACTGCAGAGTCAGAGAGGCCTGCTGCTTTAAGCTTGTCCTGAAGGAGGTGATGTGCCACAGTGTTAAAAGCTTTGACAAAATCAATAAATATGGCATACGTGATCAGTCTCTGATCCATACCTGAGCAGACGGAGTCAGTGAGCCGGAGGAGGGAGGTGGAAGTGGAGTGGGATTTCCTAAAACCATACTGTAACGGTATGAAGAAAGAAAAAGTCAAGGAAGGAAGAGAGCTGAGATAGTACAAGGTGTTCCTGTAACTCAGCAAGGTGGGCAGGAGAGAGAGATAGGATGGAAGTTACCAGGAGAAGGATCACCCCCTTTAGGGAGGGGTATGAATAGCCTGCTTCCAGGCTTCAGACAGTTACAGAGGAAAATGAAAGGTTGAGGAGTAGAGAAATAGGCACTGTGATAGAAGGGGATGAGAGAAGCAGAAAGTTAGGATCAAGGCCATCAGGACTACTTCTCCTGTGATGATTAAGGGCAAGCAGGGTCTTACAGGAAGCAGAGAGAGTAGTAGAAGTGAAGGAAAAAAAGGTGGGGAAGGCAGAGGGAGGGAAGAAAGGAATGAGAGAGAGGCACAGGTAACGAAGCACAAGTTGAAGGAAGAGGCAACAGAAGAAGGGTCAGTGATGAGGGAGTCGCCAAATTTGAGAACAAGGGAGGGAGACTGGGTCAGAGGGGAGAAAAGGGAATGGATGAACTTCCAGAACTTTGAGGGGTGATTAATGATGTTCTGGAGTGTGGATGCAAAATACTCCACCTTCGCAAGTCTTATGGATTCGGTACAGGCATTGCGAAGGTGCCAATAGTTGGCAAAGCGGCCTGGGAGCCAGTAATCTTAAATGAACACCAGGTAAGGTCTCTGGTATGGAGGCAAGTCATCACCTCAGCTGTTATCCAGGGAAAATGAAAGCCCCATACTCTTGTGTCTTCTAAGGGGTGCATGACATTCCCATACAGTCATAAAGTTGGACTGAAAGTATTGCAGGGCAAAATTTATATTATTGGCTGTAGTGATAGGAGACGAGTCAGATGCCCATAGGTAAGCAAGGAGGGAGCACAAGTCCAGTAACCTAAAGGACCTGAGATGGATGAATTTAGGAAGGGCCGTAGGACGATGTATCTTGCTCACACAGTAGACCACATGAAATTTTAGATGCATGGGGTCAGAAATCAGTTGAGTCAATCGTAGTGACTTTATGTTTTGGGGAAATTTATTTGCACTGGAGGAGAGCCAATTCATATTAAAGTTACCAAGCATAAGTAGCTCACCTCTAGAAGAGTTAGAATATGTGGAGGACAGGAGCACACTAACTAAAGCACAGGACATACCAGGGCAACAGTAAACACCAGCAATGAGATGGGATGGGCTGGAGGGAGGGTGTTTGTTTACAGATGATACAAAGATCTGCAATGGGGGAGGCCATGATGCAGGACCCGAAAGATTCTGAAGGGTGGTGGAAACTTGGCAGTTGAATTTCAATGCCAAAAGTGTGCTGGTATGCACATATGGCATAAAAACCTGCAAGCCACTTTGGAATTAAGACATCCAAGCAGGAGAGGGATCTAGGAGTAGCTGGCAGAAGGAGGGAGGTGATCGTCCCTCTTTATTAAGTCATGGATAGGCTGCACTTGGAGTACGGGGTCCAGTTCTGGAGACCACATCTATGAAAGGACATTAATGGGATAGAGAGGGACAGCAAAGGGCAACCAAGATAGTGCACGGCATGCAGGGGAAGCCATATGAGCAGAGGTGGAGGGAATTGGATCTGTACCCACTGGAAACGAGAAGGGAGAGGGAGGACATGATTGAAACTTTTAAGTATGTAAAGGGGATCTACAAGGTGAAAGGGGGAGATTAAGAGGGCATGGGACAGACACATGGGGTTGGTAAGTGGGGGGCCCATGTGGCAGGAGATAAGTAAAGGGGGGGATAGGCAGACTTGATGGGCCAGAGGGGTCCTTTTCTGCCATCAGATTTCTATGATGGGAACAAAGAAAGGAAGGGAGAGTTTAAGGAGGCGCACCTCATAGGAAGCGGGGGAAGTGATAGCAAGCACAATCACAGATTGGATGCTGGTGGACATGTAAACTGCAACACCAGTGTCCCTTTTGTGCAATCCTGTCTGGCTAAGGTGTAGACACACAGCGGAGTCCTAGACCTTAGAGGAGAGCCAGGATTCAGATATAAGTAATACATCCGGCCTCAGGTTAAGCATGATAGGTTGTAGTTGGTCAGTTTTGGGGAGGAGGCTTTGGATGTTTAAATGGGCAACCCTCAGTCCTTTGGGAAGTTGTAATGGTGAAGTTGTGATGGGGCCAAGATTAAGTTCAGTGTCCCATGTTACCAGAAGCAGCAAGGTGACAGGGAGTGTTAAGGAACCAGTATGATGCCTGGAAGAGGGGGCAGGGGGGAAGGTGCTGAGGGAGAATAAGGGGAGAAAAGGGACAGAAATGACCAGAGAGCTTCATTGTGATGCCATGGAGTAGGAAGAAATTGACACCTTGGTCGACTCTGTGGCACAGAGGGCTAAGGCGCTGGATGCTGTACCTCGTGTCATGCTGGCAGCCCGGGTTTGGGAACAGACTCGGGTCATTGGGGAACTCCAGCACGGGGTGGGGAGGATGGGGGAGTGAGCAGGATTGAGCAAAAAGGCTCTCTCCTCTCTTGGGTGGTCGCCATCCTCCTCAGTTTCACTGCCACTGGGTGGAGGTCTGGTGGTTCTGCATGGGTAGAAGGGGCAGCCGAGTTTTGGGAGGGCACCTTGAGCCATGGCATCGCGTGCCTCATGCGATGCGTCTTGGCCCGAGGTATCGGGTCGGGGAAAATGGGCATAAATATATATGGAAAAGAAATTGACATCTAAGATGCCAGGGGAATGGAGGAGAGAGAGGGAAGAGGGAGAGCAGAGGATGAGGATGGGGAAAAGCTAATTGAGGGGGATGGGGAAAGAACAGTATATTGTGGATGAGAGAAGAAACAAAAGAAGAGGGTGGAGAAAGGCCAGCGAAGTTAACGGCATAGTGGAGAAACAGTGCAAAAAATTTAAACAACCTAAGTAATAAGTAAAAGGAGGGAGACAAATACGGTGAAAGCAGGTAACTAAATAGACAGCAAGGGGAAATTAAATGGGCCTTATCAAACAGTGAACTAAAGGGAAAGGTCAAAATGAAATAATGAATAACAAGGCCTGACCCATATGAAGAGATAACAAGGATGAAGGCCTAACTAAAAATTCTATGAAAAGTAGGCCTGTATCAGGATAGGGAGGTATTAGTAATGTTAATTAGGCCCAGATAGGGAGGCAACAGGGAAGCAATCTTGGCAGACAGGACTGAAAAGGGATGATGGCCTGACCCGAAAGGGAGGCACTCAAAACAAACATAAAATAAGTGAAAAGACAGAGGGAATGGACTCAACAAGTGTGAGACAAAAATATCATAAATACATATATAAGAAAAGGGGAAAGCTAAAAAGGAGAAATCTGGTATATACTTTACTTTACTAACTAAACACTTCCATATTACAAGCAGATGGTCAGATAATTACAAAGTAAATTTCCTTGCACCAAAAGAAATGAATGTTAAGGATAGGAGTCGACAATGGTTAAACAGTAGAAAACAAATCAGTTAATTGTAAAATGGAAACACACAATTAAAGGGGCACTGTCAGCTTTTGTAGATGTTTTTTATCACCCCACTACGTGCGCGTGTAAACTGCACTCTGAACACAGTTGCTGACATTGACTGCCCAGTTGTACCAGGTAGGTGTGTGGACATTTCAATTTTACAAAAAACACATTTTCCACGGACTAACCATAAATCTTCTGTGCCCTGCTCCTGTGTCCATGCTGCTGAACTCATGCATGAATGAGGTTTGGCAATTTTGGTGGTTGGTAAACAAAATAGGTGGCTTCTGGAATAAGGCGCTGATTTTGCCAATACTAGTTCTGTGCCAAACTGAGCTGTATTTAATAAATAAATCTTACTTACAAAGTAAATGGGTCTCTGTCCGGCACACCACTTGCACTAGTGCACATGCAGAGTCCCGTTTACCTTGTAGTAAGGATTTCTTACTACAAGCTACCTATTTTTGAAGCCACCTATTTTGTTACCAGCCACCAGAATTGCCAAACTAGTTCATGCATGAGTTCAGCAGGATTCAACAACAGGGACACGCGGGAGCAGGGCATAGAAGATTTAAGATTGGTCCGTGGAAAATGCGTTTTTTGTAAAAATGAATGTCCCGCACCTCCCAGTTACAACTGGACAGTCATGTCAGCATCTGTGCTCGAAGTGCAGTTTACAGGTACACATAGTAGTAGGGTCATAAAAGCACCTACAAAAGCTGACAGTGCCCCTTTAACTAAGCAGTTTGTGTAAAATATACTAGCAACAGCCTTCAAGTTGCAGGAAAGTCCTAGCTAAAATAATTAGTATTATGAACACAGTAGGCTTAGCTAGTAACAAAATACAAACAGTACAATGCAGGGATGATGTATATACCTCATGGGGAGCTCCTCCAGTCGGTCTTTTCTTTTTTATAATAATTGCCCCAAAGGAAGGGAAGGGATCGTAATTTGTCCTCGAGGGGCTGGCCACCTGATCCCTTTCCACTTTCTGATTCTCAGATGCGTCCCCACGCTCCAATTTCTGTAACTTTTTATTCGTCAGAGTGCGTGGACGATGGTGCGTCTATTTTAAATGTAATTTCCCAATTGTAAATCAGGTTTTGGTACCTATTGATGGCAGAGTTCAACAAACAGAGCTGCGTTAGTAACTGCCATCAACATACACCTGATCATGAAACTACATTAAAAAGATGCAAAATCACACTCCACCCCATCAACGAAAGCATCATGGGCTGCATATGCAAATCACCACAAAAAGATGCTCCATTGAACTGAATGGAGCTCATCCCCATGCTCCGCTATGAAAACGTCACAGTAAGTCAGAGTGGGGACGCATCTGAGAATTGGGAAATTATGATCCCTTCCCTTCCTTTGGGGCCACTATTAAAAAAAGAAAGGATAGCCTGAGGGAGCTCCCCAGGAGGTAAGGTTGCTCCCTGTTTAATCTTATAACTGTGGAAAAGGTGCCCATTAAAGTAGTTACACAATAACAGAGCAATGTGATGCTCTAGATAAGAGGGCTACATTGTTGGTGCAGAGTCTCCTGCCGACTGTCACCCCACGCTGACGCCCACAGTGTGATGCACTTGTGCTCTGGCCCACAGGCTATGGACAGCAGTGGAAGACTGCTAGGCCAGGACCACGGAAATTGTAGTTGAAAACCCTGCCCCCTAGCAGAGCAGCCTCCCAATTGGAGTGAGTGGGCACTGGAGCTAAGACAGCCCAAAGGATACAGACAGGGAAAAATCCAAATATGTAGACCATGCAGGTGGGCCTGACTGGCTCTCCTATCAGAAAAACGACCTCCCTGCCAAAGGGACAGCTGACAGGCTGTGGAAGCAGAATGTGGCTTGTTTGAAATGCCATTCCAGTTGTGAGCCATTCCCACTAGTAGAGCAACCTCCCAACTGGAGCAGCTGGGCACCGGGGCTAAGACAACCCAAAGGATGCAGTCAGGGAAAAGTCCAAAGTTGCAGACCACATGAATGAGCCCAACTGGCTGTCCTGTTAGGAAAATAGCCTCCTTGCCAAACGGAATGGCTGAGAAACTGTGGAAGCAGAGTGGAGCTTGTTTCAATTGCCACTCCAGTTGCAAGCCCTGCCCACTAACAGAGCAGTCTCCCAATTGGAGCAAGTGAGCACTGCGGCTAAGACAGCCCAAAGGATACAGTCAGGGAGGCATGGGGTCACAATGTCACAGACAAAACCATGCAAACAAAGAACGGCGCAGACACAAGGGTGTGTGCTCTAACAGTGTCAGGACAAAATCCCGCCGAAACAGGCGCACACGTTGAAAGCCTTAAGCAACCCGTCTTTCTTTTGCGTGTGGGCTTTGCCTCCATATGCCCAGGACTTCCTATAATCAACTCCGGGGGCATGCACTTCGTGAACAAAGAAAACTTGGGCCAGGGATAATTACAGTGGGACCTGGGGAGAACCAAACCGCAGTTCCAGGTTCCCAACACCGCTGGAGGCAGGTGCTCTAGCTACTCCACCAGGGGCCGTCTTGGACAGGCACCACCCGGCAGCGTCTTTCACGTTCCCTAATGGCAGCCTACGAGGTGCGGGGGTCTTACCACCTGAAACAACCCCTGTTGCTGGGAGAACATCGCACTTCCTACAGTGCGGTGTATTCCATGCCAACGGTTTTGTCCACACTATACTGGCCCAGTACCATCGGGGAAAAGTTCAAAATATGAAGTTTCCCTTTTTTTTCTCAGCCCAGCAGCACACTAGCATAAAAACCGTATCGCTGCCTCTAGACTTTATCTCCTCTGGCTGCTTGTCTTTTCTTATTTTTTAGTGTCTAGATTTTATTGAATTTTCCAACTTTACAAGGTATACATTGCTGTTCAGACTGCAAAAAGTACATAAACATGTGTAAGATCAGTACAGATACTGAGAACTAGCAGACTTACTACTCACATTTCCCAGCTGATGGGAAACCATTTCCTTGGCAGGGGTAATCTCCCTTGGAAGTACATCACAAAATTAAGAGAAGTCAAACATTTCTAGTGTACTAGAGAATAAACCCAGGTTCTGTACTTATGTTCCAGTGTAGTCCCAGGTACCTTCTTGTTCACTGACTGCAGAAGATTTTTTGGCTTGCGTGGGTCAAGCTAGGGGTTTAAATCCCTATTCCCTCATTCTTTCACCTACCTGAGTTTAGGGGAGGAGGGGAGAGAACTGCTAGTATGGACCCTATCTGACTATGTTCTTGGGAGGAGGGGTGGGAAGAGGGGTTACCCTTAACTAGGGTTTGGCAGGAGATATGCTGGGATAAAGTGCCCCACAGGTACCTTCCAGAACTGTGAATTTAGGGATCTACCCCAGGCACTTGAAAATTCCATGAGGCCAGTCCAGTAGCATGAAGGGCTTTACCTCCTGCCATGCTGGTGACCCATGTGTTGGAACGAGCACAGGTGGGGGTGGACTGCAAGAGGATTGGGCGGCTGCTTTGCAGCTCTCCTCTTCCAGATTAGGGTGCTAGGCTGTCTTGGCTCCTGGCTGCCACCAGGTGACGGCCTGGTGGTAGCGCATAGGGAAGCCGAAGCACAGACAAGCGTCACTGGAGGGAGGGAGTCACGGTCTGGGGATGCATCCGTGCCTCTGCTTGCATGTGTTTACCTTTGTACACTGTGGCTGGGGCTGGATGTGGAGAAAACAAGAAAATAGAAGGCATGACAGGCAGTAAAGACGCCCGCCACCACACCCCCATCTGCCACATCATGAGGCACCAGGTCGACAGCACTGGATTCAGGCATCAGGATGGGGGGAGGAAGATGGCCCTCTCCCTCCTGATCCTGCCATGGGGAAATCTTTTGGGGTACTTAGCTGCTGAGGCAATCCTGGGGAGTTGATGGACTGTGGGGGGCAGTGAAGTTGGAGTTGATGGGAGCCCAGCCTGTTGTGGCCAGGAGCATAAACACATTGAGGGGAAACATTTTTTTTTTTTTTTTTAAATCCATCATTTTACCCCTGGCCGTGGATTGTACTGTCGCATAAGTGGCTGTTTTACCTAGTTCTAGGAGCCATTCCTGTACTCCTGGGGCTTCCTGTTGCCACCAGTGTTAAAGAATTACCCTCTTGGCTGTGATTAAAGGCCCTTCTAACCATTTATTTCTCCCTGTCTGTGAGTGTGTTTCCTCAGTGCCCCCCTGCCAATATCTAAACCCATCAAGACCATATCTGAGTTGAAGTTAATGTTAATTGAGATTGTTTCTTTATATCTCCTTTGAGAGGTTAACTTTGGTCTGGACCAGAGAAGGTGGATTATGTAATCTGCGTCTCCACTGCACCTCTGTCATTTGGCAGGAGGCCCCACTTATGCAGCTTTTACAGGGTTCTTTGCCACCTAAGGAGAATTTTCTGTTGCATAAAATGATTTCTGGGGTCTTTTTTTACATCTGGCTGCCTTTCTACACCTGCCATCGCAGTACTCTGCCTGTGACACCACAGTCTGTTGCTGTGAAAAGAGAAACATTGGAATTTGCAGTACAAAAAGTCCTTGCTGATGATATCAGAAGCAGAGGATTTTGATGTTGGGTGTGAGCAAGCATCCGGCACATAATGAAGTATGTGTGTTTTTTTTGGGGGGCAGTGAGGCTGTTTTCATGTTAATGTGCCTAGTTGTAAAGAAAAGGGGGTGCTAAAGATACAAAATACATGAAATACAAGCTGAAATGTGTTTGAAGAGTGTTTAGTCAGAGTGACCCTTGGGATGTCAGGGGCACTTTAAGTGGAAGGTTCGAGGGAGGGGGAGAGTGCAACGAATGACATGAAGCACGGATAAAGTCTGAAGATAATCTGGTGCTGAGGGTGGGAGCAACACACCTATCTTGGGTTCCAAATCACTGGTATGAAGTGTGGTTAGGTGCTTTGTTGCATCATTTTCATTATTTCAAAAAAAAAAAAAATTATAAAACCAGGTGTGGGAATGGAGTATTCTGTTTGACTGATGTTTATTCCAAATAATTAGTGTAACAGGTGTAAACAGTTTTGTACAAAAGAACAATTAGAATTTAAATGTTAAAAACATTAATTAGAAAAATGTAACAATTTTTAGTTTAATAATAACATGAAGGCACACCATGGGTTACGTTACCTTCATTAATATAATCCAGGGTGCATAAGGCCCTCAGCTATGCCTCATGAACTCCCTAAGGCTAGATTAACTGATTATATGTTTTGTTTTATTGTATAATCAGTTGTTCTGTTTTGTACTTGTATCTCTCTTTCCCCCTTCCCCAGGATGCATCTGGAAACAAGCTATTTTTAGCTCGGTATGTCTTTCCTGGTGAAACTTTTGAAAATAAATAAATACAATAATCTAATCCTTGGTAGTGGCTGAATGCTAAAAAATAATGGACACACCATGTAGTTTTCAAAGACATGCACTGCACCCCCCTCACATCTCTGGCAGCACATACATGCTGTGATAACTCCATGGGTGCCAGTCCATCACGAAGCTGGATAATTGACCATGTGTTCCTTTCCAAGTTGCAACTTCTTTGACAGGAGGATAAATAACCCAGCCAGACCAGATCCGACATTCTAGTCTGGAAAACTTCCAAGCATAAATTTTTGATTTTTTTGTTACAAGGCTTGAAAACGAAAATTAAAAAGAAAAGTCTTGACTTGGTACTGCACTGGTGAATCAGTCTTTGCGATAACATAAAACCACTAGTGGCGACACGTCAGGAGTCAGAGACAAGGTGCCTTTGTGAAAAACAGATCAGCCATGTTGCTAATAATAGAAGAAGTGGCATCCTGGGAGGTTTATCCTGCAGATGGATTCTGTCAAATTTTAATCAGTTTATCTACTCATTTTAACATCTGTGTTCTGTCGTATGGTGGGGGAAAAATAGAAAAAGGAAAGAAAACATTTATTTTTCACTTAACCATTTTACTGCTTCATGAATGCAGAGCCCCTTCAGTAGGAATGACAAATGCAGTGGTGATGAGCAGTGCAAGGGTTACTGAGTTGTTGCCAATTAAAATGAAAACAGTATTTTAACTGGTTTGAAGAAGGCCATAGCATTGTAATTAGGACTGGATGATCAGGGAACCTTTTACCAGTAATTTGTGCACTGCAGGTACTGTCTGGTTTCCAAAGCTTGTTACTCAATCTGGCAGTGAGAACTCGCATCTTAATATTATTAAAAGGGACTGTGAAGGCTGCCTCGATGGCCCCGCGGCAGTGTGTCGCGCTGCCGTGCAAGTGACCCAAGCTCGGAAGCAGGTTTGGTCCCCATATCAGGAGGCAGGCCAGGTTGAGGTGGCTGCTGCGCAGCAGCATGTCTAATTCGGGAAGGTTGGAGGCGGTTCCCAGCACCACAGCAACTTGTGTAGCTGGACCAGGGAGCTTGCTGTGTGTGTGTGTGTGTGTGTGTGTGTGTGTGTGTGTGTGTGTGTGTGTGTGTGTGTGCGTGAGGTCGATAGATGCACTACTCATGCCATGGGGTGGAGGGAGGAACTTGTGAGGAAAAACAGGAAGGGCCCCCATCACCACCATTCTCCAAATGATGGTAGAAATGTCTGTACAGGTTCATATAGCCACTTATCGCGGGGGTACATCCCTGGGGCTATGGCAGGGTGAGAAGGAAAAACACACAGTGGGGGAGGGTGACTGTGCAGCTGACCCAAGAGTAGCACACCACTTCACCATGAGTAAGGTTTGCTCGGTGAGTCTGGATCATTACATACCAGCAGGTAGGCATTAAAAGTACTGCTTGAGGCAGTCCTCCCCATCTTTTTTTTTGGACGGGGAAGCACATTATCCCTCACTCGTAGCAAGCCCAGTGTCCAGGCCAGGTGTCACCGGGCACTTTATGAGCTGCCATATGTTGATACTACATTTACAGTATACATACAGTTACAGGACTGAAAATAAACCTTGGTATATTGAGTTCTTCTCCCACCAGCTCAGTGGGAATACCGTGTCACCCCACTTTTTTAAAGCAGCAAGTGGTGTCGTAGACATGCGCACACCATCACATGGGGCAAGAGCATGTTAGTGTCTGGGATGAAGGCAGGAAATGGGACAATGCAGGCTGTCCTGTTGCGTGACCAAAGTCTCAGTACTACAACCCAGTGCTAACCTTGGCATCCTGCCTGGCACAGACCTCAGGGTAGTCTTCCAGTATCCTGAATCCCACATTGTGGCCAGCTGGAGACTGAGTCTGTTTTGGAGATGTGTCATTTTGGCTCCTGGAGAGGGCACATGCTGCCCAGCATTTGTGTCATCCCCACCAGCTGACTGAGGAGTGCCATTAGTGTCAGTTGTGAAAACAGCCACTTCACCAGGGGTCTTCCTTAACTTTTTTTGTACTAGCTAGCCGGGCTAGTAAACCAGAGATTGCACTAGCTTGCAGAAGTTGCCACTAGCCTGCAGTCAGTATGGTCCACAGTGATTTGTTAGACAAAAGGCAGATAAAATCGAAATGTATCAAGCATGTGTCTGAATTTATTTGAAACCTAAATTACAAATGAACTTTGTGAAATAAAATGCTTCATATATATATATATATATATATATATATATATATATATATATATATATGTGTATAAAACACTCAGTGAAGTCAGTGTCTTAATGTCATTGTCTTGAAGTTCTTAATATAAAAGTCAAATGATCCTTAACTGTTGCTGGATTGCATGGTGTCAGGGGAGTGTGGCTCACTCTCAAGCTCACTTGTGTCACTATCACAGTCATTCTCAGCTCAAACAGACCGCAGAGACAAGGCTGAGAAAAACAGCAGAGGTCAGAATGCTGGTTTAACCTCCCTGTGTTTCTGGGCTGTAGCCTGTTAGTCTCTTGTTTGATTAGCACCACGGTCTCTCACTGTTCTGACCACACCCTGGTGTGAATGCTGATGAATCTAGCAATGTTGTTTTACTTGGTGGTGGTGGTGGTGGTGGGGGGGGTCTGTCTTTGTACCATGACTGCCTGTGGAGATGGAGACCAGCTGTTACAGTTAGGACAGAGGAGTCCATTTTCTCACTGGTGCATATTTGCTGCTGCTGCTGCTTCAGAGTTTTGGAAGCAACTTCTCAGAATGATGGTAACCACAGGGTGACAGGGTCAGGACAAGGCGTCTTACTGTTCTGACCATGTGGTCCTGACCCTTGAATGCTGCGGGGTGTTGACTGTTCAGTTTGGGGGTGCTCTGGTTGCATGTTTCCTTTGGAGGAGCCTACTTTCTCACTTGCGCATATTATTTGCTGCTACTGCAGCTTTGCAGCTTCTCAGCTTCTCAGATGATGACCACAGCACAGGGTGACATGGACAAGGCTAAAACAAATGGAACAGCGGCGATGAGGTTGGAGCACATTACTAGCTAAGCTACCTTTATTTTAGCAGTCTGTCTTGATTTACTTCCAACCCAACGTTATGGCACAAATGCTGCCCTACCACTAGTCTTGACTTAAATTCTGAGCTGCTTGTCTTTAACTATGTACAGTTTGCGGTCTCACTTTTCCGACCACACTGTGACCTGAATGCTGTTGCTAGGGTGTTGTTCAGTTTGACTAGAGGGGGGCTCCTTTGTGGTCTTAGTTGTCTGATCCTGTTTTTTTCTTTTTTGCTTTACTTCTTTGTGGTCTCACCGCTCTGACTGCGCCTCATGCTGGTGTTTTTTTTTTTTTCTTTGTGACCGCACAAGCACCATACAGCGAAAAAGGCAGAGAATGTAACTGCAGCTTTCCACCAGAGGAGCTGCACTAGCCCAACCGGGCAAGTGACAGAGATCCTGCACTAGCCTGCGGCAATCTGCACTGGTACCCGGGCAAGTAAATGAATGTTAAAATCGACCCCTGCACTCCACCCTGCAAGCCTTTTGTACAGACTGCAGATGTTTATGACGTTTCTCGCATTTTACTTGTGTTTTTGTAACTAATGCTGAGATGTCAGCCAGTGTAAGTAAGTTTGTATTACCTTTTTGTTGCCTCCATCTTCACACTCACTACCTTCGCATCCGTACTAGGATCTCCTTAGATATTTTTAATCTTGGTGGCTATCTGACTGTAACTTTTCTAGTCTCATCATATGAGGGGGGTGGGGGCCCTCATTTAAGTGCCCACCATCACTCTACCTCTGCCTGGGATGGTGAGCGAAGTGGCTACTGTACCTCCTCATTCAGTGTCAAAGCCTTTTCTTTGGCTGGCTAGCAATGAGTGCTCATACACTGGGTAGTTCTCCTTACTTACATTGACTAGAACGTGATAGTGCACATCAGGAAATCTGTGCTAACTGGCAGCAGTTAATAATGTTCCTCGTGAGAGAAATGAAAGGCACGCCTCCAAATGAGCCATATGTAAGTGTACCTTAATGAACACTGATGTGAAAACTGTGTTTTCAATAGTTTTCTTTTTATGGACAACATTCTGCTTATTTCTTTTCATGGAACCAGTAATTTGGAGTTTTTACTACATCATGGTTTCTGTACAGAATTCTAAACATGAGCTATTGTCCTATTAGAACCATGAGTTCTTTGCTCAAACCATGACATTGTTAAAACTCCAGATCATAGGTTCCATGAAAAGAACTGTAACAGAGTGCTGCCCATAAAAACTAAACAGTTCAAACACACAGTTTTTCACATCACTTTTTATTCCGGTACAGTTACATATGGATCATTTACGCTTATGGGTATCATGTCTGTAAATGGGAACATTATAAACAGCTACCAATCGGAAATCATTTCCTGTCCTCTTAAAGCATCAGTACTACCAAATCAGGAAGTGATGTATTAAAATTCTGCTTTTTGGCTGTAAGAATACGGCCATAGTTCCAGTTTCCATATCTGTAAATATTTTTTTCAGTCATCTTTAGTTTTTTAGATATTTGCAATTTATTTGAATTGTTGTGGCTCCACAATAAATAAGGTGGCTGACTAATTTTCAGCTGCGCTTTTCCTTCTGGTCACATCACATCCTTTGACTACAGCTGTGGGACCGTAAGCTGACCATTCCTGATGTCCCTGCCAGTCATACACATGTGCAGTTGGCAGCAGAGGGGGTTCCAGTGCAACATGCTAGGTGGCACAAATGTAAACGAAAGCAGAGGATAACCGAGCAAATTACTCGGTGATAGTACAATGCTGGTGGGACAGAGTACCAGGTATATGATCAGCAGAGCACAGGGAATAAACTGTAGAAAAAAGCTCAGTTTGTTTTCATAATACTGCTGCTTTAAAGTCTTTTTGGGACTGCTATGTGTTTTTTACCAGTCGTGTGTATGTCACCATAAAATGACTACAATTAAGCAAGACAGGAAAAATCTGTAGTATGCATTGGGTCCAAGGAAGTGAATTCATTTTTTTAATGCATAAACAGTTGCCAAAATCTCATTAGGACACTTCACGCCAGAGACGTTTAAACGCTCACTCTTTGTGGTTGTGTCACTTCAGGAGTCTTACAAGCCTTTCTGTACATAATTCCACTTTATTCAAAAGATTTTGCAATAAATCATATGGATCTATAAAAATGAGACAGATGCCGTCGACAGCGTCCAGTTGAATATAAGCTTCCCAAGGGTGGAAGGGGTGAGAGACCGTAGCCATAGAACACTTCAGCAGGCTGACAAGGGCCTGTGTACAGTTATGGAATGTGTTTAAAAATGAGGAATTATGTGGTATCAGATAACTACACAACATCTGTAGTTCACTGCTATGGTGACCAACTGAGGGGAGTGTTTTGTTTACCTCTGGTGGTAAGTGTCCATTCTTCATCTGATCATTGGTGAGCTAAGTATTTAAATGGCAGCCACAGAAAGCACTCATGAGTATTAGTTTATTTATGACTTTGATAACCAGGTAAGTGCAGTGGTCCGAGGGACTGTTTACAGGCATGACCTGGGACAAAAGGCACGAGTAAAACAACAGTGAGTAATCATAAGGTTACACAAACAGAAATGGTACAATACAATAAGTACTATCATGAAAGAAATAATTTGTTTGTGACAATAACAAGATAAATATAGAATAATGCATATGTAGGAGGTTGATATGCATTTTTTTTACATACCCAAAGTGTGTGATAATAGAGAAACCTCGAGAGCGAAGCTCGAGAGGTTTCACTATGATCACATACCGAGTGTGTAAAAACCTGCATGACAACCACTTACATATGTTTTATTTTTATAATAACTGGCAAAAAAAAAGACTACCTGTTTATGGTCGTCCGTTTGTCTGGTAAAGTAAATCATGATCTTAGGAATGAAGTAAAAAAAAAAAAAAAAACACGTTTTATTCTAGTTATTTACATTGTTTGCCCAAGTCCTTTAGCTCCAATGTGTATGTGTTGTTCCGTCATCTCGATGGGTCGGGTCATTACAGACGCTGTTGAACCGAGGTGAAAGTTCAAGTCGCCTGTGGAAACAGTGATGGTAGTCGGGAAAGTACACTTTAACTGGAGAGATTTCCTGCTGGTAAATACTACATTTCTCAATAACAAAACGGTTACGATTTGTTACTTGGCCCTGTATGTTTCTGTTAACATTGAAGTTATGCTGTGAGTGAGAATCTGTGGTCAGAGAACCAACCGTCTGTTGATGCCTTACTGTATTTAATTTGTATGGACCGCTGCAGGCTTCTCGGTGCAAGACTATAAAAGTCGTATCAATCCGTGGGTTGATATGAGTTTTTACAGCACTTGAAAACGGGGGTCACCAGTTATTATATATATAATACAGCTGTACAGAGCAAGCAAGCAGGGGTACAAGATACAGTATACACATCAACTACCCCCTCCCCACATGCGGCAGCACACACACACACACACACACACGATAATGTTCCCAAGCAAGACTAGCAACCACTACGAGCAGGAAGGAAGAGGTAAAATGGGTCAGCATTGGGAAAGGATGGGCATGGTTGGGGGACGGTTGCTGTCGAGGTGGGCAGTTGCAGCTGTCTTTAGCTAGGAGCCAAGATTTGAGGTTATGTTTGAAGGTAAGATGAGTGTTGGAAGATCGGAGAGATGCGAGTAGCCCATTCCACAGAAAGGGGGCAGCAACTGACAGGGCTTTCCCACCCGTTTTGGTAGAGATTCTAGGAACCTCTAGAGGAGGAACAAAAGAGGAGCGGAGATTCCTTGGCATAGTTCAGACCTTAAATAGGGTAGATGGAGGGGAAGCAATACCTCTCCTTATGGCAGTATCCAAAAAGCAGCCTAGGGTAAATTCAAAGCGTCCTTGTTTGGAAAGCCAACCGAGAGAGCGGTAGAGGTCGCAGTGATGAGGAGAGTAAGGGGCTGATAGGGCAAAGCGGCAAGCGCTGTTATGAACAGATGAGAGTCTAGCCAGAAGGGTGGTTGAGACTCATGAGTAAATGGGAGAATAATGGTCTACGATGGGGAGAAGATTGCCTATGACTATGGCCAGTCGAGCCTCCTTAGATAGGTAAGGTTTAAGACTATACGCAGCACCCAGTCTCTGATTAACCCTGCAGACTACAAGGTTGATGTGGTGAGTGAAGAGGAGAGAGTGGGGTCAAGCGTTAACCCCACATATTTAAAGGAGGAGACGTTTTCAAGGGCAGGGCCATGTGGAGAGTAGATAAGGAGAGAAGAGAAGAATTTTGTGCACAATTCTTGGAATATTTAATTTTATTTGGAAAAGAGTTAACACAAATGGTGAATGTTGTATGAATGAAAAGTATTAAAGAGCGATATACCCTTAGTGCAGGGTTTTTTTTTTTTTTGTTTTTTTTTTTACTTTCTTTTCATGCTCCCCCGGCCCCTACACTCTGCTGCCTTGGGAGTCACCCATGGCATCTCTTCTGCCTCTCCATACCTGGAGCCTGCATTAGTCCCATGTAGCCATGGTTTTGCCCCTTAGGCAGGGACGAAGTGAGGTCCCGTACACCTCGAACATCTCCTGTGCGTCAGGGCACCAGTCTGGGACAGGCAAGGGGGCCGTGGATCTGCACCGAGGTGCTCTGTCTCTATGGAGTGTAGGGAACCATTATCCCTTTGTTCTGGGCATGACGTGTGCCCCGACATCAAGGCATGACCACTGACGTCTGCTACACCTCCCCCTCTTTATGTGGCTGGGTGTTTGCTGTAGCCCAGGCCTCTGCCTAGGGCCAGTCAAACACCGAGCTGCAGCCCCCCCCTCCCTCCCCGGAGATGGCAAGCGGTGCCCTGGATGCTCAGCCTCCTCCCCTGGACGGCCTTCCAGCTCCTGGGCTTGTTCCCGAACCCGGGTCATTGGCGTTGTGAACGGTAATGCTACCACTGCGCTGGCGGGCAGGCATAACTGCAGTTTTTCTATACTGTACCTTGTAAAACATTGGCTTTTGTGGGATGAAAAATGAGGGAGGACTTTGAGACATGGAGTGTCAATAGTCCTGTAAGGCATAATGTAAGATTTCTGATGGAGGAGATTTGTAAATGTGGATAAATCAGCAGGTTTTGAACCCCTAAACCACAGTATGCCCAATTTCTCACCTCTATTTTATTCGTACAAACGTATTTCACATTAATGCAATTTCACACAATTTTTTTAAATGATTTCACTGATTGGCTGGGGGAGGGTGCATGTTGAGGTAGTTTTGTCTTGTTTGTCAACAATAAAAGTAAAATTTGCCCATGCCAAGTACAGAGTCCTCAGATTGCAGAAAAAAAATCACTTTTTTGTCAAGTTTGCAAAAAGTGGAATGTTGCATAATATCTCCACATTTTGATCACTCAGGCCAGATTTGGAAATTTTGCTCAGCTTTGTAGCACTGGGCTAACAAGGGCTTTCGTGCTGGAGCAGAATAATGTGAAACTGGTTAACAGAAAAAAAAATTCAGACTGTTACCACACTGCCAATCATGGTACCAGTTGGATTTTTTTGCCCCCATTGAGTGTGGCCATTCACCCTATGTGCCGCTCTGAGATGTCTGTGAAGGCCTCGGTACACACACTTGGCAGCTCATCTGACAGTACTTCCCTGTACCTTTTAGATTTCTTTAATACAACCCTTCAGTAGATTTGTTCAATATATATACAGTCATAGATACATAGACAGTGTCGGCAGATAAGGGCCTATGGCCCACCCAGTCTGCCCATTTGAGCTTGTAAGTTCAGTTTGTTTTCCTAGAAGTCTGTTTCCCCTTACCCCTGACCTCTAGAATTCCTTTATGTCTATCCCATGCATTCTTAAATCCCGTGATTGTTTCAGCCCCCAACACTTCCTCCGGCAGGGTGTTCCACTTGTCCACCATCCGTTCTGTGAAGAAATTCTTTCTCATGTTTCCTCTGAATCGTCCTCCCTCCAACTTCATCCCATGCCCTCTAGTCCTGGAACATCTTTTTAGCTTAAAATAGTGTTTTCCTGCACTTTGTTTCTCCCTGTAAGATACTTGTATGTCTCTATCATATCCCCTCTCTCCCTCCTCTCCTCCAGGGAGTACATGTTCAGTTCCTTCAACCTGTCTTCATAGGACTTGTGATGCAATCCATGCACCATCTTTGTTACCCTCCTCTGAACCTTCTCTACCCTGTCTATGTCCTTACGTAGGTATGGTCTCCAGAACTGTACACTGTACTCCAGGTGGGGCCTCACTAGTGTCTTGTATAGCGGAATTATGACCTCCCTTTCTCCTGCTGGTGATGCCCCTGCCTATACATCCCAGCATCCTATTTGCTTTACCTGATGCCTTGTCCACTGTTTCCCTACCTTGAGGTCATCAGAGATGACAACCCCAAGATCCCTTTCCTGCTTGGTGCATGCCATCCTCAATTTCAACTGATATATTGTTCCAGGGTTTTGTGTCCATATGCATTATCTTGGACTTCTTTGCATTGAATTTCAACTGCCAAACCCTTGACCATTCTTCAAGTTTCTGCGGTCCCTTCTCATTCTGTCTACCCTCTGGTGTGTCTGCTCTGTTACAGAGCTTTGTGTCATCAGCGAACAGTGAAATTCTGCCTTCTAGTTCCTGATGTCACTGATGAAGATGTTGAATAGGACCGGTCCAGCACTGATCCCTGTGGTACCCACTGGTCACTCTTCCCTCTGTGGAGTGACAGCCATTTACCACCACCCTCTGTGTCCTGCCAACCAGCCAGTTACCTACCCCCACCACTACTGTCCTGCCCACACCCATATTCCCCAGTTTGGTAATAGTCTTCTATGTGGCACAGTGTCAAAGGCCTTGCTGAAGTCCAGATAGGCCATGTCCACTGCCCTCCCCTGATCCACCTCCCTAGTCACCCAGTCAAAAAATTCAATGAGATTGGTCTGACATGACCTCCCCCTGGTGAAACCATGCTGCCTTGGGTCCTGTAGTCCATTGACAACCAGATGTTCCACCAATCTCTCCTTCAGAAGTCAACCTGCCTTATCCCCTCAGGCCTGAGATCCTCCCGTCTGCGGCTATGTAACTCGACTCGCCAGCGACACACCGATGGAGCCATTTCCCCCAGAATACACCTCCTGGGGTGGGGCCACCTTCTGTTCCTTGGCGCTTTCTTCCGATGCTCCATGGGCGGAGGCGACGTCTGGACCAGGTCACAGTGGGCAGGATCTGGCAGTGGAGGTGGGGGTAGGCCATGTCTGCCCCCCCAGCTGATGGAGGATTTCACTTGTTCTGGAGTTCCCCCAGGCACCCAGACGTGCAATGCCACTCAGTGCTGTCAGGCGTGCTCCTGCACCCAGCCCATGAACAGCTGTCGAGGCACCTCCCCATGCGTCTTGCGCAATCCCCGGACTGCGGCACTCCCAGCCTCCACTAGGAGCCGCTCATGCTGGGGAGTCGTCTACCCACCCACCTCAGGAGAGGAGAGCTGTTCTCCAGACGTTCAGTCCTCTCCTTCCCCACTGACCCTCGATGACCCTAGCTCGCTTTTGAACCTGGGTCGCCAGCATAGCGCGAGATGCGAGTCCAGCGCCTCAGCCCTCAGTGCCACCGGACTGGCCTAGCTTTGTTCAGTATAAAAAATGCACAATGCGTGTCTGCATATTTGTATCATATTTCTCAGTCCCCTTTTTTTTTTTTTTTTTTTTTTTGGCACCATCTTGTCCCTCTTACTGCCTCCGGTGCCCTCCTTCCGTCAGCTCATGTCCCCGGTACCTACCTTGAGGATCTGCCCTAGAGGTATATCCTCCTCTCCCTACTTTGTTAGGGTCTGTCCTGTAGGTGGTCAGGAGTAGACTGAGGCGAACCATCTAGGGCGCGGAGGTTTCCGGTTTCTTCCCCTGGCGTCCCCACTCCCCCAGGACGCCTTGCGCTAGGGGCGTACGTCCCAGTGGTAAGCGTGCTTACGCCGCGCCAGACCCTCATCACGCCCGCGGCGTCCCCCTCCCGGCTCCGACAGTGAAGCCGCCTCACCTTCCCTCTGCGGTGCTTCCACGACTGCCGATGCAGGCGCAATCGCTCTTGGTAACCCACCCCTGAGGAGGAGAGCATCCGTTGGGCGCTCGTCCTCCCTCCCCGCCCGACCCCGGCCACGGAGTCCGAACCGGGTGGCGGCATGGCGGTGGTGTGGCGTCCAGCGCCTCAACCCTCAGCGCCACCGGGCCGGCTCTCAGTCTGCCTTGATGGTTTGTGTTATTGTTGGCCAAGGCTAACTCATGCCACTTCATGAAACAGCAGCCTTCTTCCAGACCTATTTGAGTTTCAGAAGTGTAACCAGAGCTAAATGGGTGCTTTTCTAGTCAGAAACTTACACGTAGAAACTGGCAGAAATTCAGTCTGCTCCATTACCATTTCCACTGATTTAGCAAGGTCAGCGGAGTACGCTGATCAATTAAGAAAATGGGTGGCTTTGCGAGGGGGAGGGGGTGCCACCGCATTGAAACACATTTTAGCTTTACAGTGCTTTTTTTTCCCCGTTAACTGGCTATAATTGTCCTTGCAGACATATTGGTAGCACATCATCTTAAGTGCCTTTAATACCCAGGAGTTACAAACATGTTGGTATTGCATGACCCAGGCTGGGTGTGTGGAGTGCTCTGTAATTCTTCTGCATGTTACAAAGTACCTCCATTGTGTTAAACATGTGGTAAAATTGGAGTGCATCTGTGTTATACACTTGAGGATTTACACTATCACCATTATGTTAAAGCAGCAGTATTTGTTAGTCGGTGAAAAAATTCATTGTATAGTTTTTTTTTGTTTTTTTTTTAGCAAAAATGTATTTCTGACAACGTAAGATTCATGCTCAGTATATTTTTTGGTTTTTCAGATATTGTTAACATTTTATTTACAGCTGATTTTGTAATTAATGTCTCCGATCATTAAAGATAGCTACCACTCACCATTTTTAAAAAGCTCTTCCTCTGGTGTTGCATGTTGAATGTACATGCTAGATCCATACTGTAATGTATTAGGATCGTGCTTCCACATGTTTCTGATGGTAAACAGCACAGCACTGTGCCAAGATAATAATTTTTTCATGGTGGGCATGGCATGGGAGTGCGAACTTCTAAAAATGTCAAAATCCTGTATCTTGATTCAGGAATGAAAGAAAACTAAAAGAAAAATGTGTATCTTGATATTTTTGACAGACGAACCTTATTACTGGGGAAAAAGACCAATATGGGTACGAACCAATACTACTGCGTTGAAGAGCGGCAAGTTTATTAATTAAAAATTAAAGCTGTTTGGAGCAGTGTCTCCCATAATATCCTGTGCCAAATAAATTGGGATTTTGCTTGTACCCATTTTAGGGAGGGAATGGTTTGTATTTGGGCTGCATAGAACCCGCAGCCTGAGTCCTGTCATGTCTGTATTTGAGCCCCCCTGCCACGCATAAACACCTTGTGACATCTCAGCTAGGAGAGCATGGGAGCGCAGTTCATAGAAGTAAATGAAAGTGTGTGTGTTTTTTTATTTTTTTATTTTTTATCGTCTTATTTTACTTGCCTGCTGCGGCGACTACCAGCGGGGGCATCCAGCCGCCGGCCCTACCCGCTGGGAGAGCACCAGGCTCATTCACATGATGAGGGATCCAGCACAGCCATCGCAGTCCGCTGGAGGTTCTCTCCATACCCTATCCAGCCAGACTGGGCCCCGGACCCCCCAACAGTGCAATTCCATGCAAGTCCTCCCAGCAAGAGGAGTAGGGCGCCATCAAGCTGCAGTCATGCCCAGCCATTTCCCTTTTTCTCCCCAATGGGACTGCGGACGTGCAGTGGCGTCTGCGCACATATTGATCTGCCGATGTCCGCCCGCAGTCCCCCTCCAGTCACACCGCTGCGGCGGTACCTCTGGGTGTCCCCAGGGGTCGCTGCAACACAGTGTGGTTCCCCAGCCCACCCCAGGACTTGGAGAGCTGTCTCCCAACACTCAATCCTTGTCCTCCCCTGCCGACGACCCAAGCTCATTCCTGAACCCGGGTTGCCGGCGTAGTGCGAAGTGTGGCGTCCAGATCCTCAACCCTCAGCGCCACCGGGCCAGCTAAAGTGTGTGTGTTTTTTATTAGAGTTTTTTTTTTTTTTACATTTTAGTGATCAAAACAAAACCACTTCTCAACTAATAAGGTTCTTTTTAAAAACTGCCAGCTCTTGGTAATTTGCGTATGCTGCCCATGCTGCTTTGTGTCAAGAGAGCATTTTTGTATTTCCATTAAGCTCTTGTAAGTTGAATGATGACTTGATTTTGAAACAAACCAGCCTCTAAATTGTTAAAAAAATATATAATTAAAAAAAAGTCAACAAAAAGCACCCAGGCTTGCCTATGCTTGCTACCCGGGTACGGAAACGAGCCCGGGCCATCGGGGGTCGCAGGGGAGGGAGAGGATCGAGCGTCCAATGGACTGCTCTCCTCTCTTGGGAGGGAAGGGGGCTAGCACCCAACTGGCCTCTGGCAGAGGTCTGGGGCCCAGCAAGCATAGAGTTAGCCGCAAGGGGATGGGGAGTGGCTACATCGGCGGTGAGGCCATGATGTTGGGTTCGAGCCACTTCCCCGACAGCGCACTGTCTCCTAGATGATGGAGCACTGCATGCGAGGCCACTTACTGCCCGTGTCCTGCCTAGAGGTCCGGCAATGCTCAAGCATTGGTGTACTGCCCCGTCCTGCACTCCCCTGGGGGTATAGCCAGGCTCCATGGGACCAACTAGGGTTCAGATAGGCTATGTGTGCAGGGATACCACATTGTGTCTCCTGAAGGAGTGGAGACCGTGTGCAGAGAGAGGGAGTATAAAAAGTAATTTAAAAAAAAAAAAAAAAATCGTCTGGTGAAGAGTGCTGGGTGGTGCCGTCTTACAGGGAAGTGTAAGGGATCAGGCTGTGTTTTCCACAGAGCCCAGGTATGATCCCTTTTCTCTCTAAAATGGACAGAAAAAAATCTGATTTGAGTGGCAAATGGTGCTGTGGGAAGCAAGTGTGAATATAACCTTCCTGGTGTATGTCTGGCTGTTGGACATGCATGGTGTCCTTCATGATTTAATATTCCTAATTCCATACTGTGACATTGTTCACCCAAAAAAGATGACAGTCATCTGGAATCCCAGCATACTTCACATTGAAGGAAAACTGTGCAAATCTTCGAGTCCCCGCTCCACAAAAGCTTACCCCCCTGATTACGCTTTCCCCTGGAAAAGCCCTTATTTAACTTACTGCAACTTACTTTATTTAATTTTTTAATGTCTCAGAATCGGAATATGAGCTGACACTCGGCGGCTCCATTTAGTGCAGAAATGCTGTGCCGCATTGCTCACTTCAATGCAGATGCATTGAAGCGAGAGCAGTGTGGCGCTGCACTTCTGCATTAAATGGAGCCACGCAGCATTGGCCATATTCCCGATTCCGAGACATAAAAAAATTTAAATATGCCATCCCAGTGGCGCAGAGGGCTGAGGTGCTGGTGCCTTACCTCGAATCACGCCAGCGACCCGGGTTCAGGAACGGACTCTGGACGCTGGGGGCTGGAAGGGGAAAGAGAGGATTGAGTGTCCATAGGACTGTTCTCCTCCTCTCCAGGGGTGGATAGTGGGATGGCATCGCTCTGCAGTGGCCTCTGGTGGAGACCAGGAGCACAGTAGAAGCAATGCAAGGAGCAAACACCACCAGAAAAGTGGAAACACTCCACGTTCAGACGGATGATGGCTGCCCAGCTCTCTGATGCCATCAATGCCCCTACCGAGCCATAACCGCCTCAGCAGCACCTCTGGGCCAAGTGTTGCGCTGGTCTGCCCCCCCTCAGAGGAGAGGGATCCATCCGGCGAAGTGTTATGCCGGGTTACCCTTGGGGTGGCTGCCATATGAGGACGGAGGCTCAGGGGACAGATGGGTTGGAGAGGGCCTTGGCAAGCCTGAAAGAGTGGCTGACATGGTAGCACATGGAGGGTGAGGATTTAAATACAGTAAACTGCAGCAAGTTAAATAAGGGCTTTTCCGGGGGAAAATTTAATTGGGGGGTAAAACTTTGGGGAGCAGGGACTTGAAGATTTGCACAGTTTTTCCTTAACAACTTGTGTAATGCAGTATGTAATGTGCAGATTAGGTGTAAACAACAAATATTCATGTATGCAACTTTAACTTCTAACAGTGTGGCTACAGTTCACTATTCACACTCTGGCAGTTTTGCTGGACACAGCTGGGTCATCAGAAGATTTCAAGCTGAGCTCCTCCCACCACCTGGATTGGTATATTGTCCCGCTCCATTGACTGACGTCAGATCTTTCTTTCCACTGGAAAGTACAGGTCTCCTTCGTAGCTCTGCAGCATTGAAGGATTTTGAGTCATTCAAGTGCTTTTTTGGTGATTCTTTGACTTTACAAGTTCGTATTCCACTTTAAAGCTGCTCTGCAGTCGTTCGGCTGTGTGTCATGTGATTGCGATCGACAGTGGTGGACAAAATAAATGGGGTTTTAAGTTCTGCATCCGATGTAGGCAGAAAATGTCAGCTACAGACCTGGGTGCTGGTGCTTATACTGCTTGGGTGAGAACCACAACGTCGAGGGATGCAGTTTGTGCCTGGCCATGCAACCAGCGTCCATCGAAGACCGGAAGGCTTGATTGACCTTTGGTCAGCTGAAAGACCGCAAATAGGCCTAGGTAAATGCTAGTCGGCAGCTTAGCTTGAAGTCATGGAAGAAGAGGCAGTGGCTGCGGTGAGTTCCTCATCTGTCTCTGTGCTGCTCTTGGCTGGGGCCAGTGTCAGAGGGCTGTTCCCTGATGAGTTCAGGGAAGTGTGCCTGGCCCTCCAAACTTTTGGGGAGAGCCCTTCTCACCACAGCAAGAAACGCAGACAATGCCATCGTTGATCATGGGATTGGTAAAGATCATGCTCTTCCCACTTCTTTTACTCCCTCGACTGCTCAGTCTTATCGAGCTCCCAGTATTCACAGATATGGTCAAGAGCTCCACGGTAACTCCATCAGGCTTGTCGACCTCGTCTCTGTTCGAGCAGGTGGTTGAGATTTTCCTCAAGCCCGTTGACTGGCTTTCGGAGAGATTGAGGAGACGTCGATTTCTTAGACCTTGGTTCTCTTGGTCCTCACCAGGGAAGACGAGGCCTGGCTGAGCTGCCTTGAGAGGTGCCTCTACAGGTGTTCATGCTTCTGAAGCTGCTAGTGCTTAACCTGTCAAGGCAGGTGGTTTATATGAACCCCCAGAGGGACACACATTGACGTGTACTCTCAGGTCGACGGCTGAGGTTGTGGCACTGCTTGCGCTCTTGATCCCGCTTGAATGGGAGGCATTGCCATTGACACTCATCATCATCCTTGTCCTTGGGCAAGGAGAGGAATAGACAAAAAATGCGTCATCACTAGAAGGAGCTTCTCTGACAACAGTGGACCGCAGCTAGGAGGGAAGGAATCTGCCCCCTGGACCTTCAGTCCCTTGGCCCATGCCAGTCCATGCTTTTCAGCAGTCCCCAGTATCTGCTTCTCCACCCCTAGGGTAGAGTCACCTAAACTGCAGCCCCTGTTCAGGGACCAGACCAAGGAGTCACGCTCCGCAGCCGACTTGCCTGGTCAGCTGTTGGTGGAGATCACCCAAGTTGAAGGCACTCAGTTGTTCTATGGTGGCAGATGGTTGAAGGCCATTGTCAAGGAATCCTCTGATGACTCCAGAGGTGAGTTGTGCATGATTTCGACCATGACTCATACTTTTGACTGGGAATTGGTCGAGGAGCTGATCAGCGACCACAAGCTGGCATCATTTGGTGCTTCAAACTGACTTATATTGGAGTACATCGGTATTCACTTGGAGGCAGTTTAGAAGCTGGCCAAGTAACTTGTTTGTTTGCTTAGTTTATAATACAGGGATGGACCATAAGAATCAAGCAATTCAGCACACAGCTGATTTTCTAAATGGATGTCTGAGGATCAATGGGCAGTGAAATAAATGGAGCAGATGTAATGAACATTGTTGCAGAGCAGTGACTTGGTGACAGAAGGCCACTCGTACCTCTGCAGCTCTGCCAGAGTATCTGGCCGACTGTGATATAGTCTGCGGAACGATTCGCAGACACAACTTATGCGGCAGTATAGTACCTGTTCTCTGACTAGCAAAAATGACTACACTCATTTCTGAAACCACATGGCCTCATTCAACACTTGAAGAAGGCACCAGTGGGGTTTCTGAAAGCCTTGAGCAGCAAATTTGGTAAGTCAAGGAAAAGGAATTACGCTGATATCAGTTTTATACCTGCAGTTCATAACAGACTGAGGGAACTTGAGCAGACTGGATGGACCACTGATCTTTTTCTGCCTTCATTGTTCTATGTTTCTAATTACAGATACTGGACAGGGAACATTCCCCGGGGTTGCCTTTCCTGTGGCTGAAGCCATATTGTTACTGTCCCTGGAGCCTGAGCAGCATCCAGCATCTTGCCCGGCACCCTTCCCAAGTATGGTCTTCAAATATGCAGTCCTAACAGGATCTCTTTCAGGGTTCTTTGACCACCCCTCTGCTGAGGGTCTGGGGGGAGGGGCAAGGTAACATGGACAAGCCTCCAGACAAAGTCCAAGAAGATTAACCACCCAGCTAAAAAGATGTACACTGCTGTGTCGCTGGATCTCCATCAGGCCAGTTATACTATCATGATGGCAGACTTCGGCTCTACAAAGAAATCTGAACAAATAATATTGCCGTTATACCTGTCATATGTCAGACCCATTGCAGATTATGGATTTCAGTTTTGGGACATCTTAAATATAGGAGGAAATATTATGAACAAAAAGATACAGCACAGGGCTACTAAGATGATCAGAGGGATAGAAAATTTACCTTATGATGAAAGATTAAATCATCTAGGTCTACACTGCCTAGAAAGGAGACGCATAAAGGGGGATTTATTACTCTCATATATAATATACACAACCACCAAGATCTAATGGGAAATATGAATTTACAGTGGGGGCAGGAACAGTATACGCTGAGAAGACACAATAAACAGTTTAGATTAAATCACTATAAAACTAATAACAGGAAAATATTTCTCATTCAGAGTGGCTAACTTATGAACAATCTTCCCTATGATGTTGTAAATAGTAAAGATACAGACACTTCTAAGAAAGAGCTAGATAAATGAATGGATGGACAAAGGAAATTACGAAGATTACTTGAATTAATTTAATTTATTTTTTTACCAGGAGAGAGACACTAAGCTAAAAGTTTGTCTACAGGTGCAACCTGGGAGCACAAGGAAGCTAAATGACTTGCTCAAGGTCACAGTATGCAAGTGAGGGCCGTGTGATTCAAACCCAGATCTCTAGGTTTTGCAGCTCATAGTCTTAAACCACTGCGCTATACTACCTCCTTAATGAACTAAATTAACTGAGAGATGGACAAGAATGGGCACATTTGTGTAATTCTGTCTTTAAAACCTGAGTTATTAATCTGAGTATTCCCTGCTTGGGGTGTTAGGCGAATTCCTCCCCTATCCTCCTGCCAACAAACAGCCACTGGTGAACGCAGTCAGAGACCAGGGTCAGTTGCTTAGTAAATACCTGCTCCACACGGCTTTGGACATGGATGGCTCCTGTTCCCACATCGTTGCAACAGCTGTTGCCTTGCGTCATAGCCATGGCTGAGGCATCCCACCTTCACAGCAGACATCCAGCATAGGCTGGCAGATATTCCCTTCTTGGGCACTGACCTCTGTGGCCTTGGGATGGAAGGACATCTCATGCGAATTGAGAAGTCCATTTCCACCCTTGATTCTGTTGTTTTGTCTCAGAAGGTCCAGAAGCGTAAAATAAAGGCCTTTCAGTATTGATCATTTCAGCCACAACAACCTCAGCAACAGCCCCTGTAGGGGCAGTTTCAGCAGTGGCGTCAGAAGCACAAGTTTAGTGCCCAGGGGTGAAAAAGGGGATCTGAGGTGGTGGCGCCTCTGCGACCCCTGTGGCCGGAGCCCCCTCCAAGGCTGCCCAGTGACAGATTGTGGAGTGTTATACCCACCTCCTGTCTGGTTTCTATTCCAGCTTCCAGTTGGGGGTCAGTTACACCACTTCTTACCACAGTGGTCCACCATTACCTTGGACAAGTGGGTTCTAGAAGTGGTTGGCAAAGGGTTGTCTGTGGATTTAGAGGCTCTCCTGCCGTACCATTTCCATGCTCCTTGGGAGTCCAGGGAGTCAATGGGCATGTCTCTGCACTGAGAGCTGACATTGCACAGCTCCTTGAGAGTGGGTCAACAGCCTGTGTTTCAGATGCCCTGCTCACTCAGGGATATGTGTCCAGGTAATTCCTGGTTTTGAAATGGGCAGGGGGCTTGCTTCCCATACTGGAGCTGCATGATCTGAACCAGTCCATGTGGAGGTGCAGGTTCTGGATGGTCATTCAGAATCTGATCATTCCATCTGCATAGTAGGGCATGTGGTTCTGCTCCCTGGACTTCCAGGAAGTGTTTAGTCTGTCCCATTGCCAGTACCTTCAGTCTTATGCAGAGGGGATTCTGTACCAGTTCCAGGTCATGTCCTTCAGCTACAAGAAGATATTCATGGCACTCACCACCTTAACAAGCAGGCAAACTGGAGTAAGTGTTAGATTTTAAATCCATAGGCAACCCTAGGGAGAGGTATCACCAGCAGAAGGAAGGGGGTGGTGATGCCACTGTACAGATCATTAGTGAGGCCTCGATGGTAATATTGTGTCCAGTTCTGGATGCCACATCTCTGTAAGGACATAGGGTGGAGGCAGTTCAGTGAAGGGCAACAAAGATGGTGTTGGTCCTGCTCCAAAAGTCATACGAGGAGAGCCTGGGAGATCTCAATATGTATATCCTGGAGGAGAGCAGAGACAGGGGAGCTATGATAGAAACCTACAAATGTCTAAAAGGCATAAATAGGATACCAGAGGGTAGCATCTTTAACAAAAGATGTCCAGAGGAATGACATGAGGTTGGACGGGGTGAGACTAAAGGGTAGCGTGAGGAGTAATTCTTCACAGAAAGGGTGGTGGATGCATGGAATAGACTCCCAGTGGAGGTGGTGGGGGCAAACACAGTTGGGGGATTCAAGCATGCATGGGACAGGCATAGAGGAAACCTTGCAATGGGAACGAGGAGGTAAATCCGGAGATCAAGTAGGGTCTGTGGCTTTTATAGGAGGCAAGGGAAATGGGCAGACTAGATTGGCATAGCGGTCCTTATCTGCTGTCAGTTTCTGTGTTTCTATGGATTCCTTTATTTGAAATGTCTAGTGGCACAAAAAATTAAAAACCCACTCTGCGCCCAGGGTCTTCACCAAGTGCATGTCAGTGGTGGCAGCCTTTCTGTGGTGCAAGGGCATCAGAGTGTATCCTTACCTGGATGACAGGTTGATAGCGGGGCCATCCAAGGAGGCCATGGAGAGGTCCAGGGATCTGGCCCTCCATATCTGTCGGGCCTTGGGCTTTCTGGTCAACCTGGCCAAGTCAGAGCTGGTCCCCTCGCAGGTGATCAAGTTCATTAGGGCTGAACCAGACTCCCTGAGGGCCAAGGCCTGCTTCCCTGTGGATGGGGCATCAGATCTTACCTCCTTTACCCAATCATGTCAGATTGGGCTGTCACACCCTGCCCTTCCTCCTGTGGACAGGGTATCAGATCTTACCGCCTCTGCCCAATAATTTCAATTTGGAATCTCGTGTCCGCCTGAGACTTCCTGCAGTGACTGGGATACATAGCATTCTTCAGCAGTGTGATCCATTTGGGTTTGCTGTTGGATGTGCCACCTGCAGTGGGAGTTAGGCTAACAGTGGTACCAGTGCGTAAGTCACTTGGACCAGCCTTTTGTAGTGAATCAGTCGATGTGGAATGTCATTCAGTGGTGGCTGTACCCAAAGCATCTGGAAGAGGGAATCCCATTTGTCCATCCAGAACTAGCCATCACACTCATGCCAGGTGCATCTCTGGTAGAGTGGGGAGCACACCTGAGGGCCCACAAGGCCCAAAGCTTCTGATGCTCTAGGGAGTGCCATCACCACATCATCCTGCTGGAGCTCCATGCCATGCATCTGACTCTGATGGAGTTTGCTACATTGATCGAGGGTCAAGTCATGCAGATCCAGATGGATAACATGACTACCATGTTCTACCTGAACAGGCATGGTGAACACACTCTTTTCCATTGAGTATGGAAGCTGTAGCACCTGGACATTTGTGTACAGCCTTGGTGCAAATTTCCTGGTGACACATACAGTGGGAGAGAACAGTCAGCCAGGTTGGAGAGATGTCGCATGAGTGGTCCCTGCATTAGGAGGTAGTAGACCACGTGTTCTTCCCTTAGGGCGCCACTTGGATGGACCTGTTTGCCTTCTGGGAGAACAGAAAACTGAGACTGCTCTGTGCACCCCCACAGTCCAGGACATAGTTGGGGCATGTCTTCATGAGGCCCTGGACCCCAGACCTCATGTATGCCTTCCTTCCCTTCCCCTTGATCTGCAAGGTCATGGTCAGGGCCTAGCATGACAAGGTGTTGTCGATCCTGATAACCTTGGACTGGCCCAGACAGTTCTAGTATACAGATCTCCTCAGCCTCAGCAGCAGGCCTCCATAGAGGTTGCCTCTCTGCCCAGATCTTTTAACCAGGCAGCAGAAGAAGGTTCTGTACCCGGACCATCAATCCTTGCACCTCTCAGCTTGTTTCCTGAGTGGTTAGAGTTCCAGGTTCTGGGCCTTTCAGAAGACATCCTTTGCATTATGGAGGCATCCTGTAAGGAGCTGACTTGTAAATGTTATGCATTTAAGTGGGAGACGTTCTCAATCTGGTGCCAAGGTAAGAAGCTTGATCCCCTTGCCTGCCCCTTGATGAGCATCCTCTACTACTTATGGCCCCTCTCTTAGTCTGGACTGCAAGCGACAACCTTTAAGGTGCACTTGACAGCCATCTCTCCATACCAGGTGTGAGTTGGTATGCTGATGGTGGCCCAGGAGAAGGTGGTTGGGTGCGTTTTCAAAGGCCTGGATCTTTTGTACCCTCTGGCTTGTGACCCTCCACCTCCATTGGACCTACTGCTGCTGTTGGCAGTGCTCATGGGCAAACCATTTCAGCCAGTGCACAGTCGTGAGATGTCACATCTGTCATGGAGGATGGCCTTCCTGGTGGCTATTGCATCAGCCAGAAGGATCAACAAGCTCTGTTGCTCTGTGGAATTTCCTTACAAGGTCACCCCTCCCCCCCCAAAAAAAAGTTCCTCCCGAAGGTCATATCAGACTTTTACTTTAACCAGGTGATTAACATTTTTTTTTTTTTTTTAATTAGTGTAACCCCTACCAGGTATGCTGTTTCCATCTGACAGCTCTACCCGGTAGGCTGGGTTCAGGGAGGAATATGTCACTCGGCACATTGGCTAGGTTTGGCAACTCTGCACAGGGGCACCCAAGTAACTCCGGACAAAGGAAGCAATAACTGTAATGTCCAATACCAGAAGTGGGATTCTAAAGTGTGGCTTTTATTCACATCCAACAGAATAAACAAAGCATAGACAGACCCCCACGGGGCTACGCTCCTGGTAATGCAGATTAAAGGAGACCAGAACACAGCCTCGTCACTTTAGCCCTCAGGCTCTGAAACACACTGGGCACACAGCCCGAACTTTACGCTGTTCTGAGTTTTCCCTGGCTCGGCTCCCTTGCCAGCCACTTGGACACTTTCCATATAACATGGAAACATTTACTGGTGGCTCCCTAAACCACCTATGAGCACTTCTGCTCCATCAGGGAATCTTCCTCATACTATCCAACATCTGGGTACTTTCCTCAGGCACTGGCCAAGTACCTGAGAGAAAGCAACAGGTGTCCCAGAGCAAATCCGTAGAGGTGAATTTGGTTACTACTGATGGGGGGGTCTCCCACTTCTCGCTCCCATAATTCATACCCGGCCATTTCTCTGGACTGTAACACCTCATCCTTTAACACACTTTGCTGTGTAGATTCTTTTTAATGTATATCATATTCAATCTACTGTCTTTACATCCCATTTGTGCTGGACTTGAACATACTTAAAAAGTGGCTTTGTCCATTACTCTAGACCCCCCACAGTGTTTACCAGTCCAATCCCCACATCTTCCATACTGTACTTGGCTGTCTTTTCCTGACCCCTCAGTAACAGTCCCTTTAGTTTCATCTTGATGCAGGTGAAAACACAGAGCCCTTTAGGAGAGCGAACTCACCCTTCGGTTGCAGGTGCCCCACAGGCGTTTCCTCCTCAATGAGCTCTCTTCCAGAGTTTCTGGTGCCTCAGCACAAACTTAAACAGGCAGCTTCTTTTCTCTAGCCGGACTAAGGGGGTTGCCCCTGCAAGCAGGCTGATACCTTCCCCCCAGTCCCTGCAAGGATGGGGCCCTAAGCCATTGAGAGCGGTCTCCACCACTTCAATATGCTCTTCTTGTGTTCCTCTTCAGGTGGAAACACACACCTAAAAACAAAAAGTAGCTCTTTGACAGAGCTTAGAGCTCTGAGGGCCTGCTCACAGCAGAGCACCTATTTCAGACTGCACACACACTACTGAACTCTACAGACTACCTTCAAATTCCCCAACGTTCTACTCTAACCTCCAGCTGCAACATTCCAGTGTGGCTTATGCAGCTGTGACAGTTCTAAATGATGTCATCTCTCAGTCTCAGCTGAGACTGAGAACAGAGTGAGACAGTGTGAAATCCATTTAACTGGAGTTTCACAAGCTGCCTTCCCTGCCTACCACTAGGTCTTACTGGGATTCTAGTAACCCCGGGTAACAGGGGGGTTACATTAGTATTTCGGAAAGACCTTTGAGCGTGAGCTCTTTTACAAAGGTTCCACGTCAGGGTGGACAATAAGACAGTACACGTATTCAGTGGTTACAGAGGCCTGATCATTAGGCATTAAAGAGCGATTACATGAGAATTAGACAAATAGGAGAAAAACAGAGCAGTTGTAATAGAATACTAAGCTATTTCTGATTGATTGCCCTAGGTAACACACCCCTGGAAACATGCTGGTATACTTTACGAGTCCAACCTTGGAGGCCAATTGCAGGCTGCATACTTTGTACCTGTGGAGGGCACTTTCTTGCTGTGAGGAGCACAGTGCTAGAATTTTGGGTGAGGCTTGCCAGCTGTTTCTTACAAATGTTGAAGCTGCGCCTGGCAGTCCAGCAGCTAAGTGGACGATTGCCAGGGGGATTACATTCTACATCAACCTCTACTGTAGGCTGGCTGGTAGACAGTCACCGAAGGGGCTCAAGGTTCATTCCTCCATACATACCACTGCCTCAGTGGCTGCTTCCCCATTGTGGGGATATGTAGGGCATCAATCCGGAGTAAAGCACACACCTTCATCTCCCATGACAGCATTGACATAACGAGTCAACAGGATACTGCTTTTGGGTCCTCAGCCAGTCTCTGTTCACCAAATTGGGGTGCATGCCTTGCCCCTTGTCTCGGAGGGCTGTTATGAGTCTTCCAGAGTGTGGCTAGTGGACTGTATCCACAGTGTTAGCAATATACTGTAGGTTACTCACCTGTAGCTGTAGTTCTAGCAGGATACAGTTCACATCCACACAACCCACCTGATGTCCCCTGGCAAGTGGCACCCAGATCCTTGTTTCTAGCATGCAAAAGCTCTGACATCATGGGCTGGAGCCAGAGGAAATACCACCTGGATGGGGGGAAGAGCTTACAGTAGCTTGGAGGCGAAAGTGACTTAGCTGTCTCCAGCAGAACTGCCAGAGTGTGGGTGTGAACTGTATGCCTCTAGTAGAACTATGGTATAGGTGGGTAACCTGTATTTTGCCCCTCTTGAAGAGGCTCAGTTTTGGTTGTGTGGCAGTCTGTGTTCTTCAAATAATTTGCTACCTTGTACCAGGTGTTGAGCTTCCAAATCACCACCTCTCTGTTGAAGGAGATCTCCTAATTCTGGCCACTAAAACTAGGTGAATGTTTTATAGTGCTCCAGTTTGTGAACTTAAATGAATATGAGGTGGTTGAAATGCATAGCCTCAGACAAGAGTTACAGTTTGTTCTATGATTCTGATTATTTTGGGGGAACTGGAATCGCGTTATCAAAAGATTTGAGGAGTTGGAAGAGGAGTTACTGTCAAAAGAATAGCTAAATCTGGGAGACTCCTTAAAAGTAGGAGGGCTGCTGGATGGATCCAGAGCTGATTTATGTCTTTTTACTGTAATTTCTTTTTATTAAAAAAAAGGAACAAACATACACAGTGTGTGACGCTTGCTTCTGAATATAGAAAAGGTACATCAGAACTATCACAATAAGGAATAAATACCACATACCTCTCAACTCTCCTTGAGTTTAAGGGATGTCCCTGATTTTGCATCAAAATGTTCTTCTGTCCCTTCTAAAATTTGTGCTTTTGTGACTGAACTGTGGGGATTGTAGGCACAAAATAATGTCAAACGTAGAAGTTACAGGCTTGTGCTTATTCAGAAAATGCATCTTACACTAATCCCCTTATTCTAGCAGCTTTCTGAGTGAATATTACCAATTTTTAAGATGTGTCCCTGATTTGGGGTCTTTGTCCCTGATTTTTTTTAACCCTTTACCCTGATTTATGAGGCAAGAGGCTGAGAGGCATGAATACTAATCTTGTCATAATTTGCTACAACACAGAAGGGCAGTTCAGTAACGTCACTGAGTCCAGATACTTTCAAGTTTGGCCATAAGCAGCATGACCATGGACGACAGTCCGTAAATATTTGGCACAACATGTAAACAGTTTGAAATTCTTTAAGCAAAATGGGCTTAAACGTGCCCTGAAGTGCATGCACCTGCAAATAAAGCAATGAGGAACATGTTCCCTTTTGTTCATGAAGCTAAATTACCTTGCTCCCTCATGTCACACACTCTTAAAGGAAAACTGTCTAAATCCACAGTCCCACATCACTGAAAGACTTAACCCCCAATTCAGCGTTTTATTTAGAAAAGCATGTTTTTCTCATGCTGCCATGTACTTTATTTTTATTCCGAAAAGTCCGCAAAACTGGAACATGGCGGATGCTGGGGGGGCTTCATTTACTGTATAGGTGCGGTGCAGTACCACTTGTTTCAATACAAAATGCATTGAAGTGGTGATGTAGCACCGCACCTTTCAGTAAATGGAGCTCAATGTCCATCATATTCCCGGTCTCGAACTTTTGGAATAAAATAAAACAACAGCTAAGAAGAACGTGCTTTTCTAACTAAAAACCTGAATTGGGAGGGGTAAGCCTTGCAGGGAGGGGTGTGGATTTAGACAGTTTTCCTTTAACATCCTTCAAAACCAAAGTAATAGAAACCTGACAGGAACAGAAGCAAATTTAAACTACACCCATACACACGATTTATTACAGAAAAACTAAATGAAAGGGACAGTTCTGACAAACAAAAATACAACTACAAAATATTTTCATGAACCTATAAAACTATTAAGTACAACTTCGTGTAGGTTTAATGTGATAATGGTGACTATTTCACAGCACCGTCCAAAAAAAGCAAACACAACATCACCCGACGTCAAAAGGGTGACTGGAATTACAGCGACCGTTGCAACAGCGACAGTTGCTTACACTCTCCATGGCAGCAATAAAAAAAGTGTTTATGCAGGGGGCTATGCCCATGGCACACCCCAACTTTGCTATAATCAACTCTGTGGTGGTGGTGGGGGGACATGCGTGAAGGAAGAAAATCTAAAAAAAAAAAAAAAATTCCACCCTAGCCATACCCGTACCCGAGTTCACCAGCTGCAGTGACGGTGACTCAAGCCACTACACCAAATGGCCAGCTCGAAACCACTTGGTCAGGCAGCCCCATATCCTGTGGCAGCGGGTGTAACTGACTGCTGCAGTATCTATACTTGACTCCTCGCTACATTTCCTGATTCGCTATTCCTACGGGCGGTCAAATTGAGTCGCTCAGTTTGACTCGCCCACATGACATGCTACCCTTCCTGTATGCACTATTACCTGATTAGCAAATTGAAACACATTAAATGTTAACCCTGTCATAAAAGATGAACAAAGTAGATGATTTGACAATGATGGCAAAATACCAAAATGGTCCATCCATTTAATTTCTTTTATTGGACTAAGAAATGTTCAGAACAGAAGTTTTCAGGCTACACAGAACCCTTCTTCAGGGGAGAGGTAGGTTACCCGAAGAAGGGCTGTGTTCAGCCTGAAAGCTTGTGTTCTGAAAATGTCTTGTTGGTCCAGTAGATGTCATCAAATCACCTTCTTTGTTAATCTGTTTTTACAAGGACTAATACTGCTGCAAACAATCCCCTGTCATAAAAGACAGCCTTATTGTAACATGCAGCACCTTAAGCAGTTGTTTTAAGAACACACAAACACTGTCAGTCTTCAAAGAAACCGCTATCTTTACTTAAATAAATAAAAAAAAACATGTTTGAAGAGGAAGGTTGAAAATGCCTCCAGTACAGACTCCGAGAAGCAGACAGCCTTTAGCAGTTGTCCAATCAAGCAGAGCACAGCACAGCACAGCACAAAGAAAACATGGAGTGGAGCTCCTAGGCTAGGATATAGAAAATTTGGATCGGGGATATTATTGATCATAACAAGGTAACTGGATGCAATGCTCTAGGTAAAACCTGGTCTGTATTTGTAATTTATTTTACGAGGAAAAAAGCTCCATTGAGTAAAGCTCATTTGCAAGGAGGTCCTGGGTAGGACAGATTATAGCATAGCAAGTGAAGTCACGGTATGTAGAACATTTCATATAATACAGAGTTAGAAATTAGTTCACAGTACAGGTCAGCAGTTCTACCCTAATACAGGGACTAGCACAACGAAAGCAGTTTGGTATATGTGTTACAGCATAGAAAAAGAGAATTAAATTTCAGTGTTTCAAAAAATTGTGATAAAAGGTTTAATTAAATAAAGTTCTAATAGCAATCACTTTTGTCCACACAATATTGACCAAGAAGGGTTTGGGAGTAAGAGTTTCTGTCCAGCAGACAGTAGTCTACACTTATTTCTTTTCAGTGATGTAATATAGAAGAATTAAACACAGGTTCAAGAACTCGGTGGGAATTTCATTCTGATGAAGCTGGGGCAGTAGAGGTTACTCAGCCATCAGTTGAGTAGCTTGTCTCGGCCACTGCATTGCTTGATGAAACAACAAGCTTGCCCTAATATGTACGCGAATATATTTTATATTTTCTTGTTGGCATCCCCATTTCATGACGACTGTGTTACCGAAAATGAAAACGGGATCACCGTCCCCTAGATTCCATTAGTTCTGGCTGCTTGTCTACACATGACATCACAGTCTTCTGCTTGTGACATTACTGTTGCTGTGGAAATAATCGCAAGCCGAGGACTGTGATGTCAGATGTAGGCAAACAGCCAGAGTAGCTGGAATTTAGGGGAATCTACGGAACAGTGATCCTGTTCCCTGTTAGTGTTCATCATTATGAAGGGGAAATGAAAACACAGGAAGTGTCTGAAAAGTGTCTAAAAATGTGTTTTGACATTAACTCCCAGGTGTGTGTGTGTGGGGGGTTGCTCTTTAAATGTTATCAAGGCAGAGCTCCTAGACTATTCGCCATGAAATATAAAAGAAATAACAACGAAAAGGTAATTTTTATTCCTGCAAATAACAAAAGGGTGCACACACAGCTGAGAAAGCCACTAATTTTATTCTAGCAACATTGTGGGACAGACGAACACCACTATGTAACACCCCTTGATGAAGCCTTGGTATTGGAGGCGCTACTTAGGGGTGTTCGTCCATCCCACAGTGTTTTTTGAATAAAATCAGTGGCTTTATTGAATGTGTGTGCACCGTTTTGTTATTTTCAGTTATTACAGCTTTTTGCTTGTAAGGGAAGCACCTTTTCTTATTGTAATTTTTATTCCTGACTGGAGTCCATTTTGAGCTTATTTGCATTTCCCGTAATCAGCATACTGTTCACTCAAAAGTAGTAAATCTCCCCCTTCTTCCCAATACACTTGAGTAGGCTTGGGTGATTTTTGCAGTTTGCATTTTCAAGTTTCTTAAAGTGTGGCAAAATAATCTGCCCAATTCACAAGAAAAAAGTAACAAAGTGTAAATATAAGATAATTTGACCCCCCCCCCACACACACACACTCTGTCCCATGCGCAGAGAACTATTCCACAGGTCCCAATGGGATGTACAGGGTTTAGGGAAATAATATGCCTGAAACTGAATGCTGCATTCCCTAGCAAATTATCTCATTTGTAGGAAACAAATGCTGTAAATTTAGCTCTTTGAAATGTGAAGTCTTTGCTTTTTTTTGTTGTCTCCCCCAAATTGTGCAACAGTTAATTGTGCCCAGCCCTAACTGTGAGCAGCATGCACATAAGAGATCTAGCCTTAAACAGTAGTTGGGTTGGCTCTGTGGTGCCGAATGGTGGGGCTTCCACTTGGCGCACTGGTGACATAGCTTCGAGCCTGGGACATAAGGAGCGGAGGCCGACTGGGAGGGTGCTAGAGCACCTGTGCAGATGCTATGCTCTTGGGGAAGGGTGCTGCAGAGCACCATTCGGAGAGCGGCACCTGGTGGTGTGCACAGCTGTGCCGGCGTAGGTGACCAAATGTAGGCTTACTCTTCCTCCAGAGCGTTGCCGTGGTACACGCCATAGGAGTTTGGGGAGGGACCTAGAAAACAAAATCTAGCACCCAGCACAGCCTACTGAATAATGGCTACCTACTTCCCCCACACCACAGTCCCCATAGCACACCACTTCAGTCCCCCCCAGCCCTTCATACTTGGGAGGACCCTCCTAGGAATACAGCCCCGCAGAGATAAGACGGACCCTCCAAGGATGTAGGGACAGCCTGGGAAGCCAGGTGGTAGGAAGTGGCAGCAAAGAGTGAGACTGCCGATCAGACAGGGTGTTAGAGGACGGGGCAGGGGGGGTGTTGCAGAGGAAGATGCAAAAAAAAAAACAGTAGTTGGGGTGGGGGTGTGCCATGTTGTCCTAGCAGGGGTAGCATGTTACACTTCCATGCAGGCAAACCAGGTTTGGAGTGTTGGTATCCTATGGGTTAGAGATGGCAGAGGGAGGGAGCTGACATTTTCTGCTCCTTTAGTGACTCTGCTGTGGGCCATAAAGGTTTTCAAGGCCACGATTCCTGCCTACTCCACAGGCTAGTTGTGCAGGTTGGTGCGAGTTGCGATGGTGCCTGAAGCAAGAGGGTGGGAGGGGGAAAAGAGTGAAGAATCTAGCAGCTGCTAAGATGATGGTGTTACTGGTATTCTTGTTGACCACACTATTTTTCAGTTGTTTCTGCCCCCATCCCCAGGTGACCCCCATCAGTGTCTCTTATGCAGTCTAGTACCATAACATATTTGGTCCTTTTTAACACCTTGGCTTACCGCTCGAGATGGCCTCCCTGATTGGAGCTGGGTTGGGGGAGCAGTTACTCCCTTTATGTAGGGACCTCCAAAGTGGGAGGGGGGGATAACCAGTCACCAGAACCCAGAGCAGAGTATGCCTATCATGCTGCCATCCAGGGTATTTTTTTTATACTACGTTTGTCTTGCACGTCTGGATCCCCTCTCACACAGAAGTGGCTCTCAAAAAGTATGAAGAGCATGCTTGCACGCTACAGTATGCTGCCGCATGACACTTACTAACCTACTAAAATACTAGCAGAGTAGACCCAATGATCTGTCGAGTCTGCTCGAGAATCAGCACCCTTAAGGGTACGCATCCATCCATCTGCCTTCTCACCTATTCCCCTTCCCCCCAGGGTTTCCCCCGACAGGCAGCCCTTCTTTTACCCTCCCTGTACTGTCCCAGCCTCTCTTGAATCCTTCCACCATAGACACCTCCACCAGTTCCTCAGGCAGTGCATTCCATGGATCCACCACCCTCTCAGTGAAGTATCGCCTCCTCCTTCCCCCCAAGTCTCCCTGCCTCCATCCGTGCCCTCTTGTGGCCTCTCCCACCTTCCTCTGAAATATTCCTTGCAGGCGTACCTTATTTACCCCTTTTAGATATTTGAAGACCTCAGTCATGTCCCCCCTGTCTCTCCTTTCCTCCAGTGAGAACAGGTCAAGCTCCTCAAGTCTGTCTTCATAAGTCCTTTCCCCCAGACCCCAGATCATCCTGGTTGCCTGCCTCTGAACCCTCTCCAGGAGTTGAATGTCCTTCCTGAGGTGTGGTTGCCAAAACTGCATGCAGTACTCGAAGTGCGGCCTGACAAGGCAATTGTACAGTGGTATAATCACCTCCCTACTTCTTGAGGTGATCCCCTGGTGATACAGCCTAACATTCTATTTGCCCTCCTACACTGTTCTGAATTATTCATTTTGGCATCCACCATGACCCTCAAGTCCTTCTCCCCACTTGAGACCTACAGTACGTCCCCTCCTAGGGTGTACTCCTGTCCCGGGTTTCCCTGCCCCAGGTGAAGCACCCTACATTTTGCGGTGTTGAACCTTAGCTTCCAGGTAAGCGACCATCCCCCTAGAACATCCAGGTCTCCCTGGAGGGTACCCCTACCCTCCTCCCCATCCACCACCATCCCCAGCTTAGACTCACTCACAAAGAAACTCATTTTACTCCTGTTGCCCTCTCTGATGTCAGAGATGTAGGCATTAAACAGGAGCAGTCCCAGGCCTGATCTCTGCAGGACCCTGCTGATGACCTCCCAGGGTGATGAGACTACCCCTCCTCACCACCCACTGGGTACGCCCAGAAAGCCAGCTACCAATCCACCTGACCATTTGTGCTCCCACCCACATCTTCCCCAGCTTGTCCAGCAGACTAGGGTGGGGGACTGAGTCAAATGCCTTGCTGAAGTCTAGGAAGATGACATCAACTGACCTACCCTGGTCGAGTGCAGCCGTTATCCATTCGTAGAACTCCACAAGGTTAGTTTGACACGATCCCCTCTTGGTGAAACCATGTTGGTGATCATCCAGGAACCCCTGTTCTACCAAGAACACTCCCAGCCTCTCCTTTACTATGGTCTCCATCAGTTTTCCCACCACTGATGTCAGGCTGACTGGCCTATAGTTTATTTATTTAGCTTTTGTTAACCAGGTAAGTACACTAGACAAAACATATGCCTATTTTCAGGTACAACCCAGAAGAGTACAGGAAATTAAAAGAACATACGGAGTACAAATTGAAGCAAGTAAGGCATATACACTGAAGTCAGGAGAAGCATAGCACACATAGTAGGGTAGCTGAGGTTCTAACAGTGGACATCATCAAATGTGAAACAGTACAGGGTTTCTAAAGCACTATTCCTAGCAATGTATACAGATATGTACAGGATTGACACACTTTACACAGTTCCCCTGCTCCGCCCTAGATCCCCCTTTATGAATGGGCACAGTATGTGCCTCCCTCCAATCCTTCGGCACCCTCCCTGTCTGCAGAGAAGCATTAAAAAGGGCTGCCAGTGGCTTGGCTAGGTCATCAACCAATTCCCACAATACCCTCGGATGGCTCCCATCAAGACCTGGGGATTTGTCCTTTTTCAGGGACTGGAGGGCTTCCCTCACCCTATCAACGGAAATTTCCCCATCCGTGCTCCCACCCTTCTCAACCAATCCTGCACTCCCCCACCCCTATGAGCCAGTTCCCTGATCCCCCACAGTGTCAAAAGGTACCCTAACTTGCAAGGGCCCTGCCCCATCCATCCCCTTTGCCCCCTTTTTCTGACACTCCCCCTCCTTCTCCCTAGTGAAAACCGATGCAAAGTATTCATTGAGCACCTCCACTTGTTCTCCTGCCTTCTCTGCCCACCCCCGCCATCATCCTCAATCTGCTGAACTGTCCCTTTACCCTCCTCCTCTCCCCAGTATACCTAAAGAACTCTTTTTCTCCCTTCCTGATCCCCTGTGCCAATTTCTGTTCCATCTTTGCCTTGGCCCCCCCTCACCACCCTGGTAACCTGCCAGGTTGTGTGACAACACACATCCCTATTCATGACCCCTCTCAGTCCAGTGAACCTACGGTAGGCTGCTCTTGTTTCCTTTGCTGCCTCCTGGACCTCTCTGGTCCACTAGCATGGCCTCCTGGATCTACCACCCTTGCATCTCACCCTTACACAGGACCCGGTCGCCTCCTGTAGACCTCTCCTGATGATTTCTCACCTGCTGTTTACGTCCGTGTCCTGCTTAATCCCAACCAAGTGGTCCCAGAGGATGTGCCCCATGTGCCAGAAGACTGCCCCCCTAAAGTCAACCAGCTTAGTCCTAGTGTGGTCCCGCCCTCCTCCCAGGTCAAGCACAAACCGGACTGTGTTGTGGTCGCTAACGGTTAAAGGATCCCTCACCTCGAGTCCTCGAACTAGGTTATTGTCCGTCAGGACTACATCCAGGATACGGCCACTCCTAGTTGGGTCATCGACCTGCTACACAAGAAATGCATCCTGGAAGGTGTATGGCAGCATCTGTTCCCTAGCCACAGGGTACGTCATGGTTACCCAGTCAGTTGCTGGCAAGTTCAGGTCCCCTAATATCACCAACTTATCCCCTTCTCGACCACAGTGGTCCCTAAGATTTGTTAGACAATCCTCCTGAACCTCAGTCAGCCCAGGTGATCTGTAGACCACCCCCATCTTAACTACCCTGCCCCCTGGGGTCCCCATGGTTGACCCATAGCGCCTCCACCCTGTCATCCAAATCTTCCATTTTACAAATTCGGATGCCATCCCGAATGAACAGTGCCACTCCTCCCCCCTGCCCTCTGCCATATCCTTCCTGAGCACAGTATACCCACATAGGTTAATGTCCCAATCTTGATTGGGAGTGGCCCATGTTTCGGTGACAGCCGCCACGTCCACGTGCCCCTCCACCAGCATTGCCTGAAGCTTAGGCATCTTGTTTCCTAAGCTCCTGGCATTTAACAGGAGCACTCTCCAATCCCCACTCTTGTCCCTGGTTCCCACCCCATAGTCTACCTGCGTCTGCCTATGTGCCATTTTAGGTGTGCATTAATTTGCCCTATTTTGGGGTCTGCCCGGATCTGCTGCACCTCCCCCCCTCACAAGTTTAAACCCCATCTATCCTGTATGAATTTGGTCAGTTTCTAGTTAAGTACCTCCTTTCCCCCCTGTTTGAGGTGAAGCCTATCCCTTGCATACAACCCCTTGTCCTCCCAGGTTTCCCCCCCAGTCCCCCACTACCCCATACCCCCGAGCTTCACACCATGCCCTGAGCCACTCGTTAACCTCCCGAATTTCTGCTTGTTTTCCACGGTGGCCCGTGGTACTTGCAGAATCTCTGAGAAGGATACCGAGCAGCCGTTGGTATGGCAGACCCTGGCAAGCTCCCTGAACTCGGCCAGAATCTCTAACACACTGTTTCCTGCAATATCATTAGTGCCCAGGTGCACCAAGGTATCAGGAGAACCTCCCCGACCCTGCGCCAGGGAGTAGATCATGTGCTTTGCCTTGTGCGCAATCAAGCCAGAAATGCTGTTGACCCAAACAGGACAAGTTCTCTCCCACTGCCCCTGCCCACTGTATGCCTCTAACCATGGAGTCCCCAAGCAGGATCACCCTAGCCCCTCCGTTTTGGTTGGTGACACCCTCTTTGCAGGCCACCTCTCACCCTCCACCCTGGCCCCACCCAGCACTGCCCATCAGCAGGGTGCCTACTGACCCTATCATGTTCGAATCCCCCACCGCCTTCCCCCTCCTTCCGCACCACCTCTTCCCTCCTGCCCCATCCTCAGGCACCGTTTTGCCACCATCCCTTACCGCAACTGACCCTTCAATTCCAGGCCCCCTCCACCACTCAGCCCCTTCAACAGTAGCCCCCCCATCGTAATATCCTGTTTTTTTTCTGCTTCAGCCCTCCCTGCCTTGCCAGTGGCTGTTTTCCTGCCTGCCCTCGTCAAACCCTCCATTTCCGGATTAGGTGTGGACTGCAGTCCCCAGCTGGAATTTCATCCTTGACACCAGTTCCACCTGTCTGTCACTCCCCCATCCCATGTTCTACCCCTACTCTGTATACATCCCTCTCAGTCCCATTTTTGGCTCTATGTGGCCCATCCCTTGCATGTTTTTAGTCTGACTCTTAGCCTGTCCCCACATGGCCCCCTCGCAGCATCCTCCGCTGGGCCCCTGGTGTCCCAGGACCTCACTCTGGGGGTGCCCTCAACGGTTCCTTCCCCACTCCATCCAACATTCCTACTCTCGTGATACCTTTCTCCAAATCTCCCAAGTCCCCCCTCCCCCTTTGGTTGTTTCTCATAGACATCCTCCTCCAGCACCTCCTCCCCCAGCGGGTCGAGTGGTGCACACCTATTTGCTTTCTCAGTACCATTGCTGCCGCTGTTACTGCTGGTAAAGACCATGTTCGAAGTCCTGCCCAGAGATTTAGACGACCTTCTTCCCTGGACCAACTACTGTCCACTGCTCCCCGTCCCCCTCTGACTCCCTGTCTACTGTCCCAAGTAGCCTCACTTCCCACCTGAATGTGCCAACACCCCCAATTTCTCTGCCTCTCGTCGTTCCCCCTCCCATCACGCTCCCTCCCTGGCGGCCTGACACTCTCCAACATCCGTCCCAAGTCCTTTGTGTACCCCACCCCCTCCACTGCTGCTTGTGCCCCTGACCCTCCTTCCCCCCATCTTCTCTACCCCCCACCACCGGCTCACCTCACTCTTGCTCAGCTCTCCCCACAGCCGCCCTGTTTCTACCCTCAGCTGTGTGAGTTGTTTACACACCAAGCGCACTCCCGTCTTCCAGGCCCACTCAAGAACCGTGGCTGCCCCACAATTACTACACCCAATAATCCTACCAAAGAGGCCATACCCCTGCCCCCCCCTCCTGTGATTCTGCCTATCCATGTCTGGGCCGGTTTACCAAAAACAAGCCACAGCCAATAGTTGATGTTCAAGTTTCAGACTGTCGACAATAGTCTGTGTACAACCCTCTAATCTCCCACCCGGTCTGGCAGCTCCAAAACCCCCTTCCACAATGTAAGAAGCTCCTGGGTAAGTTATCTGGTTAAGCTAATAAACCTCCCCCGGCGAGTTCAGTGTTTTTACAGTTACAATTTGTTCTGTTCCTGCCTGGGTAAGCTAATAAACCTCCCCTGGTGGGTCAGTGTTTTCAGTTAAGATTTGTTCTGTTTCTGCTCAATCACCACCTTCCCTCCAGCCAGACCCCCCCACCTAAGCATAAGCCAGGACCCTCAGACAGCCCTCCCCACCAGCATTAAGAGCCCAGAGCCTAGTCACAGCTCAAAAACCCTGCCGCAGCTTAACCCAGAGCAGAACAGAGCCCTCTAACAATCCTCAAGACATCAGAGCTTAGTCACAGATTACAAACCCTGCTGCAACTCCCCCCCAGAGTAGAACAGGGCCCTCTAACAGGCCTCAAGACATCAGAGCTTAGTCACAGATTAAAAAAACCCTGCTGCAACTCCTCCCCGGAGTAGAACAGGACCCTCTAACAAGCCTCAAGACACCAGAGTTTAGTCACAGATCAAAAACCCCACTGCCGCTGCTCCCCCCAGAGAAACACCTCAGATACTAGAACAGTCACTTTTCGAGTCCCATGTGTCCAATGTCCTGTTGTGTAGCCCCAGACTTTTTGTGATTCAGCTCCTTTCAGAATATAATCCTCCAGACAGTTCTGTGTCTCGGATAACAGCCTTTAGTGTGTGACCTCCAGTAGTCCCTGCAGCACTTTGTTCCCTTGCTCCTCAGCCGATTCTGTCCCGGACAAGAGTCCCTTCAGTGTGTGGTCCCAGCAGTGCCTTGTTCCACTTCTCCTCAGCCAGTGTTAGCCTCCCTTGGTCACTCCCTCATCCTGCCTTGTAGGTCAGCTCCTCCTTATGTATTCCAAAGCTCTGCCTCTCAACGGCATTTAATAGAGGCCGGGGTTGGGGCACATGGGCAGGACTAAAACAAGCCCTCTTCACCTTGTAGGTGCTGCCGCCAGCAACGTCCCATCTTGCTCCATCCAGGCCGCCCCTGATTTACAGCTCTTGGCCTCTCTGACCGCTGATGCGGTCGATTTCCTCCACGACCTCCTCCTTGGCCCGGTTTAGCAGCTGTGATCGCCCCTGCTAGCTCGGCTTTTTAAACACTGACTTCGCTGGCATCCTGGAAGCTGATTTGTGGCTTGCCCTTAACCCCCTCGGTGATTGGGTCTGCAGCGTCAGGTCATGATTGGCTTAAAAACAAGCCCTCTTCTCCTTGTAGCTGCTGCTGCCGACGCTGTCCCCTCTTTCTACGACCAGGCCACCCGTGATTTACAGCTCTTGGCCTCTCTGACCGCTGATGCAGTCGATTTCCTCCATGACCTCCTCATTGGCCTGATTTAGCAGCTGGCCAGCAACCACTCCCCTCAGTTCCCTGCTTAACTGTGGTCACCCAGGTGGCAGTGTGATAGCAGGGGCCGTAGCCATCTCTCCCTGAGGGAGGAGTGTGGGTTGGAGGGCACTTGAGCATCTCTGCCATTCTGCCTGCTGATGACCTGGACTCAATCCCAAACCGGGGTCACTGCCATCACGTGTGGTAGTCTACTGCTGCACTAACAGGCTGGCTCTGTTGACCACACTTGATGCAGCCATTGTTGGTGACGGGAGATTCCTTGTTGGGTTATGAAGGGTAACATCTATGAAAAAAAACATATTGCACCCCCAGAACCAATAGTTGGTACAGCTCACGCTGGCATAGGCAAGAGCTAGTTTTTTCTTTCGGTAACTGGGTAAGGCTCACTAGGCACAAGGCTTATTTTCAGGGGTGCCTCGAGGACACTGGGGAGGTTAAGTGACTTGCTCAGGGTCACACAGTATATAAGTGGAGGTTGTGGGGATCAACCCTGCATCTATTGGATGTACCAGGCTCATTCACAGCTCGTTACTCTAACCTCTAGGCCATGCTGTCAGTCCCAGTCTGACTCCCAAGTTTTCAAGAGCAGATGCATTTATTTATTGAAAATGATTTTATCAGGAAAGTTCAATAAGAAAATGTATATCTTGTTGCCGTGACCATCCTGGGGTACAAGACAAGTAGCTGGTATTGCTCACCACCATGTCATGAGTCACTGAGAAGCTAATCTGACTGTATGCATGCACAGACAGCGATTGCCCAAACACAGCATGGCAGCTAGCAGTCCCCAGCAAATCAGGAGCGCAAGTGTTTGTGTTAGTGGAGGTGAGCAGGGGTTGCAGCTTGTCTGTTCTCAGGAATTCATTACATGCTTGCACACCCGAATTGGGCGATGAGCAAGATTTGTGTGGGAGATCTGTAATTCTGTTTACTTCCAAGGTTATAAATCAGCACGACTCCCCTCTATTAGCGGCAGCAGGCTGTGGCAGTGGTAAGCTTTGTCATTTGCCTTTACATGGAGAACATTATTACTTTCCTCTTTCTTTTTCTTTTTTTGGCGCTATGAAGCAACTCTGAGCATCACACAGCAGACCATCCAGGAGGGCACTTGGGATTTGTAAGAAAACGTCAGAGTGAGTAATAGTGTTTCAGTGCAGTAGCATTTTCTGAGAAACTGGGGTTCTACCAAGACACAGAAATGTTTTGACACTGCAGCTCCACCTTTCATTACATTAAGCTGTTTTCCTTTTTTAAGCATTCTAGCTTCATTTTGAGAACTATATGTTAACTTTTACATTGCTGGTGGCCACTATATAAGGTACTTCTACCCTAAAGTTGCTGGAGTTCTGTAATTAAAAGTAAGCATTTTTTAAGTCAGTCCAGTATAATTTCCTTTTTTTTTTTTTATTCCCACTCCCAATTTTTGCCCTGTCCCCCATCCTGATGTTGGGGCCACCTTGATCGCACCCTTCCGGTGGCTAGGAAGGCAGGCAGTTAGGTGTCCACATTCCCAACTGATGCTAATGCTGCCTCTTGGCCAACTGGCAGGAGATGAGCAAATGCTGGGTGGCCTATGCCTTCCCAGGAGTTAAGTACCTCACCTCTGAATCCCCCAGTCAGTCTGTGGGTCATACATGTATTGCGGTCACCCAGGTGGCAGTACAATACACTCATATTAGTGTTCCACTTAAATTTGATTCTCCAGCTCTCTGTTTGCAGCTTATATTTACATGCAGTAGCCCAAATACCGGTTTAATTAGAAAATAGATGATGAATGCACTGTTTGCAGAGTTTAGCAGGTGTCCAGGTGCCCAACAGAGGGGGGCAGTTCTGAAAATGTCCAAGCGTCCTGATGGGCTAGCCTCTGCCTCCAGTTGCAGCCCAGTCTAATGCATCATGAAAATACAGACCTGTTCTGTGAAACAAACCTTTGACCTGGATACTGAGAGAGAAAAGCCCTGGGGCAGGCTTGGTTCCAGAGACAGCAGAGATCCCAGTAAGTACCATTCTGAACACATATCAGCAGCGAGGGGGTTAATGACCATGCTACATCTGGTAAACAAAGCCTGGAAACTTGCTTGCAGCCTTTTGAAAGTTGTTTTGCGGGCGGGGGGGATCAACTATAAAGAACAGAAGTGGGGATGAAGGATACATGAAGCGACAGAAGTTAGTTTATGAGCCATTCGGCCTGCATATTGCTAAAAAATAACAAGGTCTGGAAACAATCATCTTTTTAAATAAATGGTATTTAAGGCCACAGTTTTGTATGCATTTTGACAGACGGGGAGGCAAGGTGTTAAATAACTGCATGTCACTCAAGTGAAAATAAGTGTCCCTAGATATAGCTCTTTCAGATAACATTAGAGGTTCGAGATATATTCCTGGTTGGTGTGTACGGCTGCATACATAACTCACAATGTGCTGGTTTATCGTGAAGGAAGAAGAACTATAATCTGAATTTGCAGAGTGCAAGTGCTCAGCTGGCCCAGTGGCATAGCAGATGTGCACCGTTCTGCTGCCACCTGGGAGACTAGGGTCTGTGTTCGAGTCCCAGACTCCCATCTCCCACTGGGGCTGCCACAAGTCACAGAAGTAAGGTGCTCTGTTCCCAGGGAGGTGGGCACTGGGCACCCGGCACCCATGTATCCTGATCATGGAGTGGTGTTTGCATTGGCTGTGAATTTTGCTGCTTGCCTTTCCTCTTGGTCAGAAAAAGGCTCAAGCTTGACGACCAAAAACAGGGTGCTGTGCACTCTGCTAGGTAGTAAGCAAGGCAATACCCAAAATGAGTGTTTAACTCACAAAAAAGGGCATAAACATTTCTTGAAACAAACCGAGACTAGTTGAATCGATTTACCCTGTAAACTAAGATGCTGTCAGCCCAACAAATGTACAAGAATATATCAGTTTATTCATAAAATTGATTGGTTTATGTGCAAATCAACAAAACAGTACAGACCTCACCCAGCACGCATCCCTTGTCTTACTACCTAGTGGAGTGTGGAACCATCCTATTTTAAAGCTGTGTTTTCTTCAGGGTAGCCACCCAGGTACCGCATCCACTGCTTGCACAGAGCGCAAGCTTCTTTGTGCGTTTCATACAAGCTTAACGTCCAACAGTTCCCATGTTTCGGGGACAGGAAAAAGGAGAAAGAACAATTAAAAAAAAAAAGTGCAAGTGCTATAATATACACGCATTGCTCAAGAAATTATGATACTGCAGTTGTAATCTCTGGATCATCGTAGCAAAATGCTAATGAAATTGGTAATGCAGTTGTGACACTCTCAGGTCTTCAGATAAGATTTCAGATTAGAGTGTCTGGGGCCTCTGTGTATATTAACCTGGAGAGTCTAAATACAGATTAGGAACCTTTAAGTAGTTAGTGAGCAACCATGCTGGGTTTTCTGTTTTCCTGCTCCGTACAGACACCACACCACCTCCCCTTATGACATAAGGAATAGTCTATGGGCAACCATACACAGCAAGGCTGTGTTTTCATCTCGGGGTTGAGATGACATCATAGGGACCTCGAGAGTGAAGCTCCAAAGGTCCCGATGTCATCTCAGCCCCGAGTTGGGGAAACAGACTTGTTTGTGTATGATTGCCCATATACTATTTGTTATAGTATATGGTTCCCTGAGATTGAAAAAAAAAAGGTTCATTTTTGATGGTTTTATTAGTTTCACAAGGTTCCGTACCTTGTGTTTGCGCTCCTGCTTCCTGTCTGCAGCTCACTCAGCTGCAAAGTCTTGTCAGTGCAGTCCCTTTCCACTCCTGAGCCTCAAAAGATTCGCAGCAGCAGTTGATTAAAAAAAAAAAAAATCTGTCAAATTACTATGAGTTGGAAACACGTGGCCCACTACTGCAGTCCGTGTCCATACCGTTTATGTGAACTGCTCGGTACGTGGCACCGCCGTGTTTGCTTGGAATTTTTTAGTGACCAGGACTATTTTGTCCAATCAGGTGGCGAATAGCTCAGTGCTTAATGAATATTAATTACTGAACATGCACAACAAGATTTAGAATGTGTACATCTTTTCAGCAGCTACTGATTTCTATCCATAATAAGGGTAAACCATATACTATAATACAGTATTATGTCTGCTCTCTACCAGGTGGAGCAGAATTCTAAAGAACTGATCCAAGGCAGGTGGATCAGGATTCTTCTCTCCCCCCACAAGCCCTCCTGGCCAGCCATTCCTTCAGGCAAGCAAGGGACCCCCCCCCGTCACCATCCCACTGCCCCCATGCTCACCACAGCCCAGTTGCCTTATGTATCCCTTCGTTGGGAGGGGCCCCTCCCATGGCACCACTGGGAGGGGAGCTTCACCCAGTGGCTTCCCTCCTCCCTCGCCGGGCTCAGCGGGGGCAGTGTAGACACCTTCCAGGCGTCAGGTCACACGGGGACCAGCCGGGCCATCCAGTCCAGCAGGTGGCCCTTTTCTGTGATTTTCCTCCCGCCCACCTCCCACCCACAGTGCAGCCACACGCTTAGCGGCATTCTGGCTGAACACCCAGTGGCGCGGTGGTCACCCACGCCGCAACATGCATGCCCCAACGGGCTACCTGAGCCACTCCAGAGCAATACAGGCTTGCTCCCATCTCCCCCACCCCACCGGGAGGAAAGCATCCACTGGATGCTCTGAACCATCCCCACCATCCTTTGCTCCTGTCATCTCGGGCTCAGGCGCAAACCTGGGTCGCCAGCATGCCAGGCGATCCCCTATCGCTTGGCGCTACGGAGCCGGCGGATTAGGATTCTTAAAGAACAGAAGTGAGACTGAGATATGTGATACTTCCAGGAAGTAGCAATGCAAGGCATAGCACCAATCACGGCTTTCTTCTCTCAGTATTAGGTTATTGCACTCCCCTCATGGGTTGGCAAACAGGTTTTGCTTTGCTCTTCTTTTAGTCGACTAGCAGACTGTGCAGGTGTCAGAATGATGCCTTGTGTACATTCAGTGTTTGGCATAGTTGTGGCAGCAAGTAGACGTGATAGCTCTCATCTTGTGTAGAGCAGATCTCGTGTTATTTCCCCATCATCTATTTGGTGGGGGGAAAAACACACAAACTGAGGTTGAATACACTGAAACTCTGCAGAATTCTTAAACTCCAGGCCTAGAATATGGGGAAAGAAGGACAGCGGGAAAACAAACATCTAGATGTGTTTCCTCTGGACTGTGATGTAGTACCAACTACAGAAGGCATCTATTTAAGGAACATCATGAGTATTAAGAAGAGCTTCAGTAGATCTAAGGGACTAAGACATGACCCAGGGCATGTTCATGATCAGTAGTGTCTTAATTTTGTTATCCAGACTACTTTTGGGAAAAGATCCTTATTATTTAGAGCACCTAGTTTTTTTAATAGAATTCCGTTAGAAATTGTTCAGAATAGTTCTTTCCAGGTTCACATGAAATCTTCAGAAGTTGTTAATAATAACTCCTGTCAGGGTTTTAAGACACGGTTAAAACAGTGGCCATCTTTGGAAACATGATGCATTTTTATGTATTGTATTTTATTGATTGAATGTTTTGTTTGTATTATGTTTGTTTGTTAATTTTTTGTGTGTTTTTTAGTTTTAAACTTGTCTCCACTGAAAACGGGCAGTTTGCTCATTTGGATTTACAAGTATAAAAAATTAAAATGAAAAAAAAAATCCAGCAGGAAACCGCATTAGGAGCAAACACCAGATTTAAATGGTGCTGTTTTTGGCGAATATTGCTTCTTACTGGAGGCAAAAACTAAGACTTTACTGATTATAGACATACCCAGACTCAAGAATGAGGCTCAGCAAAACTCCCGTAATGAGAACTTTTCTTTTTATTCTCACCTTTTTATGCCCTCTTTGGCAGTTTCGTACCAATGTCTGGGACTCAAACTCTATTCCTGACACCAGCAAGCTATCATTTCCACACATCACACACACTGCCCAGCGGAAGGGTGCCTCTACCTAAATGCATCCTGCAAGGAGGTTGGGTGGAGAGACAGACAAAAATGGGAAAATGGGCAACCTTGACATCCTACTGTTATGTAAATCCCCCCCCCCCCACCAAAAAAAATAAGGCCTTCCTCCTACCAGCTTTCTGATGCCATTACAACAACTCATTGGCTGGTTGTTTTACATTGCTACTGATATCCTTTAATATAATTATTGATAGGTAAAGTATTGCAACATCATTTGATGGGCTTTCAGTAGTTTTTGCTCCCTAGAGTTTGGGACCTCTAAAATACCCCCCCCCCAAAAAAAAACACACAGCCATCCTGGACCAAAACAATGGATGTTTTTGTTGGTGCTTTTGGCATCTCCCACTGGAGTGTGGGTTGGGCTCACGTGGCTGCTTCTGCAGCATCAGCCTGTTTAAGAACAAGAGGCACGAATACATTTTGCATTTCAGTGTGCTACTGGCACATCAGGGAGATGGAGCCTCACTTCTCCAGCAGCCCTTTTAAACACTGGTGCCAGAACCTAGACAGCAGTCAGCACTGTAGAACAGTAGTCCGTACAGGATAAGTCAGTAAAGAGAAATGTCTTTGTACGTGCTTTATTGTCTTTGTACATGCTTTATTGTCTGTGTACGTGCTTTAATGTCTTTGTACATGCTTTATTGTCTGTGTACGTGCTTTAATGTCTTTGTACATGCTTTATTGTCTGTGTACGTGCTTTAATGTCTTTGTACGTGCGTTAATGTCTTTGTACATGCTTTATGCAAACGGTTGTGTAATTGTAGGAACACACCCTAGGAGGTGCTGTTAAGAGACAGTTGCATGTGTCTGGTGGTTGAAGGCAGGAGACACAGGGCTCGATCCATAAAAGTGGTGAGTTATGCTCAAAATGGGCACAAACCCCACTACACTGCCATGCACCCCAGCCATGTGGAGATGAGTGTGATCCTCTGCCCTGTCCCCCTGCCCTCACTGCAGGCAAGGAACCCCACACGGGAACTGTGTGTCTTGAAAAAGTGTCAATGAGACATGAAAAGTTGATGTTGCTCTATGTGTGTGGGGGAGTGCTACCAGTTTGAATATGTGTAATAAACATGTTGTTTTTATCTTCTCCTAACAGTGGAGATTCTTCTGTGCCTGAACATGTAGCTGTTTTTTTGCTTTACTTTGTTCAGAACTGTGTGTGTGCCAGGGCACTGTGGCCAAGATCAAAGGGCACCCACTCAGATGTCCGAGTTGGTTCCTCAGTAGATTGATCCCTTACTCCGTGTGTCACAGGGGTCCGCAGAATATGACCTCTCATATCAGTCCTCCATGGGCTTCCATATCCCCTATCACAATGTAAAAATACTGGCATTCACCAGCCAGTAACACCCCCAGCCCCATAACTATGCTCCTTGGGCTGGGAGCCGGAGTGTGGGCCTTTCTAGCATGGGTAGTACATGGATGGGCAGGCAGAAAGGGTGTGTAGCATCCACCCTGTCTGCCGGCCATGTGCACTGCCCCAGCAGTGCTTTGGATGAAATGGCTGTCCACACCTGCCCCCTTCCTGGCCTCGCGCGGAGCTGATCAGGTGCAGCCAGGCTGCAAATGACGTGGGGTGCACATCCTGCATGTAGGGGGCACTCTGTGGCTTTCAACAGGTACAGAGCAGCTGTGCACTCTTTGTGGATCGAGCCCATAGTTTATGTAGGTGTGCGCCCCCTACCCCTCGATAACTAAACACACAACCCGTTTCAGCAAGTTACCATTGTTGTAATACAGTTGGCAGTAATGGTGAAAAAAGTGAGCCAGAGCTAACTTCAGTTCAGCTTTGACTTGGGGTCTGAACATTCAGTTCAAGTCCGACAGTTCAGCTGAACCACTTTGGCTCCCACTGCAGTAATTGGCATAGGGTAAAACGGACTATAAATAGGTGGTGGAAAAAAGCCTTGAGGTCAGCAATGAACATAAAGTAATGCAGCTTACTTGTGACAGGTGTTGTTGGCATACATCTGCTGCAGATTACTGTTAGTAGTGTTGTGACAGAGTCTGCAAAACCCACTAAGAAAACCAGTATGAGCTACAGTAATAGTTACTATCCATTGCTAAACTCAAGGCATAAACCACCCTGTAGTCTCTACCCTTCTGCTTTATCTCATGACAGTTACTGAATTCTGCTTTGCAGACCCATAGATTTTACAATGATATATATATTTTTTTTTTTTAAACTTTATTTCTGACTTCCTACCTGAAGGAACTCTCTCCGACGACTACCAGCTCCAATGTCTCTACCTCCCGCTGTGAGGCTCACACAACTCAGCACCCCGACCTGGCATCATCCCTGGATCTAAACCCCTACGCCCTATCTGCCCAGGGCACTCTATTTGCAAGTGTAGAGTGCCGGGCCGGAGTGGGGGAACTCGGAGCGACAAACCACCAGCGTTGGGAGTGTGGACCCGCAGCGCCATTGCCTATCTCCCGGGAGGAGGATATTGTTGTCACTTTTTTCACCCCTGAAGTTCGGGCGTGCAGTGGCGGCTAGGCTTACGTGCTGCCACCTGCTGAACTCCGCTCCTCTAACATACGCTGCCACCATGAGCTGGCGCTATCCGGACCACCGCCAGGTGCCACTACAGTGCGGTGGGACCCTAGAACCCTCCCCAGGGAAGAGGGAGCTGTATTGTGGATGCTCGATCTCTTCCCACCATGCATTCCCTTAGAGAGGTGCTTGAGGAGACCTCATCCCTGATAGAGGACACCTTGTTAGCAAAGGATACAGCTAGGTCCTTGCATCTCGTGCTTGAACCTGCTCCCCCGACACAGAGACAGGCAGGATGTAATAGCCCGTCCACTGTGCGGAAAAGCTGAGCTGGTCTGTTCTTTGCCACAGCACTCTCCCTGGACAGATAACCTGCCTTTTTACAGGAGATTTCCCCCCCGGATAATTGGTATAATGTAACCTCAGGGCCCATCTGTCCTCCACCAGGCCAGATCTCCTCCAGCACCTCTCCAACCTCTGTCCCTTAGTCTTTAATCTCCAGAGATGCTCAACAAACCAGGGAGGTCTCTGGCGAGTAGACAAGGGACGGACATGAATGGGTGTGATGGAATCGAAGGCCGCAGCGACAGTTCCATTATAGGCCATCACTGCTTCCTCTGCTCCAGTCGCACAAGCCGCCTCAACACTCGATAGGTCCAGTGCCACCAATAGTTCCATCGAGGGCACTCCTCTTAATGGACGACATCGGACCATCTCTACAGGGGCAGGACCATCTAGGAGAGTATCACCAAGCGTGAATCTCATGATGCTAAGATCCGACCAAACTACAGGATCAACACAGAGGTCAATCACATCTAAACCTAATGAAAAAAACAAATCCAATGTGTGGCCACCGGAGTGCGTAGCTGTTGTTACATTTTGCGACAGTCCCAGGGCCCCCATGCTTCCTAAAAGATCGCTCCCAAAACCACAGCATTTAACACCTAGGATTTGAGCACACAACCAAAAATCTGTGTGCACACATCCAATTGAAATAACATTGCAAACATATGAATAAAAACGGGACCGGACGAAAGTGTGCACACAGCCGAATGGCACACAAGTAGAACTGACTGTATTTTATATTATCTGTACTATTTTTGTATAGGTTTTATATAGAAGCGATTGTAGCCATATTGGGCCTTGGAAAACAGGAGTCACTGGATAATTTGATATTTTATTGGCCCAGTGTATGTCTTGTACAGTGATGGTATTGCACACAAGCTTTCAGGGCTACACATATCCCTTCATCAGGTGCACACTGATGAAAGGACCTGTGTGGCCCCAGACGCTTGTATACAATACCTTATTTTTACAGGACAAATGTTGGCCCAGTAAAAGATGTCCAACTATCCAGTGACTCCCATATATAATACATTTATTTATTTATTTATTTTATTTATTTCAATCTAGGATTACAATACCTTTGAGCCGAGGCGCTTTTACAAAGGTTCCACATCAGCATGTGCAACAGTCATCATTTTTAATTACAAACATATAGTCATTGACTTACAGACATGTAGTAACTAGTACAAAGACTTGAGCTATGAGCAAGACAAGGGAAGGGGGTGGGGAAGTGAGGGTAGGAGATCGAGGAGGAAGGAGGTGCAGGGGGTAAGAGGGAGTACGGGAGGTGGTTGGGGCAGGAGTGGAGATGGGGGGAGGTAGGCAAGGGCGGGAGACAGTGCAGCCAGGGGGCCTTGTCAAGGGAATATGACAGGTAAGGTGCTAGGGGTGCAAAGACTTATTGTAAGTTCTGGGTGCTGGGGCATTTGCAGCTGGAATGGTGGAAGTGTTAAGATGGGCAATTGCAGGATACAAGTAGTGAGAGGCACAGCTTGGACTTGAAGAGGCCAAGAGTTGGAGCGGTCGCTATGTTGCTGCTAAGAGAGTTGAGCCAGTTGGATGCCCGATAGGCAAATGATCTTTGTTCTTGGGTCGTGCGACATTGTGGGATATGTAGTAGATGGGAATTGGATCTCCTTGTAGTGACATTCCTATGTCTAGGCTTAAGGAGGGCACAGACACCAGGTGGGGCAAGCCCCATTATAATTTTCTTGGCCGTGATGCAGGTTTGGTATTTTATGCGTTTGTCCAGTTGAAGCCATCCAGATTGGGAATAAAGGTCACATGTGTGGGTACGGCGGTGTGAGCCAGTGATGAGATGACAGGCCTTATTCAGGGAGGTCGCGATACGTTTGAGAGCAGTGGTAGTTGCAGACCCATATATGATAAGACCATAATCTATGATGCTGACTGTGGAGCTTTGGACGGCCACTGACAGTGCTTCTGGGGTTAGGCGTTTCCTGTGCCGGAAAATATGCCTAACCTCACATTGGCAGACTTTGCAGCATTGCTGATACGGACAGCGTGTGAGAGGTGGGGATCAAGGGTGATGCCGAGGTACTTGAACGATTGTGTTTGCTCTAGGATGGCTCCTTGTTCGGTTGCGATGGAGAGGTGGAGTTGTTTGTTTTTGTTGTGGGGGCTGCAGAAGACCATAGACTTGTTTTTTTTCTGATTGAGAAGCAGTTTATGATTTAGGAACCAGGATTCGATGGAGGAGAAGGCCTGCTGAAGTTTGTTTTGTAATTGGATTGGATCAGGGTCTGAGGTGAGGATCACAGCATCGTCGGCGTAGAGAATTATTTGTTCTGGGCAGCTGTCCGGTGTCGAGTTTAAGAATAGGCTGAAGAGGAGGCATCCCAGAATGGAGCCCTGGGGGGCTCCTGAGCGGACCGGTCTAGGGTCCGAGAGTGTATCAGCGATTCTTACTGTTTGGGACCATTCTTCAAGGTAGCTCTTAAACCAGCCAGTGGAGTCGGTTGACAGCCCAGTGTTCTGAAGCTGGACAAGCAGAAGTCGGTGATTGATGATGTCGAAGGCTTTAGTTAAGTCAATGTAGATTGAGCCTAGTAGTTCACTGGAGTCAAGTGCGTTGTGGATTGCGCCGGTGAATTCAAGTAGGGCTGTGGAGGTGCTGTGACCTTTGCGGAACCCGTGTTGTTGCTTGCACAGGATGTTGTACGTATCCAGGTATTCTGTGAGCTGGTCCGAGACGATGCGTTCTAGTGCCTTGGAGAGTGGGGGTAGTAGGGAGATAGGTCTCTAGTTATCGTGGGCAGTTTTGTCACCACTTTTATGGATTGGGGGGACAGTGGCAGATTTCCATCTGTCCAGGAACTGGCTAAGGCTGAGGGAGAGGTTGACAATTCTGGACAGAGGACTAAGCACTTCATCAAGTGTGAGAGACAGTATTTTGAGATCGAGGGAGTCATTGCTGAATCTGATTTACCAAGGGCTTTGGTAACACATTTGCATACTTGGTGAGCCTTGACTGCTTTGAAGTAGAAGCAGGGTGGAGCTGGTGGTAGTAGTGTTCATTGAGGACAGAGGGGCTTCACCATCTTTGAAGTAGTCCTGGGGTAGGACAGCGCCGAGGTCGGTAAAGGCTTTGTTAAAGGTATCCACAATGGTTTTTGGGTTGAGGGTTATGGTTCCATTGATGTTGAGTATTGATGGGGGGGTTTTGGCTGGATTCCCGGTGAGTTCCTTTACGTTCTTCTAAATAGTAATATAATCTAAAAGTCTGTTAAACCATGATTTCTGAATGAACATGTAATGAGTCATGAAGACAATAAGCAGCACTGTCTATAGTGCCGCAAGGCGAACAGGCAGTTGTCCAGACCCACGGCACACATTACCACCTCCTGTAGTCATGGATACTAGTCATATTGTGCTATCTGTGCAGTGTACAGGCAGGCAAGAAGGTGGTGTCACCCACATGATGCAGTGACGCATGATGAGGAAACATGATTCATCATGGAGGGAGAAAGATGATTGTGATGAAGAGGATCCACTGTCTGTGGCCAGAGTCCTATGGCATATGGTATGTAATTAATTATTAGTCATTATTAAATTGGGATATATATATATGTATATGCCGAGAACACATGATTTCAGTGAATTTGTGGTGTCACTTGTAAAATACTTCCAGACTGCTGAGGATCCATTTGGTTGTTTAAGTACAGTGGACTGGTGGTGGTGATCGGGGTACTTCCAGAGAGGAATCGTGCGCTGGGGGCAGTGATTGCAAGATGATTTCTTTCTTTAAGTGGAACAGTCATCGCAAAGGGCCCCACACTCAGTGGGGTTGGTCCCAAATTGCACTTTGTGTGCAAAAACATTTTGGTTTACTTTAGTATAGTAGATTGTTTTGCTTACTTGTAGACTGACATCTTCTGTTCCTACAAATCCCAGAATCCCCTGCAGCTGACATAAGAGCAGTTGGCAAAAATGGGAGATTCAATAGACTACGGTGCATGTTAGAGCTGTTATACTCTCCAATTAGATATTTTCTGGTTCTGCATTGCTGCAGGGGCTATGTACAGTCATGTACTTGGCCCAAGAAAGACAGCAGGACCAGCAAACAAAAGATCAGAGCTGCAGGCTATTCATTCTCCAACTGTTGCCTACTGCTCTGATGTCAACAACAGGGGTTTCTGGGATTTGTAGGAACAGAAGACATCAGCCTACAACTAAGCAAAATTAGTCTGATATTGTCTACTACACTACAGTAAGCATTCGCAACTGCACACTGGGATCAGCCTCACACGTTAGTATGGGGCCCTTTGTGATGGCCGCTCGTCTTTAAGCCACTGTGGAGTGACATGCCTTCAGATGGTATTGGACAGGGCAACAAATATGATATTTGAGCAGATATGATATATGAGAAGATAATATAATCTGATACAAAACATGTATAAGAATATATATATATATTTTTTTCCCAATTGTTTAACCAGGTGAGACGCACTAAGCTGAAAGCTTGTTTACAGGTGCAACCTGGGAGCACAGGGACGTTAAGTGACTTGCTCAGGGTCACACAGTATGCAAGTGGGGGTTGTGTATATATATCTGATAGAACTTATATCATGTATAATAATCTGTATTACTTTTTATTTATTATTTTATTGATGTCCCAAGAAAACATGAATTATGAAATTGAAGTTGTGAAACGTGATTAGTGCTTGCCATTTGACTTCCTTCAATCATACTGTTTTCAGAAGCCGTTAGTGACGGGGGAGACTTTGAGGAATTGGGCTGTGAACGCAGTATGATTTTGAAAGGGGGGGGAGATGTAGACTTTACATTTCTGAATGAATCACTTCTATCCTGAGTAGAGAAACCAGAAGCACTTGAAGAAAGTAGAGGGGGAAAACTGATGTGCTTCTGGATTACTTAGGATGATTTCATTGCCAGGTGTACTGGATTGCCGGCATGGAAGGCTGCTTCCACTGCAGTCGGGGTTGAACTAGTGCAGTTTTGGGGACTAATAAAACCAAGGTTTCTTAGATATAACGGCAGCACTGTGGACTCCATACCAGATGTGAGGGACATTCTCTCACATTTACAGTTGCCAGCAGAATCGAGAGCTACACTGTCACATCTGAACCTACCAGTCGTAAAGGGAGGATTACTTACTGGCAGGCAAGCATCTCGTGCCAGGCATATGGAGGCAGTATAGAACAGTGGTTAAGAGCACTGAGCTGCAAATCTGGAGAACTGGGTTTGAATCCCACAGCATACTGTGTGACCATGAGTAAGTCACTTAAATTCCCTGTGCTCCCAGGATGCACCTGGAAACAAGTTTTGACTTAGTGTGTCCTTCCTGAGCAAATATTATAAAATAAATAAATTAACATATGTTTGACAGTAAGGCACCAGGCAAGCAAGGGGTTGAAGTAGGGAGTGGTAGAGGGAAGGTTTGTCAGTGTTTAGGGTTTCCTTGGCAGTAACAGGGGTCTTTGAGGTGCTTTTGTAGAAGCTTCTTAAGGCCTCCCCCACACACACACACACACTCCAAACTGGTTTATATGAGGACTGGTTGCTCAAGTCACTTTCTGATGCATTACTGTGTAATGCACCTACATAGGAACAAATTATTCAATGTCTTTGTCTTTCTCCCAACTATCGATTAATAGAAACAAAACCATTAGGAAATTTGGTCTCTCCTTGCATCCATATGGACCATACACACTGCTCTTCCTGCAAGCTGCCTCTCCAGTATGCTGCCTCCAAGTGTAAACTGTCTTTTTGGTTTTTTGCTGGGGCTGAGCTGGTACGAGACAGTGACTGCATTATACATGTTGAGAAGTTCCAAAGTAATTAAACATTGGAGTGTCAGTGTGGCTTTGTTGGTAGCACTACCTCTGGGCCAGAAGATTGTGGGCTCTAGTCCCACACCGTGATTGGGCTCATGCCATAAATATGGCACCCAAGTGCAGTGGTAGGGGGGATGCTGTATTGTTGGGGTGTGTTGTCCTTTGGATGAGACGTTAAACCAAGGTCCCGTCTGTCTTTTTTTTTTTTTTTTTTTACTTATTCTTTATCCTCCTTGCTCGCTGCCCTTGATACCTCTCTCAGAACCCCCACTGCACCTCTCAGGAACATCCTCATGAGGACCGAGGAGTCTGCTCCCTAAGGTGCGGCATGCTCCAATTTTTTTTTTTATTTTTATTTTTTTACCTCAGGGCTTCTGGATTACCCTCCGGGCAGGGTGGAGGAGGTACTCCCTCAAACCTCCCCCTGAACATCAAGGGAGCAAGCACAGTGGAGTCTACCCCGGTTCCTCCCTTGACGTGGTGCTAGGGGTTCCTTGCCTGGATCGAGTGCAGGTTTTTTTTCTGGTCCACCCCTTTGACGTCGGCACTCTGGGACCAGTGAACCAGGGCACGCTAAGACATACCTCCGTTCAGGTCCCCAGCCAACGCCAGCCCCTCCCCTGCGGTCTGCATCCCCTGACCGCATTGGCATCACCCATGGTCACCCAGGTGCTGGCAGTATACATAGAAACATAGAATTTGATGGCAGATAAGGACCGCTTGACCCACCCAGTCTGCCCATTTCCCTACCTAATGGATAAGCTGCAGATCCTAGTTAACCAGCAGCCTACTTCTTTCTACCCTCACCCCCTAGAATTGCCTTATGACTGTCCCATGCATGCTTGAATTTAACCACTGTTTTTGACTCCACAACCCTCTCTGTGAAAAAATACTTCCTTACATTACCTCTGAGCCGCCCGTCCATCTTCAAATTGTGCCCCCTTGTTCTTGCACACCTCATTTTTTTTGAAAGATGCTACCCTCTTGGACTTTGTTGATCCCCTTGAGGTACTTGAAAGTTTCTATCATGTCCCCCCTCTCCTCATCCAAAGGACAACACTCCCCCTGAACATCAAGGGAGCAAGCACAGTGGAGTCTGCCTCTGGTTCCTCCCTGGACGTGGTGCTGGGGGTTCCTTGCCTGGATCGAGGGCAGGGTTTGTTTTTTTCTGGTCCACCCCTTTGACGCCGGCACTCAGGGACCAGTGAACGGGGGCTATCATGTCCCTCTTCCCAGTGTAGCGACAGGGCATGCAGCCCACCCCTCCCTGGAGAGGGAGAGCGGCCTGTCGGGCACTCAATCTCTCTTCCCCTGGCCGGTCCTCCAGCAACCTGGGCTTGCTACTGAACCTGGGTTGCTGGCGTCACAAACGGCAGTGCTACTGCTATGCCGGCGGGCCGGCTCCTTCTGCCTTTTCTGGTGGTGAGTCAGGTGGACTTAAAAGATCCCATGCCACTTCTTGAGAAGAGAATGGGAATGGACAAATTTCCCCCATTCATTGAAGGAAAACACTGCTTACCTGCCAGCTCTCTCCTGCTAGTGCTCATGCACCCAGTTAGAGATCCTCTATCAAAAAATAAGTTTTCTAACTTAGTTTAGATATTTATATTAAAGTGTTACACAGTGCTGGCAAACTTCCATTTTCAAAGGCTGCTAGCAGCCATCTCGTGGGAGCCACTCCCTACCTTGCCTGGGATATGCGGATATGCCCCTGCCAACTCAGCACATTGATCAGTAGGGGCATATTAGCATATCCTGTCCAAGGGAGCGAGTGGCTGCCATAAGATGGCTGCCAGCAGCCTTTGAAAATGGAATTTTGTAGCCGGCCCGGTGGCACTAGGGATGAGATGCTGGATGCCACACCTCATGCCATGCCGGCAACCTAGGGTCAGGAGCAACCTGGGGTTGCCAGGGGTCGTCAGGGGAGGGAAATGATCGAGACTCGGGTGGACTGCTTTCCTCTGCTGGGGGGACAGTTATCGTCACACTCCTTGGCTGCCCCCCAGTGGAGGCTGGAGGGCAGTGCCGGAGGCTTGAAGACACAGAAACGCAGATATGTGATGTGCGCGTGCGTGCCTCCACACATGCACGTTCACGCCACAAGGGGCAAGGTAATGTGAGAAAACAGAACAACAACAGAAAAGCAATATGGAATAAAGAAAAGAAATGGAAGTTTGCCGGCGCTGTGTAACACTTAAATATAACTACACAAACTGTTAGAAATTTTTTTTTTTATATAAAGAACCGCTGATTAGGGGCATGGGCACTAGCACGAGAGCGCAGGCAGGTAAGCAGTATTTACGATTAAAAATACCACCAACCATTTAATCTGGTTCAATTTCAGTAGGTTTGCATTTATATCTTTGACCCCCCAACACAAAACGAGGCTGAAAATTGGCAGTACTGTGTAGCTCACATTCTTCCAGGCAACAAAAACTAAATAAATAAAATAAATAAGCAGCACACATGTCTGTGGTTTTTCATTCTTAGTCTAAGCTGGAACCAGTGTAAAATCCTGGTTTTGTGAGATGAGCTCCTGCTGAAGCCTTATCAGCCTGCCCTGCAGGATTTGCATACTGCTACCCATGATGCTCTGCACCAGATTTGAGGTGTTACAGTGGTTAAGAGGCACAAAAACCAAGGAGTTTGTGTATTTGTTTTTCTTTCCTTGCATCATTTAGGGATTGAACAGACTGCTCGCTCTGCGAACTGCCTCTACTTTATGCCAGTGACCTCCGAGTGTACTACTTACTCTCCTTTATGCCAGTGATGTCTGAGTGTACTAATGTCTGCGCCTAAACCGAAATGGCAAGACAAACCAGGAGTGTAGTTCACAGCTTGTGTGCATCTCCAGTTCTGTAGTTGGTAGTTAGGGTTGTTTATTTGCCAATTTGTCTTGCTGTCAGATCTCTGTGTCACTGTGTCTAGCTATTATGTGACCTTTCAACTCTGGTCCTTTCCCCTCCCAATGGCTGCTGTAACAGAACTCCCCTCCCCCAAACCTTTGGCTTTAGCTATCACTTAAGCTCAGTGTGACAGGGAAGCTTTTATGTTTCATTCACCAGGTTCTTGAGAAGGAGGGCAGAGGTCAATCAGAGCACTGAGCAGGGCTGACTGTGATAAGACTACGTAGAGCATTACATTTGTGTGACATAGGTGAAGTTTTTCTTTCTCATGGCACATTCAGCATATTTATTTATTTAGAGTTTTATTAAAATAACCTAGAGTGGTTTGTAGGGTTGTATTTTTATATTTAAATTTTTTTCCCCATTTTTATCCCTGTCTTCCGCATGACGATGGGGACCACCGTGGCTGCACCCTTTCCCAGGCCAAGAGGGTAGGCAATCAGCTGTGTTCGCCTCAGATGCCAGTTTTGCAATGTGACTGGCTGGCAGAAAGTATGCGAGTGCCAGATGACCCTCTCACCCTTCTTCCCCAGGAGCCAAGGGCCTCCGCTCTGTGATACTGTAAGCCCCTGAATTTATTGTGGTATCCTGTGCCCAGAGGCAAACCAGGGTTTCCCAGGTGGTAGGAGATGAGAACTGGCAGAATTCTTATTCCCATAAAATTTTGCAGGCATGTTCGTTTTTATCGAAAGCTGGTGCGTCACCTCATAGGCCCTGATTGCAGTGGATAACATGGCCACTGATACCCATATTGATATTGGGTTTACAGAATTTGGTGAAAGAATAAAAATAGTTGATACCAAATAAAATGCATTCTCTAAGGGAGGGTGTAAAAAAAACGAGAATTATGCAATGAATCAGAAATAGGGAACGTTATGACTGGTCTTGTGGGCCCTATGTGAAACGGCAGACTTGTGGGTCACAGCTCTGGACCTGTATCTTGAAGCAGTAGATGTGTGGGGTACAGCCCTGGACCTTTGCTTCACTTTGGATCATGAGGCTGGGGGAAGGGAGGTTGGTGTTCGGTTGAAAAACCCTAACACTGCATTTCCCCACCTTTCTGGCTTTGCAACCTTAATGTGTGCAGTAGTGTATTTTTCTAATATCTTCGTACACACACACTTATAGGTTATATGTAAGGGAAATGCAGGAGTGAAGTGTGTGTTATCTGATTTATCTGTACAAGTGCTGTTTGATCTTGGGTAACCTCACGAGTGGCGTAAGCCACGAGTGAGGTGTCCAAAGTCAAACAGTACGAGTATAGATAAATTAGGCATCACACAAGCTCACCGCTGCATGTTTCATTTCTGCAGTAGGGGGTTTTTAATAATAGTGAAGTTAGATGTTTTAAAATGTTTATTTCTGTGTTTGTTTTTTAAATAAACTTCAGAGGACTTATTTGTGATGTAACTAGTGTACTTTCGCCTTACTGTTAGATTTCTAGGTGGTTGCTGTGGATACAGCAGCATCCAGATGCTTCTGCCTCCTGCAGCATGTTATGAGATTGGTGGTTTGCTTCATTTATGAATAATTTACTGAACAAAATGGTGGCGCCTCTTAGTGACTGTGCAAGCTGCCTGTGATATGTGTTTGATGAAGCGCTTCTATTTAATTTGTGTCTGTTTTGTTTTAGAATGTATGCAGAGCTTTTTTGTGAGGTGATAACATCCTGGTGAGGTGTCCTTCCATCTGTGAGGATAGAGAGGGCAAGTTTCCACTGTATACGAGGAGAGAGTGAGTGAGGTTCGAGAATCGTGGTTTGGGAGATTTTTAAACATAAAAAGAAAGGTGAGCTGGTAACAATTTAAATTTGATCTCTGTTGGTGCAGTGCGAAAGCAGTGGCTGGTGTTCATTTTTGGATGCAGTGTGTGTGGGGTGGGCTGGAGCAGCATACAGGATAGCAGGAGTTTCGAGTGCTTCTAATTAGAGGTACAGCTACTTTGTAGTTGCTTTTATGGGGCTCAGTAAAGTATTCAGATTGAAGCTGTTTCGGTTTTTAAATCTCTGCAGAGCTTGAGCTGCTATGTGCTGGCGGGGAGCATTTGTGTAGGGACTGTGACACGAGCAGGTCTGGGACGTCTAGACTGTTGAACTGTAGGTAGTGAACTGAAACTAGGAAGTAGTGCGGGGGGAGGTGTTGCTGCTTGCTCATGACATAGTAAGTATGTACATAAGTGGATGGTGATGTACTGAGATAAACAGATTTTTACATTTTTTTGCTGTTAATGCTCCTTTTCTCTGGAGCCCAAGCCACACTCCAGACACTGGCTACCCCAGTCCTACTTACCAGTTTTGCCTCCAGGACTTATCTTCGTATGGTTGCAGTGTGGCCCTGGCATTCAGGGTGCATGGCTATCTGGTGATCAGAGTAAATGGCGGCATGGACCTCCATCATTTTCACGTTTTCATCCCTCGGAGAGGTGGTGCGCAGTGTTGCCTAGACGCCCAACGTATCCATCCATGTGTGGTGTGATGGCAGCAGCTGCTGCTCTCTCCTTATGCCTTTAGTCCCAGCTTTCCTAACCCCCAGCTGACGCTAGGGTCCAGATGAGAACTGGAAACGGAAACACTCCCTCCCCGGGAAAGGAGAGCAGTCCTCCAGATGCTCAGTCCTCTCCCTCTCCGGCCAACTGTTGACGACCTGAGTCCTCATCTGAACCTGGGTAAACGCCATCATGAAAAACAAGTCAGAAATATTCTCCCTACCACCTCCTTTCTTTTTATTTTACAGACATCCTCACAGCAGTGGCAGAGGGTGGGCGGTTATAAAGGGGGTGGTCTGTGGCAGTCTCCGATTCTGAAACAGCAGCAACATGAAGAGCGAGTCAGGGAAACACAAGGATAGAGAAATTGAAACACAAAACCATGTGATATAACAGAACATAAACACCGAGGGAATAGGGCAGATTAACAAAGACTGGCAGCACTGAGAAACATTGCTATGAGGAGTGCAGAGTCGCATGAAAAACACAGCAGCTCCACCTACTGGCTGAAACAAGAAATCAACACTTGTTTTAAAGAGAAAGCCTACCATTCAAAAAATGACAAAAAATCTACTTTAAATGTAGTATCCATCTTTTTTTGTTTGTTTGTTTATACAGGAGCCCTTGTATAATAGGAATAATGAACTTCAGGGTGTGTGTCATGTTGGGATAAAGCCTCTTGGGTGTTGGATGAACTCAGCCTGCGGCCTCGTGCCCAGCCACCCGAGGCATGCCATTTTCCCAGCATGACACACACCCTGTTGTGCAATATTCCTTTATTAAATAACAGACTGAGCAACAAATGCGGTGAAACCAAGGACATAAGTTGAAGCTTCTGTTAAAGAATAGTACTGTACTGTATAAAAAGATAAAATCTAGTTTGTCACATACGTACAAGAATTCCTCAAAATGTATTCTGTAACTGAGTTAAGAAAGAAAGTTGTTTTATAAAGTATTGCATGGACAGCATTGGGAAAAAAATCATTTGATCCCTTCCACCATACAACCGCCACACCGCCAGCAGAGCCTGAAAACGGTACCAGTGGTTAAGTAGTAAAAATAGTGTGGGGAGGTACAAGGTTTCAGTTGACCACCATGAAAAATTGAAGCCTCTGGCTGTTGCTGTTCGTCTAATTTTCTTTAGAGCTGCGTGTTCTGCAGTGGCTTCCTTATTTCATAATACATCATTGGGAATATTCTTATGAATGAACGATCCTTTTTTTCTCCTGAGCGTGCTGGAATGAGACAAATTCTGTTGCAGACTGTCCCAGGTTTCTGGAATAGTTACTTGATTGCGTTTGCATGGAGAAGTGATTTTTTTCCATATGCAACACTGTAAAGAACATGGAAATTGAAAGAGCAAATAGTGCCAAGAAGGGCAGGCAGAAAATATTATTCATTTTAAAAGTAAACAGTTGCTACATTTTATTTTGGACTTCATTTTTTTGTTTTATTTGCTCATTAGGTTTTCTACCTGATAGTATGAGGTGTGATATGAAGAACAGCACTTTACCGGGATGCTGACATATCTGGTTCTGTTTCTCTTCCTATTTCATCAGCATTGTGACATCACAAGTTGCAAGGGGACATGTTCTGGAACTGATAGAAATCCATCCAGATCATCCTGCGCCTCCTTCCTTTTATTCTCCGGGACACTTGTCCCTTCTGAAGGAGGAGATTCAGATGCTGTTTCAAAAGCGTGCCACAGAACCAGTTCCTCCTCGAGAATGCATGGGTGTCAGCAGGCATATTCAGCATACTTTGCTGAATACAGTAAAATCTGTAAAATCCAGCGGCAACATGAGCCTCAGACCAGGGCAACTAACACAGATAGAACCTGATGTACATAAAGAACTGTTTTCCACGGAATCGAGTTAGCAGTGGATGGCGTGGCAGATGGGGGGACTGACCTGGCCGGTAGGTGGGGCCCTTGGCAGCCTGAAGGAGTGGTCGGTCTGGCGGCAGGGGAAGGAGCAAAAAAAAACCAAATGGTTTCCTCACTCCTTTGATGCTTTAATATGAATTTGCGAATGATCTTTGGAACGTATGTGAGTGCTAAACTTAAAGGTCATGACTGTATGAGTGACCCAATCGAGTGAGTATGCATGAGTGGACTTCTGTAAGGTTGGCTACCTAGATATGGTACAGAGGCTTGTCACAGTGTATCCTAAACATTTTAACTAAAAACCAGCCAACTTCTGTCTGATTGGTACTGTGTGCATTAGATAAAATACTGTGAATCTATTAGGATCATCGGCTTACTAAATATTGTTGACTGAAGCTTCCTGGTACTGTCCCTGTCAGCCTATTTGAAAGGTTGGCTGCAACCAAAATAAAAGATACATGCAGCTGCTTCTAATCCTAGCGCACTGCTCTACCCTTGCCCACTGCTTCCTCTGAATCACCTGGAAATTAGCTACCTTGTTTACTCCAAACCATGCACTTTGTACCTTTTCAGTACTTGTGTTTTTCTATGTCATTGTCATTTTATGCAACATGTTAATGTTTGCCCTTATTTCTGTACTTGAATTTGTACTGTTTTTCGATTATGCAATCTGTAACTGTCTGTCTGTGTCAAAGGACCTCCTTGTGAATGAGTTTGCTCAGCGGCGTTTTCCTACAATAAACTTGAAACTTGAACTTGAAATGAGGATGGGGCAGTGTTTATGTGGCGGGCAGCAAAACCTTTTGTTTGTGTTTATGGTGGGGTGCAACAGTTTAGTCAACTCTCGAGTACAAATTTAAAATTTCTGGTTACACCTCTGCAAAAATTTAACAAAGCGTTCTATTTGAGGTACTTCCTAGGCCTGAAATGGACAGGGGATCTGCTTCCTGTGGTAGAACTCAAGAGATTTCAACCCATGCATCAAATACAAAACGTTTTGAATGGTATCTCTGCAGGCCGTAATTCCCATTCAACAAACGGGACTGGCTGTGTTCTCTGGACATGAAGGATGCATATCTTCAAATAAAGTCAGGAAGTCCCACAGACAGTACACCCACTTTCTGCTGGAGGGCAGGCACTCTCAGTTCAGAGTATTGCCCTTTGGCTTGTCCTCTTTACAAAATGTTTGGCAGTGGTTGCAGCAGCCATTGTCAGGGAAGGCTTGTATGTTTTCCCTTACCTGGACACCTGACTGCCGAGGCCAGCTCCATGGCAGCTGTGCTTTGCATCCTGTCCAGAACATTGTAAATGACTTGGTAACAGTGAATGTTCCAAACTCTGTGTTGACTCCATGCTGAAGACTGCAGTACATAGGGGCGGTCTTGGACATAGACAAGGGATGGACCTTCCTACCCCAGGACAGGGCAGACACTGACTGGCACAGTCACAGTTGGTGCACAGGAGCCACTATGTCTCTGCATGAACAATGTTCCATCTCCTGGGCCTCATAGCTGAGGTCATAGTGACTATACCACTAACTCGACTTCAGAACTAGAACTAGACTTGTCCAGACCACCTTCCTTCTACTACTTGATTATGATGACTTCATCTATAACTCCACCTCATCTACTAACCTGAACAAACTGGATGTCCTTTATCATCGAGCCCTACGGTTCATTACCAGAGCTCCTTTCTGTACCCACCACTGTGTCCTGTACGCAGCTGTTGGCTGGACTTTTCTCTCAGTCAGACGTTTGATTCACTCTGGAACCTAGATGCTTAAAATCCTGCTGAATAAGCTCCCAGGATATATATCCTCACTAATCCACATCTCCCATTGCTCATACTCCCTTAGGAAGTCCTACTTTATCCTCCTTGATGTTCCTGTGATTCATACCACCTTTGGTACGCAGACAATCTCCTATGCCCTCCCTGCGGCCTGGAACAAACTGCAGTCTGTCCTTAAACTTTCCAGCCCTGTTTCTGTTAATTTCTTTAAAGCATTAGCTGCAAGAAACGTGAAAGATGTATGCAGTTGCTGCTAGGCCTAAGTCTTGACTTGCACCTTTTATCCATCGTCTCCTCCTCCTTTTCCCTCACCCTCCCCACTCCCACCTTTCCTCTTGTATCCCACCTTGATCCCTTTTTCTATTCCCTCATCCTCTTCTATTCACTAGGGCTTTGTGTTCAAATTCTGGGTCTGGCAGCCTCCTAGTATACTAGGTATTTTTTTTTTTATTTCTATTTATCCCTCCCCACTGCCTGCTCCCCACTCTTTCAGGGCATCCAAGGAGTCATCCTCCTACCACACGCCCACCCGGACTCACCCCTTGTACCTCTGTGGAGTTTCATTTTTTCCCCCAAGCGGGGATGAGGCGGGGGGCATTCACCCCGTAATCCTTCATCTCGTCAGATCGAGGTAGTGGTCCTGGTGAGCGGGGTACATCAGAGGCACGCTCCGGGAAACCCGTCTTCCCGGAGCCAGCAGGTGTTTTTCTGCTTTTCCTCACTCCCCTGCGTTGTGTGACCCCTGATGTCATGGCGCCATGCGTCTACATCCACATTGTGAAGCGACCACCCATCCCCTGCGATTGGGGCTTGCAGTACTCTGAGCCTCTGCTTGGAGTCAGGCAAGTGCGCGGGCTGTGGCCACAACCCTCCCCGGAGAAGGTGAGCTCTCATCGGATGCTCAAGCCTATCTCTCCCTGGCCGACCCACCAGCGACCCGAGTCCGCTTCCGAACCCGGGTCGCCGCCGTGGAACGAGGTGTGGTGTCCAGCACCTCAAACCTCAGCGCCACTGGGCCGGCCATACTAGGTATTTTTTAGTGTTACTTTGTAAATATTGTTTATTTTGTATATATTTCATATGTCGTATAATTTGTACCTTGGCACTGTATTATGTTCCAAGACTGTTTGTACTATTCCCTGCCGTCTCTCTGTACATGTTGCTGATTTGTATATGTTACTGATTTATGTTCAGGACCTCCTTGTGAATGAGCCTGCTTAATGGAGTAATTCCTGCATAAACTTAACTTGACTTGATATGAGGATACCACAGTGGACACTCTGGGTCAAGTGGGATCAGTTGACAGACAAGTTGAAACAAATGGTTCTCATTATGTCTCTGCTACACAGAGCATTGTTATAGTGAAATGACAAGAATTTACTGAAGGACATTTTATTCTTTGGACCAGCTCCTATACAGATCCTCTCCACGGAAGCCTCAGGCTCCGGCTGGGGTGCTTATCTCGGAACTTATCAAAAGCAGGGGTCATGGACTATGGTGGAGGCTGAGCTGCACATAAATGTCCTGGAAATGTGGGCTGTTCCATTCAGTCTCCAGGCTTTTCAGAATAATCTCTGCCCTGGTCTTCAACTAATCCAGGTGGACAATGTCAGTGTGATGCATTACATCTACAAACAAGGGGGCACTCACTCCTATCCCCTATATGGGAAAGCAAAGTATGGCACTGGGCTCTATCTCACAGCCTTCAGCTGAAAGGCCATGTTTTTTCCAGGTCTTCAGAACGTCTTAGCAGACAGGTTGAGCAGGCCTCATTCAATGGTTCACAAATGTGAACTGCTAACCTCCATGGCAGGCAGCCTCGTTGCAAGGTGGGGTCATTCAGAGTTGTACCTTTTTTGCATACCCACACAATGCAGAACTGCCTCGTCTCTGCATGCTCACTCCAGGGCCTGCAGATTTTTGATAGGATGACAGTCCTTCTCTTGGAAAGGGAAATTCCTTTATACATTTCCTCCCGTTCCTCTAATACAGAGGGTTCTGCTTAAGTTATCGGTGGAGAGAGCCACTCTCGTCCTCATTGCTCCATTCTGGCCTCACTAGATCTGGTTTCCACTTGTTCAGCATCTGGTGGTGGATCGTTTCTGTTCCTCTATCTCTGTGTCAGGGTCTGTTGTCACAGGGCAAGGGGTCCCTGGTTCATCTGGACCTGAAGTCCCTGCACCTGCATGCACAGCTCCAGAAAACATATCATTGCATGTTTTGGGGTATCCCCTAAAATTACTGATTTTCTGCTTGTGGCTAGAAAGCCTTCTGCCAGACATACTTATTCCCTGAAATGGAAGCGCTTCAGTCTATGGGCTATTTACCAGAATATAGACCATTTTACATGTCCTATGAATACTGTACTGAAATACTTGCTTATCTGACTCTGGCCTATAGTATTCCTTCATTAAACTGCATTTGGCTGCTGTATCAGCTATCAAATGCCCCTACTGATAGGTTGTACTGTTACCCAATTAGAGGAGTCACGTATTTTTCTGAGAGGTATCCTTCACATGAAACCTCCTATCCATAATCCAGCCCTGCCTTGGGACTTGCACTGCATACTTGAGAAATTGACTTTGGCTGCTTTTGAGCCTGCCTCGAGTTGTGGCTTACACTTCCCGTCATGGAAAACATTATTTTTAGTTGCAGTGACTTCTGTTCGGAGGATTTCCAAGCTTCAGGCTCTAATGTGTGAGCCTCCTTATTTGATTTTCCACAAAGACAGAGTCTCTTTGCATATTAATCCTAGTTTTCTACTAAAGGTAGTGTCAGAATTCATACTGAACCAAATGGTACACTTTCCTGTTTATTATCCCAAGCATGTCAACCAGGGTGAGGCACTGCTCCTTACTTTAGATGTACATAGAACACTGAAATATTTATGTAACTCGCACCAAGGACTGCAGATGGTCCTCTAAGCTTTTTGTTTCATTCGCCACTAGGAAAGGGCACTCCTCTATCGGTAAGCAATGCCTGTCCAAATGGCTGGCACATTGTATTACAGGGCCTGAGTCCAAGACAGCAGTGATAGCAAGGTACAAAGTATTCCAGTGCGTAAACTTACGCCAAAATCCCTACAACATGCGAGCTGCGCCGTATTCCAAGAGAATCGCCAGATACGATGGAAAATGCAGAATTACACATGTTGCAAGTTATGCCCACAAGACACGGTGTAACTCGCAGTAGCAGCGTAGCAGTGCAATACTGTCAGCAGTACATATCTCTCGACTGTCCCACAGTACATGGCACTGCTCCCTACTGTACTTCCCATTGCTTCTTTGTTCCACAGTGCGATGTCTTGTCCCACAGTCTGTGTTTGGCTATAGTGCTACAAGCTATGGTACATGTTGCACCAGGTATGAATTTCACTTATATTGGCCTGTCTGGCCGTGCTGCTACCGATTTCACTGTGCCCTGGGCTTCCTAGGGCACGTTTGCTTGGGTGTTCCACTGTTTGTCTGTTAGTTCCACATTTGGGGCCTACTGGTTGGGGGTATGCTGCAGTCTGGCTTTGTGGGGGGAGTTCTATGGCCTGTGCTCTGGTTAGGACAGCTTTTCCTTGTTCTAACTTGCGTTACTATCCTCTGGCATGGTTCATTACGCCACCTGTTCTGGAATAGCAGTTCTGTGGTGCTGGTGTATTACGCATGTCATAAGCCACATTACACAGTGGAATCACGCATGTCGCAAATCACTGGCGTAACTTGCAGTTTGTACTGTCAGGACTGGTGTACTGCATTTACGCCTGGTGTAACTGTCTTGGAATCGGGCCCCCAGTTTCTTATATAAATACAGTAAAGAGCTTCCTGGTGCTGTTCGTGGTCACACCACAAGGAGTATGGCCACGTAAGTTGCTTGTTTCAAAAATGATCTTGTTGCCGACGTATGTGCTGCAGCCACATGGAGCACTGCCCACACTTTCACTAAACATTACAATGTTGACATAGTCTCTCGTAGATGTGCTGTTTTTTTTTTTGACTTGCTATACTGCAAGGCCTTTTGTCCTGATCTCATATCGGACTGTACCATCCTCCCAGATTGCTTTGTACTGCTTAGGAGTTGTTAAAGTGTGGCCTAATGGAGGCGATATCCTCGATGAAGACAGAACAGTTACGCAAGAACCTAATGTAACAGTAGCTCTTCAAGAGAATCTCCTCCGCTACGCCATGATATACCCTCCCTCCTTCCTCCTTTCGGTATCCTAAGGGTTATATCAGATGCTAAGCCTAAAGCCTTTCTCCATGCATCCTGTTTCCAGACCCATGCCTCTCCGTCTTTGCCTGGCTGGTACTGGTCTAATCTCCTGGGTCCCCATGGTTAGAGGCCCTCTGATTTATTTTTACTAAGAGTACTAAAGTTGAAAAATGCAGTACTCTTGTCTGTATGAAAATTTTACCTGCAAAATCATAACACATGTTCACTTAGATTATCAAAAATCACAAATGTCAAGGTTACTCAATGGCATCAAGCGGTGTAGGAGCACGTTTGCATACTGGAAACCAGGTTCACACCCTGAGCCCAGGACGGTAGGAACAGAGACCAGTACTGACGGGGGGGGGGGGGCTAGTAAAGGAAGAAGGTGGGCTACAAAAAATGGGTACAAATCAACTGCAGTGATGCATGACATCTACCACTCATTGCCCATGCAGGTTTGCCAGCATGCCAGATCAGTCCCCCACTGCTCTGCACCATGGCACCAGCCATGAAACATGACTTTTGATAATCTGTGAGCTTTTGTTATAGCTTAGCAGGTGATATTTTTTTTCTTAACCCAGTTTTACTTGGGGCGCAATAATGGAAGATGATTACTTGTTTGTTAATTGCTAAATTACTATACACAAATGGGCACCGATTTTAGAATTATATAAAATGAACCTTATGTTTTTGAAGGACGTGTACACTTATTTTGAAGAATATATAAAATCTACAGTTTCTCACTGAAACACTTTGGGCTCCTAGAATTTGAGATTTTCTAGTATCACAGTACCAGAATGTTACTGAATTATTTTTACTCCCTGTTTGAACCATAAAGGTGAAAACTCACTAGTTTCATTGTACAGACATAGAAATCATCATTATAAAAGTAGTAAGTCAGTAACACATCAAACCCTAATTAATAATAGATGATTTAATAACAGATTTAATAGGTACGGTAGATTTAATAGATGTGAAGAACACCTGCTCTTCAAGCCCAGTCAGCTGTCTGATGACATCACTTCATATTTCAGCTGTCTTGTTTTAATTTATGGCTGATTTACATATGAATATCTTTGGGTTGTTACGATCTAATGGTAAGCGCAGTACCTCATTGCAGAGAGCTTTTTATGGGCGTTTTTAAACTTCAAGAGATTTTGCAAACTTATGCTCAGACATGGCAGTTTTTCTGAAGTCCGTAAAAGTAGTGGTAATCTTTATTTTATTATTGTACAGCCAAGTGACTAAAGCATAAAACAGGTTTTAGTGGGATGGGGAACTCATAAGTTTTAGTTTTGCCTTACTACTTGTGGTGGAAAGAACTATAAAAATCTGTTTGTGTCACCTATTAGAACAGTGAATTTTAAATTTATAGTCTTTGTTGATCTGTGCATTTTTAAACAACATTTCTGTTTTTTTTTAAATGAGCTGTTTTAAAAAAAAATGGTGCTCTTTGTTGATCTTGCACTTTAAAAAAATGTCATTTTAAAAAATGTGCAGTTTTCGGGAAGGGGGTACTTGTTTGAATAATAAAACAAAAAAGCATTACTGAATTATGCCAGATTGTAGCACTATTTCATGAATATTGTGCAAATGCGAAAATGGTAATTTCCTGTTATTTCACCAGCATGATAAAAATGTCACCCATTATTTATTTATTTACAGTTTGCTGACCGGGGAAGCACACTAAGCTGAAGCTCATTTCCAGGTGGGTCCCAGGGGGATGGGAACGAAAAGGGAGAGGACAAAGTAAACATAATAACTGTGAGTAATATAGAGAATTCAGAAATCCTGAAACAGAATTGAACTTAGGAATGCAAACTATAATGTGTTAGGAAGCACCAAAAAAAAAAAAAATAGAACTTTGACAGATGTCCAAAATGACAGAAAAAGACAAATAATGCTAAAGGCTGCAGGCGTGGCAAAGGCTGGAGGAGGGAAGAAAGATGGTTAGGCCAGCAAGAAAAAAAGGGCAAAGGGGGAACACGACTGGGAGAAAATAAGAAAAAGTGAGTTAAAATGCAGTGGACAAGAAGTGAAATGAAAATGCAAGAAGTAGTGAAAACTGAGAGGGTAGGAAGAGAAGTTACAGAAGGAAAAAGGAAATAGGATAACTGCAAGAGAAGGAAGGGGAGAAATGATTACTGAGTAGTGGTTTAAGTTGGGTCTGGAGGAGGAGAGCCATTTGGGAGCTGGAGACTGTTCCAGAGATTAGGGAAATGTATAAAATGGCAGCGAGAAATCCTGAAACCTCATTAGCTGAGGGACATTTGCCTGACTTGCATATTAAAAAGCTAGCAGTGCACAGTCAGGTGCCTGATCTCATTACCAAGGGGGTGGGGGAAGAGCCTCATTACCTAAAAAATCATGGACTATTTTATGTAGTTTATTTATTTAGTTCGTTTTTGTTGACCAGGAAGGAGGACTAGACAATTGTTTTGCCTATTTTCAGCCTCGTCCGGGGGGAAGGGAATACAGATGGATGCCAACTTAAATTGAACCAGTTTTTAAGCTGTTGGTGGTATTTTTAGTGAATGGGGGAAATTTGGCTAGGACACCGGGGAAATTCCCCATCTCTTTTCGAGAAGCGCCATGGGATCTTTAACATCAAATCAAAGCAACTTTATTTTTATAGCGCCTTTCAAAACCAAGATGCTGAACATAAAAGCAGATACATCAATATAAATAAGGTTAAATACGCATTTAAAACAGAACATCATATCATCCATAACTAGGGAAAGCTAGGTCAAATAAATATGTCTTTAATTCAATTTTAAATCTACCGACGGTTGAGCATTCTCTCAGCCAACGAGGTAGAGAGTTCCACTGGGTTGATGCTGAAAAAGAGAAAGCACGACAACCAGATGTCTTTAAGCGTACCCTGAGAATCTCCAGCAATCTCTCATCAGTGGATCGGGGGGGGGGGGGGTAAGGTACCAGAAGATCTTGCAGGTAACCGGATCCCTGATCATGTATGGCTTTAAAGGTTAGCAAGCCAACCTTAAAGGTGATCCGCCACTGAACCGGCAGCCAGTGCAGTTCGCAGAGCACAGGCGTAATATGACTGGTTCTAGAAGTCCCAGTCACTAGCCTGACTGCCGCTTTCTGCACCAGCTGCAAGCGGCCGATATCAACCCATTGTAGGCCTAGGCAGAGGGAATTGCAGTAATCAAGATGGGAAGTGACAAAGGCATGGACCAGGGTTGGAAGATCATCCGGAGGGACCAGGTGTTTCACCCGGGCGATATTCCTCAGATGATAAAAAGAGGATTTGACGACAGCTGACACCTGAGATTTTAGAATCAGACCATCATCAAATATAACGCCCAGGTTACGCACCCAATCTGAGGTAGTGAGTGACATACCGTCTAGTAATAAACCTGATGGCTGTCCAACCCCCACATCCAACCCTGGACGACCTGGGTCCACTACCAACACAAGGCAATTATTTAGCACGGAGAGTGCATCATTTTGTCTGGGCAGAAAGGACATATACAGCTGAGTATCATCTGCATAGCAGTGAAAACTTAGACTGTATCGCTTGATGATATCTCCCAATGGCAGCATGTACACTGTAAACAACATGGGGGCCAACATGGAGCCCTGTGGCACCCCACAAGGCAGGGAGTGAGCACCAGAGGAATAAATTCCAGTGGCAACTCTCTGAAACCTGCCCGTGAGGTATGAGTGAAACCATTTAAGGACTGTACCAGACAGCCCACAAAAAATCTGCAGGCGCTCCAATAGCACACCATGGTCCACAGTGTCAAGTGCAGCAGAGAGATCAAGAATGACCAGAATGGTACGTGCCTTTCAATCTCTAGCCATTAGGAGGTCATTCAATACCTAAACAAGAGCAGTCTCTGTGCTATGCTTCTTCCTGAAACCAGACTGGAGAGTATCGTAGACATTGTGAGTTGCAAGATGATCGTCCAACTACAGAGCAACCACCTTTTCAATAACCTTACCAAGAAATGGCAGGTTAGAGATAGGCTGGTAGTTAGCTAGACAGTCTGGATCCAAAGAGGGTTTTTTAAGGAGTGGTCAAACGACTGCCTTCTTGAGGGTGTCAGGGAAGGCACCCCTCTCCAAGGATTTCCAGACCATGTCAGCAAGGGTCAGACAGATAACATCTACACATCCAACTAGGAGAAGTGTAGGGCCCGGATCCAAACTACAACTGGTTGGACACAATGTCTGGACAATCTTCACCATGTCAGCGAACACCAGCTAGCGGAAATCTGACCAGACAAACTGAGTGCATGCCACTTCCTGTCGACCACTGCAATCCCTCATAGGAGAGGTCGGACCGATGCCAGACCTGATACTAGCAACCTTATCTGCAAAGAATCGAGCAAACTCCTCGCAGCTAAGCTGAGAAAAAACTCCTCTGGGCTGGAGACAGATCGGATTGCACAATCTGTCAACAGTCCGGAAGAGCTGAGCCAGTCGATTCTGTCCAGCAGAAATCTCCTTGGACAGGAATTCTGCCTTCTTACGGGTGATTTCTGATTGATAGTCATCATAATGTGCCATCAACCTAAATCTGTCAGCATCAAGGCCGGACTTCCACCAGACTCTCTCCATCATCCTTCGACCAACTCGCCTCAACTCCTTCAAGGAGCCATCAAACCAAGGACTCCTTGGGTGAAGGGTGAGAGGCCGAACACGAACAGGAGCAGTCTTGTCCCAGAGCATCTCCCACAGCCTTATTATAGGCTATTACAAGATCATCTGGACTCATGCATTCATCTGACAAACTCGATAGGTCCAGTACCGCCAACAGATCACTGGAACTAACATCCCTTAAAGGGCGGTACTGAACCATCTCCGTAGGGGCAGACCTATTGGGGGGACCCTGAGGCTGAACCTTATGGTGTGATGGTCAGACCCATCCACCTGAACTTCCACCAGAACAGGCAGATGGGACTTCGGTTTAACGTCTCATCCGAAAGATGGCACCTCAGGGATGCAGCAACCCCCTCATGCTGCACTACAGTGTCAGTATTAGGATTTAACCCAAGTGCCTGGAGTGGGGATAGAACCCACAGCCTTCTGATCTTCCGGCCTCAGAGGTGAGTGTGCAGCCTGCTGAGCCACTGACTCTAATTTTGCCATTTAAAAATGTATTTAAATGTAAAATGTATTTAAGCAAATGATTTCATGTAAATAAAATCTTATTAAAAATATTTCTTTTTTTTTTTTTATTATTATTTATTTTCTCCCCTACTTGCATCCATGCTAGCCTCTCCTTTCGGTGAGCCAAGGCATCTACCGACCCGTCCTGTCCCCTGAGCCTCTGCTCTCACATGACAGCCATCTCCCCAGGTAACCCGGCGTATCCCTTCGCCGGACAGGTCCCCCTCCGAGGGGGAAAGCACCAGCCAGGGGGACGCAGACCAGCACGTCATCTTTGCCCAGGGAGACACTGCTGAGGCGGAAGGCTACGGAGGCATTGACGGACTCGGAGAGCCAGGCAGCCATAATCCGGCGTGACATGGAGCGTTTTTTACTCATTTCTATGTACATCCCTCCTTCGTCAGTGCGCAGTGCTCCTGGTCTCCACCAGAGGCCGCTGCCGACCGATGACTCCCCAGCCCATCCCGGGAGAAGAGCCAGACCCTACGGCTCAATCCTCTCCCATCCTACCAACCCCTGGCGGCCCGAGTCCGTTCATGAACCTGGGTCGCCAGCGGGTCCAGGTAAGGCGCCCGCACCTCAACCCTGTACACCACCGGGCTGGCTGAAAATATTTCATTTTGGACAGGCCTGCCAGCGCAGCGCTAGCGCTTGCGTCGCTGATAACCTGGATTTGGGAATGAGCGTGGTTCATCGGAGGGCCAGCTTGCCTCCTCTGTAGTGGGCGGGAGAATGGTCTCCACTGCAACACCACCAGCTGGGTGACCACAGGTGGAAGTGCAGTGGAGCCACGAATCGAGGGTGAGGATGCCGGCGGCATGATGCTTTGCATCAGCAAGGCCCATCTGACGTCAGGGGTGGGGCAGAAAAGTGAGAACAACCTCTCGAGTAACGCATGATGCTATCCACCGCCCATCGCAGGCTGCGTACTGCTGACCGGGCTCTCTGCCTCACTCGCCAAAGCTTCAACTCTGCTGGGGCAGTTAGGACCCAGTTTCTGGCAGCCCTTCCCATGGGGGAAACGTGAGGCAAGAGGTAAGTCCCAGAGATGACAGGGATGTATATATGTGTATATGTATATGTATATGACGTTTAATTTGACGTAATTCGTAAGAGCAGCAAGCTATTTTATAAACACAATAAGCCACTCGAGGATGTGCTTTAAAGGATTTGAATGCACTTCCCAGGAACATATAGGACTCTCGGCCTTTGGCCTTGTGCCTCGCTTCTCTGGGGCATGCATCAAAACATTTAACACTTTTAACCTTTTTCTGACTGTTATAATTGGAATGATCCACTCTGGCTGTTTGGTAATGCTGCAATAAGTATACTTCTTGGATGGTTGAAGGCTCTTGACTGCACCTTGTGCCTTACATCTGACCCAGGGCGTGTGGTAATTGGACTATTTCCACATATCTACAGATTATTTTCTAATTAATGTGCATGCTGCCTGACACTGTTGCCTTCTGTTCTTCGAAGGCTGCTGCTGGCGATGACATTGTCATCAATGTCCCTTTAAAAATTGGTCTCTTACACAGAGAGGACATCTTTCTGGCTCATTTTGTGAGAGAGAGAGAGAGAGAGTGTGTGTGTGTGTGTGTGTGTATACACGTGCACTCTGTATTGTCAAACTGCTTATGTTCTGGCCACAACACTGGGAGGTGGAGAGAGAGGGAGGAAGATCAGAAGACTAGGGTGCTTCAAGGGAAGGGGCTAGGCTATTAAAACAGATTGTCTGCTTTTGTCTCCTTTCCATGACTTTTTAGCATTCCATGCCATGTATCTTTTCCCTCTTCCTGCTGCTGCTGCTCCCCCTCCTTCCCTGACCACATAATGGCTCCTCGTGGGCAGCCCCTCTCCGAGCTCCAGAGTTTGCTGGCAGGATTAAACATGGTATGTGGAAAATGAGCAGCTGCTCAAGGGAGAGGAGACTCCTGAGCAGAATGCTTAATGAACTGGTGAAGAGGAGAGCTAGAGAGAGAAGCATTTGTTACCTACCGAGCATTCGGGTTTCACTGACTGATAATATACAGCTCTAACAGCCCATGCCAGGACAAATGCTGATGTCATGGCCTGATTATAAATGTTGCTTCTGTTGTAATGCGGCTCTGCTTTTTTTGTGTTATATGATCACAAGGAGAAAAGAGACGGGATTAGGTAGCATCTTGCTGCTTTTCAAATTGGTGCAGTGCTAATCACCTTGTAATGGCCACGTTTTTGTATACACTGAAGAACAGAATCACACAACACATACTCACTGGTTTCAAAGCCACACTCCACTACTCGTCTTGCTCATTGTTTGGGGTGTGTTAGTGTTATTTATTTAATGATGGTTATCCTGCCTCTGGCACTTCCCTAAATAACTCTGAATCCAAATTACAAACAGATTGCAGTCTGTTGCTTTAGAAGGGCCATGGTTTACAGGGTGCACACCTTTCGAAAAGTTAAAGCCACACTGTAAACCCTTTTTGAATCATTTCATTTCTGGTTGAATGAAAACCTGCATTTTATGATTGCTTACAGTCTCTTAAATTCATTGATCTTGCTGGTTACTTCATCTGTTTCCTTTCTTAGTCGAACTGAAATGCATGCTAATGGTGTAAATACACCCAGACTTGTTTTGTTTCACATCCTTGATCTGCTCGTATTGCATAATTCCTGAACATCTCTGTAGTCACTCAAAACCGAGGCTCCATATGTTAGTGGGTTTGCTTGTTCTGATTTATCACATTTGCTAAATTTCAAATCTTTCATTCAAATTATTTAAAGGAAATGTCTCCGATTATCTGATTTTTGGATCTGAAGTAACGTTGAGAATTACTTTTTTGCAGGAGTCAGATGCCCATAAAATAACATTTTTTCATCCACATCCCCTTGGGAGGGAAGGGATTGTATTTTGGCCCTGAAGAGGCAGCCTTTTGATCCCTTCCACTTCCCAGTTTGCCAGTTCTGAGCTCCCGCACACACACACACTAGGACGTGTAACAGAGCGAGTGATGGGGCGTGCTCCTTTAAAGCGAACGGGGCCATTTTGATTTTCATTTGTTATATAATTTGAGAGTATATTTGGGGGGAAAAAATGAAAGCCCAGGGTTTTAAATAATTGATCAGCAGTTTTTTTCTTGGGACAATACTAACTGTACAGAAAGCATTTATATAGGTGTAACCCCTAGATGGCGCTATCCCAAGGGCTACTACCCCTGCCTGATTTGCCACTAACAGGTTGAGGAGCCTGGATCCAATGGTGGGTGCCTCCACCCAGAGGTCAGGGTTTGCAATAGTTAAACTTACTTGGTCACAGCCCTCTGGGACACTGCAACCCCCCTTTCTTCCCACTAGTGGCCCACATAATATATCAGAATTACCTTCACAGTATACACTTACCCCAGGACTAGTTCCGGCACTGGGACCTCCTGTGAAATAAGATACAGTGCAACAATCACAGTACAGTACTTTAACATAGACAAATACCTCAGGCAGTATAACTTTGCTAAAACAAGCAGCTCTGATTTATTTAGGGGATATAACAAGGACGGAAATCAGGTTAATTAGCTTATCACTTTACTATCTACCTATGGCTCTGTGCATAGGCCTATCCCTACCAGTTACTGTCCCTGGGTACCCAAGCCCTAGTGGCTAGTCCAAACCGTGGCAGCTGGTAGGGGCCCTTTCACAGTGAAAAGAAAAATTAGTTTAAACAGTCAGCAGTACAGTGATTCCATTTGGATTTAATGTGGCAATTCAACAGGGAGGCGACCCTGAATTAGTACTCACGACCTCCAAACAAGATAGGGTCCTTCAACGTCAGCAGGGCTACTCTTGAGCTCCAAGAGACTCCTCACACATTTATATGGTAAACAGTCACAGGCAAAGTCCTTTAATGGCAGCAGGATTCACTTGAGCTGCACAAGCCTCCTCACACATTTATATGGTAAAAGAAAGTACTATACCAGGCAGGCTGCTTCTCTATCCCGATCGTAATTACTGCACAATACCGGGAGAACACAGCAGATTCAGTTCCTGACAGACCGAGTGCAATTCAACAATTTCTCCAGTCTTCTACAGGGTGAGCCTGGTTTCTACTCTTCAGAGATCCTTTGATTCTTTTCACAGGACGGATTCAGTCCTAACAAGCAGTTACACAAGCTGCAGACCGAACTCTGGGCCTTACACATGTTTTTTGACTGAAACTGTGCACTGAAGGAGCACAGGGTTTCTTTCCCCTTCACTCCCAGAGCTAAACTGAAACTCCAACAGACAAACCGGCACTTCCTTTGAGTTCCTCCCAGTTCTTGACTGGATTGGCTGTCATCCAATAGACTGCTGCTGTTGGTCCAAAAGGCGCAAGTCTAAACTACATCTCCCAGAGTCACTGCCCATACAATCCTCTTGTGGCTGGCTCAGATTATGAGTCCAAGTTCTGATTCGTCAAGGCACCATTTTAGAGCTAGCTTACCCCACACTGATTGGTCCAGTTCAGCAGTTCAAAACCAGAATGGGGAACTAGGCAGACACAGTTCTGACTGCAAAGAAAGCAGGTTAGACAAACTGTAATTTCATTATTACTGTAAATGATTTCTGGCAAACAGTTACATCTTTCAGATAGGTTCCCTTTGCACTCCTAGTGACTGCAAAAATGGAGTGAATTGGCAGCAGCTCGAGTGGTACTCAAACAGAGAAGCACACAGTCCCCCATACAAACTAATTATGTTTGCAAGCAGACAGCTCTTAAAGAGACAGTACCAGAGGCTCTAAAAACACTCACTGATAAATGGCTTAAACGCCAAACACCATTCAGGCTTGGAGAATTCAAGCAAGCTCCTGGAAGTCTTTTGGGAACCCCCATTTGCAGGGGGGTTACATAGGTTTTCTAGAAGTGTTATGTTTGTTAAACACAGTGAGGCAAGTGCTATGCATTTTCATGGCATTTTAGAACTTTTATGAGCAAAACGCTGATCAATTTTTAGAGTTAAATAAAACCCTGAAGCCAAAACTCAGTTAATGAGAGTCTTGGCCTGAGCAGGGGCTTTTAGTTTTTCTGAAATATACTCTGATTAAAAAAAAAATGCTTATTGAAACAATCCCATTGACTTAAGTGGAGCGTGTCCCCGCACGCTCCCTGGGACGACATGTCTGTGTGCAGTGGCATGACCAGTATACTAGAAAGTGGAAAGGATTGACTGGCCACCTCCTGCAGGCCACAGTACAATCCCCCGCCCCCCCCCGGGCATTAAATGAAAACATTTGATTTTGTAGGCACCTAACTCCTGCAAAGTCAAGGGAGCTGTTAACGTTATTTCAAATGAAAAACCAGATAATCTGAGACATTGTCTTCTGCCTCTTTTTTCATGTTCTGTCTATGGCCCTTTCTGCTGTCCAGCCTTCTGGCTGCTACCAGCATCCTGCCTTCACCAGCACTGGTCCTTGTCTTTAATTAGCACCAATGGCACGGCGCCCCCCCACTCTTGTTGCAAGGTCATTGGGATGGGGTATCCAGTCGTTCTCCCTAACTACTCAAAATCTGGTGTAAAAAGAGGTCATGGTGTGGGACTCAAGTGTGCCAGAGGCCATCTTTCTGACAGTATCAGTGGATTCACTCCCCTTAATGTCAGCAGCGGTAGATCCAACATACATGTTCTACTATGCCCTCTGCCCTCCCACACCCTGTGGCGCAGTGCATGCTGTCATGATGTGGGCCTCTCACGCACCCGGGGAGGAGGGTCCTGCCATAATGGTGCAGGCCTCTTGATGCATCACAAAGGGGTGCTCTTGCAGTAGGCTGCAGTGCAAACTAAGGTGCTAGCTGCACACTCGAGCAGACTTAGATAGACTGGGTGGTCTGTTTCTGCTGGCACATTCGTATGTTTGTATGCTCCCCGGTTGGGAGGTGCTGCTCAGAGGCATTACATGCAACCCTTGCCACTTAAAAGCAGGCTTTGAGTCTGCTTCCGAACCCAGGGCACAGTAATGTGGCAACGTGCTACCTCTGGGCCCTTAGGCGGCCTTTCTGCCTCTTTTAATAAAAGTAAGAAATTATTTTTTTGTCTGGTCTCGGATCAGGACCTCATCCATTTTTACCTGGGATGCTGTAACATAACTAGGACTGACTTGGTCAGATCAGGAATGCTGGTAACTGTAACTGCGGTTGCGTTCTCTTTGAGTGCTCTGTCTCAGTGTAGCCAATGAGGCTGTGCCACGCTTGTGTGCTAAATGAAGCAGCTGAAGGCCACGTACATCTAAAAAAATAAAACTGAAGCATCCTAAACTAAAGGCTTTAAATCAGGAGAGCTCATAAAGGTTGAAAAAAAATCAAAAACCAGTTAGGAATATATGTTGGTGTCGAAACAGTGCATCCTTTAGTACAGATTGTTACCTGCCCACCCAGAAGAAGCTGCTTATTAGGGCTAAATGGTGGGATGCAGTGATTTGTGTCTAAATATTTACACATTAAAAATTGATTAGAACTTTAATATGTGGTTGAGTCCTTTTTTTCCAGTTAGAGTGGAAGCATGCTTTTGCCCACATTTTATGTTAGCAATTTCAAACAAAATGAGATGGAGCTGCAGCCATCATTTATTATTTTTGGTGGCTATTTTTTATTTTGTTGCAGTAAGAAACATAAAAGCATCTACTGGAAGGAGATGTCTCTGGGGAAAATGGGAGAGACTTCTCTGCAGTGGCTCGATCTGCATTCATGTCTTCGGCAAGCAGTTTATAAAAATGACATGATGTGATCTAGTGGAGGGCCACCTTTATCAGGCAGGGGTTGAGGAAATATTTGCAAGACAATACAGCTGACCTCCGGAGTGCTTAGCATTGCCTCGGGGGAAGAGGAGTGGCATCTCACTCTCTCTCTTTTTTTTTGTATTCAACCACCATACTCTTTACTGTATTACTAGCGCACAGGGGGAAAAACATCTAGGACCAGCTGCTTCCATTTCGATATGTTACTTTTTGTGTATTTTACAGTATTTATACACATTGACTTTAGAGTGTGTAAATGAGCTGTGATAGTGGGAAGGGGAAATCAGTGGCCCAGTGATCTTTGTCTCCCGCAGACTGTATGTTCTTGTGTAGGCTCTGGTCCCACAGTGTGTATGACTGATGCAAGGACACTGTCATGGGTGCTGTATAATAGTATGTTCATTGTGGTTCAGAGATAGCCCTCTTGCCTCTGGACCATGAGGTTCTTGATTCAGTTCTGTCACTGGAGTTTCAGGCTCCGATCCATCACTGGCACTTTCTGTGCAGTACTGGTGGTGGTTGGGATGGGGTGATCAAAGGTGCCCTGATACAGGTGTGATCGCTCAAATACGATGTTAAACCGAGATCAGTTCTCCCCATTACCAGTGGCTGGTTATACAGATGGATGTAAAAGATCTTTTTTTTTTTTTTTTTTGTGGGAGCAGGGGAATTTTTGTTGAAATTCAAAATCAAGTAACTGAAACAACAAAGCGAAAGTATTCTGAATTAAATTGTCTCATTCATTTTGTTATACTTGTTTGTGCAAATATATATGATAAAAGTCCCTCACCAATCTACACACATCTGCAGATATGGGAGCATACAGTATAGTTAGTCCTCCATAAACCACTGAACCTACCAGAGTCCATCTGTTGCTTCTCTGCAGCATCTATGGATTGCCTAAGGTATCCTTGGAACAGCTGAATCACCATTTTCAGTGGTATTTTTGGTGGTCTGATTAATACCTGGCATTCAGTCTGCCATAGAAAGAACTTTAATCAAATAACTACGTACTCTTTAACGTACTTTTTCCAAGTTTCAGGTACAAACTCGTACTGTACTGTCCTATGATGGTTCACACAACAGAGGGAACTTCATAGTTTGAGTCTTCAGGACCTCATTTTACTGAGCAAATGGACACACTATAGAGGAGGTTTTCCATTAGTTCCTCCTTCACATTATATTTATTTATTTTATTTATTCATTACTAGGATTACAAATTCCTTTGAAGCAGGGGTTCATTACAAACGTTCCGCGTCAAGGAAAACAGCACAATGTGGCATAGGTGGAAATATCACAGTAATACAAAAACTAAGTAGGGTTACAGGTAAGGAGGTAAGGTAATATTACAAATTGGTGAAAGAGGAGGTACAGAAAATATTCCAGGTTGATACAACAGAATTGCAATAAATAAAAAACATACAGCAGAACAAGTAGGCAAGATTGCAGTTCAGAAATATTAGATTTTGTCCATCAAAGAGTAAAACAAAGGAATAAATATCAGCATGGAGAAAGTGCTGAAAGGGGAGTGGGTGAGAGTGGTGGGGAGAAAAGATGGGGTCCAAGAAATAGATCTCGGGGTAGGACGGGGGACTGGGGTCAAACGGGTGTTAGCAACTAGGAGGGCCAAGGACGTTGGGAGTAGGAACTAGTGGGCACAGTCGCATTATTATTTATATAATGCAGTAAGGTGGAAAATGTCATCTACATTTTCCTGTAGGTGACTATGTAAATTAAAACAGGCAGTCCCCCGAACCCCTGTGTCCTGGATAATGTGTGCTCTGTCTTTAATACAGGTGTAATGTATCTACGTAGCACCCCACTGGGATGCAGAGCTGCTGGAGCTACCGTGAATGTGGTCAGGGTAGGGCGGGGTTTACCTATGGTATCCAATTGCAGCTGACATTTTTAGGTAAAATAGGGGTGTTATGATACTGTTATCATACATTGGCAGTGTTACGACATCTGTTTAGAGTTCTGTGTGATGGATCCTGTGCCCCATAAATTTTGGGGAGTGGAAATGGAGTTGTGGATTGAAAGTCTGAATCTTCAGAGTTTTATCATTACATATCATGATATATTGTGAAAACTGGTTACCCCAATATAGGGAAATAAAGATATTCATATCATCAGTATTTGTTCCAACTTGGTCACCGATAAAGGCACACCGAGTCGAGGCTCGTTTCCAGGTGCGACCTGCAGAAGGGGAGACAAGGGAAAGTAATTTCAAAGGCACGAAAGTGTAAACAAATCACAGCAGAAGTACAGTAGTGCCAGTGGTCAGTAACAATTAGCATGAGTATCATGAAGCGTGGTTATCATGAAACCCCAAAGGAAACCTCCCCCCTTGCCCTGACCTCAGTCTAGCTGTACTTTAAGGGATGGGGAAGTTTATCAAGAGCGTCCTTTGAAACATTCTCAACACTTGCATGTCATCTCTAAGGCCACTGGTTTACAGTGATTAAAGTAATGAAATTCCGTTTTCAGGACTTGAAATTCTGAGAATTGCACCATTGATTTAGTCTAATTTCCAGATTTTACCAAGATGCTACTGTCATTCTTTTAGTATGCGTATAAATAATCAGAATAAAAGAATTGCTCGGTATACAGAGAATTAAAGCAGCAGTACAACGAAAAGATATTTGCGCTTTTTTGTCAGTTTATTCCCTGTGCTCTGCTGATCATGCACCTGGTACTCTTTCCCAACGGCATTGTACTATCACCGAGTAATTTGCTCAGTTATCCTCGTTTTTTTTTTTTTTTTACATTCCTTCCACCAAGCATGTTGCACTGGACCCCCCCCAATGCTTCCAGCTGCACATGTGTATGACTTGCAGCTACATCAGGAATAGTCAGCAGAGGGTCCCACTGCTATAGTCAAAAGACGTGATGTGACCTGAAGGAAAAGCGCAGCTGAAAAATTAGTCAGCCGCCATATTTATTGTAGCGCCACAACAATTCAAATAAATTGCAAATATCTAAAAAGCTAAAGAGGACTGAAAAAAATATTTACAGGTATGGAAACTGGATCTTTGGCCGCATGCTTACAGCCAAAAAGTAGAATTTTGATAGATCACTTCCTGGTTTGGTAGTACTGCTGCTTTAAATGAAGCAAATAGAAAATAGTACAGGAAGCAATTATTTAAAAAAATACAAGTTTTGTAGATTTACTGATGTGATATTAAATGCCAAATTCCATGAAATTCTTTGTTTTTACCAGTGTGCAGATAGTCCATATTCTGGAATATTACCAGGTTTTCTGGTAAAAAAAAACGAAAACCCGTGGCCTTGGTCATCTCCATTATGCAGTGTTCAAGGTTTTGTTTTTTTGTTCAACTGGAACAGTAGGCTTGGCTTTAGCTGGAACAGAAGCCATGGTTTTAAAGCTGAAATGCATGATAGAGGTAACATTTTGACTTACACTTTTTTATTCTATTTTAGATTGCCCTTTACCTCCTGATTTGAGTGATATTCTTCTTTTCTCACTTACATTTTTTATCGAAGTTTTTCAGGAATGCAGGTACAGTATATCAAGAGTAAGTGGGCAGTAATGACAAAATACAAACAAATAATCGAAAACAGTAGGTAACTCTTGAGTCTGCTTTAGAACCTTTTTCCACATTTTAAATAATAGAAGGAGCACTCCTTTTAACTTATTCCACTCGAGTTGGCCATCAAAACAGATTTCGATCAGGATTCTCAGCGGTTTTTGTACACTCGTCACATAAAGTCAGGGAACAATGTCTGCTGTATGCCAGTCCATTATAGCCACAAGAAATGTGACCTTAAACAATGGGTGTTGAAAAACAAGAGAGAATACTGATAGAAACCTGGTTTAAGCCATATTAAAAGGAGTGCTACTTTTATTATTTCAACTGTAAAAAAGAGAGGTAAAGCATACTCCAAATGTGGAAAAGGGGGGAAATACGAGTCGGGGGATAGGTGGCGATCTAAAATAAAAAAAGTATAGATCAAAATGTTCACTGCTGTCATGCAGTGCAGCTTTAACTGATGCAGTAGGTATAATTTTAACTTGAGATGTAAGCATGGTTTTAATTGGGGTGGGTAGGCATGGTTTTAATCAGAGAGGTAGACGTGGCTTTAACTGGAGTGAGTGGCATGGTTTTAATTGGAAAGATTGGCATGGCAGTAGGTATTTGTTTTAACTGGAGCAGCAGACATGGTATTTCAACTTGAGCAGAACCTATGATTTTAACTGGAGAGGAAGGCATAGTTTTAACTTGAGCAGTAGACATGGTTTTACAGTAGCTGGAGCAGTCAGCATAGTATTTCGGCTGGAGCAAAAAGTATGGCTTTAATTGGATAAATAGGTATGGTTTTAACTGGAGTAATAGACATGGGGTTTCAGCTGGGGCAGGAATCTAGTTTTTCCACTGGAGTGGTAGGCATGGTTTTAACTGGTGCTACAGGCATGGTTTTTCAGCTGGAGTGGAACTTGGCTCCTCTTTACCCGACAGTTGGCATGGCCTTTAACTGAAGTAGTAGTAGACCTGGCTTTAAGTGTGTTATGTGTAGTGCAGTTTTAAGAAATGTTAGACAGCACAGCTTTAAGAAATCTACTTCCAGTGAGTCTTTCTGTGTGTGTGTGTTTGAGATCAGTTTTCCGCTTATATCTGTGCTGAATGGAAGTAAATAGAGAAGGTCTAGATTTCTGTGTGTAACCCCCCTGCAAATGGGGGTTCCCAAAAGACTTCCAGGAGCTTGCTTGAATGCTCCAAGCCTGAATGGTGTTTGGCATTTAAGCCATTTATCAGTGAGTGTTTTTAGAGCCTCTAGTACTGTCTCTTTAAGAGCTGTCTGCTTGCAGACATAATTAGTTTGTATAGGGGGACTGTGTGCTTCTCTGAGTACCACTGAGCTGCTGCCAATTCACTTCATTTTGCAGTCACTAGGAGTGCAAAGGAACCTATCTGAAAGATGTAACTGTTTGCCAGAAATTATTTAGAGTAATAATGAAATTACAGTTTGTCTAACCTGCTTTTTGCAGTCAGAACTGTGTCTGCTAGTTCCCCATTCTAGTTTTGAACTGCTGAACTGGACCAATCAGTGTGGGTAAGCTAGCTCTAAAATGATGCCTTGACTTAATCAGAACTTGACTCATAATCTGAGCCAGCCACAAGAGGATTGTATGGGCAGTGACTCTGGGAGATGTAGTTTAGACTTCAGTGCCTTTTGGACCAACAGCAGCAGTCTATTGTGAGTGACAGCCAATCCAGTCAAGAACTGGGAGGAACTCAAAGGAAGTGCCTGGTTTCGTTAGTTGGAGTTCAGTTGAGCTTTGGCAGTGAAGAAGGAAGGGCCCTGTGCTTTTCAGTGTGCAGTTTTAGTCAAAAACGTGTGTAAGGCCCAGAGTTCGGTCTGCAGCTTGTGTAACAGCTTGTTAGGACTGAATCTGTCCTGTGAAAAGAATCAAAGGATCTCTGAAGAGTAGAAACCAGGCTCACCCTGTAGAAGACTCTAAGAATTGCTGAAAATTGCACTCGGTCTGTCAGGAACTGAATCTGCTGTGTGTTCTCCCGGTATTGTGCACCATGCATCGATACAGATGCAGCCTGCCTGGTATAGTACTTTCTTTATATGGATGTGTGAAGAGGTTTGTGTACCTCAGTGAGCCTTGCTGACATTAGAAGGACCCTATCTTTATTTGGAGGTCGTGAGTACTAATTCAGGGTTGCTCCCGTTGAATTGCTACATTAAACTGCAAATGGAATTACTGTACTGTTGACTGTTTAATTCCTCCTTTTCTCTGTGTTGAAAGGGCCCCTACCAGCTGCCACGGTTTGGACTAGCCACTAGGGCTTGGGTACCTAGGACAGTAACTGATAGGGATAGGCCTGTGCACAGAGCCATAGGTAGATTATTAGAGTGATAAGCTAATTAACCTGATTCTCCCTGTCCTTGTTTTATCCCCCCTAACAAATCAGAGCTGCTTGTTTCAGCAAAGTTATACTGCCTGAGGTATTTGTTCATGTTAAAGTACTGTACCTGTGATTGTTGCACTGTGTATTCATTTCACAGAGGTCCCAGTGCCGGAACCAGACCTGGGGTAAGTGTATACTGTGAAGGTAATTTGATATATTGTGTGGGGCCACTAGTGGGAAGAAAGGGGTTGCAGTGTCCTAGAGGGCTGTGACCAGTTAGTTTAACTATTGCAAACCCTGACCTCTGGGTGGAGGCACCCGCCATTGGATCCAGGCCCCTCAACCTGTTAGTGGCAAATCAGGCAGGGGTAGTAGCCCTGGACAGCGCCATCTAGGGGTTACATCTTGGAGGCTCACCTGGGATTGTGTGTCCTCTAGTGGCCATTTCACGAACCACTGTTAAGAAAAAAATGGGCACTGGCCAGAAGTGGCTGTGCACCGGCTGGTGGAGGGGTGTGTACTGGGGAGGAGATCGACCCCAAAATGCTATGCTTATCCTGGACATCCCCTGGGTATCAATACGGACACTGTGCAGGAGTACTTTCCAAGGTGGAAGGTTTACAAAACCCTGTGGTGGTGGGTCGGCATGCTAATCTGCTCACCCACACTTTCCTGGCCCTAGTAGGTTTAAGGATCCCATAGATAGCTCAAAGTGCCACAGACCATTACCCCAGAGGAGCCTCACTGCTTGGAGAGTGATAACTAAGGACAGTAAAGACCGGGGAATCAGCCCCACCACTATCTGAAACTTTTGAGGAGAAATTTGCTGAATGGTTAAGGAGAGGGGAAAACTGTGGAGGACTTGAAGAAACTATTCTTGCCACCTGAGGTGTTCCTCCCCAACACCCTCTCCTGCTCCAGTGCCCGTAATGGTGGCTGAACCAATGCAGACTCCTATTTCTGCACTGCCATTAGTCACGACTCTTACCGAAGGTTGAGGATCTTCTCTGGCACCTCCCACCCCCAAGGGAGGATGACTGGGAGACCTGGATGAGACTATGTTGCCCCCAAGTGCTAGAATGGCAATGCTCGAAGGCTAAAAGCCGAAAGAGGGTTAGTGAGAGCCTCCGAGGGTCCTGCCCTGGCTACCATCCGTGCTAAACGGGCCAGTAACCCTGAAGCGACTGCACAGGCCTATCTTGAGGCCTTGGAGAATGTGTATGGGCCCAGATTCTGATGAGGGACCTATGGTGGAGAGTAAGAAATGCACAACAGTACCAAGGGAGTTATTGTCTGTGTATGTCTCTCGGCTGGAAAATTGTTGCAAGAATGCCTCAGAAAGGGTAGTTTGTCAGCGATTGAACTAGACCGAACCAGACTGGACAGAATCCTTAAGTCTGCCCCTCTCAGAACTGCTGTTGCTCAGTTACGCCTGGCAAATCGACTGGAATCCCCACCTCCCTATGATGAGTTAATGAGAGAAATTCGGGGAGTTGAGAAAGGCGACCTGGAGGTACCTGCACCAACAGCTGTGGCTACGACCCGGTGACTGAGGGTGACCCATCAGAGTGAAGTTCAGGGGCAGAGGTTGACAGTCAATGAGTGCTCTGACAAGGGAAAGATATGCTGCAATGAGGCGAGCTGTTGAGAGAGATCCGAATTCAAAAACAGTCCTTTAATGAAGGCCCACGCCTGCAAGTACGGGCCCTGACCTATATCCGACTGCATCTGATGGGGTGGGGGGTACCCACCCATGTATCTCCTGCTGATAACAGCTCCAAACTCAATTCCTTGACCATGGAAGTGCAGAAACTGACGAGATGTCTCCAAATGCTTATCACGCCGCAGACAGAGATGGCACCAGGTTTCCAGTAAGTAATACCCTCACCTGGCTCCCAGTGTGGCGCCTCGCCAGCTCAAACTCAGAAAGTATGTTTTGCTATAATTGTGGAAAGATGGGCACATGAAAAGGGAATGCCAGTCCTCAAAAGACACTGACAAAGTTGCAATATAGGCTACAAGGAGAGCTTGAGAAGAAATCAGTGGTTAAAAGGTGCACGACATGATCCCAGTGAGTGCACCAAAAATGCTAATTCACGCCCTTTGTGGCAAGGTCAGTTGCCCAGGCCCCCACTCACTGCCTCTCCAGACTGGTCCAGAATAGTGGGTCCCTCCATGGAGACCACTGTAAAGGGTGAATGGAGTGTCTACAAGAGCTGTGATTGGACAGTGGTTCTAGACAATTATGTTCCAGGATTGGTATCAAAGCATTTGTCAGAAGTACCCTTACAACCATTAGAAGGACTGCATGTATGGGGGTTATGGAGAAGGCCACCCCTATTCGGGTATATCCGAATTTGGCTGTCTTTCCCACCTCCGTGGCTGGGTGGCCGAACAAGTAGAGACCCTAGCCTTAGTGTGTCCCCCACTGGACTGTATGATGGTGTCCCTTTGTTGATTGGAACAAATGCTCATATGTTCGGAAGGCTGGCACAGTTGTGTTATGAAAACAGGGTCAAAGACTAGTAGAGCTTTAAGAGTTCCGCTTTAATTAAGAAGGCCTATGAGGCACAGAGAGATGCTGAAAACAGAACCAGAGGAACCGTCGGAATTGTATGGAAGAAGGATCCTGAGTCTCTGATCCTGGCGCTAAATGCCCAGTGTACCTTACAGGAGAGGTCCGATATCAGAAAGGATGTTAAGAATAAAATATTAATGTTGGATGCACCAGGCGATGGAAAATTGCCAGAGGGACTGCTGGTCAAGCCTTTAGTATTTTGCCCGCTAGAGCCCATGCTTATGCCAGAAGGGTAATGGTCCAAGTTCATAATGTGTCTGAAAGAGACATTCGGTAAACAGAGGTTGCATCCTGGCTAATGTGCATTGTGCAGACACTGCAGTGCTACCCAGCAGCAAGAGTTCAAGGAAGAATGACAGAGTAACGCCTGACTTGTTTGATTTCGCGACTCCGCTGCCAGCTGAATGGAAAGTGAGGATCAGTGAGAAGCTTGCCCAGAGAGACCAGGTGTTTTCTTTAAAGGAATGGATGTAGGATGCGGCAAGGAGCTGAGCACAATATCCGCTGCATGACGAAAAGACCATTTCGTGAGAGGTCTCGACGCCTGGCACCTGCTGACATAGATGATGTGAGACGGCATCTGCAAGAGATGTTAGCTGCTGGTGTATTACAAGAATCCAGAAGCCCTTATGCTTCCCCCATTGTGGTAGTGAGGAAAAGAATGGAACAGTAAGGATGTGTGTGGATTATCGCACCTTAAACCGCGGACTATCCCTGATCAGTACACAATGCCCGCATTCAGGATGCTTTGGACTGCCTAAACGGGAGCAAGTGGTTCTCTGTGCTGGATCTCCGCAGTGGGTACTACCAGATCCCGATGGCCCCAGAGGACCGTGGAAGACGGCCTTTATCTGTCCGCTATTTCTAGAATTCATGAGGATGCCTCAAGGGATTTCAGGTGCCCCAGCCACTTTCAACGATTGATGGAGCGTGCAGTGGGGGACATGAACTTACTAGAGTGCCTGGTATACCTAGATGATGTTATTGTGTTTGGCAGCTCACTGGAGGAACATGAGAGCAGATTATTTAAGGTATTGGACCGACTGGAGGACTTTGGCCTTAAACTGTCCATTGATAAGTGTCAATTCTTCAAACATCAGTATAGTATGTGGGACACATAGTATCCACCGAGGAATAGAGACCGACCCAAGTAAAGTTGAGGCCTTGACCACCTGGCCACAGCCCAAAATCTAAAAGAACTGCAAAGATTCCTGGGATTCTGTGGTTATTATCGGTCGCTCATCAAGGACTATTCAAGAGTGATCCGCCTCTTTACTTAACCTTACTCAAGGTATCCCCAACCCACAAAAATACCAAAGTCAGCGTCCCTCAAGACTGAAAGAGTGTATTTTCATCCGAGTGTAGTATTTGGGGCCCGCTGGACTCCTGATTGTGAGACTGCTTTTCATGAGATCATATATCAATTTACCCATGCTCCAGTGCTGGCCTATGCCGATCCAAGAAAACCTTTCGCCCTGCACACTGATGCTAGCTTGCAAGGGTTGGGGCTGTGTTGTACCAGGTATACCGAGAATGGCCTGAGACCAGTGGCCTTTGCCAGTAGAAGCCTGACCCCATCCGAAAAGAACTATCCTGTACATAAGTTAGAGTTCCTAGCTTTGAAGTGGGCTATTGTTGACCAATTCCATGAGTACTTGTATGGGGCTAAAATACTAGTAAAAACTGACACTAATCCTTTGACCTATGTGCAGACCTCAGCTAAGTTGGATGCCACTGGCCATAGGTGGCTTTCTGCATTATCTACATATGACTATGCTCTCGAATACCGAGCAGGTCTGAACCACATAGATGCTGATGCTCTCTCCCGGAGGCCTGTTCCCCAGAATGATTGGGTCCGATTGGCAGAACCTGACATTCGGGCACTCTGCCGGAAGTTTGACAGGGAGGAACAAATGTCCACGGACGCAGTGGACTGCATGGTGGATTGCTTGGGACCCTCTTGAGAATTGCATACCTGCTGCTTATTGCCACTTTTCTGCAATAGACATTGGTGCACTGCCTCAGCTGGACAATGACAGTATTCGGCGGGCTCAATCCCGCGATCCCATGATCAAAGCAGCTTTAGAAGCCCTCTATGCAGGAAAAGATGTGTCCAAATTACGCTCCACTGATTTGAGAACTGCACTGTTATACAAAGAAGGTCCTAAGTTGAAACTGATCAATAAACTGTTATACAGAGAAACAGTAGACAGAGGGGACAAGTAGACAAAACAACACAGTGCTGCCCACTGCCTTCGAGACTCAGTACTGAGGTCCTTGCACAACCACATGGGGCACCTTGGTATAGACAGAACACTTGACTTGGTGAGATCCAGATTCTATTGGCCTAAGATGGGGCTGATGTGGAGCAACACATTCGAACTTGTAGTCGCTGCTTACAGAGGAAAGCTGCTCCCAGAGGGCTGCCCCCTTGTTAACATCACCACCAGTGCACCCATGGAGCTGGTCTGTATTGATTTTCTGAGTTTGGAGTCAGATCAAAGAAATATCAGTAATGTGCTGGTGGTCACTGACCATTTCACGAGATATGCCCAAGCTTTCCCACGAAAGACCAGAAAGCATCCACTGTGGCCAAAGTACTTGTAGAAAACTTTTTGTTCACTATGGGGCTCCACAAAGAATCCATTCTGATCAAGGGAGAGACTTTGAGAGTCGTCTGATCAAAGAGATGCTTTCTCTGTGGGGAGGCAAAGTCCAGAACCACTCTACTCACCACCCAGGGGACCCACAGCCTGAACGCTTTCAACCGCACTTTGCTAGATATGCTAGGCACCCTGCACCCAAAGGACAAGCCTAGATGGAGCTAACAAATTAGCACCCTGGTACATGCTTATAACTGCACCAAAAGTGATGCCACTGGATTCTCCCTACCGCTTGATGTTTGGAAGAGAAGCTCACTACCAGTAGATGTGTGTTTTGGGGTCCTCCTGATGGGGTTCAAGCTGACAACTATTTACAGTATGTGCAAAAGTTAAAGGCCCAGCTAACTCATCGTGCACTAACTGGCTCAAACCATGGCTGCCAAAAGAAATCTGGCCAACAAAGAAAGGCATGATAAAAAGGTGAAAGCACAGGAACTCCAGGAGGAGATCGGTATTGCTAAGAAATCTGGGACTGCATGGCAAGCACAAGATTGCTGGACCGATGTATACATCTCCCTCACATTGTAGTGGGCAAACTAGATGATCTGCCAGTGTACAAAGTAAGGCCTGAGAATAATTCAAAGATGTAAAACAATACATAGAAATCATTTACTGCCCATTGGACAAATCTTAATTGAGTCTGAGCCCCAGAAGATGCCCCTCTGGACCAGTGACTAGAGCTGCTGCTAAGAAAAGATCAAGAAAGTCTGCACCTACAGAAGTAAAGTTAAAGTGTTCCCTCCACAAGTCCCAGTTGAGCATGACTGTCAGTCCATATCGGAAGAAAGTGAGGTGACTTTGAATACTATCCTTCTTACGAACTGAGTCAATTGTTTCGGGCAATCCCTAGTCAATACTGGAGACAAAGCTGGGCCTTCTGGACTGTCTAAGCCCCCAGCTTCATCCCTGGAGCCAATGCCCCAGAAAGTGAAGTGCAAAGCATCAGATCAGATGAAATGGAATCATTGTGCATGGTTGAACTGTTTGAGCTTTCAGGGAGGAAATGATAGATTAGGGCAGACTGGTGATACACCGAACAAGAAGAGTATTTTGAGTGCCCTGACAGTCCACTGCCAGTGTCCAAAGCTCTCCATGCGAGCCAAATGTTGTGGACTCAGAAACTGTAACTCCTGGAGCTGAAAGTGCCCCAAGTTCCTAGCCTCTCTACCCCAATGGAGACTCTGACAAGTGAGGACAATGCTGAAAATGAGGCTCAGAGTGCAGAGACTATAACAGTTCCCCTAGAAAGACTGGTCGAGCTGTAAAGCCTGTGGTGCACCTCAGTTATGATTCACTTGGGAGGCCTGTGGACTTGCCTCTCAATGTTGTCCATAAAGGAGTGTATGTGTCCCCGAGCTCATTGCCCAAACTGAGCATCAGTGCTAACTCCAAGTTACTTGTGTTGCCTTCTAAGTATGGTGCCCTTGCCCCATCCAGCCCCAAGGTAACTGATAGGGAAGGCCTCTCTTCAGGTTTCATGTACAAGAGGTAATAACTTGAGTTATGGTACAATGTGTATGTAATACTGTGTAAAGAGTGACGACTGCAATGTTTCAGAAATGTGTTCTTGGTAAAATGATATATTGACTGATGATTACATGTATGGCCTAATGCAAATGTATATGGTTGCAGTTGGAAACTTATGGGTACTTGCTTGACGGGACGTCAAGCTTTCCCAGGCCAGGAAGGTGTAACCTCCCCTGCAATGGGGTTCCCAAAAGACTTCAGGAGCTTGCTTGAATGCTCCAAGCCTGAATGGTGTTTGGCATTTAAGCCATTTATCAGTGAGTGTTTTAGAGCCTCTGGTACTGTCTCTTTAAGAGCTGTCTGCTTGCAGACATAATTAGTTTGTATAGGGGGACTGTGTGCTTCTCTGAGTACCACTCGAGCTGCTGCCAATTCACTTCATTTTGCAGTCACTAGGAGTGCAAAGGGAACCTATCTGAAAGATGTAACTGTTTGCCAGAAATTATTTAGAGTAATAATGAAATTACAGTTTGTCTAACCTGCTTTTTGCAGTCAGAACTGTGTCTGCTAGTTCCCATTCTAGTTTTGAACTGCTGAACTGGACCAATCAGTGTGGGTAAGCTAGCTCTAAAATGATGCCTTGACGTAATCAGAACTTGGACTCATAATCTGAGCCAGCCACAAGAGGATTGTATGGGCAGTGACTCTGGGAGATGTAGTTTAGACTTCAGTGCCTTTTGGACCAACAGCAGCAGTCTATTGTGAGTGACAGCCAATCCAGTCAAGAACTGGGAGGAACTCAAAGGAAGTGCCTGTTTCGCAGTTGGAGTTCAGTTGAGCTTTGGCAGTGAAGAAGGAAGGAGCCCTGTGTTTTTCAGTGTGCAGTTTTAGTCAAAAACGTGTGTAAGGCCCAGAGTTCAGGTCTGCAGCTTGTGTAACAGCTTGTTAGGACTGAATCCGTCCCTGTGAAAAGAATCAAAGGATCTCTGAAGAGTAGAAACCAGGCTCACCCTGTAGAAGACTGGAAGAATTGCTGAAAATTGCTTTCGGTCTGTCAGGAACTGAATCTGCTGTGTGTTCTCCCGGTATTGTGCAGTAATTGCGATCGGGATACAGATGCAGCCTGCCTGGTATAGTACTTTCTTTTATATGGATGTGTGAAGAGTTTTTGTGTACCTCAAGTGAGCCCTGCTGACATTGAAGGACCCTATCTTATTTGGAGGTCGTGAGTACTAATTCAGGGTTGCTCCTGTTGAATTGCCACATTAAATCCAAATGGAATTACTGTACTGCTGACTGTTTAATTCTCCTTTTCTCTGTGTGAAAGGGCCCTACCAGCTGCCACGGTTTGGACTAGCCACTAGGGCTTGGGTACCCAGGACAGTAACTGATAGGGATAGGCCTGTGCACAGAGCCATAGGTAGATTATTAGAGTGATAAGCTAATTAACCTGATTTCCCCTGTCCTTGTTTTATCCCCCCAATAAATCAGAGCTGCTTGTTTCAGCAAAGTTATACTGCCTGAGGTATTTGTCTATGTTAAAGTACTGTACTGTGATTGTTGCACTGTATCTCATTTCACAGGAGGTCCCAGTGCCGGAACCAGACCTGGGGGTAAGTGTATACTGTGAAGGTAATTCTGATATATTGTGTGGGCCACTAGTGGGAAGAAAGGGGGGTTGCAGTGTCCCAGAGGGCTGTGACCAAGTTAGTTTAACTATTGCAAACCCTGACCTCTGGGTGGAGGCACCCGCCATTGGATCCAGGCCCCTCAACCTGTTAGTGGCAAATCAGGCAGGGGTAGTAGCCCCTGGGATAGCGCCATCTAGGGGTTACATGTGTGATGTGTTTTCTTATTACCAAGACCCTGATATGTTTAAGGTACTTATTTTCGGGCCACCAACTACAACAAACTGGCGACAAGGATGGTGAAAATTATCTTAGCTCCGGTTTACTGAATTAACCATTTTTTTACTTTCTGCATTGGAGGCAAGTAAGCAATTTGGAACTGTACAGTATTATGGCAACTTCAGCCAGCTTTGAGATTTTTACAGGAACGGACTGGGATACATGGTCCAGACGGTTTGATCAGTGGTTATTACTTAATCCTGCCATACTATCAGCAAATGATCAGCTACAGGGTGAATTTATTCAAGCTGCTTTTTGTACTTTCTTGGGGAGTGAAACCTTCAAACTTTTATGCAGTCTGTGTGCACCGGACCGGCCAGAGGATTTGTCATATCAAGAGCTAAAGGCTAAATTGAATGCACAGTACAGTTTAACAGCTTTTCCAAGGGCTGAATGTTATAAATTCTACAGTTACCATCCAAAACCAGGTCAGTCATTATAATCTTATTTTGCTGAGAAAAAAAAAAGCTTAGCTCTCACATGTGAGTGGAGCAGGGAGCATCTTGAATCTAATTTAGCCGATAAGTTTGTTATGGGGTTGAATAATGAACATCGTATTCAGCAGTTACTTTCTGTAAGTGTCAAGAAACCTGCTGATGGACTTTTACAGTTGGCACAAATGTATGAGACTGCAGAAAATGAAGCACATGCAAAGATGAACAATAAAAATGAGGTACAAGTAACTGCAGTAAACCCCAACTTGAAAAAGCTGAAACTTAAGTCTAAACCACTGTTTTCAAAGAAAAATGTAACCACTCCACCCAAACTGCATGGCCGATACAAATGTGCATCACGTGGGTCTTCTCAGCATAGCAGGGACCAGTGCAAATTCAGAGACGTTCAGAGTCATGCATGTAAATAAACGTCAAGGACATATTGCTAAGGTTTGTAGGAGGAGGAGAACTACAGTGGTCTGTTCAGAGAGCACAGACAGTGCAGTGGATCCCATTGCACCACAAATGCAGACTAAACATGTTCCTCTTTTCTCTGTGTTACTTCGGTTGCCACAACTGAAGCGTCTGTTGCTTTTATGGTTGACTCTGCTTCCCCAGTTACTTTTATTAACCATCAAACATGGTCTGATCTGGATAAGCCACCATTGTCTCCTTGTAATAAGTTGCTGCGTGCATTTGAAGGGCAACCAGTTCAGCCACTGGGCTCGTTTACTATTTTAGTATGCAGGACTGATTCTCCTAGTATACCTTTAACTTTTCTGGTTTCAAAAAAGGGTGTCAACATTTTGGGCAGAGATGTTCAGGTTCTTCTAAACATTAATATTGATGCAGTAGATTTTGGCCTACTTGCTGGTGTCCAGGTACCACAACGCAAAATTCCGCCAAAGCTTGGGGAGATTTTAAACTTGTATCCAGAGTTATGGAAAGGCCTGGGATGTTGCACAACAGCTAAAGCCAAGCTAGTTACAAAGCCTAATGCAGTCCCTAAGTTTTGTAAACCACAGAAACTTCCTTTTGCCTTAAAACCGGTGACTGGGGCAGAATTGGACAGACTGGAAAAAGCGGGTGTGCTGGAAAAGGTTTCAAGTTCAGATTGGGCCACTCCAATTGTGGTGGTACTGTATCTAAACCAGGTGGTAAGGTTTGAATATGTGGAGATTTTAAGGTGACACTTAATCCAGTATTTAACACAGATGTATTTCCTTTACCCTTACCAGAAGAACTTTTTCATAGATTGAATGGTGGTGTGGGGTTCCTTAACTGGACCTCGCTGATGCATACCTTCAAATGGATCTGGATACAGACTCTTAGAAATTGGTAGTGATTAATACACACCAAGGACTGTACAAGTACAAACGGTAATGTTTTGGCCTTAGTTCTGCACCTGCTATTTTTCAAAAAGTGATCGAGCAAACAGTGGGTGATATACCAGATGTTACTTGTTATTTGGATGACATCATTGTCATGGGCAAGACAGAAGCAGAACATTTACTTAACTTACAAAAGATTTTAGAGAGATTGCAATAGAATGGATTCATACTCAGGAGAGAAAATACCTATTTTGTCAACCACGTGTCACGTACCTAGGTCACACTATTGAAGAAGATGGAATTCGTCTCAGTGAGGAAAAGGTGGAAGCCATTGTGCACATGCCTGAACCACAGAATGCTTCAGAGTTGCATTCATTCTTGGGTGTGGTGTGCTACTATAACCATTTCATACCTGGCTTAGCCACTAAATGTGTTATCCTAAATGAACTGTTACATAAAGGTACTCCGTGGAAGTGGATCAAGGGCCACAGTAAGGCAGTTCAAGCCATCAAGCTCTTTCTAACCGATGTGAATAATTTAACTCATGACCCTAACTTACCTATCACATTGGCCTGTGATGCTAGACCTGTGGGTATAGGAGCTGTCCTTTTCCATACAGATCCAGAAGGAGTGGAGAAGCCGACAGCCCATGCTTCACGCAAACTCACTGCAGCTGAAAGGAATTATGCCCAGATTCAAAGAGATGCATTAGCAATTGTATTTGGCGCATGGGTGTAGGCAGGCATACTCCAAGCACTCCATGGTGTGCCATTTTATTTAAGGGGGATAGCAAATAGGCTCTGAACTGCTTCCTTTTTCCATGAAAACTAACAAAGAAAATACTGAACCTTTCTGTAATTTTATTCATAGGAGTCAAAACTAGAAGGACTGGTCACTAATACTCTCTTTGCCTCCCAAGGACAATACAACTTTACAGGCTCTGGGCTGGTATGTGGGTTTCTTAGGGAACAATGCATGGCATTTGTATTTACCCATGCATGGCAACAACCACTGTCATGAGATGCAAAAGTTGTATTTATTGTGCCAGATGAGGCAACAAATATGGTCCTGGTGTACATTTGTATATTGTCTGGCTACACCCCTGGTTTGGCGTCCAGAAATTCTGCCAATGCTTGCTAGGTCGCAAGTTTCACCTGAAGATGGATCACAAGCCACTAGTGACAATTTTCAGTCCAGAAAAAGGAATTCCAGAGACAGCTACTAGCTGACTTCAACGATGGGCATTAATTTTGTCTGCCTATAATTTTGAGGTTACATACCAACCAATGGACCAACATGGAAATGTGGATGCCTTGTTGAGGTTACCAGTATCCAGAGAAATGGAGTTCGATGTGGGACTTAAAGAGGAGCGATTAGTATGCCAGGTGGGGCCAGATAGTTTTCCAGTGCAATTCAGATATATGGAGGACTCTACTGTTGTGTGTGCAATGGAGCTACAACAGTTAGATCAACTTCCAGTACTAGCCAAGGACATTGCAAAAGCAACTAGTCAAGATGCAGTTTCGAAACAAGTGTATCAGTATACGCTTGAGAGTTGGCTGCAAGGCACTACTTGTTCGGCTGAACTACAACCCTACTATACAAAGAGACAGCAGTTGTCCATTGCTGAGGGGTGTCTTCTATGGGAATTGCGTGTCATAGTACCCCAATGTTATCACTCAAGTGTGTTGACTGTTTCGCATGTGGGCCATCCAGGCATTGCTAAAATGAAATCCCTGGCCAGACTTCACGTAGGGTGGCCTTCCATTGACAGAGACATATACCAGCTTGTGCAGAGATGTGAAGGTTGTGCTGTATCGATGAGAAATCCGGCAAGAGCTCCAGTTCACCATTGCAAACTACCTGAAAAACCCTGGCAAAGGTTACATATTGATTTCGCAGGACCCTATTTGAATTCCACGTAGTTACTCTTAAAACAGCAGTACTACCAAATCAGCAAGTGATGTATCAAATTCTGCTTTTTGGCTGTAAACATGCAGTCAAAGTTCCAGTTTCCATACCAGTAAATATTTCTTTTCAGTCATCTTTAGTTGATAGTTGCAATTTATTTGAATTGTTGTGGCGCTACAATAAATATGGTGGCTAACTAATTTTCAGCTGCGCTTTTCCTTCAGGTCGCTTCACGTCTTTTGACTACAGCAGTGGGACCCTCTGCTGACCATTCCCGATGTCCCTGCAAGTCATACACATGTGCAGTTGGCAGCAGAGGGGGTTCCAGTGCAACATGCTTAGTGGCAGAAATGTAAAAACAAAGCAGAGGATAACTGAGCAAATTACTCTGTGATAGTACAATGCCGGCGGGAAAGAGTACTAGGTATATGATCAGCAGAGCAAAGGGAATAAACTGACAAAAAAGGGCAAATATTTTTTTCGCAGTACATCTGTTTTAACTGATGCTTATTGTAAATGGCCAGAAATTCATCAGATGTCTTCGACAACTACTGAGAGTACCCTCAAAGTGCTGAAATCTGTCTTTTCCACCCATGGTTTTCTACAAGTGATTGTCTCGGATAACAGACCACAGTTCACGTCTGTTGAATTCCAAGCACTTTGCCAGCAACGAGGTATCCACCATATTTTCTTATCTCCCTACCATTCAAGTTCAAATGGCGAAGCAGAACGCCTGGTTCAGACTTTTAAAAAGAGTATGGACAAAGCAAATCCTACTACACCGACGGCAATACAAATAGCCCTTTTGGACTTTCTTGCGATGTATTGAACAACACCACATTGTGTCATGGGACTATCCCCTGCAGAATTGTTGTTGGGATGTCAGATTCAAACTCAATTGGACCTTCTTCACCCTCTAGACTATAGTCAGTAACTGAAATGCTTCCTAACACCAGATCCTTTAAACCCAATGATCTTGTGTGGGTCAGGATGTATGCAGGCCCGAAGAGATGGATAGAAAGCGTGGTAGAAAAAAGTTCAGAAATGTTGTGTGTAGTGTTCGACTGACTAACCAGAAGAGAGTGAAAAACATGTGTACCAATTACGTACTAGAATTGAGACAGAACAGAGAAGGGATACCCAGAGTCGGGAAAGTTATTCAGCATTATTTGTTCCAGAACAAGAACAGGAACAGATAGTGGAGCCACAGCATTTGAGACAAGATGTGGCTGATGCTAATCAGGTTTCAGAGCAAAAGCCTCCAGTCCTACTATGTCAGTCAGGACATACAAGACATCCACCAAAGAGAATGGACTTGTAGAGATATAGCCTAATGACATAGACTTAACTAAAAGGGACATTGCAGAAATAACTTTAATAGTTTCATATTACTTCTGAATTATTGACTTACGTACTTTCTAGCTAAGTCAGGAGGGATTGTTATGTGTAGTGCAGCTTTAAGAAATGTTAGACAGTACAGCTTTAAGAAATCTACTTCATGTTATTCTTCCTGTGTGTGTGTTTGAGATCAGTTTTCCCCTTGTATCTGTGCTGAATGGCAGTAAACAGAGAAGGCCTAGATTTCTGTGTGATGTGTTTTCTTATTACCAAGACCCTGATGTGTTTCAGGTACTTGTTTTCGGACACCAAATACAACAAAATGGAGATGTAGGCAGGTTTTTAACTGGAGAAATAGACATGGTTTTCTCAACTGGAGCAGTAGGCATTGATCAGCCATGGATTAGCTCAGATTCTGGAGGTAAATTAATACGAAGAAAATAAGAGTGTTACAGATTGTATACCACGCCTGTGTGCACTTGGACTACAATTGAGATACCTGTGAGGCACTTTAGTAAAGATGTAAAGTTTGGCACATTTGTGGTCCTGTCCATATCACACTGCTTAAACTGGTTTAACTAGGCTAACCTGTTTCATTGCTTGTTATAACGGCTAGCGTCCACACTACTGTTTAGGTAGAACCGTTTTTGGAAACGGTTGCTGAGGCCACCAACAGAGTTAGTCTCAAGAACAGTTTAAGCTGTAATGGTTTAACTTAGGCCTTGTTCAGACTACAGTGTTTAAAACAGTTTAAGAGCCGGCCCGCCGGCGCAGCGGTGGGATTTCCGCTTGCGACCCGGGTTCGGGAGCGGACCCGGATCGTTGGAGGAGCCGGGGGAAAGGATTGAGCATCCGATGGCAGCGCTCTCCTCTCGGGGGAGAGTGTGGGCAACACTGGAGCACTGGGGACTCCTGGCGGAGGCCGGGAGAACTCATGCCTGACGCTCAAAACGGGAGGCGGGCGGACGCTGGCGCCATTGCATCGCCCCGCCTCTCGGGAGGGATAATGGGAGGAACAAAATCCCACGCCTTATGCCTCGGTGATGCTCTGCCCCAGGAAAGCCCTGATTGGCCACCGAGCCGTCCCCAACCAGTCACAGTTCCATGTCCGATATAGGGGTCGAACCGCGGCCCCACTCTCTGGGGGTAAGCCAGGGATGACCGGGGGAGACGGCAATATATGGTGGCCGGGGCTCCAAGGGTCCGTGACCAGAGTTGATGGTCGACAAGAGGCGTGGGGAAAAAAAAAAAAAAACAGTTTAAGGAGCATCAACCATTTTAAAGCCCTGTAGCACGGTTTGCGTCCGCAAACAACACGCTTTGTGGTCCATTTTTAAAAAAACGTGCTTAAACCCTGATAAGACCTAGGCTTAAATGCGGTTTTTAAAACGTTAAAGGATTTAATTCAAACTAACCTGTAGTGCGGATGCTTGTGGGTCTCTTCGCACAGTTCAGCAGTCATGCATGCTTGGATAAGTAGCTACTGCGCAGTGCATGATGGTAAGCAGTTTCCTAACATGCATTCAAACTGTGCTGCAGCAAACATGGAATTAGGCTCCAAGTGCAGGCGCTGTGCTCCATTATTAAAAATGGACTTAGAATGTGCTGGGGATAGTGCGGATGCTACAGCACAGTAAGACTTGGTCCGATTTTAAGAACCTTTTCTGTTACCGTGATGTAGTGTAGACAGGGCCTGAGGCATTGTACACACTTGTAAAAGCAGATTGGAAAACGTTTTTTAAACCAGTTTAGGTCTTACCATGCTAGAGCATCTGCATTGTGGTGAAACTGTGTTTAAACACTGTTCTAGAACCCCATTTCTGTCCACACTGGGTACTTTTGGGGGTTGTGAACCATGCTATGCCTTCATCCATCTTATGCCACAGATGACTGTTTGTCCTAGCATCTCAAGTGATTCCAGTGTTGTGGATGTCACAACTAGAAGCCCAGCACCAAGCAGTGCATCCACAGTAGTAAGTCAAACCGTGTTTAGCTTCAACCATTTTTAAAGGAAAGCCGTCATAATTACCCACTCCCGGCCCAGCAAAGCTTACCTTCTGGTTAAGCTTTTAATGTATGTTGCAGCATTTTTCTCACGCCGCAACATACGTTATTGTAACTTGTAAAAATCCACAACCCGGAAGTGTGGCAGATGTAGGGGGAGGGGGTCCATTATCTGTCAAGGTGTGGTGATGCACTGCTCGCTTTGGTACATTTTGTATTGAGGCGAGGCGGTGCGTCTCGCCTGCTGAATGGAGCCCCCCCCATGTCCACCATACTTCCAGGTTGCGGACTTTTACAAGTTAAAATAATGTATGTTGCGGCATGAGATAAACGGTGCAACATATATTAAAAGCTTAACCGGAGGGTAAGCTTTGCTGGGGTTGGTGCTGGTAATAATGACGGCTTTCCTTTTAAACCAGGCTAAAGACTAGGTGCCTGGCAGGGTTTTAGCATGTTTTTTAGAATGGTTTAAATCATGCTGTAATGTAGCCGCAAACCGTGTTAGCACTTCTTAAACCATTTTAATGTGCTTAAAACAGTTTAAGAAGCCTAGTGTGTACAGGGCTTATAGCAGTTCTGCCTGCAGTGTGAAGACTCAAGCATAGTTCTATGAGTTGAAATTCAGTAGGATGTTGACAGGGGAAGAACAGGTTTAACACCAACAATGTAGGCACACTAAACGAAAGCAGTATTAGGCCCTGTCCTCACTAGGGATCAATTTTAAAATCATTTTAAACACATTTCATAAACCAGTCCTTAGCACGGTTGTTGGAGTGTGCACACTGTGATCTGACAACCGTGCTTGCCCAAGTGAGTTCCCAGGCATGATTTCAGCACCAGCTGAAGGCTTTATTGGGAGACGCGATGCATGATGACATACTTGCGACTGGGCACGGGAACTGATTGCAAAGGAAAACATATTGCCAGACTCGGGGGTTCATAGGTAGCTCAACAATAGCTGTGAAGTATTTTTGTTTTAAATCATGAAGCTAAAAAATTACTTGTCTTGTAGGGTGGGTTGCCTTAACCTGTGTTACAGCACGGATCACATCCACACCGCTGTAAACATGTATTAAGGAAACTGTCTAAAACTGTGCTGAAGACTACCTCCCTAGCAGGGTTTTAGAACACAGGTGTAACAAGGTTTTAACAGTGTTACTGTGTGTGTGTGTGTGTGTGTGTGTGTGTGTGTGTGTGTGTGTTGGTAAACCGTGTTCCAGAGGCTTAAAACAATTAAGACAGTTGGGGTCACACCAAACTTGAAATGGTTTTGAAGAAGATTTTGAAAAACAGTTCTGTGGTGTAGATCTGGACAGAGCCAATGTGCAATCCCTTGTGCTTAACCAGACAGCAGACAAAAGAATAGTAAAATTAACCTTCAGATGCCCGACATATAGAGGCTTAAGGAATTAAATATGTATTCCTTAGGAGAAAACAGGGAAAGGGGGATATGATAGAAACATTCAGGTATCTCACAGGTATAAACAAGGTACAAGAAGGGAGCATCTTCCAGAGAAAAAGATGCTCGGGGACAAGGGGTCACACTATGAAGCTGGCAGGGGGGGCTGAGAGGAATTGTTAGGAAGTACTTCTTCACGGAAAGGGTGGTGGATACTTGGAACAGCCTCCCAGCGGAGGCGATGGGGGCTAAAAAGGTTACAGAATTCAAGAAAACATGGGATAGATACAAAGGGATCTTAGAATTGAGGCGGGGGGGTTGGGGTGCAAAGTGGAGACCAAGTAGGGTCTGCGATGGCACTGTAGGTATGGGAAAATAGGGCAGACTAGGTGGGCTAAGAGGTCCTTATCTGTCGACAACTGCTATGTTTCGTTTCTATGTTTCTGTCCCTTGCTAGGTTAGGAGTGGAGGTTTACACAGGTCTTGGACTGGCTCAAAATAAACACAATCTGCAGTTGCTGCTTGAGTTTATACAGCCTTAAATTTCAGTTATTTCTTGATTGGTGTCATGGACATTTGTGTGCTTAATGGTTTCTCCCCAAGCTCAATAAAATCCCCCTCACCTGAGGAATATTAGCCAAGTCCTGTCACGCATACCTTACAACCTTTCATCAGTCACATGAGGGGAAAAAGAGGCAAAATGTGAGACACATTAGTTGTGCTGTGGACTGGTGGACCTAGAGTCCTGTCCGACCTTTCATTACTAAGTTACTGTATAATGTGGGATAGTTGAGAGGTATGCATTGTGTCCACTACGTTCAAACTATGCAGTTTAAGCCTCTTTGCTCTCATGTCCAGGCCAGGTTATGTAAAATGATCAAGTGCGCCACTAGTGATTGAAGGCTGAGTGGTGAGAGTTCTTCAGTTGTAGTGGGGCGTGATTCTTTTATGGTTAGGACACCACTTAATAATGTTTGCCGGCGATCTGCGAGAAGAGGCTTTTTGAGAGGGATCATTTGCTCCCAGCTCCTACACTCCTCCGTGAGGATTAGTGGTGCTTTGCCTGGAAGCTATCTGTATTAAACTGATGGATCACTGGCCGGTGCTGGGGAGCTGTCAGTGTTTATGCGGGCTGAGCTGTGTGAAAGAGCAACTGTAGATCTGTCAGCTTTGGCTCTTCATGAGTGCAGTGTAAGCCTTCATGCTTTTAAATCCCTTTAGCTTTTCATAGCTTAAAGAGCCCGGCTTGATTTCTTGGGGGGAAGGAGAACTATGATAAAACATAATTTGACATGTTTTCAGCTTATTCTTCATATATTTTCCATAGTTAACTTAGTTTTTTCACTTTAAAACTATGTACACTAAAGGGCTATATAATACCTGAAATTAGTATTAACTTTCAGACGTATTGAGCTATTACTTATATCTAACATAATTATTTCTTTTCTATTTTGCTAATGAGAGGATTTCTCTGGCTGTCAGTACGTGGCGTGATACGTGGGGGACTGTACTCTGCCCGGAGGCTGACCTAGCTAGTTCTATTCCGCCTCATGCCTCATCAGCCCTGTGACCTCCCTGTGATATCAGAGCTGCCCAGGAGGAGCCAGCCAGCTGCTGCAGGATCAGTCACCTGTGTTCTCACAGTACGGAGGTCAAGATGTTGATGAGTTATGAAGAGGACTAGAACTAGATAGGTTAATCTCCCAGTAAAGTACTGCTCTTTACAGTATCCTGTCAATGCAGTTAGGGCGACGCAGTCAGGGCGCCGCAACCAGTTCGCCTGCGACAGTGGCGAACTGGTTGTCAGAGCACCCTGCAGGTAGAGCGGCGCACGGGTGTTGTGCACCCTCCCTAATAAATCTTCGCCGTGGAGGTGATTATAGTAATCTTCAGGGGGTGCAGGGTGTGAAACCCCCCACAAAGTCCATAGATGTGTTCCATGCATTCCCTGCACTCGTGGTCGAGTGACACGTTGCCTGGAGCCACACTCGCATCGGCATTCTGCTGTCACCCTAATGTACGGTGACATTTTTTCCATATGGGGTGAACCTGCTTTTTACATCCTACCTAATACCACCAGGTGAAACACCTTCTAATAAGCAAATGGACAAAGAAAAATATTTCAGAAATAAAAAGTAACCACCAATTACTTTCCAAAACTAATGACATTTTCTGCCTGCTGTTTCAGGTGCCACTAGCCCTTTAACATTATCTATCATAGCCTGGTTTGCTTGCTGACAACGTTGCCCCTTACAACTGCACTACCTCTGACAAGGCAAATATAGCTACTGCACTTGTGTTACTTGGTGAGCATAGGAACTAGCTCATACTCCATCCTCAGTCTGTTGTAATTTGCTGAATAGTATTATTTGGGACCATAGGAACTTGCATTGTTGTATTTTCTGTTTGTTTACTGAAAATGACTCTTGGATCTTACATGATACATTATTATGTTCAACAAAGTCCAGGAGGGTAGCATATTTCAGAAAAAGAGATGTGTAAGAACAAGGGGGCACAATTTAAAGTTAGAGGGGGAACGGCTCAGGGGTAATGTGAGGAAATTATTTTTCACGGAGAGAGTGGTGGACGCATGGAACCGCCTTCCTGGAGAGGTTGTGGGGTCTAAAACAGTGGGGGAATTCAAACATGCATGGGACAGACATAAGGCAATTATAGTGGGTGGGTTGCAGGAAGTAGGCTGTTGGTTAACTAGAATCTGCAGCTTATCTAATAGGTAGGGAAAAGGGCAGACTGGGTGGGCCAAGTGGTCCTTATCTGCCGTCAAAGTCTACGTTTCTATGTATATTTACTTCTGTACCTACTGATGTGGAATCTTTGTAAACAAGCTCTGCTTAAAAGTGTTACTCCGAATAGTCCAAACAAATAAATAACTTGACAATAGGGTCACTGTTCCCTAGATTTCATCTACTCTGGTTGCATGTGTATGCCTGACATCACATTCTTCTGGGTGCGACACACAAGCTGCTGCGGTGGAAATGCCTGTCATGCCTTAAGCAGAAGATTGTGCTGCCAGACAAGCACAGACAGGCAGACAGAGCAGATGAAGTCTAGGGAGGCCTGTGTTATTGTTAAAAGAGAAACTCATGTTACACATTAAAGCAGCAGTGCAGTGCAAAAAGAAATACGCTTTTTCGACAGTTTATTCCCTGTGCTCTGCTGAGCATTTTCCTGGTACTCTTTCCCACTGGCATTGTACTATCATCCCATAATTTGCTCAGTTATCCTTTGTTTTTGTTTACATTTCTGCCACCGGCCATGGTGAGCTGGAACCCCCTCTGCTGCCAACTGCACATGTGTATGACTGGCAATACTACACAGGGACATTGGGAATGTTCAGCACAGGGTCCCACTGCAGTAACCAAAAGACAAGATGCGATGTGAAGGGGGAACACAGCTGAAAATTAGGCAGCTGCCATATTTATTGTGGCACCGCAACAATTGAAATTAATTTTAAATTCCTAAAAAACTAAAGATCGCTAGAAAAAATATTTACAGATATGGAAACCTCATCTATGGCTGCGTGCTTAAAACCAAAAAAAAAATGATTTTGATAATCACGTCTCGATTGTGTTGCACTGCTGCTTTAAGCAACCACCGCTGCACAAATCAGGGCATCAGTATCCGATTCTCCCCGCAGGCATAACCTTCATTTAAATGTGTTTCATACCTGATCACTCGTAAAATTTGTATATCCTCTTTTAGCAAGCAGACATTTCCTGCCATGTCTGTACTTGTCCCCGAGATCACACTGCTAACAATGAAAATATCATGACGCACCACTGCCCCTTCCTGTATTGTGCCCTATGTACAGAGATTTAATACTCTCCATATCTCCTATGCCCTGCTTTGTTTTCAAAGACTTTGCCTATATGCTATGTATATGCATGGCATTTAGGTACAGCCTTTGTAAACAGAGCAGGAGCATAGAAGATACAGAGATTATCAAATCTCCATACATAGGGTACAGTACAGAAGGCAGTATAAAGATCATGATATTTCGTTGTTAGCAACACGATCTCAGGGGGTGAGCACAAGCATGATAGAAAATGCCTGCCTGCTAAAAGAGGGTTCCCAGATGTTACGAGTGATCCTGTGTGGACTCATTTGAATGAAGGTTGTACCTGCAGGGGAGGGTCGGAGTACTGACGTCCCAATTTGCGCAGCAGTAGATGCTTTATATGTAACAGGAGCGCTTCTTTAATGTGCACAGGTCTTTTTATTTGTTCTTAACTTTATTCTTGCTCCTCACTGGTGGCGGGGCATACTTAGCCCTGATCAACCTTGTACGCAGGTGCTCAACAGTCCTGACAGCCAGCCTCCACCATGGCTGCAGGGTGGCTTACCCCTCCTCCCCCGAGGGGGACGGACCAGGGAGAGAGACTGCAGCACCCTGGAGCCCCTGCCCTCACTGGTGGCGGGTCATACTTAGCCCTGATCAATCTTCTACGCAGGTGCTCAACAGTCCTGACAGCTAGCCTCCGCCACGGCTGCAGGGTGGCTTACCCCCCCCCCCAGAGGGGGACAGACCAGGGGGAGAGAGACTGCAGCACCCTGGAGCCCCTGCCCTGACTTGCACCGGGCTGTGTTTGGCCGTGGGAAGGCCTCCCTTCGGAGATGTCATCATGCTTGTTGTGAGGGGATTTTTCTATCTTGAATCCCCCAGGGCGCAGATGTGCAATGATGTCCAGTGCGCGGCGAGCATGCTCTCGTGCTCGCCTACAGGACATTTGCCGCCACCCAACCTCGTCACAAGGTGCCCCCAACTGCAGCTCCCCCAGTCTCCACTGGAGTCACTAGAGTGGCGGGCACACACTCCAACCCTCCCCAGGAGAGGAGAGGAGAGCCCAGACACTCAATCCTCCCCTCCTCCACCGACTTCCGACGGCCCGAGTACGTTCCCAAGCCCGGGTCGCTGGCATGGAGCAAGGTTTGCATAGGTCTTACGAAATGGGGATGTCGAATACTGTACAGTAAAATATATGAAACAAGCTGAAATGTATCTGCAGACATCATGTTTTCCAAAGATTCCTCTGTGTGGCTCTTAAAGAAATGAAGGCAACAGTAGGAGGGGAAAACACCAAAATCTCCATCTAGTGCAAATTGTTGTTTATGTAATATGACAGTCACAAAAAGAGAAAGGTACGAGTCATGGGGAGAGGTAAATTTTGCTCAGAAACAAACCTGGTAATTAGCAAGTCTTTCAGTTGCTTGCAGCAGGCATCATATACCTGGTTAACAATTCAGCTGCTTTGACTCGTTTTCTGATCATGTTTTCTGCTCCTCCAACAGGCAGCTGCAAATAATGCCAGGGTGTAGCAGTATTTGCCTGTCACCTGCACCTAATAACACTAAACAGGTGAAAGTGGCAGTCGGGAGTTTACTAAAAGCCACACATTTGCTACCCTGCTGCTGAGCGAGGGATGTAGATGGCCCTGACAGTTGATTTCAGCCACTGGTCCAGAGGTGTAACCACTGGTGCAGGAGACAACCCCTTCTGCTTTTGCTTCATTGTATCAACTGGCGATCAGCTGCAGAGCTTCTGTAAAACGTTCCACTTGGTTAGACAGACGATATTGCTCTGTCCCTGTGATCCCACCCCTGTGATTTTTTTTCCTAGTGTAGGTCGTATCATGGGGCCGTGTGCTCCACAGACGACAACGCCACCTTTGCTTTTCTAATCAGGCTGCAGATGTGCCTGATGATGGAACAATTTCTGCGCACCACGGCTCTTGCTCCCAGAGGATTCCAGCAGGTTTGCTTATGCAAGCTGTCGTGCTATGGAGAGCAAAAGGGATGAAAGAAAGACAATCTGAAGCAGTGCTGGGTCCCTGATTGTTTTTCATTAAAACATATGACTGTAAAGAGGCTCGTTGTCTTGGGGGAGTGGGCCTGAGTTTCAAATTGAACCACATGAAAAAAATGAAATCAAACCGATTCCCACTCCCTGCCTAAAGTCTGCTCATTTGGGCAGCAGACACGCTCGCACACACACACACACACACACACACACACACAAACTGAGTGCCAGAGATGATCGAAAGCATTCTGAGGAGTACTGCGCATTTGGAGAGCAACAATGGAAAGGCAGTACTGTATAGATAGCCGTTCCCTTGTTTCCGCACACAACAAACATGGCTTTGTCTTCAGCTTGCTCCCTTAAATAGGCCAGAGCCAGCAGCTGCAGCTATTTAGCAGCTCATGGTAAATAAAGCTTTTAATAAAATTGTTTCCTTTTCTCAAGTGTTTAATGATTAAAATGGCCTTTCACCTTCTGCCTTTATGCCACCCTTTTATTGCCTGCTTACTGTTCGCACGGAATTGTTCTTGGTTTAGTTATGATTGGGAAGAGAGAGAGAGAGACCGACAAAATGGTTTGCTTCAATTGTCTGTGTATTGTTTTACAAGGCACACTTGTAGTGTGGTGTTGACGTTACGTACTGCTTTTTGGGGTTGAATGAAATGTACATGAAGTTAAAAAAGAAGCCTGCTCTTTAACCGATGCATAGATAGATGTAGAATGGTGAGTGTGTAAGTGAGCGAGTGAATGAGTGTGTGTTTGTAATAGAGTGAAATGTGCCTATTAAGGAACCACATGGCATATTAAGGAAGTCACAATATTAGAACCTTTCTTGTAGTCTAGACTGCAGTTACTTTGTTTTTTCTGAAAAGTATGTTTATTGAGTTTTTCATAGTACAGCAGCAGATATTCGTATTGTACAGCACATAAACCAATCCATCAAGTCGTCTGTAGTTAATAGCACCACTTTTCAAATGACAGATTGTATAAAAGAAGAGGGAACAAGATACACACAAGTAAACTCAGTAATGCATACAAACCAAGAACTCGGACTAACCCTCATCCGAATAAACAAGGGCCCATTGAGTCAGAGAAGCGATAATAATAAAAGACATTATCTATTGAATGGATTCCTGAATTCAAATGTATCAGCTGTAGGAGAACCAGCACCATCTCATTTGTTCGCTTACAGTTGGGAAAAGGGAGCAGGTCCCACAGTGCCACCTAGCCAGTACCTGTCCTAATTAGTGCTGCACACTGGGGCGATAGAAAGTCCAGGTACGGGGTCCAAACCCTTTCAAGAAGGTCACCCTTGTCCCTGCGGGCATAGGCTGCTCTTTCAAGAGGTAAGAATATCAGAATAAGTTTCTCTCATTGTGAGATTGTGGGGGTTACATGAGATACCCAAGTATTCTGAATACCATGTCTGGCTGAAACGTGGAGAAGTCTAATGCTTGTGTTTTACAGCAGCCAGTCTTCCCTTTCTTGGTCTTCTAGGAGGCAGTATAGCATAGTGGTTAAGGGAACTGAACCTGGAGACCTGGGTTTAAATCCTGTCAGCCCCCACTTGCATATTGTGTGACCCTGAGGAAGTCAATTAACTTCCTCCTGCTGCCAGGTCGCACCTGGAAACAAGCTCCGGCTTAGTGTGCCTTTCCTGGTTAAACAATTTCCCCTTTCCTTTTCCATATTTCCCTACCTAATCTCCTCCCTGCTCGCATCTTCTTATCTACTCCTTGATGCACTTATTTCCATCCTTTAATCTCGCCTCCCTCCCCATACTTTGACAATGAAATGCTATTCTGCTTAGAAGTTCAAGTACTGTAGCTGTATTCTGGCATATACAACCCTATACTCACCTATATTAACCGTTTTAGATTTTCATTGCACTTCTGTTTTTGTATATCTACATTTTTTTTTAAATTCATTTATTGTCATTTGTTTCTGAGTGAGTTGTCTGTAACTTGCTATGTTCTGCTGATGTGGAACCTTTGTAGATGAGTTTCCAGCTCAGGGGTGTACTCCTAGATCTCAATAAATAAATTAGAAGGGCCAAAGGAGTGATGGGAGTATTGTAGCCGTAAATTAGACTGCAGTTTCTTAAGTGATAAGCAGCCTGCATATTAAGGACAAATTGCTATTAAGGGCAGGTTCTTTTGGGCCTGAAGGTACCTTAATAGACAAGGGCCAGTGTGTGGACTGGAGTTTAGTCTTGGAGAAAAACTGTTGCCTCGACAGTGAAAATAAGTGCTTTATTTTATATAGCATTCTTCCTAAAGTTCTGAGCGCTTTATTAGAATGATGCAAGATGTTACAAAGTCCGCAAGAAACAATACAACAAAATGCATACACAATTAGTAGTAAGAATTATAAAGGGCAAGAATTTCATAAATATACATAATATATCAGTCCTGGAAGGCCTGCCTCCAGAGATGTCTGCGGACTTCGCCTTTAACACTTATTAAATGTAGGTTTTTTTTTTAAGACTATTCTCTACATGTGGTGACACCCTCCACAGTGTCCAGTTATGCAGAGATGTATAGGCTTCTTGGGTGACTGAAGAAATTAGACACGCACACGCACATACGTGTGTATATTTAAGGAGGCAGTATAGTGCAGTGGTTTAAGGCTCTGAGCTGCAAATCTGGAGACCTGGGTTTGAATCCCACAGCCTCCACTTGCATACTGTGTGACCCTGAGCAAGTCACTTAGCTTCCCTGTGCTCCCAGGTCACACCTGTAAACAAACTTTCAGCTTAGTGTGCCATTCCTGGTTAAATAACTGAAGACGATATTCCAGCATGACCAAACACCTCATTAAGTGTCCTATCTGTCTGTAATTACTCCCTCTTTCCATCTACATACACACTCAAGATGTGTGGGTAAGTTATTAGCAAGATAATAATTATATCTTACACCCCCAACTTCAAGATACATATGTATCTTGATGTTGGTAATGCCAGTATCAAGAAGATTACTTTGGAATTCCCTCTCTTCTTATAGCCAAGCCGTCCAGAACTTGTGTCACTTCAAGGCAGTGGCTCTGTAGCTCTGTCTACCGAGGCCCTGTAAAGTACATTTTATTTTTTCATTTTTTTTCTGCTGCTTTTCTGTTGGTCTTGTAGGATTATTGGGATGCATTCAGTATTAGCATATTTATTTCTGTAGTTTTGTAAATATGTCTTTATTTGTATGCCGCTGGTTTGTTGCCAGATTGTACTATGCTCTGGTTTCATAGAAGGGCACCAAATAAAATCAGTATCCTATCCTATGTGAACTCTATGTCACGTTGGCTGTAATGTTCTGTACTGTAAATAGTACTACAGCCAAACTTGTCCATAGCCGTGTTTACATGGCTAAACTCACTCCTTCTTTGGAGCGTTGCAGAGCTGCCCCAACCTAAAAGACACTTGTCTAACGTGTCTACGCAGCTCCCACCCCAGTGCCGATGTAAGATGCGCTGGAGAGGGGCTGGGAGTTGAGACAGTCAGCTAATGGAAGTGCCTGCAAGTGGGAGCGAGTGGTACTGCCTGTCCACATGGCCTCTTAAACCGCTCACTCCCGAATGCATCCCCAGACTTTCTGGGACTGCCGAGTGGTGCAAGAAGCGGCTTACCACAATTCGGTAAGTGTCCACTTGGCGGCATTTGTACCACAGCAACCCGAGTGCTCGGGTTGCTGCGGTGCAAATGCCGCCGTGTAAACATGGCTTATGTTTCTTTGGTAAGGTAGAGATGTAGATTCGGGCAGATGGGATGGACCCTTTATCATTTTCGGCCAGCAGTGTCTATGTTTTTCTGTATCTAGACTCAGCTCTGTTGTCAGTTATTAAGTAGTTCTTACTCAGATTCAAATCTGTTGGAGTGGCAGCTTGCATAAAGACGGATAATAAAACTTAATCAGAATTGTGTTAAGTGGCTTGGTGATCCACAGGCCTACAGCAACTCTTGAAAATATAAATCCCACCTGAAGTCAGAACATGTCATATCACATATGTAAATGTGTACCATGGGAGTGCAAATACGTTTCATAAATAAAAAGTGTTATCTTGTCTCGGTATAAGCAAAATAAATGAAGTTGGTCATAGAGCAGGCTCAGAAATTTTGCACTCATTTTGGCCACACAGAGCATGCTTAGAAATGTATTCTCACGTATGAGATGCTATGTATTTTTGACTGAGCTAATTCATTGTAGAATTCTTTGATCGGCCCTGCCTAAAATACAGTGCGTAGTTCTGGACCCGCCCCCAAATCTGAAGACAGACATTGATATGGTTTTGATTAGAGCAGAATGACCAAGATGGCTGAAGTAGATTTGGAAAAAAAAACAGGATTGTGGGCATTGGCTGATAGAACTGAGGTTGTGTTCCATAGAAAACAGAAAAATCATAGTGGCTTTTATTGTAGTCTCCAAATATCTGAAAAGGGATAACACTGCCAGAACAAATGTGACTCTTCAATATGCAGAAAGCATAATATTTCCACATTTTGGGAACTTTGGCCAAATGTGGAAATTTTGCTCTGCTTTCTAGTACTGAGCTAATAGGGACTTTTATATTTGCGCAAGGTGGTATGAAACTGGTTGGTAAAAAAAAAAAACTTAAAACTGGTACCATGCAAAATATGTACGTTGTATTTGATAGTGGTAATTCTCTCTGTCTTGTAATACCATGTATTTTATAATGTATCATATACGTATGTATGTTATTGTGTATTATACAATGGCAATGAAATTTCCTGCACTCTGATTGGTCAGTGTGTGCCTCGGACAGTGATGATATTAAGCTATAACATCACTGGATTAAGTCCAGGCACACACATCTGACCACATAACACAAATCATGGTACCAGTCCTAGAGACACCGCTTAATCCCTCACACTTACCGCCGGCCAGCCGGCCCCCCCCCCCCATTTTCGTAGCCTGTCACATTAACAAGCAGCACCACAATTCAGTAGCAGAATAAGACAAACAAATTTGCTGGCAGCATTTACATACCAGCGAAGCTTCAGTAACCAGCTGACTGACTGCACAACTTCAAAATTCCGCTCTCCTCGGCTCTACGCCGCCAAATAAAAAAAAAAATAAAACCACATAAAAATACCAGCTCCAGTCAGATTAGCAACTCTTAGTTGCTTACCGTGCTCCACAGCTATCACGACATTAAAAAGCGAAATAAGGCATAAGCAGAAACGGCATTTCAACGCCTCGCGGCCACATAAAAGAGCAATAACAAGCGCTTCAGCATTCTCCACACAAGATCAGCTACAACAGCGCCACCCAGTGGTACAAAAATAGGGATTACTTTTTAAAATGTGTACTTACCCACACAAAAATGTAAACAAAATAAATAAAAAACATACTTTTTCTTTTTTTAACTACGAGCCATTGTATAATAGCAATAAAGACACTCCCAGGGATGTGTGTTGTCGTGTAATAGCGTCACTCCTGGAGATTGTGGAAGCATTCGGTAGCCTGTGCTTCAACACCCCAGGCGTATTGCTGGTCAATATACACCTCGTCGCGGTCGTATTGCTTAATTATAAATGGCAAGAAAATTCTAGGATCCTGATTGGTGTGTATGCTCCTGGACCAGTGATGTTATTTGACAATAACATCACTGGATCAACTCTAGGCACACACATGACATCATAATATATATGAAATCCCTCCGTCACACAGCAGCACAGAAATCAGAATCAAGGCCACATAAATGCGCAGAACTCCTCCGTGCTCAGTTCATACAGAAGTGCCCCCCCCAGCAGCCACAACAAACACTGAACAATCGCAAATTCACCTCCCTCACTCCTTCAACTAACCATGCAGCCACATTAAAAAATGGCAGAAAGAAAGAAAATCTGTTCTCCACACCGCTGCTGTGTGTGGCTAATAATTACTGTCTGCACGCGCCTGTTCGGCCATCTCTTTTGCTGAAAAGCCGCACGCAGTAGCGGTATGTAAAACAGAAGAAACCCCCCCCCCCACTAGTAATTTTGGTGATTCCTGGCATCAAACTCACCTGCAGAAATCTCATCGCCCATTTCTATTCCCCCACTTGATAGCATGATAGCTTCAGTGCATGTGCTCATCAAAAACGCAGTGCTCACTCCACACACCGCCCTGTTCCCAAAGGTAATGACTGCAATATGAAACGAAAAATAATATTTTCTCCCGGTACATACCCAAACTACCTCACTGTGTACCAGGAAAAGCACAAAAGAGAGAGGGGACGCATGTATGTTGGGGAGGGGGAACAAGTAACACAGAGCAGTTTACTGGATCTGCCACACCACCTAGTGGACAAAACAAAACCTGTGCACTTTTTTTTGTTAATTTATATTTATTTATTAGCTTTTGGTAACTGGGTAAGTGCACTAGGCAACAGTCCTGCCTATTTTCAGGCATGACCCGGGAGAGTACAATACAGAAACAGTCAACAGTACAGATCAGAACAACAACATCAGGTGCAGGCGTTACAGACTGGGTTGAGATACATCAGTGTATAGAGCAAGCAGATAGTAATGCAGTAACCAAAAAGGTATAACAGTAAGTAACAAAATCAGAGGTATAATTGGTATGAGGAGGAGCACGCTCGTCAAGACATATTAGCCAAGTTTGGTAGAAGGGAAACATATAGGGGGATACAGTAAAGTAAGTAATACATTAATACTAAACGGCATGGTGCTTTAATAGGGGCTCCCATTTATGAGCAGTCACAGTTTCCGAGGGCAAAGAGGTGAGAAAATAGAGAGTGCTTAAAAGAAAGGTGGGAGATGGAGTTTTTAACCTGAGGTGGGAGCAAGTTCCAGAACCTAGGGGCGAAATAGGAGACAGCCTGTTCACCCATTTTTGTGGCGCAGGGCCGTTCCGTGAATTTTTGTGGTGCAGGGCCATTCCGTGAATTTTTGTGGTGCAGGGCCGTTCCGTGAGTTTTGGGATGGACGAGGACCTGAGTGAGCGAGAGCTGGAGGCTGGGGTAAGCATGTCACCCAGAGAGGCTGGACGGGGTGTTCTAGTAAGAGAGTCAACGAGACACCCTAAAGTGTTTGACCGGAGGTCTTTGGGAGACAACCAGTTTAGTACAGAGTAGAGTAGGCAGTGATGAGTTAGGTGAGGAGCGGATAAGGCGAACCTGCATATATTATTATAGGAAGTGTCCCATTTACTGAGCACTCTGGCATTGGCATGATAGAGAACAGGTAGAGCATAAAGGATTTGAGGCAGAAATACACCTCTAGCTACAGATTTTCTCGCAGTCGGGGTGAATGAGTGGCGCACTCAAAAGGCCGCCCAAATTTTAGCATTGACAGACCGATACACCTCATTGACATGTTCTGAAAAATCAAGTGCCCGGTCAAGCGTGACCCCTAGGTATTTGAAAGTAGAGGTGTTAGTGACATTAGTCCCATCCCTGTAGTGGACAAGCAGTTTGGGGGCCTCGAAGGGCACTTTTTTAGAGGACCCAAAAAGCATGGCCTGAGTCTTTCCAATATTTAGTAATTGATGGTTAGCCGAGAGCCAGGATTGAAGGGATTGGAAGTCCTGAAGTTTAGGTTAATGTCTGCAGTAGACTTGGATGAATAATAAAGCACAAGATTATCCGCATACATGAGTAGGCTGCTAGGAAGGGAAAGACTGGAGATGATATTAAGATGGAGGGAAAAGAGTAGCGGACCAAGTATGGATCCCTGTGGAACACCGTGGGAGATAGCAATAGGGGAGGAGAGAACCTTATAGAAAGAAACAGCCTGAGAACGGTTTTCCAGGTAGCTGTCGAACCGTGATAGGGTAGAGTCAGAGGCGCCTAATGCATGAAGTCTAGACAGTAGAAGTGGATGATGGACCATATCGAACGCTTTCGAGAGGTCAATAAACACGGCTCCCATAAGCAAGCCCTTATCCATGTTTTCCTTGATATCACTTGTAAGCTGGGTCAGAGCGGTAGTGGTGCTGTGCTCAGCCCTAATGCCATGCTGGGCCGGGGATAGAAGATTAAACTTAAGAAGGTACTCAGAGATCTGACGATGGACTAATTTCTCAAGTAGCTTGCTAAGTGTGGGGAGAAGTGAGATGGGGCCGTAGTTGGTCAAGAGTTTAGCATCCCCTTTCTTAAATACTGGTATAGTTCTAGCCGTTTTCCATACCAAAGGGACGGGGGCAGAGCATAAAGATAGGTTAAACAGCCTAGTTATGGGTGCCGCAAGCCAGGTTGCAAATTGACTAAGAATCCCTGGATGAATACCATCAGGGCCAAAACTACCACTAACTGGAACAGTTTTGAGAAGGTTAAGTACTTCAAGGTATGTGACTGGCGCCAATTCCAGAGTAGGAAGAGAGGAGGAATGAGAAGCTGGGTCAGGCCCAGCTTTGGGGAGAGAGGAAGGGGATAGGGTAGGTAGAGTGGAAAAGTAGGAGTTGAAGGCATTAGCAATGGTGAGAAGGTTGTTACAGTGGGTATCATTTATGTACATATGATTTGGAGTCAGAGGCTTATTGTTCTCCAGAATCTCCTTACTGTGTGTCCAGTACTGCTTAGGGTAGGAAGCAGAAGAACCAAGGAGATTTCTGAAATAAGAACTTTTAGCTGTGCGAATCTCCTTTTTGCAGGTGTTCCGTAAGGCTCTATAGGCTTCAAAATCAGTCAGTAGTTGAGAGGCCTTCCAAGCTGACCATCATTTATCCCCGAGTTTCAGAAGGTGGAGCAGGGGACGCTTGAGCCATTTTGTGACTTTACCTTTTACCCTTCTGGTAGTGACCGGGATGTATTTATTTTGTAGAGAAAGTAGGGAAGAGGTGAAATAGTCTGCAGCGATGTTTGTCATCATTATGGTAGAGGGGAGACCAGTCAATCAGGTTGAGATCATGAATAAAGGCTTCAGAGTTCAGGTTGGAGAGATTAGAAAAGGTTAAGACTTTACACCTTTATACCTACATATAACAAAATCTATTTTAAAAGTTGTTTTCCTTTTCTTAATAAACAAGCCACTGTATAATAGCATTAAGGCACTCAAAAGAATGTGTGTTATTGTATAACAGCTTGATTTCTCGAGTGTTGAATGCACTTGGCCTTTGGCCTTATGCTTCAGCCACCCGAGGTGTGACATTATTACACAGCAACACACACCCTGTCATGCCTTATTGCTTAATTATGTATTTATTATTTGCTTCCTTATGAAGCCCAGGTTGTCACTGAAAATGGGTCTTTGTATTCCAGTGGTCTTGCCTGCTTAACAAGGACAAACAAAGCTGAGAGAACAAAGGGTCATATGATGCCATGGAAAGGAAGAAGCTAGCTGACATCTGCACACACTCCCACCCTTTAGGTGCTGTGGGTTCCCCTGCATTACCAGCTGTGGTCACCGGGGACAACATGTCCTTCGCTCTCCGGAGGAGGAGAATGTCCACTGGGATACTGATTCCTCCTCCCTTGACTGGTCTCCAGTGGCCTGAACTCATTCATAAATCCAGACTGCTGGTGCCACTAGAAGCACCCCTGTCCCTGCACTGACAGGCTGGATATAAAATACTTGTTTAATTTAAACAATGTGTTTAGGGAGTTAGCATTACTGCCTGGCACACTGACTAGGGTTTCAGGAGTGGACCTTGATCACTTGCTGGTCGGCCAGGGGAATGAGGATCAAGAATCTGAGGGACTGCTCTCTCGGGAATTGGGGCAGCATCCTCACTTGGCGGTCACTTCCTGGTGGAAACCAGGGGTGCCTGCCCAGCAGAACACCACAGAGAGGGCTGGGCTGTCCTCTAAGCTATGTGTACAAAGGAACACACACACACGGTACATCACTGCATACTGGCGGCTCAAGGGAGGAAAATCCTCCAAAAGACAAAATGAGTCTTAAACCTGCTTCAGGCCCCACACCCCCAACTGGGCAGGTTCCTTACTCAGGTTGTGGACGGGGATACTTCAATCTTTGGCCCTTTTACTGGGGGTAATTTGTGGGGTATGTACAGGAGTTGGTATTTCCCAGTGAAGGTGCGTGATGGGCCTGGGTGAACCAGAGAGGAAGAGGGCCATGTGGGTGCAAGAGGAGAAAATACAAATGGCAAAAAAACGTTGTTTGGACTCATCATTTGCTCGTATTAATGAACTTGCTTTCAGTGCTGCCCCTTTCCTCTTTTCTGAAAACCCACCACATTTGATGTCGTGCGTGACACCATGCCTTTCTGAAGTTCATTACTATAAACGTATGAGGTGTACACTTGTAGTAAACGTATTCATTCTTCTCATATTGAGGGGGTTCAGTTTGTCTCTAGCTAGGAGGAGGAAAACTGTTCTGCAACTGAAATGATACCATGCTGCTTTTCACGGACCAGTATTGCTTCCTGAGAACTGCTGTGCCAACAACACAAGGCAGTGAAACATTTCAAAAGACCAAGTGCTAGATATGTGAAAATATCCCCCCCCCCCCAAACGATCTATCATCTAGTGTTTCTTAATAAGGAGTGGCGGGGTAGCATACATGTGCCTGCTGTTCTTCCTGCTAAGTTTGTTTAAAAGATTTGCCATGTACATAGAATAAGAGGAGTGTATCTTGTGAAAAAGTTACAGTGACTGTTCATGTCAGCTGTGGAAAAAAAAATGTGGCTTCCTTCAGTAATGGGCCATCTAGGCTCCCTTACTGTATCGAGAAACTTTAAACGGAAACAAGCTGTGAGCGAGCAGTTAAGTTTATTTTTTTGTGGTTCTGGGGGGAAAAAAAAGTCCTGGCCTGCCCCTAAATACACAAGACCATTTGTAATAATTTTTTTTTTTTTTTTTTTTTGGGTGGGGGTGAATAGGACACCCTGAAGTGTATCATTTCACATATACTCTGCAGCTGATAGGCCGCCTGATGGCGCAGCTGAACCGTTATGTACATCCGTGTTGGCGACGTGGGTTCAGAAGCTTACTCAGAACGTTGAGTTAGGTGGCTGGGAGCTCCCAGCCAGGGGAGGGCGGTGCTCAGGTTCCAGCCCTGTAGTGCCCCATGCATTGGACCAAGGGAGCTGGTGTCTCTCGCAGGGTGTCACTACATGCATTTGAGGGGTTGGCCACGCATGACCTGAGTTTGCCGGGTGACAGCCCAAAGTCAGAGATAGGCAGCAGCAGGGAGCAGACAGCTGTGTGGCAAAAAAAAAAAAAAACAGTGCTGCTAACATGAACTTGTGCGTTAACCCCATGGCCAGAAGTAATTATTAAATAATGCTGGAACAGAGTCTTGAACTGGAGGACTTTAGGGGTTGGTAGAGAACAGTAGCTGTACCCGCTGAGCTAAAGCAGCAGCTCTGCTCGCTTGCCTAGTAGGAGTCTCTGTGATTCAGAGACCCAGTGCATTATAGGTTCGTGCCTTCTCTGCACTGGCCTTTTTTTCTTCTTGGTTAGAACAGTTTCAGAAGGGACTACACACAAAAGCACAGAAGCATTTGCTGTCTTGTGATGCTTAACATGCTGTGTACTTCTCTGTCTTTGTCCCTTTCTCGCTCTTTCTCTCTCTCTCTTTCTTTATCAAGCTGCAGCTTTTTGGAGGCGTCCTGTCGCAGTTTATGCCTGTATGATGCCTTAGCTCTCTATTTGTGTGCGCTGTAGGTGTGAAAAGATGGCAGCGAATGGGGAGACAGTTAATCAATAACCACAAGGTCAGACAGACAGTGTCAGTTTCTGTACACCCAGTTAGGAAGCAGCGGCAGAGGATTTGTAGGAGCTTGTAAAGGCTTAAAGAAACATGAGCAGCTATTTGTGAAGAGCTGTGAGCACTAAGCTTTGGCAGAGAAGAGAGACACCTGCTGGCTGCCATTGGGAACAGCAGACTTCTTGTAGCTAAGAGGCAGCTAAGTAAATAACAAACCTGGCAGAAACATTTGATTGCTTGGTAACAGGAAAAAATGATAAAAGCTTTATCTTTTTTGGCCATGAAGATATTCTGTCTTTTACCTGTTGGTGAACAGATTTTTATTTGTAGTATTACTTTGTTTTTTTAAATTCACTGATTTTTTTAAATTATTCTTTGGTAACCAGATAAGACCCACTGGGCCCAAGTCCTGTTTACAGGGACGAATCGGGAGCACTGGGTTGGCTAGATCACTTGCTCAGGTTCACACAGTACACAGGTGGAGGTTGTGGGAATCAAGCCCATATCTGCCAGATACACCAGGCTCATTCACAGCACACTACTGTAACCCCTAAGCTATACTGCCAGACCATGATTCTGGTGGTTCTGATTCTGGCGGTTCCCTGTCCAGGTCAGTTCTGTTCTTCTGTTTGCCTCTGCACTAAGGTGCATTTGCTATAGAGCCCCCTTACTACCTACATTAGATTTGGCCTTTCATACAGAACACTAACATGTCTGCCAATCTATTTTAAGCTTTATACCCACTCCCCATCAAAGCTGCACTTTTGCTAGGGTGGTAACTGGTACTGAAACACCTGCCAGTTTCCTCCCCCCCACCCCTTTTATCTGACCACCTCACGTGATGCTGCTCGGATTCTAAGGGACCAAAGTAGAAGTTCTGTGGTATAATATGGCATGGGCTTAATATGAGATACGCCACTCAAGAAGTCATGGGATCACTGACCACTGATAAAATAAACAGCAGGCATATTTTTATTAGGTCCATGCCATATCGCTTATACATACTTAGGGGTGTGCTGTTAGAGACAGAAAGTGTTATCTTTTATTTTTTTTAATATTATTGTGTTTTTTAAAATTCACAGTTTTTTTTTTTTTATTCTTCGGTAACTGGATAAGGTCCATGGGGCCCAAGGACCGTTTACAGGGGTGACCCGGGAGCACTGGGTTAGTTAAGTGACTTGCTCAGGTTCGCGCAGTATGCAAGTACAGGTTGTGGGAATCGGACTCATGTCTGCTGGATATAACAAGCTTGTTCACAGCTCATCAGTCTGATCTCTAAGCTATACTGCCAGCCCATGATTTTGATGGTCCTGATTCTGGCAGTTCCCTGTCCAGGGCACTTGTGTTCTTCTACTTTCCTCTGCTCTAGCCGAGGGGTATTTGCTATGGATCCCCCACCTTCACTCCCTACATTAGATTTGGTCCTTTCGTACAGAATACGAACACAGTCCATTTTAAGCATTGCCCCGACTCCCTATCAAAGCTGTACCTTTGCTAGGATGGTAGGAGGCACTGAAACACCTGCCAATTGTTCTCTCCCCCCCCCCCCCAATCTGACCATCTCAACTCTTCTGATGCTGCTCAGATTTGGAGGGACCAGAATACAAGTCCTGAGGTAAAATGTGGCATAGGCTTAATATAAGATACGCCACCCAAGAAGTCATGGGATCACTGATCACTGAAAAGATATCAGGCATATTTTTACTAGGTCCATTCCATGTCACTTATACATACAGCAAGGGTATACTGTTAAATAGCAAGATAAAAAGTGTTATCTTGACCCAGCATAGCAAGATAATATTATCTTTCAATTGGTTGTGTGAAAATTCATAGTGAACCAATCACAGAGCAGCTTTCACAATGCTGATGTCATCCCAATAGCCATGTGCAGCACTGAAGCCTGTAGTTGACATCAAAGAAAAACATTATGCAAATAGCAGATTAAAAAAAGTAAACTGATATATAAACTGAATATGCAGTGCTGTGACTTGGTGAAAGGGCAGGAATTTCATATATCACTTGTGGCACTGGTACTTGTGATTTGTGGTCCTACCCCCTCAAACTTGAAGAGAAATGCATATTTTGAGTCAGCCTGTTGCACACCTGCACAGAGACAGAGAAGAGTGTGTGTATATGTATGTGCACATAGAGGATACATGAAGGGCAGGAGTGAGAATATTTTCCTTAGCACACGATCTGCACATCATGTGTGCTGTTTATGCAATAGGGGTGGGAGCTTTTGGAATATTTTTTTCTGTGTGCTTTCTGCTGTTCCTGCATGTGGTGTGAGAGTGTGTGAGTTTTTCTGAATGGGCTGGGAGTCTTAGAAACACCATGGCACACAGGTGAGTTTCCATTGCAATGGTAATTGAGTAACTTGCAGGCCTCAGTGAGAAAGGGAAACTGAAGCAGTTTCATTTAGAATGCAGGTTCTAGTGCGTGAGTGGTGACATCAGCACAGTATGGATAAATGGCATTTATCATCACAGTTCTGATGTCGTCATCATCATTTATCACACTCCAGTGAAGATATCTCCATCTATCACACACTAGAAACTCCCACCCCATTGTATAAATATATGTATAAAATGCTTGAGACAATCATGGTCATCAGCAGCAACAGCAGTGGACAAACACCATCACATGACCGCGCGTATATCAGAGCGCGACCGCACACCTGCACTTTTACCCCCCTCCAAAACAATTTTGACATTTTATAAGATAGATAAACCACTCTGAGGTGTGCGGTCGCGTTCTGATATACAGCACGCTTGCTGTTGACGACTCGACCCGCGCTCCGCGCATAACGCACACCAAGGCGCATATATCAGAGCGCACCGCACACCTCAGTAGTGGCATTACATACTGTGTATGTGTGTGTGTGTGTATATATATATATATATATATATATATATATATATGTGTGTGTATATGTATATATGTATATATATATGACGGCCCTCAACAAAATCCGCCTCCTCTAAATAAGGCATGCAGGCTAATCACTGGGGCCCCAGGCTCACCCATACCTGCCAACTCTACGACCTTGCTACAATGCTTGACCTTGACGAACGCCTGCTATACCAAACGTGCCTCATCTCAAAAAAAAACCTTACTAGGACTCTCCCCTCCCGGGCTGTCTTCCTCCCTCCTCCCTGCCCAGCCCCTAGTCAGCACCCGGACCTCCTGCAATGCCACCTTCCTTGTTCCCCGTGCTAGGACCTCACTTGGGCAGAGATCTTTCTGCCATAGAGCCCCTGCTTGGTACAACACTCTTCCTCGGGCCATCACTGAAATCCCATCCATCTCCACCTTCAAAAATGCCCTCAAAAGCGAGCTATTCAGCAAGCGCTGCTGCTCCTGTGCCTAACGGATGCTCAATCCTCCCTGTACTGACAATGCCCACTGGGCTGCCCTGCTCTCACTTCCTAACTTCTTACCTACACTACTGCTACGACCTCGCTGTTACTGTATTCTCGGCTGACCTGAGCTGCCCATGTGATACTGCTTATGCTTATCTTATATTCCACCCTATTCCATACAGATCATACCCCGCCTGTAACTCCCCCACTGCCCTACGCCCCTGTAATCTGTTATCATTTGACCTGTTTAGACTGCTTATCGCTTTACCTGTACTATCCCGTATCATGCCCTATGTTCATTGTAACCTGACATTGTAGACCTGTTTGGTTGTTATCATTCTACAGTGACATACTGCTATTGCTCCTAAACCATGTAATCCCCTGTTGTCGATTATACCAGAATGTGCTCTGTATTACACTACCTATGTTTACTGTAACCATGTTGCCATTTATGTGTGCCTGTTATACACATGCTCTTCTTTGTATGTACCCTACTTCCTGTATTATATGTACCACCTATCTTTGTTCGACGAGGTACTTTTGGAAATGAGCCCTGGCTCAAAGGTTGTAAACTGATTGCTATATAATAAATAAATAAATATATATATATATATATATATATATATATATATATTTATACAGTGGTGTGTGAAAATCCTGTAACCTCATTGGTTAAAACATGTCACATGATCATGGGTAAATCCTGCATAATCCACGGCTGAGGAATGGCATTTATAAAAAACATAATTATACAATGGGATATGAACATTCTGTAACCTCATTGGTCAAAACACATCACATGACCGTGGTGTATACTGCAATAACCCACGGTTGAGAAATGGCATTTATAAAAAACATACCTAAATACATTTAAAATTTATTTTACATGTGGGTCCATTGTATAATCACAGTAAGGCACTCCAGAGTGTGGGTTATTTGGGGATTTACCCACTTCTTGTGTGGTTAAGTCACTCGACTGTGCCTTGTGATACACCACACAAGGTGTGGGTAAATCCCCCAGTAACCCACACCTTGTTGTGCCTTATTGCTTAATTAAACACATTTTAAATTTATTTTACACATGGGTCCATTGTATAATTGCAATAAGGCACTCCAGGGTGTGAGTTATTGGGTGATTTACCCACTTCTTTTGTGGTTAAATCACTCGGCTACACCTCGTGACACACCACACAAGGTGCGGGTAAATCCCCAGTAACCCACACCCTGTTGTGCCTTATTGCTTAAATATATATATGTATATACACATATACATACACACATACATAAACATATCTTCATTTTGTTCAGGTTAATTAAAGAAACTGGACATTCCATTTATTGGGGAAAGAATCTGTACAGGACAGAAAGCTGTTTTGTAGTGGTCCATGCAGCAGGAGCTTATCTATAGAATCAGTTGCATTTGGAAATGGTTTGGGAATAATTATTTTGCAGCAGTGTCCTGGAAGATATGTCATCTTATCGTGAACCACCTGGTGTCCATTTAAATATTTTTACATGCTGTTACAGCTTTGGTGCAATAAAGTACGAGAAGAAGAAGTCCTTGTTGTGGCAGTCATACCGATCTACTTGTCAGTACTAAATATGTAGCACTGATCTTTAAAATGTAGATAAAATGGCCATATTGGAGTAGCACACTCTTTTTTTTTAATTTTTTTTTATCTTTCTTTCTCTCTTCACATTCCGGAACTCTTTCAGGAGTAGTTGCATGGGGTACCAGTCCTTGTACCCGCTCGTCTGAAGCCTCCCCCGGCCCTTCCATCTGCCCCGCTACCACCCGGCCCCCCGGCTCTAAGTCCCCTGAGGCAGGACCACCAGATACTCCTCCTGGCGCTCTATCTAACAATCTAGTCTGGTGGAGCAAGGCGGTGGAGAGCACACAGGGGCGAGAGGATGGCCCGACTCAGAGCGTGGTGGACTTCACCCCCTCCCGGACCCTCCATCACCTATCAGGAGGTAGAGGGCTTTCTAGTTCTTTTTCCTCGTTGCGCCCTCACCCCGCCCAAGGCAGAGCCCCAACGTGCAGTGATGCCAGGGAATGTCTTGCCATGGCTCCGCAGTCCTCTAGTTAAGCCCTGTAGCATTGCGGTACCTCCGGTCTCCACCAGAGGTCACCGCAGTGCCGGGCATAGTCCCTGGATCCCCCCGAGGAAGGAGAGCTGTCCTCCTTCCCCTCCCCTGCCGACCCCCGGCGACCCAGGCTTGCTCCCGAACCATGGTCGCCGTGTGTGGCATGAGGTGTGGCATCCAGCGTCTCAACCCTCAGCGCCACCGGGCCGGCTGGAGTAGCACATTCACTTTATTTTAAGGAGATCTGCCTTGAACCTGAAAGCCTGTGTTTTGTGTTGTAGTTGTTTTTCATGTTCTGGTTCCTGTTCTGTTATGGTTCCAGCATTACTGGCCTTTTGAGAAGTTCAGCGGGTTTTCCTGATTCCCTGTTGTTATTACTTTAGCACTATGTGATGTTTCTCCTAGTTAAGCTCTTCCTTTGTTGGCATAGTGCTTGTTTGTTTTACTGTAAACAGCATAAGCTGAATAACTTCAGTCTGACATTAGGCTGGGGACGGATTCAGGCTGCTAAACGGGCAGACTGGATGGACCGTTGGGTCATTTTCTGCCATCAGATTCTATCCTGCTGTGTTAAAATTGAGCCTTGCTGATTGACACTTTCACTTTTCACGTGTGTGTAAATACAGACTTTGATAAACAGAAAAATAAAAACATAGAATGTGACAGCAGATAATGACTTGCGGGCCCATCTAGTCTGCCCATTTTTCCTACCCAGTGCTTAAACCACATTGGATTACCCCCCTTCCCCCAATGGGGCCAGGAAAGAGGCACCTCTCGCACTCCCTATTCCCCTGGAGACCAAATCCAGAAGCCAGGGTCGGCCCTCTGGCGCGGCGGACCATCATGGAGTCCTGCCAGGGTCTTTTCTCCTGTCCACCTCCCTACCAACGTGATTATGTCAGAGCGTGCCTCCTGACCCGTATTGGCCTCCAGCCACTGCCACAGGGCAATCAGCGAGAGGGACAACATGGCACCCTCCCTCCAAGAGAGGAGAGCAGTCCTCCAGCCCCAGGCACCCCGGGCTCGTTCTCGGTCACCAGTGTGGCGCGAGGTGTAGCGAGCAGTGCCTCAACCTCCAGCGCCCCTGGGCCAGCCCCTGCCATGCATTTTTTGACAAACATGATGTTGCACACATTGCCGCACGCATCCTTCGGATGAAAGGACTGCAGCCTAAGCTGAATGGTTCTGGTGCCTAAAGAATGCAAGAGGTGATACTCTTGAAGATTATGGCGGTGCCTCAGCATCTAATTAGGGATGCTTGGAATCAGCTGATTCCGATATGATTTTCAGATTTAGGAGTTTTGGAACTTACGAATCCTAATCCTATTCCATTTCAAATCCTAAAAGGGCCTAAAGGTGGGGTGCGCACCCCAGACTTATATCCTGCTATAACATCCTTTTGTTTAAATTCTATTTCTGCAGTCCAGCAATGCTGAGCTCTTAATTTCACTGATACGTAATTGAGCTTTGATATCCTCAATGGGGGATTCCACACAGGAAATCATAGAATGATGGGTGGAGTAGATAGGTTCTCCCAATATTGCAGAAACCTGGACATCAGCCTGCCAAGCGACACCCCAGGTTACCAGATCACATATCTGGAGGGAGTACACCAGGCTTGAAGCAACTGTTGGGTGCTTCCAGACTCTGGTAATCAGAGCACACTACTCCATCCAGGGTAACCTTTCCTGCTGGAGATGCTATGAAGAAATCAGGGCAGGCCACACACGTGATGTGGAGTTGCCCGGCTTTATGGCCGTTTTGGATAGCCTTAGAGGCAGATCCGGAATCACTGTACTGCGAGCCCCTCCCCCTGACACTTGAGTTATACCTGCAGCTGCAATTCCTCAGGGGTTTCTGGGGCCCACATTAGAAATACCGCCTACATATCACAGCAGCCAAGAAAGCAACACCTAAGCTGTGACTCACACAACAATTGCTGGACCCTGCCTTGTGGAGAGGCATAGTTTGCCAGATGTACAAGATGCAGGGGATAATTCACTCCCTCAGTGACTGCACAGAGCTTTTTAAATTCCTGCCGGAATGCATGGCTCCAGCATTTCATGGAAGGGTATCCCAGTTTTGTACCCTGAACTGCAGGGTAATGTATAGTTTGATGAAAGGAGTGATTAGGCCGAGGGAATGACTGGGTTTTTGTAGGTCTGGTGGGACCCATCTCTGGTGACAAATTCTGCTCAAGAGGTCAGGTGTCTAAATCCAAATGCAGAGTTGCTGATTCCTTCTCTTCCTGGTGGCATCACCCTCTTCCATCCTTGTCCATCTCGGAGCCTGGTACATGACAACTTTAGTACACAGACTCTCTCTAACAAAATGATTTAATATAAAGGAGTGGGCAGGCTCCCCCCCCCCCGCGCTTTACTGGGGGGGGGCAACTCCTAGGGGAGTATACTCATGGTGGACTAGGGAGGGTGAGTAACTATTTGAAATGTTGTTGTCTCCTTTAATGTTTCAATAACTTTAATGCTTGACAGTTTGTACCATATGGTGTGTAGATCCTTAATAAACATTTTAACAACAAAACAAACAAAAAAAGGACCTGAAAGTCAGATTTAGGATTCAGATTTGAAATTCTAAACCCTAAATGCCCACGTAACAATAGGTTTTAGGATTTGGGATTTTCAGACTGCGAACCCAAACATTCAAAATCCAAAATTCAGATCGGACAGAGTCCCGACTCTGATGGATTCCAAGCTATCCTAATCCATAGTTGTATGTTATAAATTGTTCAATTTATTAAATTTTAATAGATACCAAACAAATTGGAAAACACACACACACACACACACACACACGTATTAAAAAGTCTCCCCAACACATACCACAAAAAAGTGGAACAATCTTCTTTTTCCAATACCTGTGCATGAGGACCTCTAGTGGTTTCAAGTGGTTGTCACATACAAGTCAATCTGTACTTGGTTGAAAACACTTGTCAGTTTCCAAATCTCATCAGCAGGGTGTGTATAACTGACTAGGACTACTCAGCTGAGACTTTTTTGTAGTTTAGCTTTTTTTTATTTTTAAATCTCTAAACTTGAACTTAATCAGAACTACGTAATATGCAATAGAGAATAGATCCATGTAATAGCTAAAATATCAAGTGTTTAAAACCAAAGAAAAAAGCTGGGCCAAACTGAGAAGATGCCTGCTGAATAACTATTTCTGTGGTCTGGCCTCTAGAGTCTGTACTTGGTGGAAGCTGCATTTTTTTTTTGCATGTCAATACAACAACTGTATTGTGTCTTTAGATTTTTCATTGGGGGTGCAGTTAGGAGAACAGGTGGTTTTAAAGCAGCAGTCCATGTTATGGTGACATTTTTGGACATATACATTTTTATTCCATTTTAGAGCACCCTTTTCCCCTGTCTTGTAAGGCCCTTTTTTCTGTGTTTCAATTCACTTTAGCATTTTTTTTTTTTTTTTTTAGATTTCAAATAATTAAGGGCAAGCATCCTTAAGTACGGCAGCCACCATGTTTTCATGAATGTTCTCCGCTATTTTTCAACAAATATTGTTTAGCGTCCCTTTTTTTTCCCAGCTCTGTTGTTGTCCCCGGGCCCATCTGATCAGGACCCCTTTAGACCTCTGCCAGTGCCATCTCCTGTCCATTGAGACCCCTTTTTGGGCATCCTGGGACTCCATGGGCCACCCGTGTCACACCACTGCCCTGCTTCATGGACTGAGCCCCCACACTCCGAGGTGGGACATGACTTTTGGCTACTGCAACAGCTTCACCCCCTAGTGTATCTTCATCTGTCAATGGCGGAGGTGAGGCCCAGGAGCCAGGAGAGCATGCCCGACAGTGGACATGGGTAAAATAATACCTTTTTGTAAGGTGTTACAGGTAGTCATGGGTTAGGCAGCTGTGACTGTCACAACCACAGACCTCAGGATGCTCTTGTGCTTAATATATGATCAGGTCAGAGGATCCCACCCATTCCTAAATGTTAACCAAATACAGTTGGATCCACTCCTGATACTCAGACACTATTAGTTTTATTGCAACTTGTGAGATTGTGAATCCTAGCCTCCCAGAACTTTTTTGTCAAGTACTGACATGCATTAACCACCATGTTCTGAGGAAGTGGTCGGTTAGGCCACAAAACATCAACTGTTTTGTTTAGGTGGCTGTGATCCAGGTCAGTTAGAGCCAGCCTGCCTTAAAAGGGGTCCAGATCTGAAACCAAGTCATGATCACACTAGAGTACAGGCAACCCCTCAGTGGTCGGTTCCAATCCAGACTGGCTCGGGAATCCCAAAATAATTTGACTCTGATGATCTAAGCTAATGCAGGGCACTCCACCCCATGAGATGAGGGATGGGGTTCAGGTTCTCTGGGTACAAATCCAAACCAGTTTGCTCATTGATAATTCCAAGGCACTGTGAAAAGGTCATTTGAGCAAACCGAGCACACAGTCTGTGAATGTTGAGATTTTGCCTCCAGGAGTCGAGAGGAGTGAAGTACTTGTGGCAGCCAGAATTGTACACCCATGCGTACTTTGTCCACAGATTGCACCAGGTTACCAAAAAATGATCAAGAAAGGCTGTATTAAAATGTATCCTTGTGCTAGTGCTAGACACTTCATGGGCTGTGCTGCCATCTTGTTGGAAACCTGTCTTCTTGTTACTACCAGGTCTTTGGTGCCTTTTGTGGCAATAATGCAGATGGAGATGTTTGTTCCAGTGACCTTCAGCATGACACAGGGACACGCCGTGAAACTCAGAGAGGTGGTAAATTTGGGAGTAATTGTAGGAGACAGTTCTTCTCCCAAATGGTGGTGACCCTGAAGAACAGCCTACCAGTGGAGATGGTGGCTATGGAGACAGTTTCCAGGCCTTCGAAGTAAGCCTGGTCAAATGTCTCCACATTAAGTGCATGTGAGTGATAGGGTGGGTAGCTTATCTCTATACATTAGTATGCGATTGCACAGCAAACTCATTTATACCTGCTTATGAAGTAGTGGGGCGGGACCTGGTGGAGCTAGATTCCATTCCTACATTAAATGACTAGGTACTGTGCAGCTGTAATAGTAGGATGTGTTCTTTTTTATTTTTCAAACTGTACAAAATGCATGCTTTCAAAAGTAGGCAGAAAAAAGAAAAATCTTATGCCCTCCACTTTCGTTTGCTTCCACATTCGTTTGCTTGGCCATGTTTTAAACACTGGCTGGGAAACAGCCTGTTGTATAGACTGAAATGCAGCCCCCTTTGTGTGTATAGAGGTACATGGATTTTTGACAACATCCTTCCTGTTTATAGCAAAGATTAAAATGTCATAGGTGGGAGTCCAGGAGCTGAATGCTTAGGGCATGTTCCTATGGACTGTTACCCATTTAGTTGCAAGGCATACTCTATTAAACTTGACCCCTGGAGCTGTCAGAGTTATTGGACATAGTGGGGCCTGACAGATCTGGCATTTAAAATGAGAAGTGGCTGGTGCCACCACGCACTGCTGTATTTATAGTGTATGAGCACAGCTATTTCCATAAGGAAGCTTATGTGGTAGTAAAGGTAACGCACAATGAAAAATGGAAATCTGGTTTTTATAATTTATTCCAATATTGCCTATTGGATCTTTAACCATGTTTCCCCACATTTTGAATGTTGCTGCTTATGTAGTATTATGTAGTTTTTCACATGTATACGGCATCCTGCTCTGTCACTGATAGGTGTCTGCATATGACATCACTGTCACCAGCTCTCTGTTTGCGCTGGTAGGAATGTCAGCAGCTGCCCTCCTCTGGTCATGGGTCAGAATGCAGTTTCATGGACTCCGATACCGATGCTGTCATAATGAGTGTAAAATATATAAACAAAAAGATTTAACAATTAAAAACCAGTAAAAATGAAATAAATTGATAATTTTGAAATAAATCATGCAAAATGGCTTCAGGTGCCCTCAGCGGTGGGGCTTAATTGTGCAGACTAGGTGAGCCTCGAGGTCCTTCTCTGACAACATCTTTTATTTATGTATGCAAAAATTAAGACTTTTTAGTTTTCATTGCTGGCCACCTTGAAATGCTGGCCAAACTATGGACTACCCCCCCCCCCCCAACACACACCACCACCACCACGATGCTGTAATTGCAAAACCGGTTGGGGTTTCTCCAGACCCATTTACTGTCTGGCAGTATGTATAGCTTTGTTATTTATTAAATAAAGTTGCTGTGTGTTTTCAACTGTGTATGGTACAGATTTTGTTGCTCTGCTGTTCATTTTATTTGTATGCGGCACACGCGTTTCAGTGGAGCAAGGTTTGGTGCTGCAGAAACTACGGACTCAACCTGTTACAGTTCTGTTTGCATATGGCCATGTTACATGCCTGCCATTGTGATCTGTAGAAGAAGAATAATCAGTATTTATATAGCGCTTTTCATACATCCAAAGCGCTTTACAAGCAATGCTAGACTGGTAGTGAAGTGACTGAATGTGTGGTGGCGGCCATATCACACATCATCACCCACACACAGCCTGGATAATTGCATGAACCAGTTTATGGGAAGGGGAATGTTGGCCAGGACACCGGGAACGTTCCCTGCTCTTTTGCAAAGAGTGCCCTGGGTTCTTTTACTTCCACCTGGACAGCACCAGGATGGGTAGAAGGGACCTCGGTTTAACGTCTCATCCGAAGGACAGCACGCCCCAGCAGTACAGCACCCCCCAATACTTCACTCGGATGCCAGCGATTTTTAGATGCAAATCCAAACCCGGTGTGGGACGAGAACCCACGACCTTCTGGTCCAGAGGCGGATGTGCTACCAACAGAGCCACGCCGACACTGTAGTTTTGTGCCGATACCTGCTTGTGACTGGGGCTGTGTGACTGTTCTTTGCCTTCTCACAAGGCAACCTTGCAACCCCATTTTTACACAGTGGGTCTTATTGAGAAAACTGGAAGGGTTTGGTCACTTTCACGCATCAGTGAAACCTGGCAAAATTGATGGTGTTCATGTGAAATTGCTGTTTAACTAATTTTTACAGCTGGGGGGGCTGGGTATTGAAGCACTAAGGAGTGAAGTGATGGGCTTATGGTCACTCACGGAGTAATGGGCTCTTGTGGTTTAACTTGTGTCCTGGTTCCCAGATCTGTGCTCTAGTAACAACACCAAAATGTCTCACTTTAACAGATCTTGGGGGTCTGATCCTCAGTGTCCCCAGGACGGCATGCAGGCATTTGTATAGGCCCCACTACCAGCCGAGATGGGTAGCTGCTGCCAGTCTTCACTATCCTGTCCACCTGACTGTACCTTAAACCTTTGACAGGAGGAGGAGGCAGTGTATGCTGTTTCCCCAGATTCCACAGCTGCCGTGTGGGTATCTGCCCTGGCAGGGTATCCCACAGTCATGTTTCATTCTGGTGTCCTTCAGATCTCCCCCAGAACTGTCCTCAGCCTGTCATCACTATGCTTTGGCAGGTGTTTTGTGAGCCCCAGTCCTGTGCAGTCAACCCACTCCCCCCAATTCCAAGGCAGACAGACAAATTATATTGCTTCTCTACTATTGGGTAATAATCTTGCAAAACCAAGACTCACATTAAAGCTGCTAAGGCAGGCAGTGGCAGATCTGGGTATCATTGGAAGACACCCTCCTCAGGTGATGTACGAACCATAGATGTCCTGTCAAGGCAGGTAAATAAATGGGCAGTTTTGGATTCTGATGGCCATTGAAAGCCTGTCCCAGTAAAGTATCAGTGGTGTCAGTAAAACCTGGGTCTCCAGGGTCACAAATATGTTGGGCGGAATCACTGTAGTTCAGAAGCATTAGAAAGTCTAGCCACTGGTGTGCACTCGCCTTTTGAGCACAGCAGTCCACGACACTTTAAAGATTGTATAATAAAAATTATTTGCTAGCCACAAGGCCTAACTGCTTTAGTTAGCCCTGAGCCATTAAAAGGGCTTTTAAAACAAATGATATTGCCTCTGCCCCAAGTCTGTAGGACTTTTTGTTGTTTTATGCTTCCAGTACACCTTTAAAATGATTTTAGTGAATTCACCATGCACTACTAGCAAAGGTCTGCTGCTGCTGCTGTCAGTGTTCTGGCAGTCTGCAGTCTGCTCGCACCTCACACGTGAACACTTCATGGGGGAAGGTAACTTTACTGGCAGAAGCCAGTCTCTCACTGACCTAAGTACCTCTCTTGCTGTCTGCTTCTCGACATCTGCATAGTCATGTAACCATGTTGTGTTCATAGCGATCCAGTGGGTGTTACTCTATGCATGCACTGCTCCGAGCAGTGACATGGAGAAGTAGCTACACTAATGCTGACTCATCACATCTTTGTTTTCTGGAAGGAGCAGGTGAAAGTGCAGCAGCCGGTAGCAGACCTGGGTCCCCTAGTGAGCAGTCACTCAGAAAATGTAGGTGGCGCCTTCCACGTGTGCCTGTCATGGGGCACCTGAGGTATGGGAATTTCACGTCGTGATCCTAGAACAAAACTCTGGAAGTCCAGATAGACTTAGTGCAGTGGGGGCAAGGCAGTAGCTTGTGCATCCTGAAGTGGCAGCAGCATTTCATGCGAGATGGAACATACAGTATATGAGCAATAATACACAACAGGATGAGGGTTAAAGCATTTGTGATGCACTCCCCAGGGTTTTGTGAGGCATGAGGCTGATGGCTGAGTGTCCATGTGCCCCTGAGACGTGCATTGCACATGCTTGAACTCGCACTCTGGAGTGTATAATTGCACTTATAAAATGGATTTGTTGTAATAAACAGATTTGGGGTACATAAAATGGAACAGCTGACCATGCATCGATAGTGTCTTTAATACATGGTCAGATGACTTGTCTCAACCACTGTATTTGTTCTTGCCATTTTATAATGACGATTATAAGTTACTAATGTGATTTCCGCCAATTGGCACACAGAGCTACTGTACCTCTTGTCCTGTGTGTAAGGCATATGCCCATTTTTGTAACATGGATATACATATGTCTCTACGGGTTCGGGGAAGGATGAGGTTACCTGGCACAAGAGACCTAGGTTTGGCTACTCTGCACAGGGGCACCCAAGTAAATCCAACTACAGGAAGCAATAACTGTAATGTCCAGAACCAGAATTGGGATTTTTCAGTGTGGCTTTATTTATTAACTCAACTGAACATAAACAAAGTTCTGTATGGTCCCCCAAAGGGCTGCGTAACTGTAATGCAGATTAGAGGTTAAACACAGCGGTCCATTTGAGGAATGAACACAATACAACAGTTGTCTGGCTTTGGACCCACCAGGCACTCAGCCCGGGCTTTGCATGTGCATTGGATACACAGCCCGACTGGCCCGGCTCCCCTGCCGGCCACTCGACTGACGGTCCACTTGGCGAATGAACCCAAACTCTAATTGGAAAGACATCCCATCAAACAAGGAGGCTCCCAAACTGTGGCTCCCCACACCACTTGAAGTCTGCGACTCCTAGAGAGATTTTGTTTTCATACTTCCAATTCGAAACTCCCATCAAACAGGGAGACTCCCATCCAACAAGGAGTAATGTTCCCATCCTGTGGCTCCCCACACCACTTAGAGTCTGCGACTCCTAGAGAGATTTTCAAGTTGCGACCCACGTCTGGGTACCCACCCCATCACTGGCCAAGCACATGAGGCAAGTAGCAAAAACACAGAAGAAATCCGTAGAGGTGGACCTGGTTACTAAAGATGGGTGGTTTTCCCACCTACAGCTCCCACAGCCCATACCCGGCCATTTCTCTAGACACACAGAACTTTAGACTTTAAAATGTAGATTGACAGTGGATGACCTGAAGCACCCCCTCTACAGAGAACTTTAAATCCATTAACACTTTAAACAGATGACTGCTCTATTTGTTTGTCCTAGTTGACATAGTCCTCCCAAATAGCAGTCCCCAATACTTGAAATCCAACTGAAGAAAAGAAGTTGTTTGCCCTTTCCAATGGGGACAAACACTCACTCATTCGTTGCAGGTGCCCCACAGGCGAAAACTGTATCATTTGCTGTTATACATGAACAGACTGAACTTAAATTAAAACAGGCAGCTTTCTTCCCAGAGTGGGAGAAGGGCATTGCACCTGGAACCCACTAAGAACTTTTCCTCACCCCCCCCCCGAGGGAGGGGGGTAAACAGACACTACTGGTGTCCTTCTTGTTTGCTTAAGGACAAACTGAAGACTCACTTTGAATTCCCAAGGTTCTAAACTTACTCTGAGCTGAAGATTCCAAATATGGCTCATGCAGCTGTGACAGTTCTATTATGATGTCATCTCTCAAGTCTCAGCTGTGACTGAGGACAGAGTGAGACAGTGTGAAACCCATTTAACTGGAGTTTCCAAGCTGCCTTCCTGCCTACCACTAGGTCTTACTGGGATTCTAGTAACCCGGTAACAAGGGTTACACTCGCCTCTGACCAGGAAAAATGACTGTCCCCAGTCATTATGCACCCGGCCTTAGGGTCATCCCACCCTATGTGCTACCTGGGAGGGGGTGATCAGGCTCCCTCCTACCATGTGCAAGCACAGGTAGGCAACACTAAGGGCCTAGAGGCCTATAGCTGACATATCAGCCTCTACTCTATCCACGCATTATGGACACCTAGTGGCTCTGGGAGAACCGGCCCAGAGCATAGCCCTGATAGATCAGCGCCAGAATCCCTCACGGCCGCCAGGATCACAGCTCATCTATCCCCCAACCCTCTAGGGAAAACCTATCTACCTCTAACATAATATTCCCAAACAAAACAAAACCCGGGGACCTCCCCGACCTTGGGCAGCCTGCAGCTACAACCATTAGCAATAATAACAGTACATTTAAATTTTACACCATAAGCACTGACGAGGGACTCCGATGAGCCCCTCCTCCTCTTCTTGTCTTCTCTTTTGTCTTCCAGGAACACCTGTAAGAAAAGACAAAAACACAAAAAACACATCCTAATCTGCATGTACAGTCTTTCTAAACAACAACGACAACAAACAACCCTTACCACACAGAAAAAGCACTGAACAATCCCAAAAAGAAAAGATTTTTTTTTTTTTAGGAAAAAGGTAGAAAACAGTATTTACATTAAAGTACAATGACATTGGTAGCAATACACCTTTGGGGGGGATGGAAAGCCCTAAATGTCCCACTAGTGACTACAAGGCTCGAAGGCCAGTCCATTAAAGAGTCTCTCCTGGGCCGGAGCCCCATGAAGCACAGTTCTTTAAGGCAATAATCCCGAAGGGGAGAGTCTTTGTGGACAGTTCACACACTGTTTGAAGTCTGTAGTATAAGGTGTGTATTGCAATGTCATAAAGATAGAATAAAAAAGAATTTTTCTGATTCACCAGCCTCTTGAAGTATTCGAACGTCACAAACCTGGTCCCTTCCGAAGACTCTCCCTGGCAGCATTTCTTCTGATACAGCTGGGCGGACATCTTCCGGGAACCCACAGGAGTGCACATCTGGAAACAGCTGGGCTGATGTCATAACTGGAGAAGGAACCTTAGAACAGGAACAAAAAGAGAAACAGCTGGTCCGGCGTCATCCGATTACCAGACGATGAACAGGAAAACAGCTGGGCTGGTGTCCTCTCTTGATCTGAATTCATCTGGTGGTACCAGTAGATGGTTGCTGAATAGGGCAGTACACTGTGGACTGAAGAATATGGGGCACCTGTGTTCTTGTTTATTCCTATTGGCAGTTCAATAAGGTTACTTCACAGTGTAGATGTGGCAGTATTGACTACCACTGCTCGGCCCTCCATTTTGTAGGCATGGGCTTAATTACTGGGAGGTCCTTGCATTGAGGCCAATAGTAGAGGGGATCAGGGGCTTGAATTATTACTCCATCTGGACGCACATAATTCATACACAGTGGGAGACTTTCAAGTCCCTCTCGGCCCACTATTCTCACTCTGTCCATAAACAGTGTCCTGCCTCTCTCTCCACTGTGTATACTTTTCCTGGAACAGTCTATTCTTTACATGCTGGTTAGCCCCAGGATGCACATGTTTCATTGCTTCATCCCAGATCCAGGATTTCCTGCAGTTCTCCATCTCCTCCCAGACTCTCCGAGGAAAGGTAGGAAAGGTCATACCAAATATTTCATTGGCCTTTCTACGAACCAATCTTTCCTCTTTACTTGCTTTGGTCAATCTGAGACCGCTGGCCTGGCTTGGGGGTGGCCAGTCCTGGTTCTGCCAGCTTCGCATCCTCAGTGAAATTAAAAACGGATCCCTGACTTCTTTTTCTTCTGGTGAAGCCAGGGCAGTGGCATCACCACCTTCTTGAACACATTCCTCCGAGGCAAGATCTTGAGGCTGTGTACCCGTTCCTTTCTCACAAGGCCACACAGGTTCCCCTCATCTTCCTCTTCACTGAGGATCTGAGCCCAGGAGTGAGCAGTAGTTCTCACCCCGAGACTATCCATTCATCACTGGGAGCGGAGGTCGACACCTCCCATTCAAAGGCCTCCCGCATCTCATCTTCACCCTCGAGACTTGGGCTAGGCCCCCCCACCCAGGGGTCTATTGATGCTTTATCTGAACTTGCTTTCTGAGATCCAGCATCCAACGCTTCAATTTCAGATTTAGTCTCTAATTCTGCACTCTCTAACTTTGTGCCACACTCCCCCGGGGGACCTTCCTCCACAGGCTCCGCCTGATGCTGTGTGCTGCCAACTGCAGATTCTTGAAGTTGTGTCCATGTGGAAGCCAAACGAATTTGAGGTACTTTATACAAGCCATATTTTTGTAGACAACCAGCACAGTGAGGAATCATGAAGACATCCCTTCCAGCACTCAAGCACATCTGGCATACACGCACTGGATAATTAGGAATTGCCACATCAGGAGGGAGTTGCCCTCTATAGCACCAATTTTCAATGTCTCTCAATCTATTTACTACTGCTGTTACTGCAACCCGGGCATGATCCGGGTAACGAGCTGGTCCTGAGGCCATAACTGCAGAAAACAAACAAAAGTTCACTGTAACTGAAAGTCCCACTTTAAATGAACACACTCTGTAGCTTTAAAATGGCTCCTCTGCTGCTGTGTTTACTTTACTACCCCACCCTGTAATGGCGGCGGCAGCACTCCTGTGCATCAACATTCAGACTCTGGGTCAAGCCACTGCGCACCCGATTTACATCAGCTACTAATAACTTTTATTTCAAACTGCACAACTTGCTCTGTTCTGGCTGTTCTCACATTTACAGGATTTTCCTTGGACTTTTCACTTGCTGGCAACATTTATTTAATCACAGTCCCTTTTAAAACTTCAGGTTTCAGCACAGGATTGCCTGCTTTTATTAGTGTTGCACTTATTTTACAACCCACAGTCTCTCTCTGGCTGCAGACTTTAAACTGAGGCTACTTTCATTGCTATGCACACATTTAATGGCTTTACAGACTTCCACTTGCCAGCAGGATATCACACAATCGCTACTTGCAAAGCGACTATACAACTGCACTCACATTTTATATGGCATTACTGAACATCACTGATTTGAGCAGTTTTAAATCGTTTACTCACTGTTATGGTAGCAGATTGCTGCGATGGAGGAAAACGCCTGCAGCCAGATTTTGAAGGCCTCGGATTTCAAGCGGGCGGGCGGTCTCCGCGATCGTAGTATTAATCACACAATTCACTGATCCCACGACCGATAAGCGGGTTGAGCCCAATTTTGAACTAGAAAGTCACTTTTCACTGTTTACAGCGCTTTTGAACACTTCGCTAACGCTGCTCCACTCGCCAGTACACGACTACTCTCTGTCTCCTCTCAATGCTGAAGCAGACACTGAAGAGCTGGCTGAGGGCGGACTAATGGCAAACTGACCAACCACAAGACGCCATGCAAATGAGCCTCTTCTTCCTCACGAGGGCTCCTCTCCTCACGGCGATCATCGAGCAGACAAATTCAAACTGAAAAGATGCACTTTTTTTTTTTTCTCAACTGACTCCACGGGGAGCCCATTTCAACCATGTAACATTGCCATTAACTCTGCAGTCTCTAGTATTGCACAGAAAGCATTTCCAACGTCCAGGGCATAATTTCTCTGTTGCTACCCTAGTTTTCCACACTTTCTTTCCACAGAACTTTATTTTAAAACTGACAAACGCTGTAAACTATGTTGATGCAGGACAAGGACAGACACTTTGGCTTTACAGCTCCTTGGTAAACAGTTGGCATTTTTTAAACAGCAGCACAAGATTCACAGCACACAGCACACACTAGGAAATTGCTTTCAACTTTTTGGGCTAACGACTGCCAGATAGCCAAACGCTTAGTCTACTTGCCCAAGCACCTTCCTTCCCAAACAAATCCAAAGTGGTGCCTCCATTTTTGTAAGGCATATGCCCATTTTGTGACTATGGATATACATATGTCTCTACGGGTTCGGGGAAGGATGAGGTTACCTGGCACAAGAGACCTAGGTTTGGCTACTCTGCACAGGGGCACCCAAGTAAATCCAACTACATGAAGCAATAACTGTAATGTCCAGAACCAGAATCGGGATTTTTCAGTGTGGCTTTATTTATTAACTCACTGAACATAAACAAAGCTCTGTATGGTCCCCCAAAGGGCTGCGTAACTGTAATGCAGATTAGAGGTTAAACACAGCGGTCCATTTGAGGAGTGAACACAGTACAACAGTTGTCTGGCTTTGGACCCACCAGGCACTCAGCCCGGACTTTGCATGCGCATTGGATACACAGCCCGACTGGCCCGGCTCCCCTGCTGGCCACTCGACTGACGGTCCACTTGGCGAATGAACCCAAACTCTACTTGGAAAGACATCCCATCAAACAAGGAGGCTCCCAAACTGTGGCTTCTCACACCACTTGAAGTCTGCGACTCCTAGAGAGATTTTGTTTTGCTTCCAATTGAAACTCCCATCAAACAGGGAGACTCCCATCCAACAAGGAGTAATGTTCCCATCCTGTGGCTCCCCACACCACTTAGAGTCTGCGATCTAGAGAGATTTTCGTTGTGACCCACGTCTGGGTACCCACCCCATCACTGGCCAAGCACATGAGGCAAGTAGTAAAAACACAGAAGAAATGTAAAGGTGGACCTAGTTACTAAAGATGGGGTTTTCCCACCTCCAGCTCCCACAGCCCATACCCAGCCATTTCTCTGGACACACAGAACTTTAGACTTTAAAATGTAGATTGACAGTGGATGACCTGAAGCAACCCCTCTACAGAGAACTTTAAATCCATTAACACTTTAAACAGATGACTGCTCTATTTGTTTGTCCTAGTTGACATAGTCCTCCCAAATAGCAGTCCCCAATACTTGAAATCCAACTGAAGAAAAGAAGTTGTTTGCCCTTTCCAATGGGGCCAAACACTCACCCATTCGTTGCAGGTGCCCCACAGGTGAAAACTGTATCCTTTGCTGTTATACATGAACAGACTGAACTTAAATTAAAACAGGCATCTTTCTTCCCAGGGTGGGAGAAGGGGATTGCCCCTGGAACCCACTAAGAACTTTTCCTCACCCCCCCCCCAGAGGGAGGGGGGTAAACAGACACTACTGGTGTCACTGCTGGTGTCCTCCTTGTTTGCTTAAGGACAAACTGAAGACTCACTTTGAGTTCCCAAGGTTCTAAACTTACTCTGAGCTGAAGATTCCAAATGTGGCTCATGCAGCTACAATAGTTCTATTATGATGTCATCTCTCAAGTCTCAGCTGTGACTGAGGACAGAGTGAGACAGTGTGAAAGCCATTTAACTGGAGTTTCACAAGCTGCCTTCCCTGCCTACCACTAGGTCTTACTGGGATTCTAGTAACCCCGGGTAACAAAGGGGTTACATGTGTACAGTCTGTTCTTGTGTAGGAGTGTTTGGAGGCAGTGCTCCACTTTAGCATCAAGGGGAGGACGGTACAGTACAATAAAAAAAAAAAACTATAAACATATTATAAATCACTCGAGCGATTTATAAGTTAATAGGGCCTCCGAGGGGTGTCTTTTATGGTATAAAAGGATCTTGTGAGGTTTGGGCCAACAGATCTGCTCCACGGTGCTTTGTGATCCTCTCGACCAGACCTCATGCTTGGAGTCTCTTGTACCATAAGGAACACCCCTCAGAGGCCCTACTAACTTATAGAATTGGGTCCTGGCAGGTTTCTGATGCATAAAGGACATAGGACCCCATTTTTCGAGAGTCTTTTCCTCAAGAGCAATCGGGGGCAAAGTCTTCTAGTTGTCTGGTCTATAAGTATCTTTGTCATCACTCTGGAATAGTGAGTACTTTTTTTTTTTGCAGGAGCTGTTGGAAATTGATAGAAAGGTATGGTATGTTCATTGACACACAAAGCTGTGACTTGAAATGCCTGTGGGAGAAGCAAAATCAATCGGATTGAGAAAATTTGCATTGCTACATTATAAATACTTCTTAGTTGGCCCCTTAGCCTCAGAGAATACAGAACAAAATGTGGTGTTAGTGCGGGCTTGGCGACTGTGACTAGACGACAGAAGTAGTGCCTGGCTATGACTTACAGCATCACTTGGTGTTTCTGACGAGGCTGGGCCAACAGTGCTTCAGTTTTAGTAAAACAAAATGGTAAGGGACTAACTCTGCTGCAGATTTGCACTTCAAAGCTAAATGCTTTTCTAATTAGAAAAAGTTATCATTAACATCAGCTGTATCTTGGACAGCTAAATTTGCCGTTGTTATGGATGCAAGCTTGGGAGAGAGATTTACTGCAAAAAAAGTCTGAAATTCTTCAGGTTTCTGTGGGAACACCCATAAATGGTATATGTCAAGTACTTAACTGGGTTGTGGGAGTTTTTGCCTGCCTGCCCTTTAGCCCTAATATTGGGTTAGAGAGGATTTTCTGGAGGAGTCTTTCTCTGTAGCACAGACTCGAGTTGTGTAGGGTGTTGAGAAAGAATTTGAAACTCCTAAAATGTCATATTTAGTTTTTTATTAGTTTACATGAATATGTAATTGCTACCCTATATTTATTTCCAAAGTTCTGTGGCTCATGTCACTCATTTCTTCCAGAGTCTCACGGTTATTTCACAGAATTCTCTTTCTCGAGAAAGCAATGCTTGCTGTTGCATTGTATTCATGCTTGCTGGTTTCCTCTACTTTTCCTGCTTAGCTCACTTAATCTGCCTTTGGTTCATTCATGCCAGCTGTGCTTTTTATCTTGCGCGTGGCAACCAGGTGCCTGCTCCACTGTGAACAGTCAGTCACACAGACTGAATCTGGCAGTGGTGCAGGCTACCTGGCAGCACAAACTAAAAAAGAACATTGTTTTTAATCCTTGTTCTAGGTGTCCGCTTCTTTACACACAGCTCTTTCCTTTCTCTCCTTCATAAGTGTACCATACATATATATTTTTCTCCCCTCATTCTAGGTATCCCCCTCTTTACACATATCTTTTCTCCCCTTACTTGAGGTGTCCTCCTCCTTACATATAGCTTTGTCTCGCCTTGTATAAGATGTCCCCTCCTTACATGTAGCTTTTTCTCCCCTTGTATAAGGTGCCTCATCCTTACATATAGCTTTTTCTCCCCTTGTATAAGGTGTTTCATCCTTACATATAGCTTTTTCTCCCCTTGTATAAGGTATCTCATCCTTACATATAGCTTTTTCTCCGCTTGTATAAGGTGTCTTGCATAAGGTGTTCCTTCCTTACATATAGCTTTTTTCTGCCCTTGTATAAGGTGTCCCCTCCTTACATATAGCTTTTTCTCCCCTTGTATAAGGTGTCTCATCCTTACATACAGCTTTTTCATCCCTTGTATACGGTGTTCCCTCCTTAAATATAGCTTTTTTTCTCCCATTGGATAAGGTGGCCCTCCTTACATATAGCTTTTTCTCACCTTGTATAAGGTGTCTCCTCCTTACATATACCTTTTTTCTCATATTGTGTAAAGTGTCCCCTCCTTACATATAGCTTTTTCTCCCATTGTATAAGGTGGCCCTCCTTACATACAGCTTTTTCTCACCTTGCATAAGGTGTTCCTTCCTTGCATATAGCTTTTTTCTGCCCTTGTGTAAGGTGTCCCCTCCTTACATATAGCTTTTTCTGCCCTTGTATAAGGTGTCCCCTCCTTACATACAGCTTTTTCTCCCCTTGTATAAGGTGTCCCGTTCCTTACATATAACTTTTTTCTCCCCTTATGTAAGGTGTCTCATCCTTACATATAGCTTTTTCTCCCCATGTATAAGGTGTCCCCTCCTTACACATAACTTTTTTCTCCCCTTGTATAAGGTGTCTCATCCATACATATAGCTTTTTTCTCCCCTTGTATAAGGTATCTCAGCCTTACATATAACTTTTTTCTCCCCTTACATAAGGTGTCTCATCCTTACATATAGTTTTTTCTCCCCTTGTATAAGGTGTCCCTCCTTACATACAGATTTTTTCTCCTCTTGTATAAGGTGTTCCCTTCTTACATACATACAGCTTTTTTCTCCCCTTGTATAAGGTATCCCCTCCTTACATATAGCTTTTTTTTCTCTCCCATTGGGTAAGGTGGCCCTCCGTACATATAGCTTTTTCTCACCTTGTATAAGGTGTCCCCTCCTTACATATAGCTTGTTCTGCCCTTGTATAAGGTGTCCCCTCCTTACATATAGCTTTTTCTCACCTTGCATAAGGTGTTCCTTCCTTAAAAATAGCTTTTTTCTGCCCTTGTATACGGTGTCCCCTCCTTACATATAGCTTTTTCTCCCCTTGTATAAGGTGTCTCATCCTTACATACAGCTTTTTCATCCCTTGTATACGGTGTTCCCTCCTTAAATATAGCTTTTTTTCTCCCATTGGATAAGGTGGCCCTCCTTACATATAGCTTTTCTCACCTTGTATAAGGTGTCTCCTCCTCACATATACCTTTTCTCATATTGTGTAAAGTGTCCCTCCTTACATATAGCTTTTCTCCCATTGTATAAGGTGGCCCTCCTTACATACAGCTTTTCTCACCTTGCATAAGGTGTTCCTTCCCTGCATATAGCTTTTTCTGCCCTTGTGTAAGGTGTCCCTCCTTACATATAGCTTTTCTGCCTTGTATAAGGTGTCCCTCCTTACATACAGCTTTTTCTCCCCTTGTATAAGGTGTCCCGTTCCTTACATATAACTTTTTTCTCCCCTTATGTAAGGTGTCTCATCCTTACATATAGCTTTTTCTCCCCATGTATAAGGTGTCCCCTCCTTACACATAACTTTTTCTTCCCCTTGTATAAGGTGTCTCATCCATACATATAGCTTTTTCTCCCCTTGTATAAGGTATCTCAGCCTTACATATAACTTTTTCTCCCTTACATAAGGTGTCTCATCCTTACATATAGTTTTTCTCCCTTGTATAAGGTGTCCCTCCTTACATACAGATTTTTCTCCTCTTGTATAAGGTATTCCTTCTTACATACATACAGCCTTTTCTCCCTTGTATAAGGTATCCTCCTTACATATAGCTTTTTCTCTCCCATTAGTGCAAGGTGGCCCTCCTTACATATAGCTTTTCTCACCTTGTATAAGGTGTCCCTCCTTATATACAGCTTCCCTTTGTATATGGTGTCCCCTCTTTACATATAGCTTTTTCTCCCCTTGAATAAGCTGTCCCCACCTTACACACAACTTCCCCCCTTGTATAAGGTATCCCCTCATTACATATAGCTTTTTTCTTCCCTTAAATAAGATGTCCCTCCTTACATATGTTTTTTTCTCCCATTGTATAAGGTGTCCTCCTTACATACAGCTTTTTCTCACCTTGTATAAGGTGTTCCTCCTTACATATAGCTTTTTCTCATCTTGTATAAGGTGTCCCTCCTTACATAAGCTTTTTCTCCCATTGTATAAGGTGGCCCTCCTTACATATAGCTTTTTCTCACCTTGCATAAGGTGTTCCTTCCTACAAATAGCTTTTTCTGCCCTTGTATACGGTGCCCCTCCTTACATATAGCTTTTCTCCCTTGTAAAAGTCTCATCCTTACATACAGCTTTTTCATCCCTTGTATACGGTGTTCCTCCTTAAATATAGCTTTTTCTCCCATTGGATAAGGTGGCCCTCCTTACATAGCTTTTTCTCACCTTGTATAAGGTGTCTCCTCCTCACATATACCTTTTTTTCTCATATTGTGTAAAGTGTCCCTCCTTACATATAGCTTTTCTCCCATTGTATAAGGTCCTCCTTACATACAGCTTTTTCGCCTTGCATAAGGTGTTCCTTCCTTGCATATAGCTTTTTGCCCTTGTGTAAGGTGTCCCTCCTTACATATAGCTTTTCTGCCCTTGTATAAGGTGTCCCCTCCTTACATACAGCTTTTTCTCCCTTGTATAAGGTGTCCTGTCCTCACATATAACTTTTTTTCCCCTTATGTAAGGTGTTCATCCTTACATATAGCTTTTTCTCCCCATGTATAAGGTGTCCCTCCTTACACATAACTTTTTTCTCCCTTGTATAAGGTGTCTCATCCATACATATAGCTTTTTCTCCCTCTGTATAAGGTATCTCAGCCTTACATATAACTTTTTCTCCCTTACATAAGGTGTCTCATCCTTACATATAGTTTTCTCCCTTGTATAAGGTGTCCCTCCCACATACAGATTTTTCTCCTCTTGTATAAGGTGTTCCCTTCTTACATACATACAGCTTTTTTCTCCCTTGTATAAGGTATCCCTCCTTACATATAGCTTTTTTCTCTCCCATTGGGTAAGGTGGCCTCCGACATATAGCTTTTCTCACCTTGTATAAGGTGTCCCTCCTTATATACAGCTTCCCCTTTGTATATGGTGTCCCTCTTACATATAGCTTTTTCTCCCTTGAATAAGCTGTCCCACCCTTACACACAACTTCCCCTTGTATAAGGTATCCCTCATTACATATAGCTTTTTTCTTCCCTTAAATAAGATGTCCCTCCTTACATATGTTTTTTCTCCCATTGTATAAGGTGTCCTCCTTACATACAGCTTTTTCTCACCTTGCATAAGGTGTTCCTTCCTTATATAGCTTTTTCTGCCCTTGTATAAGGGTGTCCCTCCTTACATATAGCTTGTTCTGCCCTTGTATAAGGTGTCCCCTCTTACATATAGCTTTTTCTCACCTTGCATAAGGTGTTCCTTCCTTACAAATAGCTTTTTCTGCCCCTTGTATACGGTGTCCCTCCTTACATATAGCTTTTTCTTTCCTTGCATAAATGTCCCCTCACTTACATATAGCTTTTTCACTGTGTCCCCTCCTGTTATATAGCTTTTCCTCCTCTCATAATATAACTTTTTCTGCCCTTGCATAAGGTGTTCCCTCCTTATATATAGCTTTTTCTCACCTTGCATAAAGTGTCCCCCCTTACATATAGCTTTTTTCTGCCCTTGTATAAGGTGTCCCCTCCTTACATATAGCTTTTTTCTCCTTGTATAAGGTGTCCCCATCTTACATATAGCTTTTTTCTGCCCTTGTATGTGTCCCCTCCTTACATGTAGCTTTTTTTCTGCCCTTGTATAAGGTGTCCCCTTCTTACACATAGCTTTTTTCTGCCCTTGTGTATTGTGTCCCCTCTTTACATATAGCTTTTTTTCTGCCCTTGCATAAGGTGTCTCCTCCTTACACATAGCTTTTTCTCACCTTGCATAAGGTGCCCCTCCTTACATAGGGCTGGCAGCTTTTTTTCTTCCCTTACATAAGGTAACGTTCCTTACATTTAGATTTTTCTCCCCTTGTTTGAGGTGCCCCCTTTGTACACATACCTTTCCCTTCTATCATTTGAGGTGTTCCCCTTTACCTATAGCTTTTTTCCCTTATATGATGTGCCCCCTTCTTACACATATCTTTTTCTTTGTTTGAAGAGTCCTTCTCATTACATGTGGTTTTTCCTTTTCTCCTTTCTGAGTTGCCTCTCCCTTACACTTAGCCTTTTCTCCCCTCATTTGAGGTGTCCCCTCCTTACACATTGCTTGTCCTTCTTTTTCTCCCTTTGTACAAGTGTCTCCTCTGTACTCATAGCTTTTTCTTCCTTCATTTGAGGTGTCTTGTTAATTAGGTATATCTTTTTCTCCCCTTGTTCCAGGTGTCTCCCTTGTTACATATAGTTTTTTTTCCTTCATTTGAGGTGTCCCCTAATTAATTATATATTTGAGGTGTCCCCCATGTCACATATAGATGTTTCTCCTCTCATTGGGGATGTCCTCCTTCTTACACTACTCACTCCCCCCTTGTTTTAGGTGTCCTCTGTCTCTGTGTCATTCCTGGCTTCCTTAGTGCCTTCTGAGCATTGCGGGATCTAAGAGAAGTGGACGCCATCATTATAACAGGCCCATGGGGAGTATCCCATAGTGTTTCCCCAACCTTCCCTCCACCCACTTCCCAGAGAAGGCAGCGCTGGTGCCATCTGTTTCTTGAGGGAGCTGTCTCCTGTGAAGGGGGTGAGCCTGCTCTGGCAATATGCAAGGTTCTCTTGGCTACAGTGCCACTGTACACCAATTGGATAACATAGAAACATAGAATTTGACAGCAGATAAGGATTGCTTGGCCCACCTAGTTGACCCATTTTCCCTATTTACTGTAACACCGAAAGACCCTTACCGTACCTGGTTACCAAAGACTAAAATAAAGACCCTACTTGATCTCTGGCTTTGCCCTCCCTTCTCTAATGACTAAGGTCCCCTTATGTCTGTCCAATGCATTCTTGAATCCTGCTACAGTTTTTGCTCCCACCACCTCCTCTGGAAGGCTGTTCCAGGCATCCACCACTCTTTCTGTGAAGAAGTACTTCCTTACGTTTCCCCTGATTCTACCCCTCAAGCTTTTAACATGCCTCGTTGTTCTTGAGCATCATTTTTTTTCTGAAAACGATTTCCCACTTGTACCTTATTTGTACCCATGAGGTATTTGAAAGTCGCTGTCATATCTCCCCTTCCTCCTTTCCTCCAGGGTGTACATATTGAAGTCCTTTAGTCTCTCCTCATAGGTTCTCTGGATCAGATCCTGCCATTATAGTTGCCCTCCTCTGGATCACCTCTGTTCTGTCTGTGTCCTTCTGGAGATGTGGTCTTCAGAACTGGACACAGTGCAGTAAGTACAGTCACGCGGCACTCCTGACCATGGTTGTCCAATCTTGGATAGCCCAGGCTCACTCTAAACCCTGGCTGCCTGGATTGTGGCACAGTATCGGACAGCCCGCGTCTATACATTTTATTCCTTTGCAGAGCTCCCTTTTTCTCCTGTCTTGTAAGATGCCTTTTCCCCATTTTAGCCTACTTTAGCTTTGTTGTTTTTAAGTAATTAATGGTGAGCATCTTTAAATATGGATGACCCAAAGCGTGTTTTATCAGTAGGCTGAGCTGTATTTGAAGACCTATAACTTAGCATCACTTCTCTTGTGACCACGATGAACAGTCATGCAATGGACATTGCTCCTGAGCTCATGGCATACAGGAAATATCAGAACTGACTTTGCCCAAAACGTAGTCTCTACAAACGAATGAAATATTGCTCCCATCTATGGATTTGGAAAGCAAAATGAAGAACAGGGTTCACCATGAGGGTAAAAGGAGTTCATATTAATGCATATTGAAAATGTTTAAATTGCTTTGTGTCATACTGTATGGCTATCTGTTGTGCTATTTAGGAACATTGTTTTAATTTAATTTTTGATGCTTATTTACTGCAGTGAAGATAGCTCCCTGCCAGACTGGGTTGTGAAAATAAGTTTGGCTTTACTTGAATATTCAGTGGACAGCTGATCTGTGTCAGTCTAGTGAGGCTGGGCCAGCTGGCTAGTCCAGCAGTAACATTACTACTTGCCATCCAGACAACTGGACACCTCCTTCTGCTGCACGACTGCCACCTGGTGGCCCAGGGGGAGAGTGCGTCATGTGGTGAGGAAGAAGTGATCCGTCAGGAGCGGCCTTATGTCAGCATACAGTCGCTCACCTGACAGGTGATATGGAGGCATCACACGCCCAGAGTAGGGGTAGTAGAGCAGTTCTGAAGGTATGGCAGGGCTCACCCATCCTTCAGGTGGCTCTGATAGGCATTCTGTTGGTTTGCTGGTCAGGAACATGTCCTGGGGAGGGATATGGGAGGACTTTTGTGGGAAACATACTTCAGCAGCCCCAGGCAGATGAAGGCCCACTCTCAGAAGGGTCTACTATTCCTCCTCCCAGACCTCAGTTATCGAAGTGGTGTACAATATCCTCTTCCTTTTTTTTTTTTTTTTAACTTAAATTTATTGATTTTGAGTTCAACTTATACAAGCAATTACAACGGGCAGGCATATAGACATATTTTTACTCCATTTTACAGGAAGTAATGATTGTGCTTCTGCATTTGTTACATCATTGGGGGGGGTGTTAACTTTCTTAATTTCAAAACATTTTTAGATTGGCTTTTGCTGCCATGAGCAGGGGCAGTCCAACATTGGCAGTCAAATTAATATCACCTTTATATTAGGTTTACGGCCCTGAAATCTCACTTAATGGTTGTTAATCAGTGCACTTGCACTTGAATTGCTGGTGCCCTTTACTCTACTTAGTCTTGACCAGTTTTTGTCCTGTTTCTAATGCTACCTGTTCTCTGTGTTGTACTATATTACTACCTATGTATGTACCTAAGCAATGTAACTGTACTATTTTTGTCTATTGTATGCTTTTGTGTCTCATCTGTAATTAATCCGGGTCACCCCTGAAAAAGGGACTTTGTTGTCTCAGTGGGCCTACCCGGTCAACAAATTTCAATAAATAAATAAATAAATTGTAACCCCTATGGTACTTCAAACAGAGCTTAATCAGCAAGAGATCCTCTCTTGAGCAGACTGTCCCTCTCCTAGACCTCTAACTTGTCAAAGAGCACTCTGTAAAATGTACTCCCCATATGCAATGCATTTGAAGAGATTAATGTTAGACAAACAAAAGCTTCTTATATACATAACACTGTTATAAGCAGTTGCTAGGTATTACCCTTACTGAAGCGCACTTATTAACTCTTCTAATTAAGTCACTCTGTGGTACCTTCATACTTGACATCTCGTACTTTTAGAAAAGAAAACCGTTGTCTAACATGACAAAGAAACTCAAACAATTGTAACTTAGCATTGGGGAGGGACACGGTGAGGAGACTGCTAAGATAAGAAACTGCGCCACACACGGTGCTATTTTACAACAACCTCACTCGGTACCGACCTAGTAAAACACTTAAAACTTTAAATTAACAGCATTATATAACATTATGAGATCATGTAACGAGGTGTGGTAATCAAAGAGTCCGACAAGCGAATACCACGGCTCTTTAATACACGGCTCACCCCTGTTGCCCTCAAATATAACTTTTGTCTGCAAAGGTTACCTTCCTGTGGTTCTTCCTCATCCGAGTTGGGTTCTCTGTCCCGGGCGGAGTAATCCTTCTCAGTCTTATCTTCCAATTTGGCTGCAGCCATGGGTTCAGAAAATTGGTATATCTTGCCCCCATACACGATTTTCAGGCTTGCAGGCATCAAAAGGAAATGGTGGACCCCAAATTGACGCAGGCGAGATCTGAGCCTGTCGTATCCCTTACGCCTCTGATGGATGGTATAGCTTAAATCAGGAAAGCTATGTACCTGGGATTCTTGCCAGACAAGTGATCCCTTTTGTTTTGTCCTTTCAGTACATTGTCTCATTCCTTTCCAATCCTAACACCACCAAGATTGTGCATGCCTGGGTTCCTTCCGCTGCCAACTGGGGTCTCCGCCTCATGGTGTTATTTGATATGCTTTGAGGATGGTTATGGGTTCTTGTAGCTGCAGAGTTTCTTTAAGCCATCCCTCCATGAAAGTGTGAAGATCCATGCCTTCTGCTGCCTGTGGTACACCCAGTATTCTTAAATGAGTAGCTCGCATGCCATTTTCTATGTTTTCCAGGTGCCTTCACAGTAATACATTTTCTTTGTTGATTCCCATGGAGACAGTCAGGGCCCTATCTGCTGTTTTTACTGCCCCTTTAGTCTCTTCCTCGACAGCCCGAACCTTCATATTGACCACATGCATTGTCCATTTTCTTGTCCAGGATTTGGATCGCATTTGATAGCGCATTGTTGGTCAGCTGTGCCAGATCGTTCATGGGCAGGTCTCGATCATCGCTTGGGCCTGGGAGTGCATCTTTTCTTTTAGCACCTTCACCCCCAGCTGTGTTTTTCAGATGACCCATCTTGCCTCCTGGGCTTCCGATTCACCAGTTTGTGGTCTCAAAATGTTCCGCTCGGCAAATGCCTTCAAACAGTATCGTAAAAAGTGTCCAACCTTATATTCCTCTCAGTATTAAGCTCTTTGACCTTCAAGGTCTGCAGAGCTGCGAAATCCTGCTGCTGGCCACACGATCTCCCCCAATATCCTCCTTCTGAGTTGAGGAACTGCTGGGTCCCACCAACAGGGGACAAATTTATGGTTACAGCTCTGATTACAGAGAGGATGTCAAACAGGGACTGGCGGAGGATTGGACTGGTGGAGGACTACTGTGGCAGGCAGAAGGGCTTGGGCAGGTGGAGGACCTGACAGTCTGACGGGAGAATTGGGGTCAGAAATAGAAAGGCACAGAGCAAAGATGGATACCTACATGAATATTTAGCTTTGACATTGCTAAGCAGAGTTTAATGTTGCATAGCAGTAACACAATCACATTTATTCATGCTAAATCAACTGCTAAATTGCCCAGGACTACCAAATAAATGTCAAAAAAGGCAGGGACCAGCCGGCCCGTCAGAGCAGCGGTTGGATTTCCGCTTGCGACGCCGGCTACCTGCGTTCGGGAACAGACTTGGGTCGCTGGAGGGCCGGCCGGGGGGAGAAGGATGGAGCGTCCAATGGACTGCTCTACTTCTCCGAGGGAGGGGGGAGGATGGAGATTCCGTCTGGCACCACAGCTACCGGCATGCAACAGCACCAGAGGGGCGAACGCAGGACGTCATTGCATGTCCCCGGCCCCGGTAAAATGGGAAAAAAATTCCCATAGTCTGACGCCTCCATGAAGCCCGCCTCGGCTTCAGTTAGCCTGCCGACTGGCTCCCCCAGATAGCTCCATTAATCGTGGCACCTTTTCAGTGCCACAACCCCACCCTCCAAGGGGAAAGTCGGAGGTTTCATGGGGAGGAGCATGGCGGAAGTTGGAAGTCGTCGGAGGCACTGTGACCAGGCAGATAATCGGTGGCAGACAGTGGGGGACAAAAGATAAAACAGAAGAAAAAAAAAAGGCAGGGACCATTTAAACGTCAGTTTCTCTGTGTAGCTAACCATCATTTGTTGACCATCAAGGTCCTTGTTAGTTGAGCGGTGGCTTTATTTTCTCAAAATTGGCATGTAAAAGGGTTTAAAATTGAATGCCAAAACTGGCCCCATTATAGCTTATGAGGTGCACCCCCGAGCTATTCCAGGACTGACATCACATAAAATGCTAGCGTGGGTGCGTGCTTACTGGTAAAGAAGTACGAGCGTTTTGGCTGCGGGTCTCCGTGATGGTTTTTATGAGTGATCATACTAGAAAGATCTGAAACAAATAAATACTGCACATGTACAGATCTTTAAACCGGAGGGTAAGCTACAGAATCGGGGAAGGAGAGATTGATGTGTTTTAAGTGAAAACCTGCTCTTTAATAACGACCCCTTCTTCCATCCCCTTCCAAGGATATGCTTTCCATGGGCTCCCTTCCCATAGGTGTGGGAAACCCGGGCACCGGGCGGTCGGCGCTGCCTCTACTGCCGCCTGAGAACCTAAGCTCAGACTCTCCATTAGCAAAGCACAGCATTAGCAGCCATCTAGTCGGAACGTGAGTGCTCCTCGACGTTGGCTTCCGATTGGTAACCTGCAGTCTGTTTCTGTGTCCGTCTAAACCAAGCATAAATCTGATTTCCGTGTCAAATTTGCCAAAAAGAACTGTAATTACTTTTCTCCTTGACTGTTAAGACCCTTATCCTTCTGTTTAGAGTGCTACATCTCTCGGGATACTGTGCGATTACACTACTTTTGAAATTATGTGCTTGTGTCAGCTACCTACACGGCGGCGATCCTTCTCCTACTGAAGTTCCTACTAAGCCACATCTTATGTTCTACTTAAATATTACAGAAGCACTCTGAACTGATATGACTGATGTAACATTGAGTCCACTTCATTAATTGTTCTTTACTTGTGTTGTTTGGCTCTATTGTAAATATCTCTGTATGAATTGTACCATTTGACCCGGAGCTAACGAGGTCCATCTTGCAAATGAGCTTGCTCAATGATGTTTGCCTGGATAAATAAAGATTTTGATTGATTGATTGAAATGAGGGTACTTTCAGTGTTTTTGGAATGGAATTTTTTAAAAATTAAAATATTACAAGTATTTAAAGTACCGTCAGCCACACCTGCAGACTATTGTTTTGCAGTTATTCACAAGGTCTTTTTCATGTTCCTTTAATTGCTTTTCAGTGATTATAGGAACTGTTTTGAACCTCCATCCCTTCTCCTGCCCTTTAATATGGCATTGGGAGCCCTGCCTGGTGCCATTTAAATGCTCTGCCTCCCCCACCACTATTGTTAAAAGTGGCACTTGGAGGGGGCCACCCAATAGCCCAATGGGTAGCACTGTGTGCTCCCATGTTGGCAGCCTGGGTTGGAAGGTGAGCCTGGAAAGCCAGTCGAGCACTCCCGATGGCTAGGGAGGCACTGCCGCATAGCAGTGCTGCCAGCCAGGAAGGGAGGGCATCTGGTTCTGCTGATCTGGTGACCCCAGTAGTGTATCAAGTAGCTTGCCTTTCCTGCAGGGGTATGCAAGTAGTGTACAAGACCATATCAGGGCACGTCCCAGGCATCAGGGAGGTAGGTGGTGCAAGGGAATTAACAGGGGAAAATTCCCATCAGCAGGGTGATGCCAGCCAGCCAGCCTGCCACAGGCCCTGGACCAGCGACTGGGCTTGAGCTCCAATCTGGTCCCTTCCTTCTCCTGGCCCTGCCATAGTGGGTGAATCATTAGTGCCAAGTAAGACCCAGGGATGGTGGGTAACTGGGCTGGGTGGGCCTGGGGGCTGAAGGGGGCCGGTGGCATAAGGGGACAGAAATACCTAATTTATTAAAATGAACCAAAGAAAGGCATCACTAGGAGCCATTCCCTGGTGCTTCCAAACCACTCCCACCCTTGATTTTCTGGAGCCCTTCCCTGGTATTGCAAAGCTTTGCTGGACCTCTCCAACCTTAGACTTTGTTATGACACCAGGAACCCATCCCCAGTGCCATGAAAATCTGCTGCCCGGCTAGCCAGCATATGCAACGGTACTGCTGTCGCCTGTGAGGTTGCTGACCCAGGTTTGGGAATAAGCCAGGGCTGGGGTGGGGTCGAGTGTACCAACGGATGCATTCCTTCCCTGAGAAGGAGGCGGAACAGGGGAAAGTGCTCAGACAGGGATTTTGGAGTGAGCACTGCCATCAGTTGGGTGCTTTGGCTTGCCGGGACTTGATGGCACAGCATGCTCCTGAGGGGAGGGTGGGACTTAACCCCTGCTGTGCCACGGACTAATATATCGGTCCAGAATTCCTATAGGTTCCAAATCTGTTGGCAGCCTAAGGGTTAAGAGGTAGAGTAGAGCAGTATTGGGAAGATAAAACCTCTGCCTGTCTGCCACTCTCAGCATTGAGCTCTCACCAGTTCCATCCAGGGACTACCCTAAGCCTTCGCCTTCACTGTGGGTGGCCAGATAGATGGTGAAGAAGACATGCCAAAGTGGCTGCAGGTATACGCGGACCTGGGGGGCAAGCCAGTGGGGCAGCTTAATATGTTGCAGGTGGGTGTGGGGTCATGGACAGGTCATGGTGGAGCCTCGAGGAGCGTGAACAAGGCTTGGCTGTGGTGGAAGGAGGTCTCAACCAGTGCCGGGGGGGGGGGTAAGATATGTTCGGGGGAAAAGAGTCTGCTCCCATCCCCCCCATTTCAAATATGGCACTAGGAAACCCATCCTGGTAGGGCACTGCCCCCTCCCAAATCAAGTGTGCCCACTGACAGCCATTACCTGTGCTGTGGTGTTGCCCATCTCCCCCCCCCCACTGAATACCCCATCCCAATAAAGTGCAGTTACTGGGAGCCCAAACTCAGTGGTGTGTGCTACTAAAGGTGCCGGGCTCAACCCCCCACTGTAGTTTCACACCTCCAGGGTTCACCAGGCTCTCCATCACCCTCTGAGTGTTTCTGGCTGTAACCCTGCTTGGTGGCCTCCTGCTGCTACCAGGAAAGGATGTCTTTTCAGAGGTGGTGGTTGGGGCAGTGAGGACAGCGTGCTGAGTGGTTGTATGGCATGTGGGGGTGGGATACAAAGGTCTGTCATCTTGGACACCAGAGGAGATCTTTTCTTTCTGTGTTCTCCCATCCCTCTGATCACATCCCATGTTGTGGGGCAAGGAACTGAGTAGTCACCCACGTTGTCAAGAGTGCCTGCACTGGGTCAACACCACGAGCCACTCTAGGAATGCTGTATTCCATTCCCTCCCTCCTTCCTGGAGAGGAGAGTGGACGCTCCTTGCCCTCCCTGCTGGTCTCCTCTCCAGTCGTCATGGGTTCAGGGCACATACCCAGGTCACCAGCATGCCAAGCAGGTGCCTAGCTGCTCAGCACCCTGCAGCTTCTAATGATGGTGGAAGGCCAACATTATCAATACTTTTTTTTTTTCCGAATTCTGTTGCTGCTGCACTCCTTGGGAACTCTCTCTGGCATCCTCCAACCCCTGAACTCTACCTCCCACCTGAGACTCTTGCTCCTCTCCCTCGTTCCAATCAACACAGCCCCCAGATCTGAACCCCCTTGGGAAGGGCCACCCTATCCGCCCAGGGCACTCTCTCTGTAGTGTAGAGTGTTGGTCTTTGCGAATGGGGCCGGAGAGGAGAGGAGAGGCCAGGTGTTGGGAATGTAGTCCAGAGGCAGAGGTGCCTTCGCCCGTCCCCAGGAATGGGGATTTTCTTTGTTACCCCAGGAGCACGGATGTGCAATGACGTCCGGCGCAATACGGGCACGCTCCCGCACCCGCTTGCAGGACATCCGCTGTCTCTTCCATGCCCCAGATGCGAGCTCCTCATTGTGCTGCAATCTCCTGGCCTCTGCCAGTAGCCGCCAAAGCAGCAAGGGGCACCAACCACCTACCCCAGGAGAGGAGAGCAGTCCTCCGGATGCTTGATGTTCTCCTTCCTCTGCCAACCCCCGGTGCCTGAGTCCCTTTCTGTACCCCGGTTGCCGGTGTGGCGCGAGGTGTGGTGTCCAGCAGCTCAACCCTCAGCACCACCGGACTGGCTATCGGTACAAGTTGATGAACATTTGTTATTTATTTTTTTTTTTCAACTCTTTTTCCCTCCTGGCACAGCTTGGGAGAACTCTCTCAGGCATCTTCTCCTTTTTCTGCATGCCCGCCTGAAATCCGCTGTGGTCTAGTGCCCTTCTCTCTCCCCCTGCTGCCAGCACCCCCGGTTTAACCCGGCCAGGGAGGGTAGTCTGACCACTTACTTGGGCTCCTTAGGAATACAGACCCTGGCAGATGGGCGGGGCCCGGGAGGAGGAGGAGTGATGAGGCTTGGTCCAGTCAGATCCAGCACTGGGCATGGTAGAGATGTGCCATATCCGATCCCTGCGAGCCGAGTTTTTCCATTTTCTGTCCTTTTCTCCGCCTCTCCCTCATAAGAATTTCTCATCGCCAGGGTCATGGCAACCCTGCTACAGCTGTGCACGCTGTAATGCATGCCCTGAGCTACTGCGGCATCCCCCGTCTCCACTAGGGTCGCTGGAGCTCCAGATGTCCACATGCCCTCCCCAGGATGGGAGAGCAGCCCGCCAGGTGCTGGATCTGATCCCTCCCTGCGACCCCAGCGCTCAAGCTCGCTTCGAGACTCGGGTCACGGCGTGGCGCGAGGTGTGGCGTCCAGCACCTCAGCCCTCAGCACCACCGCGCTGACTTACATTTGTTATTAAATATTCTTTTAACAGAATGGTCAGGCAGCTGTTGTGGTGATGCACAAAGCCAAAAAAAGTAGGGAAACGGGACATTAGGTTGGAAAGTCTTCTGCATCTTGGTGACTGTGATGTTCCTCAGGGCTTGAAAGATTATGCAAGCAGCGTTGATGTTATCCTAATTTCAGTAGCATCTGTCAAAGCATTGATGTGTGTGTGTGTTTGTATAAATTTCCATGTCTTAGCAGACAGTACCGAAATTAGGGTAATACCACTGCTGCTTTGAACAATCTACACGTTTATATAAAACTGTCAGGAGCACAGATACCAAAATGAGCAGAAACTCAAAAGTTTAGTGATCTTAAAACCTGTTCTGGTTAACTGGGGCATTGCTTTTGAAAAACAGAACACTATACCTTAAAAAGACTGCAGACAGTAGCAGCTGTAAGTGTGGAATCCCTTTCTTTTTTACTCTTCAAATCCAAACGCCTGTGGTGAAATTAGAAACCTGCTACAACAAAAATTAAAAGCCTGTGACAAAGAAATCAGATGCTAGTTCAAGCATTTTAAAAACTGTCATCAGTGTTTCGCAAATAGCAATAAAGTGATTCATTTCTCCAACTGAGGAAATGTAAGTAAACATTTTGTTTGATAATTTCAACACAGTAAAATGTACTGCGTTGCCAGATGTCTGTTCCGGTCACTGATGCGAAACACTGAGGTGACGGGTTGGAAGATGACAGTAGTATACTCGTGTTACTTTTTCTTTCTACAGCTAATCCATGACAGATTGAATATTTGGTTTTTACACTTGTCTGACTTTTCTGAGCAAAATTACAGTGATAAAAAATGAATTGCTTTCATTAGCATTTATAGTCCTTCACTGAAACATAAGACTCTGAAATAATGAGCTTTTGTGGCAGATTTCTGTGATTTGATAGCACTGTGAACATTTTTTAATAAGTATTGTTGACTTCTGTTCCTTTCCCTTTAAAAATGTGTATTACAGAGCTGGCCCAGTGACATGGAGGGCTGAGATGCTGGCACTTTACCTCCTGCCACACCGGCAACCCCTGTTCAGTGATGAGCACGGGTTGCTGGGGGTCGGACGGGAGGAATGGAGTGAGCTCGATGGCTGTTCTCCTTGCTGGGGGGTGGGGGTGGCTGTGTGCTCTGAAAACAACTGCCATCTGGTGGAGGCCAGGTGGTAGTGTGGGTCTGGGAGGGCTGTGGGAATCAGGGGTGGGCATGCCTCACATGTGCATGTCTACATACGTGGGGAATGGGAAAAGACTGTGTCCCCTATGTGACGGCCCTTGGGAGAGTGCCAAAGGATGGATAACAGAGAAAGTGGCAGAGGAGGGCAAAAGGTGTGTGTGTATATGTATATGTATATATATATATATATATATATATATATATATAGTAAGTGTGCATTACTTAGTTTTATATCCCTTATCCCAAAATAAGTGTGTGTGTGTGTGTGTATGTATGTACATGTGTGTCTGTTTGTCATTGGAAGGAGTCCACAGATGTAAAGTGAAGACTCGGGCATTGTTTATTGGTGGACTGGTTTCATGGCCCGCTGATTTGAGGCACAGCAGTCCAACTTTATAAAAGAAAAAGGACCAGGCCTTCAGTCTGCAGCCTGTCATCTCCCTTGTCTGTCTGTCAATCTACCAGTAATTTATCACTTTCAGCCCACCAGTTGGGTTATCTTACATAAGTTGCATTAGAGAGTGGACGTGTAACAGGGGCCAGGCTTTCACAAATGCAGTAAAAAGGAACATTCATATTGGTGTCTTACATAACTATAAGCTTATGTGCCAACCTTGAGGACACCGCTGAGATCAGGCTGTTGTCTTTTTGTCCAGAAGGCCGGCCACATTATTGCCACTCTGATGCTAAAGAGCTCAAGTACATTACATTCTCAAAGGCAGATGAACTCACTGTAGAATTCTAGGACCCTTTAGGCATCCCTGATGTTTAATGGAATGGTACTCTTCACCTGTATTGCTGCAAGGGACCATAGGAATAGGATCGCTCCTTGACTCAGGAAAAAATATTGGCAATGCCTTTCTTTTAGACACAAAATACTCTTAAGAAAAGAATAGCTTTCAAGAGTTCTTCTGTCTTCAGGAGTTGTTCTCATATCGGGTCAGGCATCTGAACATTCGTCGAAGAACAGGAATGGTTAGCAAGAGACATAACCATTTTGGGGGCATTTGAACCTATCAGGTCTGCCCCATGTCATAGATGCGAGTGGACAGGCATGACCCAGGGCTGTTTTTAGTTTACCACCGTGCCCTGTATTGCTACCTTAATGCCCTAACCCTGATACATTTCGCCATCTGCCACCATATGTCAGTGACACCAAGCCTCACCTTCCTTTTGCTTCGTCTCCAGTAGTTGGCTCTCCGTTTCATTTGTTCTCCATTCTTTCCTCCTGCCTTACCTGTGTCATCACCCAGCCCCTGCACAACTTTCTCCAGCTTGTCATTTTCAGATTTGAGGTCTTACCCTAAAAAGAAGGGTGTACTAATGAGAAACCTGCTTCATCTCCCACTAAATTGGCTCCTGTTTCAGCTTTGCCCAGTCAGAAGACTTGTTTGACCCTAGACTCTGACAACCCTTTCATACCAAACTCCTCTACATTCATCTTTCAGACATTACCCATGGAAGACCCTGCCTGTATTCATGCTTACTGTACATTATTAGTTTAACTTGCAGTTTCTATAACTGCTTTTTCTTGGGCCTCTCCACTGCAAATCCTTCATGCAAAACATGAGCATGGCAAAACTTCCTCCACCCACTAAGTTCCTTAAAACAACAAACAGGACATCTCCTTCATTCTGAAAGACCTTCACCAGCTCCCCATACCCTCAAATAAGCCAATATAACATTTGCCTTCTAAATTTTAAACATGTGAAATACAGTCTCCTGCTTACACAATAAAGCAAATCCTAGTCATTTCAGACGTCTTTGGTTCAATGGGTTTAAATGAATCAGCTTTCATCTTCTTATGAGACAATGATTTTCCATTTCCAGAAATGGTAAAGTCCATTTGGCAAAATGTTAAAATAATTATTTCCCAAAATTGAGGGCAAATCAAGCGTGTTTATAACAGTTTCCCTCAAAATGGAGGGTTTGACAAAAAGTGGGTTTATTGCATGATAAAATGATGAAAACAAACTGAAATTAAGTTTTGTACTGGTATTTTGGTCGAAAATAGAAAATCATTTTCCTGTCCTACATGACGTTACTCTTCTTTCCCTCCTTATTTTTTGGGGTATAACAATGTAAGGCCCACTATGCATCGGGTGCTTTGTTTTCAGGGGCACCACGGGAGCACTGGGGAGGCAAGTGACTTGCCCAGAGTCACACAGTATGCAAAGTGGAGGTTGTGGGACTCAAACCCAGGTCTGTCTGCTGGATGTACCAGCTTATTCACAGCTCATCATTACTCTAACCTCTAGGTATACTGCCAGCCCTACCTCATCCCTTTTACTCCTCTCAACATTGGTCTTATGTCAGTCTGAACCTTCCCACCCTTCTCAGTTGTATCTGTGACACAGCTGCTAGTCATTTAAGGTCTGTCCTTGGGAAATCTTTTTGGTATTCTCTGTGAGTCGTCTAGCCACTTAAAGGCTCTTAACACATCTTTTCTGTGTGGTATTAGACTACTAATGCCTCCTTACAAGTTACACCCTTATTTTATCAGCCTCACTCTTTCTCTCCTGCTCATTCATTAATGCTCGCTGCTTGGTCCCATTCTGTGATATACCTTTAAGTGTTTTTTTATGGTACTATACCACTGGTTTTGTGCTCTCTGTGTTACATTTTAGCTTTTATGGAACTATGTCAGAACAATTATGCATAAAAGGCTTTGTTTTATACTAAATTATGTTATCACAGTTTCAGAAGTTGGATTTGGTGATCTAGTGCTAATCTTGGTAAAGAGACTCTGGAAAAGATTTGAGCAGCTCAGTTAGTTAGTTCACTGTTCATCAGCACAGCTCTGTGGGGAGAGATCTTTGTCAAAGGTTATATAAAAAAAAAGTCTAATTGAACAGTTGTCTGTTCTTGCTTTTGTGTCCAGGTGACACTGGAATGCATCATCTGCTGACATTAAAATTGCAGGCATTTTTAACCAGCTGCCACCCCAACCACCTTTCCCCTCATAAAAGCAAATATCTGCTCACTATCTCTGACCTTGTAATCTGGTTGACCGTGCTTTCTGGGCCTCATCCGTGTTCTTTCTTGGTTTTTCTTGCAGATTGGAGAAGTTTAATGGCTTTCAGGTAGAAGGCAAGGAAAGGGACATCCAAAATGAACTCTATGGACAGACATATACAGCAGACCAATGACCGGCTGCAGTGTATAAAACAGGTAAGCATGCTTAAAGCTGTTACACTATTTGGGAAATGTATATAGCCCTTCACTATATGCAGTTTGTTGTGGAATTGTTGTTAGTAAATTGTCAGCTCAAACACATTTTGATGGTATCACCCTGGGTAGCATAACTGCTGGGCTTCCTCACTTTCAAACTCCCCCCCCCAAAAAAAAAAAATATATATATATATTTATTTATTTTAATTTGTTCACTGGGAGAGGCACACTGAGCTGGGGCTCATTTCCAGGTGCAACCCAAGGGAAAGGGAGTTGGGAGGTTTCAATCAAACCAGTTCACACAAATTGTAGTATAAAATAGAGCTAGACGATCAGTACAGTATGGTACAGTAGTAATGTAGGTAAACAAAATGTAAGATACAAAAATTGGACTTGCAGCAAACGCTATTGAAAACTTAGGAATTAAAGAGTTATTGAAGTGACTCTTGCCAGGTTAGACAAACTCTGATCAGAGCCAAAATGGCTGCTAATGCATTAACTTTATAAATACAAACACATAACCTTTGCCCCATCACACATCTCCTGGTCCACTTTCTGTTATCTGCCCCTCTCTTGGACCAGTGCCCCACCTTTCCCATTCATGTCCCCGTCCCACCATCCCATGACCACTTTCCACAAACATCCCTTCCTCTCCTCCCTTCCCTGCACTCAACCCCATACACACTACACCTGACAGCTTCCTGTCCCACTCTCTGCTCCTGAACATGTCCCCACTCACACATCTCTACCTGCCCCCATCTCTCCATTTTCAGCTTCCTGGCACCCCTCCCATGATCACCCACACATGGTAGTCACGCATTAGCAGCTCTAGGGCCCTTCTTCTGCCTGCTACTGCAGCCACCTCCTTGGCTTATTCTGCCTGCTTTAGGATCTGGATCTTATGCTACACTGCAGGTCAGAGACACAAGGAGGAGGAGGCAGCTAGATGCCAGGGATTACTTGGAACTAGACTTGCATGACTTATGCTTAGACTTGTGATGTCATCAGAACCACTGAACAGCTGATGGCAGCTTTTTCATCAACTTTATTACCACTGTGAATCTCTTGACTCGCCATGCAACTCCAGTCCAGAGTCTTCTCATAGCTGTTGCAGTACTTCCTTCAGCCATGACACTTTGCCCACCAGCTACCCATTTCCATCTGTCCTTCTTTCAGAGCACTTCTGGATGGCGTATAGGATCAACGAGTCATGGACAGTTGAAGGCCTGTGCTTTTAAGTACCCAGTGGATGTGGGTGGAACAGGCCCTTCTGTCATTTTGCCTCCAACAGTGATATTTGTTTCCCACAGTTTTGTCCCTACCCACCCTCCCTCTTCTTGAGCATGTTTTTTTTTCTCCTGTAAATCCAGTGGCCCTACAGTGGTGCTGCTGCGATTCCTGAGCATCTCCCACACCAGTGGTATATGATTCAGAGGCCATCCTCATCAGTTTCTGACAGCATTTGCCATAATGTGCTGTAGAGCCACCTACCAGCCTTATGATTCTGGGAGGATTTTGATGCCAGCTGGGCATCTGGCCAAGTTGTGAGAGAAGGTCTCAGACAGTGCGATCTCCTCTCCACCATGGTTCTTGTATCCTTTGTTTGGTGGCATGAGGGTAAGTGGGTTGGGTGTTGTTGGTGGGGGAGGTGTGTGTAATTGTCTTTATTTGGGGCAGGAGGTGTGGGTGGTGGTGGTTGTGGTTGTGGCAGGGATTTGGTGTTCCTAAGTGAGTAATGTAAGGTATTTTTTTATTAATTATTTTTCAGAGGCTTCTGGGGGAAGGGGAGTGGGTACTGCTGAGTGATTGTGTGTGTGTGTGTGTCATTATGCTGTTGGTTGGTGCTGTGGGGAAGGAGAATATGAGAGGGTAGGGATTGAAATGTGCTTTTTAAGACCTTGAGGCTTTTTTAAAAATTGTTGAAGTAAATGGGTTGTTCACAGTTTGGCATTTTGCTAACAATTTGCCAACAAAGTAAAACTTGGAGTAAAACACTCCTAGCAGTGAGTCTTCCGTACTTGACTGTTGGAGTTCTTTCGGCTCTCCAAACTATAGGTGCAGAACTGATTCTGTTAGAATGAGCCACTTAGAACTTGGATAGCTTGGCAGAAGTAGAGTCTGAATGGAACCTTCCAGTTCAGCTCAAAGCTTTTTCATTCTTTAACCATCCTCCCGCCATCAACCAGCCTGTATCTTTTGGGTCAGAGTACATAAACATCTTAATCACACACACACACACACAAAACCACCCACTCTGGTCACCAGTATTTGATTTGAGGACTAGTGTGCAGCAAGTTCAGTGGTCCCTTACTTTTTCCCCCAGACTAGTTCAGCCAGCCCCTGCAGATCGCCATTGTTTGTAGTAGAGCAAAGTGCTGCTGAGTTCTGCACTGTACACATGCATTCATATAAACTGTAATACACAGCAGGAACTCATGTAGCTCTTCATCAGTGAACTCCTTTTGCTTATTACTGTCTACAAGAAAGCATAAGTGTATAGTGGAACTGCTCAGCGCTGCTCAACTACAGCTATAATGACAGTCTGCAGGGGAAAGGAGGCTAATAAGCTGGCCCAGAAAAGAAGTAAAGGACTACTGAGCTTGCTATCCATCAGGCCCTCCCCAAATCAACTATTGGCAATCAAGAGAGTGTGTGTGTGTGTGTGTGTGTGAGAGATATTCTTCAGGGGTTCTTGCCCCAAAAGGTATAGGCCGATTGAGGGGGTACGGGAGAGGGGTCTAAAAGTCTGGCACGAGAGTGGGGAGATTGGCCGAGGCTAGCTATGTATCTTAGTTTGGGGCAGTAAAGGCAGATTGGGGAAGGAGGGTTGCCCAGTAAAGGTAGTTTGATCTAGAGGTTTATCTATGTATTTATTTATTCAGTTTTGGTAACCGGGTAAGCCTACTGGGCCCTGAGGGTCCCTTTTTCAGGGGTGACTCAGAATTAGTTACATAAAGTAGGATATTCTCGCATATACAGTACATGTGTGAGCAGGCATCATTTGGTTACATTCAGGATATATCACAACAGAATATTAGACATGGTAAGTTAATTTATTAGGTTACATGCAATACATTCAATGCAGTTTAAAACAGCTATGAACCCAGAACCCCAGATCTGAATCCCATCACTGCCACTTACTGTGTGACCTTGAGTAACTCACTTAAGTGCCCTTTGCTTGACCTCTTTTATAATCTGTCTGCTGTTTGAACCCTGTTCAGCTAATGGCAGTAACATCCTGTCCCCTCCCTCCTTCTCCAGGATTGTTAAGAATTTGGGGATAAAGATGTATGAAACTCACTGTATAAAGCAAAACTGTATTCTATTCAACAGTCTCTGCACTACCAGTATCCTACTCATTGCTTTGTAAAGTACTTTGAGATGAAAGGTGCTATAAAATCAGTGCTGTCCTTTTCCTTTAGGGTAGAGTTAGGGAGGGGACTGTTACTAAATTTGTCTGGGAGGAGACTGGCAGGAAGCCATATATGCTGTGGAAGAATCGGGCGGACGCTTGACATGGGTCTTTGCCCCATAAAGGGAAAAGGCTTGGTTAGCTAGTGAGGAGAGTGTGTTCTTAAATGGTATTGGGGAGGCAGACTGCCTTGAATCCAAAACCATAACAGAAACTGGGGGTTGGCAAAACCAGAACCTCTCCTGTTTTGCACACCTCTGCCCCAGATTAATTAGTACTGTTAAGAAAAACTTGGCAACTGTAAAGGGAATTCATCTAACATTCTGTACCTGTACAGGGTTTTATTTAACTCTACTAATTGATTAGCGTTGTGCTCATAAAAGTGCTAAAACATTGTGAAAATACATAGCACTTGCCTCACTGTGTTTAACAAACATAACTCTTTTAGAAAACCTATATAAATACTTTCTGTACAGTTAGTATTATCCCAAGAAAAACACTGCTAATCAATTATTTAAAACCTTGCTGTAGCTTGAAAAAACAACTGTTTATGTTAACCCCTGAATTCCTTTGAGGGTTTCTAGTGACATCATAAATCATGAGAGCAAAGCACAGCAGAACTATTTTTGTGTACAATATGAGGTCAGTCACTGTTGGAGTTGGTCGCAGATGAGTACATTTGTTTTTCTGTTTGTAGAATGTTGTGTGATTCAGTCACTATTTTTATGTTTGCTTGCATGTGTAGTGCAAAGCTAACATCTTGTGGCTACGGAGAGAGTAGTGGCTGCAGAGGTGTGTCACATAGCATCCAGTGCAGCTTAGGCTGCAGGAGGCTCAGCACGACAGCCCAATGAGGAGCATGCTGATAGTGATGGTATTCAGTCTGGCTGATGGGTGGAAAGTTTGTGTGGTTGAAAGGATGCAGCCACTCCTATCAGCGTGTAGCTGGCTCCTTTTATCTACAAGATGTCGCCCAGCAGTCCACTGAGCAGTGTCCATGATAAGCCTGCTGCTGTGCCCTGTGTCCTGAAAAACAATCCCACCCTCTGCCATTCAGCCCACCCACTTCTCAAACACTTTACCTGGTGCCCCATTTCCTCAAAAAACAACCCCATCCTCTTCATTGAGCCTGGCCACCTCCTGATCATTTACCCCGGTGCTCGATTTCCTTTATAACAGTCCCATACTCTGCACTGAACCCACACCTCCTGATCACTTCCCTTCACCCAGTTTTTTTGAGAACAGTCCCACCGTGTGCATTGAGCCAACCCATCTTGCGATCACTTTGCCGGTGCCTCGTTTGCTTGAAAACGATCCCACCCTCTGCATTCAGTCCACCCACCTCCTGATTGTTTCCTCTGTGCTCCATTTCTTGGCTACACCTGAAAAGAAGAAAACAGTCCAGCGACAACCTCTGCCTCCCCAACCACTCTCTCAGCACCTACCATCCCACACACTCCCACCCCTCTCTAACCTGTCTGATCACCAGCATGTCCTGCAGCTCTTGAGCCCAGTTGGAAGTAACAGAAAACAAGGTAAGTTTAGTTAATGGCTTTTAATGTGTTTTCAACTTTACTCATAACTTGGCTATTTTTCAGATTCTGACCCCAGATTTTCAACATAGCCTTTTGTTTACTGCATCTCATGAATAAGATAGGTGTAGTTTTCAAATCCCCCCGAAACATGTTTTTGCAGTCACTCCACAGAATCACCTTTCAGGCGGGATTTAAATAATTTCATTTGTGTTGTTCATAAGGTGGAGTGATAAAAAGACTATGTTAAAAATTTGGAATCGGAATCTGAAAAAAAATGACAGTTATGAAGAAATTCTTCAGTGTTTACTCCTAGCTTTGCTATTTTACCAGATTTTGACCGCACGTTTTCAACATAGCCATTTTTGTAACCCCCATCATGAACATAGTGTGTCATTTTTCAGGTTCTGCCCAAAATATCTTTTCACACTTGTACTGCAAAATGACATTTTGGACAGGATTTTATAAATGAGACCCATCATGTTAGGTGGTATAATAAAAAGGCTGTGTTGGACATTTGTGGTAAAAACTGAAAAAATATGTATACAAAGTTAAAAAAAAAATTAAAATTTTTCAAGGTTCACTCATAACATTGCAGTGTTTTTTTTTCATTTTGAAGCCACATTTTCAACACACTAATGTTTTTACCCCATCGAATGAACATGGCCGATGTCATTATATCACCACCAAAACCTGTTTTCTTGGTCGCTCAACAAAACAACGTTCGGGTCACGTCATAAATAATACCTGTCATGTTCACGTATCGGGGTAGTAAAACTAGTATTTTTGAAAATTCAAGGTAACAATCTAGGAAAACAGCAACATAATGTGTAAACCTCTTCATTTGTCAGTCTTGAAAATGACACTATTTTAATTCATGTTATTAATTTCTTAATTTTAGCTCTCAATGCCCAGCACCTACACAGCAAATGCAAGCAAGCAAACATTCGGCATTGGCAAATGCCTGTTAACCTTAGAATGCTGAGCAGCATTAATGACACTTATTATATGGGGCTCCTGAGAGGGGATTGTGATTGGAAGTGAGCCGTCACCTGACAGTGCGATAATCCACATTATCAGCACTGTCAGAATGAAGAGGTTCAGCAAAAGAGAGACCAAGGGGTAGCACAGTCCCTATTTATCATGCCACGCACCAGAACCAGATCAGTAGCCATATGCAAAAGTCTGGTAACGGTACAGAAGTGGCTATGTAGCACATCCTTGCTGCAATATTAATTCCTGGACTGCTGCCCTACTATTTTGACTGCCACGTACTGGTGTTGTGGCACTGGGGGGCTTGTACCAGTGCAGTTGCTGTATGTGGTGTCAAGAGATGTTCCCTGTCGTGTATGAGTGTCCTGAAAGCCCTCCCCACACACTGGTGAGATCGTGCTGCAACCATCCTGGCACAGTGGTACCAGATTAATCAGCTCAATGCTCCCATAGAATGTACTGTGGCAGGTGGTTGTCCTGTGGGAGTTGGGGATTTTTAACAGTGAAAGTGCAACCGAAAGCATCTTTCAGCAGGCGTGGCGGTCCGTTGAGCAAGAGAGGGACAGGTGCTGCAACAGTCAGCAGGGATTGTGGTGTAACTGGGTGCAACAAGAGACATGGTGACAGTGTCTCTAGAGAGCAGAGGCAGAGAATAACACATGTAATGAGAATGACTGTAGTGTGCTGTGTGTGTGTGGTCTCTCTGCCTGATAAGACCCACACACCTCACCAGGGCTCTGATTGCCTGCACAGTTCAGTGCAGTGTAAGCAGCACTGTTGAGCCGCACAGTAGTGTTCCCAATCCTTGCATTCTAGAAAGCAGCACTGCGATTGAGATAGTGTGAGAGAGACAGTAGAACATTTAACTAATGACCATCCCTGCAATGCGGTGTGTGTGTGTGTGTGTGTGTGTATATGGTTTTCTCTCTGTGTCTCTGTCTCTCGCTCTCTCGCTCTGTCTGATAACAGACCCTCACAGTTTCCCAGGTCACTTATTGTCCACACTGTTGGGTGTCCTGCGACAGCAGTGTTAAGCCTCTGAGTGTTCCCGATTCTTGCATTGTTGAGAGCAGCATTGCGATCGAGAGAGCGTGATAGGTAGAGAGAGAGTAGTACATGTAAATAGGAGTGCCAGCTATTCTGAACATTCAAGGGTGCTCACTGCCAGTAGGTAATATTCTTCCTGTGACCAGGTTCCCTAGCAATCTTTTTTTGCAGGCTGTCCTTTCAAAAAATTGAAGGTGCTTAAATTAATTTTGTGGGTGCTTAGGCACCCAAGCATCCATGGAATCTGCTCCTATGCGTGTAAATAATGCCAATCCCTGCAGTGTGGTGTGTGTGTGTGGTGTCTCTCTCTGTCTTGCTCTGTCTCTGATAACAGACCCACACAGTTCAGCAGGGCACTGATTACCCGCACAGTTCAGAGGGGTGCGAGTGGCAGTGTTGAGCCACATAGTGTTCCCGAACCTTGCATTCTTGAGAGCAGCATTGCTGAACCGCAGAGATCTGTCTTGGGGCATTGTTAAGTGGCACCGTTACTCTGGGCAAACATAGTGGTTCACAGACACACACGGGAGAGCGAGACAGGAACGACTGACATCAGAGTTACTGGAGTTGGGCACACAGAACTTTTGTCACTCCCGACTGCTGCAGTTGTGCCTTTACATTGTGAGTAGTGGCTACACACTGTAGCCCTCCTTGACCGAGACCTTGTTGTGGTGGAGAGGCTTGTGTGTTCCAGTGACCCTCAGAGCTATGTCATCCGGAGTCTTGTACTCCTGGCAGGGTCACCCGTGGTGAACAGGCCTGAGGCGAGGTCCCAGACAAAGTGCGGTCCAACCTCCAAAGTCCTCAATGGTGGATCAGGTGGAAGATGATGTTAGGATCTCAACGGCTGTGAAGGCAGTTAAAGGCTGCAACAAGACTGGGATCTCCAGTTGTCTTGGGCTCTCCTGGCCACTGGGCACTAGATCTCCTGCTTGTCAAGTTTGTGTTGTTGCTGTAGGCGCACTGGCTTCCCCACACTAAAAGAAGTCACACGCAGGCTTCTACCATGGGAAACCACATACCCGCAACCAACCTTCCAAGCCCTGCAGTGACAGACTAGTGGTGACGAGGACAGGACCAGTGAATATGGCAGTCTGTATCCTCGAATCTGCATGCAAGCGGCGGTAGTTTGATGGTCATCTGGCACCTGAACTGGGATAGGGGTGCTATTCGGCAGCTGCTACTGTGACTGAGCAGTCCGCTTTAGGCTCCCCTCCGCTCACTCCACATGGGGAAGGGGCTAGAAAAGGTGCCCTAAACCTAGGTTGTCTCACCTTCTCCTGGCTGGATAGCTGCATCCAGCAGGATCACTCTGTCTGCGGTCGAAACAAGAAACAGACAATGATTTTTGTGACATGGAACGTTCCTACTCTAATGGACAACCAGTATAGCGAACAACCAGAAAGAACTGCTATTATTGCCAGAGAACTTACAAGATGTACTGTAACATTGATATTGCTGCCCTAAGCAAGACAAGACGACCAGGTGAATGACAGTTGAGAGAAGAGGGTGAAGGTTTCACCTTCTTCTGAAAAGGGAAGCCTGCTGAAGACAGATGCATCCACGGCGTTGGCCTTGCCATCAAGAACAAGCTCATCAACCAGCTTACAGAGCTCCCAATTGGCATCAACGAATGCCTCATGACCCTTCATCTTAAGCTCAGCAACAATCAGCATGCCACTGTCATCAGTGCATGCGCCCCGACACTTGATGCTGACAAGGATGTCAAGGAACAGTTCTACTCCAACCTTGACAGAGTCCTGACCAACACCCCTAAGGAAGACAAAATCATTCTTCTTGGTGACTTCAACGCCAGAGTTGGGCGTGATTCAGATCTCTGGAATGATATCATAGGGAAAGAGGGAGTAGGAAAGACAAACTCCAATGGCATCCAACTCCTGAACAAATGTGCGGAGCATGGCCTGGTCATCACGAACACCATCTTCAAACATAGCGACAAGTATAAGACTACTTGAAGACCCCTCGATCCAAGCACTGGCACCTCCCTTGTCAGAACCCGTGATCGAATGTATGTCTACATCACGAGGGCCATGCGAGGAGTCGATGACAGCTGGACAGACCATCGTCTTGTCAGATCTGTCATGAACATCCGGCTCACTCAGAAACATTGAAGGTAGCCAAAATCAATGAAAAGGAAATTAAACACCAAGTCCCTTCAAGACCCAGTGGTTCAAGAGGACTTCAGCAACGCTCCAAGCAAGGCTCTGTGCAGTGCCCGCAACTGATGATAACATTGAGAGATACTGGAAGAAGTTCAAGACCACCATCCACTCGACATGCGCTGAATCTATTGGCTATGTCACCCAGCATCACCAGGACTGGTTTGATGAAAATGATACCAAGATTCAAGACCTGCTCAACCGAAAAAGAAGAGCTCACTGCACATGGCAAGATGACATGTCATGCCAGCAAAAGAAAGAGTCATAGCAGCAGCTCAAGACAGACGCTCAAAGGAAGATCTGAGACATCAAAAACAAAAGGTGGCAAGACAAGGCCAAAGAGATCCATCTCTGTATTGACAAACATGACATGCGGAGCTTCTTCCAGGCTACAAGGGCCATTTATGGTCCAAGCTCCCATGGTCCCACTCCCTTCTGATCTCAAGATGGCTTGATGCTCCTAAAGGGAAATGAAGGCATTCAAGCTAGATGGAGGGAGCATTTTTAAACCCTTCTGAACCGCGAGTCATCTGTCACAGATGCCACTATCAATTCTGTCCCTCAACACCCTGAAAGAGAAACTCTCGCCAGCCCTCCTACCATCGAAGAAGTAAGACATGCCATCAAGCTGGCCAAAAACAACAAAGCTGCGGGACCAGATGGCATACCAGCTGAAGTCTACAAGGCTGGGGGCGAGGAACTGGCACCAAAGCTCCACAAACTCATTCTCCGAATTTGGAACAATGAAGAGATTCCAGAGGACTTGAGGAATACCAACATTGTTACCATCTTCAAGAACGGAGACAAGTCGGTGTATGAAAATTATTGAGGCATTGCTTTACTCTCCACCGCAGGGAAAATCCTTGCCTGTATTCTTCTGAACCATCTCCTTCCCATCGCCAAAGAAGTCCTGCTGGAATCTCAATGTGGATTCAGACCATCTTGTGGGACAACCAACATGATCTTCACTGCCAGGCAGAGCCAAGAAAGTGTTGGGAACAATATCAGGACCTGTACATGGCTTTCATCGACCTGACAAAGGCCTTTGACTCCATCAATTGTGAAGCCTTGTGGAAGGTGCTGGCCAGATTTGGCTGCCCTACAAAATTCATCAAGGTCCTGAGACTTCTGCATGACCAGATGACTGCCAGTGTTCTCCATAATGGTTCAAAGACAGACCCGTTCATCATCCAAACTGGGATCAAGCAAGGGTGTGTCATCGCTCCAGCCTTGTTCTCTATCTTCCTAGCAGTCATCCTAGTCCTCACCAAAGGCCGCCTTCCCACTGGAATTGACATTGAATACAGAATGGATGGAGGGCTCTTTAATCTTGGATGTCTCCGTTCAAAGACCAAAGTTTGCAAGGCATCCGTCATTGACCTCCAGTACGCTGATGACTGTGCCATCCTTGCACACATCAGGAGCGAACTCCAGTCTGTGCTAGATCTCTTTGCGGAAGCTTACCGAAGTCTGGGACTCTCACTTAACATCAAGAAGACCAGGGTGCCCTATCAGCCTGCTCAAGGCCTTGTAACTGATCCTCCTCAATTCACCATCAAGGGACAGACCCTGGAGACAGTTGAGCACTCCCCTTACCTCGGTAGCCACCTCTCCCTAACAGCGAACATCGACAGTGAGATTCAGCACAGGATCCATTGTGCTAGTACCTCATTTGGGAAACTGCTTCGGCGCATCTTCACTGACTGTGACATATGAAAGGACACCAAGATCCAGGTATACAGTTCGGTTATCATCCCTACCCTTCTTTATGGATGTGAAACTTGGGTGACTTACCGACATCATATAAAGAGCCTGGAGAGGTACCACCAATGATGTTGCCGGAAAATCCTCCGCATCAAGTGGGAAGACCACCGCACTAACGTCAGTGTTCTCGCTGAGGCCAATGTCACCAGCATTGAGGCAGTGATCCTCAGACATCAATTCTGCTGAACTGGACATTGTGTATGGATGCCTGACTCTCTACTCCCCAAACAAATTTTATACTTCCAGCTCAGTCACCAGAGATCCCTTGGTGGTCAAAGGAAGCGCTGCAAAGACACACTGAAGGCATATCTCAGGAAAACAGATAATGGACATCACAAGCTGGGAGGAGCTGGTCACCAACCAATCTCAATGGTGCCAGATTCTCCATCAAGTGAGGGGTCTGCTTCGAAGAGAAACGCCTTGCCCTCAAAGCCAAAAACAGAGAGCGTAAAAGAGAGAACGTAGGAAGGAAAGGGAAAGAAACCCCAGTCAGCGGGCAGCTCTCCCACATGGAAACATCTCCAATTTCTGCGGATGAATCTATGGCTCTAGGATTGGATTACTGAGCCACCTGAGGACCCATCAGTGAACCCCCCCCCCGCCCATCATCACTCCCTTTTCTACCTGTACACCCTATCCCCCACAGGCCCGGCCACACGTAAAAAAGCCCTTGGTAGTAATAACCCAGCAGCGACCCCCGACTCCAGGATCCTCTGGCTGGTCCTGGATGTTGCCCTAGTCCCTCTGACAGACCTACTCAACTGGTCCCTATGCCTTGGGTAGTTCCCCAGTGCATGGAAAACTGCTGAAAGCACTCCAGCACATGAGCAGTGATCGATCCTCCCCCAGCAACCATCGGCCAATCACCATCCTCCCCCCACTCTCCAAAGCCCTCGAAAAAGTGGTGTCTATCCAACTATCTGAGTACTTGGCTAAGTATGACATTATCTGCCCAGAGCAGCACGGCTTCCACCCAGGACACAGTACAACCACTGCTCTCCTGGAGTTCTCCCAATACCTGCACTCTGCTCTCGATCCGCAATCTGGCCGGTAGTGTCTCATTGATCTCTCCAAGGCCTTGACACCATCTGTCACCCCTCCTACTCGACTCTCTCCACCAACTCGGTTCTCTGCTGGTCCCCTGCCTGGTTTTCCAGCTACCTCTCTGCTAGACCCCAGCGTAAAATCAATGGCTCTCTCTCCTGTATTCGAATTCAGCTCCGGGGTCCCACGGGCTCAATCCTGGGTCTCATTCTCTCAGTCTCTACCTCAACACTCTCCCCAGCTCCTGCAATAGCAAGATGCTCCTCTATACAGACGATGCAGTTCTGTTTGCCTTACACCCAGATCCTCCACTCTCCGATCATCCCTTCAACTTGCCTACAACCAAACAGAAAGGTGGTTTCTTGATCACAGACTAGTCATAAACCTTATGAAAACCAAATCAGTGCTCTTCTCTCATCACCAAAATAAAGCTAGAAGTGCCCCCCTCCTGATTATTCCCAACTCTCCGCTCCCATTAGTGCAAGTGCCCACACACAAATACCTAGGCATCACTTTCGATACTGCCCTCACCTTCCACATCAATGCTCTGTCCTCCGCCATAAACTCTCGGATTGGCCTACTTTACCACAATAGGGATTGTCTGCCCCTCGCTGCCCTCCGGCTGGCTATCACCTCCTCTGTCCTGTCCCTAGTTGACTACAGCTTGCCCATCTATGCTGCAGCTGATAACACCGCCCTCTCTAAAATCAGCTCTCCATCAATTAGTCCTGTAGGCTCCTGACCGGAGCCTCCAGCAGCACCCACACCTGCCTGCTCTATTTCTTTGCAAACCTGCTCAACTTCGAGGAACGTCTGCAGTATCAGACTTGTCTTCTAGCTAAGAAATCCCTGCTTGGACTCCCTCCCCCCCCCCAGGAGTCTCTACCTCCCTACCACGGTCATCCTCATCCGTTTCCACCCACAGCTCTGTTAAAGCCATCTTCAAAGTGCCCAGAACCAAGACCTCCCTCGCCCAGGGGTCCTTTTTTATCGAGCCCCCGCCTGGTTCAACTCCCTCCCTACCTGCATCACCAACACTGCCAAACTTGGTCCCTTCAGAACTGCTCTCCGGAACCATCTCTTTAATGTCCGCTGCTATAGGTGCAACTAACCCTGCCCCCCAAGTGCTGGGATGCATAGGCAGGGGCATCACCAGCAGGAAAAGGGAGGTCATAATTCCACTATGTAAGACACTAGTGAGGCCGCACCTGGAGTACACTGTGCAGTTCTGGAGACCTTCCCTGCGTAAGGACATAGACAGGGTAGAGAAGGTTCAGAGGAGGGCAACAAAGATGGTGCATGGATTGCACTCACAAGTCCTATGAGGACAGGTTGAAGGCACTGAACGTGGTACTCCCTGGAGGAGAGGAGGAGAGAGGGATATGATAGAGACATACAAGTATCTTACAGGAGGAACAGGGTGCAGGAATGCACTATTTTTAAGCGAAAAGATGTTCCAGGACTAGAGGGCATGGGATGAAGTTGGAGGGAGGACGATTCAGAGGAAATGTGAGGAAGAATTTTCACAGAACGGTGGTGGACAAGTGGAACACCCTGCCAGAGGAAGTGGTGGGGCTGAAACAATCACACGGATTTAAGAATGCATGGGATAGACATAAGGAATTCTGGAGGTCAGGGGTAAGGGCAACAGACTTCCTGGAAAACATAAACTGAACTTACAAACTTAAATGGGCAGACTGGTGGGCCTATAGGCCTTATCTGCCGATTACTGTCTATGTATCTGTGTATTCCACTGCAACTCCAGAGAAATTGTACATCTTTGATTGTAAATCTGTATTTTATACCAACATATAACTAAGTGTATTCTATAGTTCAGTGTCTGCACCTGTAATGTTGTCCAATGTTGTATCCGCACTAATGTCCTATTGTCTTGCCCTCCCGCGACGAGGTGCCTTTGCAAATGTGTCCCTGACTCAAAGGTTGTAAATCTGACTTGTTTAAATAAATAAATAAATAAATGTTAGAGATCATCCTCAAATCGAGGGATCGCTGACGAGTGGCTACACAGTGGAGTTTGGCAGCAGTTTGGTGGAAGAGGCACAGACATTGCCAGCAAGCAAAAGTATCAGTTGTGTGTGTGTGTGTGTGTGTGTGTGTGTGAGAGAGAGAGAGGGACAGACAAACAGAACGTTGAATGGCAAGGCCGGGGTGGGGGAGACACTGATGGTGGTAGAGAATGTAGCAAACCGTGCTATGCACAATAAATGTCACAGATCATCACAGTAGTGTATGTGTGACATTTGTATGTGCATAATAGCACAGTACTATGCATTATTTATTAGGTACTATTTTGCAAGGTGGCAGGATACAGTACCTTTTGCTGTTTAAACAGCAAAAAAACACCTTTTTGGAGATTTGTTTGTTGTGTAAACATAACCCGCGTAATAAGTGATAATGCACTCCAGGTGTGCTGATAATGTGGATTAATGCACACCCTGGGGACTGCAAGGGCACTCAGCCTCATGCCTCACAATGCCCCCGAGGTGTGCGTCAATCCACACTATCAGCATACCCTGTTGTGTGTTAATACTTACTTGGTTTGTAGAAAAAAGAACTTAAGAGGTGACAGACCAGGGCTATTTAGGTAACTAAGTTGTCATGACAATCGGATAGGTCCAGAGTAATGCAGGATCACAGTTGTTACAGTGTAGAAAATAACAAGTGGCATTCTGGGAAAAGTAGTTATTTGACCAATACTGTGCCATTTATTATTTAGGGGAAAAAACTACAGTTCCCAGCAGCATGTTTATGCAAATAGTTCCTCAATTCCTCACCTTTTGCTGTGTGGTGCTGTAGAAACTCACACTTTCAATAGCTTTGAATTACAGCTACATCCAAGTGGTGTACAAATCCGCGACAGCAAAACCGCTTAGAGCCAAGACCATCACAGCGACAGAATTCGACAAAGTGGGGTCATTCTGATGGTCCCTGCTGGCACTGGCACTGCATCGCCAGGTGTTTCGCCTCTTCCGAGACAACTCCAACTCAGGTTGTATATTTAGGAAACTTCGTTGTGTGTGGAGGAGCAGCCCCCAAAGGAAACACACAAGCCCCGACAGTACAATGACGACACTGCATTAGTCTGTTGCTTTTCGGGATGTCGGTAATGATGTTGCCTTGCTATAGGTAAACCCACACAAGTTACATCCTGCTGTGTTGCTATCCATTGGAAGACGCAAAATAGGGTAATTCACTTTTTCCTGTTTTGGCCACACCCACCACTCTGCTAAAAAGAAGTCTGCTTCTAGCTTTGCTAAACAGCCTTAAAAAGGGGACTGGAAGTACTACAAAATATACAGAGGAGCATGTTAATTGTACAATTTAAATAAGACACAATTGACAGTTTCATTACATTTATTGTTTACTCTGGAAAGGCACATTGAGCAAAATTGCCCAATTTCAAGTGTGATCAGCATTTACAGATTCACTATACAAAATAGAAAACTCATAAGTTACAGTAAAACTATTCACAATTGTTAGTAGGGACTGGTAGTATAGCCTAGAGGTTAGAGTAATGAGCTGTGAATGAGCTTGGTACAGCCGCTGACAGGTCTGGATTTGATTCCCACAGCCTCCACTTGCACACTATGTGACTCTGAGAAACTCAGGAACCTGTGCCTAGTGGGCCTTACCTGGTTAACAAACAAACAAACAAAAATTACAATAAGACTGATTATTTAAAAGATTGAAGGTAGGCACAGCTTTTCTAGACTTAACAGATCCTGGCAAATGGTGATAAACACTTGGTCAAACATAATCAAATACTCTCTGGCCAAAACATGTTCTGCGAAAAGGAACTTAGAACAATATTGATTCCTGAGATCTGGGACATAAGTTTCTTTGCTGTATTGGAAACCGTTTTAGATTGAAGCGGGGTTGGGGGCCTTACCCAGGATAATCTTGTGAAAAAAAAGTGAGTACTTTTACTTTCACATAGTCATCCAACAAGGGTAACTGCAGCACAATGCAGGAAACAGTGGTGGTATTAAACGGAAGTCCAGTATTTAACAACAAACTGAATTATGTAAAACCTTTACCTTGGATAACTCCCTACTTCCTACACTGGAGTAACACAATAATCCATAGTCCAGGACTGATAGCAGGTAGGCTGTTCTCCAACAGCGTCCGAGTTTCAGGCAAAAGATTGTTCTGAACCGTGTATAGGGAACCCAGGCACTGAAGATTTATCTTTACAATATTATCAGTATGTGAGTCAAATGTTTAAGCATTATTCAAACTAACTCCTAAATAAGTAAATTGGTTAAGTGTCTCAATAATTTCACCATCAAGAGCTTTCAACAAAATGTCACTGTTTCCCAGTTTTTTTTGTTGTACTAAACATCACAGTTTTAAGTCTTTTTTTGGCATTGAGGACCATCCCCGGACACTAAACCATGTTTGCAGATTTTATTTATTTATTTAATTTTGGTAACCAAGCGGGCCAACTGAGAATAGTTACAGTCCCTTTTTCAGGGGCGAACCAGAATTAATTACAGAGAACACAATTTATGCAATAGGCGTGGACATAAATCCTATGTGATAAATCTGAGCTACTGTGAGATAAATTCAGCATTTTACATTTATACACATACTAGACGCATCATCACATAGAGAATAATGGATGGGGAAGTGGGTGATACGAGAATTTAATGTACACCGGAGGTGTGGGATGCTACATAAACCCCGAGGGCGAAGCCCGAGGAGTTTATAAGCATCCACAGCAGTGTACATAAATTCGGTTGTTATCTTTCCTATCTTTATTTTTATATAATTGCTGGTCAGCAATTTTTTCCCAGTCAGCCTTCTGAACTGTCACTGTTAAAGAGAGCGCCACACACACACACACACACACACACACACACACACACACTCATTCACTCACTCATTCACTCACTCACTCAGTCTCTGCCTCCTACTTCCCTTTGTTAGCCTTTTATTTATTTATTGCCATTTCTGCACGTGTTTGTTTTACTTACAGTTTGCAGTTGGGATCCCCGAAGTCACCCACGGAACTGCTATGACTTGCACTGGTTCTGTCCGACATGGGCGAAGTGCAGGATCAACCGGATACATCGTTATTTTAAATGCAGAGGTAGCTACTGAATAAAATTAAAAACACACACAAATGCTGGTGGCAGCTCCTCGATAACTGGAGATGGAGCCACCATGTTTTCAATTTTTAAGCCGCCCACATAGAGAGCGGAGAGCCAATGGGGAGTGCGGCGTTCTGACAGACACAGTAGTGAATGTCGAATAACCAGCGGGTTATTACGGCAAATATCAACTCGGTCATCCCATTAAAAAAATTGATGACCAGTAATTATAGATTTATATACATAGTAGATATGTCACAATCACTCCAGAACTCATTTAGAATTTTCAGCCTCAGTACTAGTACTAACTATATTCAAATGCAAGTAACTTTAAAACGAAAAAAGATAGCATAGTGCTGTGAGCATGAAAGTTGTGCAGCACAAAATTATCTACAAAATGAGTGGTATTTCATTTATAAATACCTTATAGTTGTTTTATGATTAGCAAAAAAGAGCAGAAAATGCAATTTTTTGTTCACTTTTTTGACAAACATATGCAAAAAAAGATAATCAAAAGCAAATGTCCCTGCACTGACAGAAAGCATTCTTATTGCATAAATAGAAATATACAATGGTAGCTGTCAAGATAAATGATTATCTACACCATTGTTGTTTGACCTCAGACATCTCACTCGTGGCTTACGCCACTCGTGAGGTTACCCGAGGTCAAACAGCACTTGTGTAGATAAATCATTTATCTGACAGCTCACCATTGTATATCCCTTATAGATCGACAGATAAAACAGTACATATTATACTTTGCGCATTCTAACAGTACCAAGCAGCAGTTAATCCAAACAGTACATTTGTAGGCACAGGGATGAGTACACATGTTTGTTTGTTTTTGTTGACTTTTTTTCCCTCCGGTCACAGATCAGGGGAACTCTCTCAGGCATCCGTCCCTGTGTCTACCCGCCTGAGATTCGCTACAGTCTGATGCCCTCTTCTCCCCCCCCCCACTGCCAGCACCCCCGGTTTAACCCGCCTGGGGAGGGTAGCCCGACTCCTACCTGGGCTTCTTAGAAAGGCAGACTCTGGCAAGCGGCGGGGCCAGAGGTGGAGGAGAGAAGAGGCCCAGCGGAGACAGATCTGGCGCTGGGCGTGAAGGGAAGGTGCCGTTGCCTATCCCACTGATCCTGGGTTTTTCCATTTTCTAGCCACGTTACATCCCCCCCACACGTGGGATGTGCAGTGCCGCCCAGCCCGTAACATGAGTGCTCCCAACCACGTTCGGAAGACAGCCACCCAATGTCTTCACCCTTATTGTACCAGCCCAAGCATAGCAGTGCCGCTGTCTCCACTGGGGCTGGTTGCTGCACCGGACCATCCCTGATCCTTCCCCTGAGAGAGGAGAGCAGTCCATCGGATGCTCAACCCTCTCTCCTGCCACCCCAAGCATTCTGGGCCTGCTCCTGAACCTGGGTTGCTGGCGTGGCGCGAGGTGGCGCTCCAGTGCCTCAACCTCAGTGCCACCGGCCGGCTATGAGTACACATGTTGATAGAGCGATTGGGATAAAGGGGACATCATACATTACAGGGTGTGTTCACAGAAATTAAACAACTACATCTTGGGGTTATGCTGTAAATCAGGAAGGTTGCATCAAGGATGAGACACAGCTTAACCAACTCTTTCTGGAGAACAGTATTTAGGGCTTCATATCCCTCCCTTTCCTAAAAATAACCACGTTATCTGGATAAGCATTGAGTGCCAAGCAACAACTTAGCACCCAACTAATTTTAAGCATACTCTCTTGGAAGGGAGGAGGGTTATGACCAGTTAGGTCTTGTTTATTAACCTGGCAAATTAACTTGCATTTTGTTACCAGAGTTTGTTTCTAGAGGGAAACAGGAGTTGCTGAATTGCTTATATTGGACCAGCATCTATCGTGTACAAAGATGGTGTAGTACACAAGCTTTCAGGACCCCACAGGTCCCTTCTTCAGGTGAATAAAACTGATTTTGCTATTCGCCTGAAGGAAGGGACCTGTGGGGCCTCGACAGCTTGTATACTATATCATCTTTGTACAAGGCACATGTTGGCCCAATAAACAGTATCAAACGTTCAAGTGACTCCTGCTTTCCAAGGACCAGTATGACTAAAATCTCTTTTTTCTAGAGGGAACAGTTTTTTAACCATTTATTATCTAGAGAAGAAGAAGAATCAGTATTTGTGTAGCACTTTTTATACACAGTGTATCCCAAAGCGCTTTACAAGCAATGCTAGACTGGTAGTGAAGTAACTGAATTTGTAGTGATGGCCATGTTGCACATCAACACCCACACACAGCCTGGACAATTGCATGAACTGGTTTTATGGGAAGGGGAATGTTGACCAGGACACTGGGAACGTCCCTACTCTTTGCAAAGAATGCCCTAGGTTCTTTTACTTCCACCTGGACACCCAGCAAGACAGCACCAGGATGGTAGAAGGGACCTCAGTTTAACATCTCATCAAGGGCGGCACACCACAGCAGTACAGCACCCCCCAATACTGCACTTGGGTGCCAGCACTCTAGGTACAAGTCCAATCCCAGTGTAGGGTGAGAACCCACGACCTTGTGGTCCAGAGGCAGATGTGCTACCAACTGAGCCACTGAGTTGTTCACAGAAAGTGAACAACTTTGGATCTGTGGAAGGGTGGGTCTTGGTGGGCTGCCCGAACTTCTTCCTTTCCAAGTTAAGTAATAGCGTATGACAAGCAGATGTCCAGTACTTCAGTGATTGACGTTAAGTTCAGTGCTAACTTCTGACCCTTAAAGGACAACTAAACTAGCTATTTACATGAAATGAAGAAGGTAACATCTGAAGACATAGGGCTGTAGACTAAGCCCTTACCTGTGATGTCCTTTTGATCCATAAATGCATTTTACCAGCATTTCAGCAACTTTAAAAATGTAAGCAAAGCTCAGAGATTTCACAGTCCCCCACTCCGGCTGCAGCCTAAGATGGCCATGGCATGCTTACGTGATGATGTCATCGGAGCCCCAGTGCTCCGGAACGATCGAGAACTGTATAGGGACCTCTTAAATATATGACTTAATCCTCTCAGACTGCATATATTGGTAAAACTTTACTATACAGATGTGAATTCGCATCCCCTTGGTGAGGAGTTTAGTAGGGTAAGCTGGGTACTGCACATGGAGGCATTCAGATATTGTGGTTGTCCACTACTGTCATATCTCTTTTCTGGAGACAGGAGAATGAGATTGTCGTACAGCAAACGTTTTTTTTTTTTCACAGCCCAGTGCAAATCTGCAGATGTTCTGATTTTGTTTAGAGAGAAAGCTGGGGCTGACCTGTTATATACATATCTTAATCTACATTAGCAGATTATCATAAGACTATTATTAATGAGAACATTAGCACTTCACAGTGACTTAAAAGATCATAATAATCTTACTATATTCATTCACAGCTGCATAATAATTACATTGTATCAGATTATAATTATTAGCATAAAAGTAACCACTACCCCCAAAAGACCTTCCAGCAGGAATAAGTGAAACTACTTCCTTCTTGAAAGTAGAATTGGTAACAGAATGCTTACAGGCCACAACAGATGTTCATTCAGAATTCATCTGGGATCTGTTGGTGGAGGGGGTGTGGGATACCCAGGAGGAAGCAAGAGAGGGAAAGGAAGGGGAATGCACAAGGGACGGTAGCCAGTGTAAGGGGGTGACAGGGGTGAAGGGATGAGGAGCACAGCTGGAGGGACAGTTGAAGGGAGCAGGGATTTGGGGAGTGTAGCAGGGTGGATAGAGAAGATGTCAGGGGCATAGCAGCTGTGGCAGTAGAGAATATTGATTGGGGAAAGGCTACAGGGATAGACGGGGGGAATTGTGTGCAGGAGGAGGAGGAGTTGGGCAGGAGAGGAACGGTGGCAGGGACAGGCGGGGGGCAATTATGTGCTGGAGGAGGAGTCAGGCAGGAAACAAACAGTGACAGGGACAGATGGGGGAATTCTGTGCTGGAAGAGGAGTCGTCAGACAGGAGAGGAATGGAGGAGGGGAAGCAGGCAGATGGAAATATGGGGGAATACTAGTACTGGAGGTTCAATGCTAAGGGGTGAGGTGGGTATAGGGAAAAGGCGTCGTCATTATATGGGTGGAGGCCATGCCAAGTATGACAGCTTAAGAGTGGGACAGTCAATCCTGAAATATGGTGAGGGAAGGTAGAGACTTCATTTAATTCTGCATCTGGGGACAAATGACCTGGCTGATAGTACATTAGAGGTAGTCCAAAAGAGGTTTGAGGGGAGGCAGATCAGTAACGCTTCTGAGATATTAACAGTGCCTACAGTACACGGCTAGAAAAACAAAGGATCAAGGGATTTAATGTTGGTTAGGCAAGTGGGTGTGACACCAAAGGGTATTGTAGCGGAAGGTGGGGAAAGACCAGGGAGGACAGTAGTTTAGACTTCACCTAAATGAAAGAGGCATTAAAGTGGCTTGTTAAGCCTCTGTCACTACCATTCTTTCTGATGTGTCATCCAGTGATTATGTCAGGTTAGCCCAAATCAGATTATGAAAGTTACTTGACGGGTTTTCATTCCCTGAAAAAAAAGTGTTAATGTAATTTTTGTCCCCATTCTGTCAAGGTGGGCAGGTAAATTTCAAAAGGGTGTGGCTGTATTTCAGTAAGATGGTACACACGCACACCCAACCTCGAAGGGATTGCAAATCTTCAGCATTGCTATAGTTTATTTATTTATTTATATTTCGATTGACGCCTATGAGCTGTAAGCTCTTTACATAGATTCCACGTTAATTAAATTACAGGACACTGAAGATACAAACAAGATGGACATCACAAGCAGATATTATGGAAATATATAGATTAAGCACAAAGTACATTATAGCTAACATGAGGGAACTAAAGATCTAGTTAGACTGGCATTGTACAACGTATGCTAAGTTACTTGAGTGCATTAACACAAATAAAGTGGAGAAATAGGGAATCAGCCCAGGGGCCTCGTCAGGTAGGATGAACATAGGAATACAGTCATTAAATCGTCAGATGACTACTTCGAATGGGAGAAAGGGAGAATCAGCCCAGTAGGCCTAGTCAGTGGTGGGGAGGCAGGTTGGTGGGAGAGGGTGATAGGGAAAATGGGAAACAGTGGAGGAGGTGGAAGTGGGTAGAGGGGCCAAGGCCCCCAAGAGAGGGCAGGATAGAGATCTAAAATTGCAGTACCAGTGAGATAGGACATGGTTAGTGGAAGCAGTCACAGATGGAATTTGAGACTAGGTGCTTCTGAGATTCTGCTTAAATGAGCCCAAAGTGGGTGTAGACGATATGTCATCAGGAAGGGAATTATACCAGAGAGGGCCCGTAGGCTAAAGACCTTTGGCCTTGGGAGGTGAACAACGAGGAACCTGGAAGTACTAGCAAGCTGAGCTCTGGTATGACGGGGGTTGGTGCTGGGGATGAGGAGCTTCTGAACCCCAGGGGGCATCAGACCTAAGCTAACTCTTTTTGCCAGCAAACAGGTTTGGTATGCAAGTCTACCATTGAACTGGAGCCAATTTACCTGGGTGTACAGGACACAGGTTTGAGTCAGTCGCTGTGAGCCTGTGAGAAGCCGGCAAGCCTTGTTTAGTGCTGTTTTAATACGCTTAAGGGACGTGTCGTGGCAGAGCCATAGATAACCAGCCTATAATCAACAGGTGGGACCACCGAGCTGTGTATGGCTAAACTGAGGGCTTCATGGGTCAGGCTTTGTTTATGCCTGTGTAGCAGGCCAATACGCATATTGACTGCTTTGGCAATGTTATCATTAAACATATGAAAGTGTGCTATCTGCCATGATCCCAAGTATTTAAAATGCTGAACTAGTTCCAGAGAAGAGCCTACGCATTAATGATAGAGAGAAGGTAGTATCTATGTTTGTTTTGGGGGCTAGTAAACAACATAGATTTTGTTTTGTAATTCATAATTTATGGTTGCTGAACCATCTTTCAAGTAGCAAAGTTTTGTTGAAGTTGGCTCTCAATAACCTTGGGGTCAGTATCAATGGCTAAGAGAACAGCATTGTCAGCATATTTTAATTTATTTATTTATTGTCATTTCAGAAGATGCCTTTGAGCCATGGTTCTTTACAAAGGTTCCACGCCAGAGGACAATACAGAACATAGCGCAACAACAGATTAGCAGTGGTTTCAAGCAGCCATAGGCTTTGTCGGAACATTAAAAAGTTTTAATTTGGAAATTAATGAAATATATACGTTGAAATGAAAGTATGTACAATAAGTTACAATAATATGTGAATATTATTCAGAAGCATATGTACAGTAAGAGACACAGTTGAAATATGTTTCACGAGTCAATTTGAGATTGCTAGGAGAGAGGGTGGATGTGGAGGTAGGGAGAGACTTAGAAAGGGAAAATTAGAGGGGGAGAGGAGTTAGTTAAGTAACGAGAAACATTCAGGAGGCCATTTATGAAGAGTAGGTTTGGTTAAGAAAAACTTTCAGAGGAGGCCATTGTGACAAGGGGCTGACGCAGGTTGCCCTTGAAAGTGCCCAGGGTGGTATTGTTGGTAACAGCAGGAGGAAGCGAGTTGTACCAAGATGAGGCTCTGTATGTAAAGGAATGTTGACCTTGGGTAGTCCGGCAGCATGGCACAGAGAAAGTAAGATACTCTGAGCTCCTGGTCAGGCGGGGCGCGTGGGAAACCAGTAATGACTGAACCCTTGGGGAGGAGAGATTTAAGGTGATCTTTTAGTTAGCATACAGGTCTGGTACTTGAGTCTGCCGGAGAGTTGCAGGATGAAGATAGGAGGCATACCAAACTGCCCTAAGGGAAGCAGGGAAGGCAGTAAGGCAGGCAAAGTCCCAAACTGAGGAAACACTAGCACGAACAGTAAAAGAAGGTGACAAGACTCTCATAGATACATTAGTGAAAGGAGAAAGTCCATAGGGGTATTGCATAGCTTAATGGAGAAAAGGGAGCATGTGAGGATGTGGACTCATGAAAAGCATCTATCCTAAATAGATACTTTGCTCAGAATTTACTGAATAGAAGGTAGGGCAGGGCCACAGCTCAGCACCATGGACACAGGGGTAGGGAGGTGAGCACTACTCCCTTCACAAAGAAAGGGTCCTACAAGTGCTTGCTAAGCTCAGGGTGGATAAGGCAATGGGACCTGATGGCATAACAACCCAGGGTGCTTAAGGAGCTAAAGGTGGAACTAGCAGAGCCATTAGCAGAACTGTTTAGTGAGTCTCTGAGCACAGGATAGGTCCCAGAAGACTGGAGAAGGGCTCATGTGATCCCGCTCCACAAGATTAGTAGCAGGGAGGAGGCAGGAACTACAGACCAGTCAGTCTTACCTCAGTAGTGGGCAAGATTATGGAGGCACTCCTTATGGAAAGGATAGTGCAACACCTGGAATCCATAGAGGCACGGGATCCAAGACAGCATGGGTTTACAAAGGAAGGTCCTGTCAAACTAATCTCATAGATTTCTTTGACTGGGTAACAGAGTGGTGGACCAAGGGGGAATAGTTGATGTCACCTACCTTGACTTCAGCAAAGGTTTTGACACTGTTCCACATAGAAGATTGATAAATAAGCTGGGTAGGCTCGAGGTGGGTCAGAAGTTGGTCAACTGGGTGGCAAACTAGTTGACGGTCAGAAAACAGAGAGTGGTGGTAAATGGTATACAGTCAGAAGAAATGCAAGTCACAAGTGGGGTACCTCAGGGATCAGTCCTGGGGCCAGTCCTCTTCAACATCTTCATTAGTGACCTTGCAGATGGACTAGAGGGTAAGGCTTGTCTGTTTGCAGATGACACTAGGATCTGCAACAGAGTAGATGATCCAGATGGGGTGGACAGAATGAGAAGAGATCTGGATAAACTAGCAAAATGGTCAGAAGAGTAGCAACTGGGATTTAATGCAAAGAAGTGCAAGATCATGCACATAGGAAGAGAAACCTGAAGCCACCTATAGGCTGGGAGGAGTTGCTAGCAGTCACAAGAGGAAGAAAGAGACTTGGGCATCGTCATCACTGATGACCTGAAATCATCCAAGCAGACCTCTAAAGCAGTAGGTAAGGCTAGGGGTGTTAGGGTGTATTAGTAGGGTATCACAAGTCATAAGAGGAAGTAATAATCCTCTTTACAAGACACTGGTTAGGCCCCATCTGGAGTACTGTGCAGTATTGAGGCCACACCTTCACAAGGACATTAACCAAATTGAGGCAGTCCAGAGAAGGGCAACCAAAATGGTGCAGGGACTGCATCAGAAGACATATGAGGACAGATTAACAGAGCTCAATATATATACCCTTGAGCAAAGGAGGGAGAGAGGTGATATGATCCAGGCATTCAAACACCTTAAGGGCATTAAAAAGGTGAAAGAGTATAACATGTTTAAATTTAAGAAAAATAGCAGGACAAGAGGACACAGCATGAGATTAGAGGGGGGCCAATTAAGGGGGAATGTGAGGAAATTCTTTGTCACAGAAAGGGTGGTGGATGCATAGAATGGCCTACCTCAAGAAGTGGTGGCTATGAATACAGTGCAGGGCTTCAAACAGGCATGGGATAGTCATAAGGAGCAATACAATGAGCATGAATAGATAGGCCACTGACAGAGCAAGGCCGATGGCATATTTATAAGGTAGAAAAATAAATGGGCAGACTGGATGGGCTCTGCGGTCCTTATCTGGGTCGTCAACTCTATGTTTCTATGTTTCTATGTAAAATCACTGGCGTACCATACCTACCATGGCCACAGTGCTCCTTTTAGGCTGCTGCCCAGAAGCAACACCCAAACTGTCTCCACATGCACGGTGGCTTGCTACTGTGGGAGTAGCTGCTGGAAGGCTTGTACTGAGCAGATGGAGAACTAGTGAGATCTCCTCCATCAGTGAATGGCTCCTGGCAGTGGGGCAGCTTGCATCTTTTAAATGGCTATCCAATTTTCCAAATAACACCATAACATGGTATCACAAATACTGGGACCCTTTCTTGATTCCAGGTATTACCACTCTCCACTCCTGGATAGTAACCCTCTGGTTTAAATAAACTGGTCATGTTGGTACTGAGCCATCCATTCAGTTAGTGATATCCAGATCTAGGTTTAACAGGTTTCATTTCATTTTATTTTTTATACTGGAAGGCATGTGAGCATGACTTCCCATTTTTACAAGTGTCCAGTCTACATACTACAGAGCTTGGCGTAGGAAACTTAATAATGGAGAAGATGTATAGGTAAATTCATCAACAATAATCACAGTAGTAAATATGATGTGAGGAGAGGACAGTTCATGTGATACCTCCATAAGAGTGGCCACAGGGATGAACCAGGAAACTACAGACCAGTGAGCCTCACATCCATCATGGAAAAGCTGATGGAGACAATCCTGAAGGCAGGGCCAGATTAAGGTAACCTGGGGCCCTAGGCCCAAGAGAAGTCTGGGGCCCCTTACCACCACAACCACATCCCTTTATCACAAGTATGTCCCTTGACTGTGACTGCACCTCCGAAGGCCATTGCACAACAGTTACTAAAACCTGGGAAAAAATCTTACTGTCCCTAAAACGTTGCATAAAATGTAAATAACCCAACTAAAATGCTTCAAAATTAATTAAACTAATAAAATCAGTATGGAAAAATAACAGTAGTCTGAGTTTTGATCATTTAGAAAAATAATAACTAATTGGCCTGGTAAAAATAATTTTTTGGGTGTTAAATGTCATGATTTGCACTTCTCCAAAGCTCCCCCACCACAATCACACGTGTGTTCTTGCAGTGTGGTGGTGTTATCATTTTGTCCTGTCGGGTAGTATGAACCAAGATGTGGAAGTTTTGTTGGATGGAGTAGGGCCTCATCTTCAAAAGAGGCTAGGTCCTGCCAGATTTGAGTTAAGTCTGTGGATTACTAGATGAGTTGTGAATTTTAGAGATTATATCACGAAGTAAGTAGTTGTTGGAAGAAATAATTGCTGGGATCAAACATTTCTGTTATTGATAAGTAAGTACTAAGTGTCCCCTGCCTCTAAATTCTCTTGGCTGTGTGAATATATTCACTAGTCTTCTGTACTAGAGTTATTTGTACTCATTGACTCAGACAATGCTCAAAATGCTATGGTTTGTGCCTCATCCTCCTGAAACTGTATTGCTCAAAATATTATGCTTTGTAACTCATCCTTCCTGAAACTGTATTGTTTTCTACTGACTGTTGCTCTGCTGTTGTACTACAGTTCTGTAATCTCCGGTCATGCTTGAAAATAGGCTGTGTTTGGTCTATTGCACTTAACTAGTCAACAAAAATGAAATAAATAAATGTAGAAAGTCAGGATCAATAAATGGCAAGATATACGATGGGAATCTGAAATGTATTCATTTGTTCACCATGAAAATGGAGCTATATCAAGATCAGAACTTCAATATGAGTGAGATAAGGGAACTAAAATAAAAAAAAAATTAAAAAAAAGCGTATGATTTTTAATTGTACTATTGCAATGCATTGTAGTTTTCTTAATTTTAGGAGTATGATTAAATATAAATCATATACATTAAACTGCACTGTTAAACTTTTATATTTAAGAGTAAGACTTGTTTCTAAAGGAGGACTCTAAGAGGGGGTGTTAGACAAAGCAAAGTAAATGGGCCTGTTCACACTTTAGTGGTCAGCCTGACCAGGGTCTCCTGAGCTGTCAGCTGCACTTAACACCTAGTCAGGGAGGTGAGAGTCACTCATGTTGCAGTTCAGCCCCTACCTTGTTCACATTACTTAATGACTTGGTCCTTTACAATAAAAAATTCAGCTCAGGCAGGAAGCAAAAGATATACTGAACATATACTGCACGTCTGGAACTATTTGGGGACTCCTAGCAGGCAGGGGCTGTAGGCCTGTGCCTATGCTGCCTATGCCTTAATCTGGCCCTGCCTGAAGGAGAGGCTGGTGATCCTTCTGGAGGCCAATGGGATACAGGACAGCAAACAGCATGGCTTTGCCACTGGCAGATCATGCCAGACCAACCTTGTGGAGTACTATGACTGAGTAACAAGACAAATGGACAAGGGCAATGCAGTTGATGTGCTACACCTGGACTCCAGTAAGGCATTTGACTCAGTGCCACATGGGAGTCTAGGAAGTAAGCTGCAAGCTACAGGGTGGGAGCGAAGATGAGGGGCTGGGTAGGGAACTGGATGTAGGGGAGACAGCAGAGAGTGGTGGTGGGTGGTGAGCTATCATCCTCAAGGGTGGTGATGAGTCGAGTTCCACAGGACTCTGTGTTGGGACTGGTGCTGTTTGGGATATTCATTGCTGACATTTCAGTGGTCATCAAGAGCAAGTCAGTCTGTTTGCTGATGACACCAAGATGGGAGCAGTGGTCAATCACCCAGGAGGTTGGCAGGGGCTCCAGGAGGATCTGTCTAGGCTAGAGTCCTGGTCAGACACCTGGCAGCTGGGATTCAATGTCAAAAAGTGCAAGGTAATGCATTTTGGGGCTAAAAACCCAAGAAGGAGCTACCATCTGGGTGATGTGCAGTTGGCAATGACTGAGAAGGAGAAGGCTCTTGGGGTGCTCATTATGAGGAAAATGAACAACTCAGCACAGTGTAGAAGGGTGGCTGCAAAGGCCAACAGAATGCTGGGTTGTATCTTTAGGGGTATATCCTCAAAGAGAGGGAGGTGATTCTGCCATTGTATAGATCGCTGGTTAGGCCACACTTGGAGTACTGCAGGCAGTTCTGGTGCCTGTACCTGAAGCGGGACATTAGGCTACTGGAGGGGAGTGCAACGCAGGGTGACAAAGCTTATCGAAGGTCTGGGGGACTTAACATACAAGGGTATACTAAGGAGTTGAACATGTACTCGCTGGAAGAGAGGAGGAGAGGGAGATATGATTGAAACCTTCAAGTACATGACAAGGATAAACAAGTTGTGTACGGAGGGGCTTTTCAAACTAAGGGAAGGGAGGGGCACCCGGGGCCATGATAGGAGACTGGGGGGGGGGAGGTTCATGAGTGAAATGAGGAGACACTTTTTTATGGAGAGGGTGGTGACTAGGTGGAATGCCCTGCTGGCAGAGGTGGTAGCCAGTAGAACAATGGTGGGGCTTCAAGAGGGTATTGGACAGAGCAAAAGTGAGGGTCAAGGGAGAGGGGGCAATGAAGTGAGGGGTAGCGGCATAATAGGGACTGCTAGCTGCACGACCGAGCAGACTTGGTAGACCGTAAGGCTTTTTTCTGCAGGCGTTATTGGTGTGTTCATAGTATGTGCAGGAACAGACAAACTTCTCATGTAGGTGATGTTTGAGGTTATTTGTGAAGGCTCCTAGGGATGTACACTGAACAAGGTAGATAGGAAAGCTGCTTAAGAGTCTAGTACCCCTGGAGGAGATGGAGTACAGTCCATGGATGATGTAGTAGAAAGGAACCAAGAAGGAGTGGTGGTAGGAGGGTCGGTGTGCAAACCCTAGTTGGCCTCAGAAAGCAGGAAGTGATGCTGCTGGAAACAGACCACAGAGAACCTTAAAGAAAGGGATATGATTTTGAAGTTAATTCTATCTTCATGGGATAGCCAGTTTGTAGCCTCGGAGGTGGCAGTGGTGAATGCTTCTGGGGAGTCCTGTGATGAACTTGATGCAACGCTATGGTTCTTAACCTACTGAGATTCTTAAGGGATGGGGTGGAGCAGTATATAAGAGAGTCATAGTCAAGGAATGGAAGCAGAAAACTGTTTGTTACAATTGCAAGATTTTCAGGGATGAGAAACTGATTAATTTTATATAACATCCTGAGCCTTTGGTGAATTTTCTTGATAAATTGGGTGATGCGCTATTCGCAGGAGAGGTGGCAGTCTAGATAGATGCCAAGGTACTTAAATTCATTAACTCTCTCAATACAGTTGCTGTTATCACTGAGAGTGAAGACAAAATCAGTTGCTTTTCTGGGGCCAGAGAAAACCATAGATTCTGTTTTTTTTTTTTGCATTGAGGATCAGACCATGAGTGGAGAGCCAGGAGTGCAGCTCACTGAAATCGTGCAGCAGTTTGTTGAGGAGAATTAGAAACATAGAATTTGACAGCAGATAAGGAGCGCTTGGCCCTCCCAGTCTGCCCATTTCCCTACCTAGTGGATAAGCTGCAGATCCTAGTTAACCAGCAGCCTACTTCTTTCTACCCTCACCCCCTAGAAGTGCCTTATGACTGTCCCATGCATGCTTGAATTCAACCACTGTTTTTGACTCCACAACCTCCTTCAGAAGGCTGTTCCATGCATCCACAACCCTCTCTGTGAAAAAATACTTCCTTGCATTACCTCTGAGCCACCCCCATCTTCAAATTGTGCCCCCTTGTTCTTGCACACCTCTTTTGAAAGATGCACCTCTTGGACTTTATTGATTCCCTTGAGGTACTTGAAAGTTTCTATCATGTCCCCTTTCTCCTGTCTTTCCTCGAGGCTATACATATTAAGCTCTTTTAGTCTCTCTTCATATGTCTTCTGTTGCAGACCCTGCACCATTTTAGTTGCCCTACTCTGGACGGCTTCCATCTTGTCTATGTCCTCATGGAGACTGGGTCTCCAGAACTGCCACAGTACTCAGATGGGGTCTCACCAGCTGTCTGTACAGATGGATAACAACTTCCTGTTTTCTATTGGTGATGCCTCTCCTATGCATCCCAGTATCCCCCAGCCCTCCTTACTGCCCTCTCACATTGCTTGCCCACCTTTAAGTCATCTGATATGAGGCGCCATCTTTACAGAACAGAGCTACATTATCAGCATAAAGGATTAACTTGGTATGGGTGCAGATAGTGGGAAAGGAAATTATGGTGAGGGAGAAAGAGGCCCAGTATGAAGCCCTGAGGGACGCCATATGTAATATGATGGATATCGGAGTACTGTCATTCAATTATGGCTGTGTGTAATCTATCACTGAGGTAGTTCTGAAACCAAGCGACAACTTCCTTAGAGAAGCTGATTTGGGACAAAGCACTGAGGAGTATGTGGTGATCAACAAGATCAAAGGCCTTAGTGAGGTCCACAAAAATAAAGCATTTGTAGAGACCTTCAACATTGGTCTTGTCAATGAAGTTGGTGAGCTGAACTAGGCCAGTCTCTGTGTTGTGGCCTGACCTGAAGTTATGTTATGAAGCTGAGATTAGATTATATTTGTCCAGGAATTCCATGGTTTGATCCAGTACAATCTTTTCGAGGATTTTGGAAAGGGGAGCAAGCAGGGAGATTGGTCTGAAGTTGCACACACTAGTTCTAGAGCCGGATTTGTGGAGGGGTTTGATGGTGGTGCTTTTTCATTTATTAGTGAAGGTGCCTGTGCAGAGTAAATGACTGAGAATGTTTGTGAGGGGAACAGCAATGTGTTTACATATGAGCTTGAGAATGTGGTAGTCAATGGCATCAGCTCCCAGGCTGGGCCTGGAGTCATTCTTTTTATGTAATCAGTTACCTAAGAGGGATGGAGATACCTCTCAACTGTTCCTGATTTTCAGGGACGTGTCTGATTTTGCTCTCAGAATTTTACTCCTGTCCCTCCTAAAATTGTGTTTCCATGACCAAACAGTGGGGATTGTAAGTACAAAATAATGTCAAACATTAAAGTTACAGATTTGTTCTTCCTTAGAAAATGCATTTACACTAAGCCCATTATTCTACCAGTTTCCTGAGTGGATATCACACTTTGAAGAGGTGTCCCTGATTTTGGTCCTTTGTCCCTGATTTTTTAAGCCTTGTCCCTGATTTATGAGGCAGGAGGTTGAGAGGTATGGGTGGCAGGGTGAAGGGGTGAGGCTTGGAGTTGGAACTGGGCTTGGTTTGTTGCATTGATAGATGGAGGGCTTGTGTTTTCCAAGGTCCCCAAAGTGGATGTTTAAGAGGTTGGTAACATTCCTTGACTCCTTGATAAGACCACTGTCCTTTGTAAGGGTAATTTGCTCATCCATCTTGGTCCTGCCAAGTTAGTGGTATTCATTCTGCTCTGTAGATTGTAAGTTAGGGTTTAGTTTGTTCTTTCCTTATACCATAGATATGTAGATAGGTGTAATTCCAGTACTGAGTGGACATATGAACAACTGCTATATTGGCTGTACAAACTAAGCACTTTAACATATCAAATGATCTAGATGCCTGGATAATCAGCAAATATATTTGTATTCTCTACTATTTTTGATGTATTATCTCACTTTTTACAAGTGTACACTTCAGTCTAATCTTATTGCTGTACACCTGATTTTATTATGTGTTTACTGTATATTGTTTGATTTCTCAATAAAAATGATTAACCACAAATCTTCAACTTATCTCAAACCAGGAAGTCAGATATGACACTTTCTTGGGCAGTAGGTACTTACAGCACACATCACGAGATAAGTCAGAGCATTCACATCAGATGTCATTCCTTGTCTGACATCATGAACCGACTCAAATGCAGCTGACTCTTGAAAAATGTAAAAACACTTTCTAGGATTGGGCTAACTTCTAAAATATTAAAATAATTACAGAGTTAAAAAATACAGGAGACTTGTTTTTGTGATCAATGTCCAATTTTTATTCCACAGGCAGCATGATAATAAAAAAATGAAGAGAGAAATGTTAAAGCATTTGCACTTGATCTTTTCAGTTTAAAAATGGAGTTTGGCTATTGGAAATTAGTGTCACAGTTGTATATTTTCTGGTATTTTGGATATTTTATTTTTTTTGTTATAGCATACTGAGAAAAGTGCGCAAACTGGTATGGTGGTGTAGGATGATGTGGAAAGATTTATTGGTAGGTGGAGAGTATAATGTTTAGTTCGTTTTAAAAACATTTAACTTTAACCTTCAGGTTTGATGTGCAGGTAGAGGGAAGAGTTTCAGTATTATTATGAACAGCTACCCATTTAGTTCAACTGGTTATCGGGACACTAAGTCTTGCAGTGCTGCATTTAAGGGCAAATTGAGTTGCATTGTCCTGCGGGGTTCCAGGGCAGTCAGGCTGTGTCAGTGCACTGGAGACCCTTTTATAAATAAGTGACATTGCATAGGATGGCATAGAAACAATGGTATCAGAAAATGACTAAAGGTCTGTCCATTCTGCCCAAGATCCCTACATTTTCTATATTCCCTTGCACCAAAGGGAGTGCCATATCTACATCATAATTGCTTGCAAGGAATGAGCTCCAATGACTGTATGGACACTTATAATTTGATAATCCACACAGGAACCATAAATTTGTCCCCATCCCCCAACAAGTTCTTGCTGCTGAGGAGCCCTCTGGTTTCCTACTGTTAGTTTTTGAGGAAATATCAGGGCTATAGATGATCCTGGGATCCTGGAACAGCATACATTATCATCATGCCACTTATTACATAGTAATGGAGAGTGTGTGTGTGTGTGTGTGTGTGTGTGTGTGTGTGTGTGTGTGTGTGTGTGAGATGAAAACTCTTAGGGATGCTCAAATAAGGATTTTGAACACCTTAGGTTGATTCATCAGCATTTTAAAGACATACATGGGGTGATACATCTTTGCTTAATTCTTGACCATTTGCTGGTGCTCCAGTTTTACCTTGTTTGGGATAGAGGTAACAGACTAGAATAATTAGAATCTCATTGGATTTTTCACTAAATCCATTGATCCCAAAATGACTTTATCATGATATTAATGTTATTCCATTTTTTGTGAAAGATCATGTTTAATACCTCTATTTGGAGCTTTAGGTATTACTGTGAAAGAAAGAAAGGTACTTATGATACTTGTGTTATACAGTCCCTTTAAGCACTTATAATATTACCTTATAGAGTATGTTAGATGTTGTCCTGTAGTGCTGGGCAGGATTTTCAAATTCCAGTGGAATGACATTTTTTGGAATTTCTGAAATTCAGCTGAAATTCCACCAAATTTCTCTGGAAACAGAATGGTGGAATTCTGTGGCAGAAAATTGCAGAGTGAGGTTTTCTGTGACATTTCCACATAATGTTATTTGACGGATCTCAATATTTTCTGTAGAAATGATTGGGATGATTTTCTGCACAAGAAATGCTATTCCATGGAATATTATTCCATGGATCACAGCAGGCAGAATTCCACAGAAGAACAAGCAAAATTCTGGTGGAAATTCTGCTGGCAGAAAGGCCATTCTGCTCTAATTTCACCAGCAGAATTCTACATTCCCCACAGAACTATTGTCCAGTGATTTAAATACTGAGTCTATGCAATAAGGAAATGTGATATGTGCTATCCATTTCAACATGTGTAATTTTTCTATGAAATAGGTTTGTGAAAGCATGCATAGGTCTTCCCAACTGGGAAATGTGTTTATATACTTTTATATCCACATTTGCAATATAAGTGATGAACCTATTGCTGCTTTGTGTGTTTTTTTTGTTCAGTAATGGGATTCAAAAATATGTTCCATGCTATTTTATATTCAAAAAAAGCTTTTTTATAATTGATTTTTAATAGCATATAAATAAATGAATCAATTGTACAGAACCATGTATAACAATTTTGAATTTAAAATAGGTATTTTTCCTTAAAAATACTTATTTTCACTGAGTTCGCTTTTAACACACCACTGTAGTTTTACTGTATTAAGTGTTTTTTGAGCTAATGTCTCACTTTTTCTTATTGGGACCTTTTTAAAGTAATATATCATATACTTTACCTCAATTTATAAAATGGCTAGAAAATTTCAGTCACTCTGATTGATCGAGAGGTGTGTCCCTATTCAGACATAATGTGACAGCTGGCACTAGTTCCATTACCACAGGCAGGGTATCCATTTGTCACCTAACTGGCAGCCATATTGTTTTCTCCCTGGCAAATTTTGACAGCTCAAACCTGAAGAGAATTTCACAGAAGTGTCTGACATACCTGACATCCACTTCAAGCTCCAATTTGAGGACATAATGGACAGAATACAGAATTAAGGGGAGAATGAGGCATCCCACTCAGAACCACCTGCCAAAAAAAGGAAAAACAAAGAAACTGTAAGTCAGCATATAAAACTTTCCTCACAGGAACTTAAAGAATTAGAAACAGCAAAATATGAACTGAATACTAAAAAAACTACTCAGTGGTCAATAAATGTTCTAAATAGCTTGGCATAATAGAAAGAAATAGAAATAACTATGAAACAATCCAGGCCAAAGAACTGTAAAAGATTTAGAGATGCTTTTATGCTGAAGTGCTGCAAATGGACGGGACACAATACAGTTGTTCCAGTTTTCTGTCACTGAGATCTGGAATAAATAGACATTTAAACAGTCCAGATTTGATTTGATGAATTAATATACTGATCCACTCAGACCTGGTATCTGCTAACAATATATCAACAGCCTTTAGTAAAAAGTATGGCAGAGAGCACAAAGACACTGCTGTCCACCATCTGCCAATTAGTACAGCTGACCTGGCAAAACTATTCTAGTACCCTGTTGCCAGAAACCCCCAGTGACGTACTTAAGAAAGTATGATTAGACATACAATTGTGTATGGTAAAAGGGGCCATGAGGGACTACAGCAATTAAAACCAGAGCACTTCACCATTAAAACAGACCAGACAGGCTCCGAGTATATTACATTGACTTTCAATGAATGTACAAAAAACTATAAGCAGTGAAAGCCCAATAAAGGACAATAACATGGGTTTATTTATGAGCTCCCAAATATTGTATTCTGTTCAGTATCATTCAAAAAGTATCTCTCCAAACTCCCACCACAGGCACCTGCATTTTATCTGCACCCTCAAAGATTTAAAAACAAACATTATGACACTGCGAACATCTAGTACAGTAGAGGACCGCTTGGAGTGAATTTCCTTGCAGACCTTATGCCATGTCTAAGCACAGAAGCCTGCTTAAGCAGGCATTACAGAAATCACAGTGTCTACTCCACAGTGGTTTAACTCCTGTAAGAGGCTGGACTCAATGCTCATGAAATCATGACAGTAATGGGTCACCAATTGGAGTCCAGCTGCTGAAGCTATTGGGCAGCAACAGAACAAGACAGGCAAAAGTGGAGCACAATGTTGTCCCAAACAGCCAGCCAGTGCAACCATGAGTGCAGCTTCTCAAAAATCAAGCAGCTCAACTACTGTGTTTCAATCCTCCTCAAGCATTGTAGTCCAAAAATTTGCAAACAAATGGCCCAAAAGAAAAAAAAACTTCACACTCCTTGTTTCCCTAATTCAAAACCAGGCATTAGCATACAAATGGCAAGCACCAGCACTGAAGCAGTCCAATCTTCACTGCAGCTTGAACCTTACAGCACCAAAGCAGCTCCTGAAGTACAAAATCCCAAGCAAGATCTGCAACAGATAAAGAATCCAGCACTCACTCTTTTACTGATGTGATGCCATGAGCAAGCTCCTCAACAGAGAAAGGATGCAGCACTCGCTTTTTTACTGATTCAACACCGGAGATTACCATATGAATAGGAGGGACAGAAGCTCTCCAATCTTCACTGCAGCTCCACACTAACACCATCAAAAAACTGGAACAGTCACAGTAAGCACAGCCTGCTTGTCTCAGTGAATCAATGAGAGGCATAAACGTTCAGCAGCTCAGTAACATGAGTGACTCCACACCGTTTGATATCCAACTCTGTTACATGGAGAAAGTGGAGTTTATCCACTTCAGTAAATAACACCAACAGTAATTTTCTAAATAAAAAATAACCTTCTAAAGCAGTGACTGTTTTCATTCTAAAAAATGATCTTTTGCTGTTGTTTATCAATAAAACAGTTACTTGTTACTTTAGGACCTCGTTATATTACAGCAATATGAATAAAAAAATAATTCAAATGTTCAGGTGTTAATGACATTTTTCTCACAATGATTTAATTAACTTTATATGTTAACTAAGCTACATTGCATTCTTATTTATATAATAAGTGAACTAACGTCACAGAAAAAAACAAATCTGTTCATTTATTGAGAAACCATTTTATCTCTGTTTTGTGTTTTAAAAACTAAATAAAACAATTTACCGTTTTTAACCAGAACATATCTTTCTCCTTCTTGTAAGACATTTTCTAGCCATTTTATAAGTGGAATAAGATACTCAAGATGTGTTTTTGGGCTGATAAGAGCACTTTTCTGGTGCTAAAGGCACTTGGCGCAAGCATCTCATTAAGCATCTAGGGTATGCTCTTATCAGCCCATAAACCACACCTCATCGTGTCTTATTCCTTACATATGGCTTTCATTGAACTCTATTTTGAAGTCCTGGATGCTATTGCTATAAAATGTTGTTTGATATATGAACATTCAGTATTCAATATTCAAGAGAATTGATAAATTATTTAAATGTGTGCTAAGTTTGAGAGTGGGAGTTTCTGGGGTATAAAGGCCAACCCTACCTAGACACATCACCTCTGAGAGAGTGATTGCAGCTTCACAAAGCATTTGATGATTTTGTCCACCACCTCTGCACTTTTACTTCAGGAGCAGCATTAACAACATTGAAGCTGTCCTGAATGCAGCATTCACCAGTATTACAGCTATATTCAGCAAGGTCCACAAGCAGTGCCTGTCAATGTGTGTCAGCTATTTCAAGCTAAAACTGTAAGTGTACATGTGTTTTCATTGAACTGCTGTAACTTTGCATTTGAAATAGCTTCAATATGTGACAATCCATTGAATTACAATTTGAAGAAAATTAAGTTAAGTGTTACAAATTTTGCCTCTGCGTGCTCCAGTCTCCTGGGTTGAGTTGCTGTTTACTAATTGAGAGTGCCTCCAGTTTGAGTTCTGGATAGTGAGTCTTCTGTTTGGAAGGAGAGTGTTTCAGGGTGTGACTTCAACTAGAAACCTTTAGGTTGTAAATCAAAAAATATGAGTGGTGAAATCAGGATGATATTAGACTGACCGCTGTTTGAGGGTGATAAGAAATTGGGGTATCATTGCATTCCAGGGCATTGTATGAGGGAGGGTGGGAAGGGGAACCACTGGAAGTTCTTATGGGTAGGGAGGAGGTGCCACTGGACACCACATACTTCCTTTCTTTTGTGATATGACAAGAGAAATTTTCTTTTTAAAGTAAGAAAATTATTTTCAAAACAACATTAAGATAATGTTAAGGTCATGGAGAAACCTCAAAAGTCTGGAAATGCTGAGTTACAGCAAAGTTGACCCCTAACTTAATACATGCTGTTATGCATACGATGGTAGATTTCATATTTATGGTATCTGGATCATTGACACCTCAGTTCTATGCTGAACTAACAGCACTATGAAACTCTACTACCCTGCTTATACAGACTGCATGTGCATTTATGTAATAATATAATTAAGGCACTCCAGGGGTTTGAGTTAATGTAACCCTAAGCAATATAAATATAGAGTGACCACAGGGTACCCAACCCCACTGACTCACTAGCCCCCTCAAATGCAACCACCTAGAGGCAATTCCTGTGGCGCTGTTGCCTCTCCGTCATCCCTCCCTTTGCAACATTTATAAGCTTATACTGCAACTGCTATCTACAATATAATGTATCTTGTCTGTTTATATTGAAAGTGTCACTACATAGCTAATGCACTATCCTTTGAAAATAGGACCATGGGGACCCTAACAGTTTTATCCTGTCAAAAAATAAAGATTTTTACTACTAATATTACAGTTCTGACCTGTGCTGTTTTGCTAAAATATTGTACTATGATATGATCACATTTGACTGATCACATTGGACCAATCATAGTGCTTTTTTCAAAACACTTTATAATATAGCATAGGGAATGGGTGTCAGCAGCTTGGTAAATGACATCTCAGGGAACAATTTCACATTAAATATATGTTCAATGGTTAGCCAGCATACAAATGTTGAGAAAGTCTGTACAACATAAAAGTAGAACTGTATAAACTACAGTAGTTTGAAAAACAACCAAAATTTAAAACAATTGCATTTGCAAGGACAACTGGCCTTGATGAAGTGCGGACATCTGTGAAACATTGTTGAGTCTTATTTATTTAAAATGTTTCTCCAGGAAGGCATACTGAGCAGGACTGCACATTTCTAGATGTGTCCTAGGGAAGGGGGAAGAGGAATCATAATTTACAATAGTAACAATAGATACAGCATAGAAAACAATTTACAATACACATTAGGATAGTAAGAAACAGTAGCATAACTTATTGTAGTTACAGTAAATGTACTGCCTCAGTATGGGACAGCAGAATATCAATATCCAATGGTATATGTATCCATTGGATATGTGTAACAAGATGTGGGTAGTCACCCAGATACAATTAGTAGCAACAGTAGCAGTAGAGTACAGCATTATTAGTAGGGATGGAAACATTGTGGAAAAAGGAATTGGGTGATCCTAGGAGCAGCAGAGGTGAGTAAATTACTCTGGAATGTGTGGGGGGAGTAGGCTAGAAGGTTGTATAGAGTCTGGGGAGGTATGAAGGAATGACTGGCTGCTATCACGTCATCCCAGTGCAAGCATTTCCATGCAAGCAATACAGCTGAGTAATTACATAATAATACAATGTATCGATAAAGCAACATCATAGTGTATAACAAGTACAACACACTACTGCTGGTGAGTAACATCATGCTTCTTGTGGATCAACATCACAAATATTTCTTGCACAATCCAGATCAAATATTTTATTAAAACACATCATTACCTTGATTTTGTTTTCTGTATTCATCCACCCCCACCATTCCTTCACCTCACATGACTGATTTCCTGGAAGTGCAGATATGCAGCAATAACATCTAATGTGTGTAATGACAGGTTGCAGGTTAAAGTTCCAATGGGATCTTCTTCAGCATATGTTACAGATTACAAGTATCATCATAAGAATCATAAGAAATAATTCAAGCATTTATGGACTACACATCCTTATAGCTTGCCTTATCCCAATATTTAATACTTAAAATTCATATACCCTGTCTCTAAACTCAATAACTAATCTAGCTTTAAAAGTATTCATATTGGGACTTCTACAATTGATACAGGTAGATCATTCCAAGATGACACAACCCTTTGGCTAAACCAATGTTTTCTTAATTTTAAATTCCAAATTCCATCTCAGCTGAAAAGTTGTTTGTAATGCTTCCTAGAGCCTACACGATCAACATTGAATTTAATTCCCCACTTCTCCTGTGGTAAAGAATCTCCTAAAGCTTTAAAAAGCATACACATATCTCCTCTAAATCTATGATAGAACAGTGAATATATGCTCAGGATTTCCATCCTTTCCCTATAAGATCTATTTGCTAGACCTGTTATAGCTTTAGTCATTCTTCTTTGAATACCCTGTAGCCTAACAATGTCTTCCCTCTTATATGGTGACCACACCTGAGCACAGTACTACAGGTGGGGTCTAACCAGGGAGCTATACAATGGGATCAAAACTTTGGCATCCCTACTGGATATATGCCTGAGTATACTGCTTAAATTCTGATTTGCCCGTCTCATCCGAGATGAACAGTGGTGACTAAATTTAAAATCAGGGGTGATCATTACACCCAAGTCCCTTTCTTGTATGGTGTCAGTTAATATGTCATGACCAATTTTATAAATCGCATTACCATTATTTTTCCCAAAATGCATAATCTTACATTTTGCAGTTTAATTTCAGTTTATTTATCTCAGTCCATGTTGCTATGTTACTAATTGCTGTTTGTAAGGCTAATGCATCAGTCTAATTATTTACAGTAGCTCTAATCTGCAGTCATCAGTAAATTTAGATAGCCAAACATTGAGGGTATTTATTTTTGAAGTAGAGATATACTATTAAACAAGCAGGGCCCCAACACCGAACCCTGAGGAATACCACTTGTCACCGGGGTCCAATCTGAATAAGTTCACTAAACTACCACCCTTTGTCGCCTGTCCTTCAACCGATCAGTAATCCAACTTATTACATTAGTCTCTCATTTAAATTTCTTTAGGACAGCTATCAATTCCCTATGTGGCAAGTTATCAAAAGCTTTTGTGAAGTCCATGAAAACATAATTGACCGAATTACCCATGTCCAGTTCTTGATTAATATTCTCATAGAAAGTCAAAAGATTGGTCTGACAAGATCTAGACCTGGTAAACCTATGCTGTGATTGATCTGTCAGGCCATTTTCCTCCATTGAAGCCAATATCCTATCCTTCAATATACTCTCTAATACTTTGCCCATTAGTGACATCAAACTAACTGGCCTGAAATTAGAAGGTATGGTTTTGAACCCTTTCTTTAAAATGGGTATGGCTGTTGCCTCTTTCCAGTCCCTAGGACTACATACCAATCAAAGATGTCTGAAAAATAAAGGTAAGGGTGCTGTCAAAATATCTGCTAATTCACAAATAACCATTGGGTGACTAAATCAGGACCGGAGATGTATTGATGTCCAATTTCCTAAGTTTGTACAATACTTCACCAGGATCAATTACAATAGCTCCAGGGTTGAAAGATCATTACAATTAACCTGTGATGGAGAATTAATATTAAATACAGAACAAAAGTATTTATTCTGGATATCAACCATTTCTTTGACTGTCACAGCCTGACCCATATCATCCTTAAAGGGACCAATGGTATATGAATTTTTTTCTCCCACTATTTATATATGAATAAAATGATTTTTTATTTTCTTTAATTTTGGAAACTAGATCAAAAGTGCTTTTCCTGTGGTGCAGTGGATAAGACATGGTGCTGAGATATTTTTCCATCTTTTGGATGAGACGTTAAACCGAGGTCCCATCTGCTTGGATTGGTGGTAGTTCAGGTGGATGTTAAAGATCCCATGGCACTTATCAAAAAGAGTAGGGGAACTTTTATTGAAAAGAGGACTCCAGACAAGCAACGATCCAATTACAAAAAAACAAACGCATACAAAAATGGATCAGAGGACATCACAACATAAACAGTATAAACAGAAAATAAAACATTCAACACAGCCATTTGTCACAATTCACCCATAAAGAAGAACATTTCACTTGGCCATAGATCTTCATATCAGAGTCATGAATGTTCTGCAAAGTAGTCATTATATTAAAAAGAGTTCATCAATGAAACTATAGCTGCTGAGTAGACCAAAAACATCTGGATTGCCAAATATAAAATCGAATAACAAAAAAAACTAATAATAAAGTGTCAGCAGGATACATGGAACATTCACCCCTATTTGTACCATACATTAGAGTTTCATAGGAAATCGATGTAAATAAAGGCTCTTTCCATCTAGTTGCAAACCAAACTCAAAAGGATTTAATATAGGGACAGTCTAAAAAAAGATGTTTCTGTGTTTCTAACAAAGAGACACATGTCTCTCGTGTACACCATCTAGCGTGAAGCTGTTTGTGTTTATGTGTGTTACCTACAGGTAATCTACCATAAGAACTCAACCAAACACTATCCCATAGAAAATCAGGTAAGCGTTTATGTGAGAGCATCATTAGAACCCTTTCTTGGGACTGAGGAGGACAATCAGGAAAAAGCAAAGTATCCAAAAAATCAGATAAAACAATAGAACTATACAATTGCTTCCTAGTCATTGTTTCCAAATGAGAAACTGTAATTTTCCATTTCAACAAAAGACGAAAGGCCTCTATACCATACTTGGGAAACCGGGGAAGCCTAGTAAAAGAGGATGACTTGCCCTGCTTCCATAACGGTAAACCTAACAAAAACCATAATCTAACACAAGGATACCAAACCTTCATACCAGGTCATAGAAGAGGACTGAAATTGTTGGAAATAAAAACACTCAGAAAAAAAAGCCACTGGGTGGATCATACCAACGCCACCTTGTCATATACTCCTATAAGTGAATCCCCTTTTAATGGGATTCAGTCCACTACCCCAAAAGGCCTGAAAAAATATACTATATAAGGAAGTAAAACGATACATCGGAGGTGGAAACATAACTAATGTACAAAAAAATTGGCAACAGCAAGGATTTAATAAGCAATACACGTTTCCGTTTGGCTATTTGTTTACCCTTCCATCTTGCTACCAGTGACTGAGCTGTACTTAATTTATGAAACCAATTTGCATACATCATATCTCCATCACTAAATTCGATTCCTAATATAGTTATTGGATCTTTAGAAATGAATACACCAGCAAGGGTACCAGATTCTGGGATCAGAGAGGTACCAAAAGGAAATCTCTACTTTTCTATAATTTATCTTTGAACCAGAAACAGTAGAAAATGAATCTAACACAGTACTGAGTGTGGGCCCTTCCATATCCTCTGAAAGACAAACAACCAAGTCATCTGTGTATGCAAGAATTTTATTGGTAAGACCCTATCAGCAAGACTTACTCCTGCCAGACCATCATGAACACTAATCATATGAATAAATACATCAATAAAAACACATACAACACGGACTCAAGGGACAGCCTTGCCTAACCCCTCTTGTACAGCCACAGGTGTACCAAGCCATCCATTCAAGTTCAGAAGAAGAGAAGCCAAGTGATATAATAACTTTATCCAATCAATAAAACCCTGTGGCAACCATGAGCATGCAACACAGAAAACAGAATTTATGAGAACACGATCAAAAGCTTTTCTTGATCAAGACTAAGCAAATAACCTTTCAGGAAACCTGACTGAAGCAGAAAACAACTCACGTATTAATAATAAATTATCATATTGGGTTCTACCGGTATAGAACAAGTTTGTAAGGGCTTATCAAGGCATCCACAACAATAATTAATCTACACAATAAAATTTTACTTAAGATTTTTAAGTCCGTATTCAATAAACTCAAAGTCCTCCAATTACGCAAATCAGGTTTCAAACCTTTTTTATAAAGCAATACTACCAATGCTTGATTCATTGAGGGGGCTAACCAGGCCGATGACAACATAAGGTTAAATAACTTGGACAAAAGTGGAACCAAATCTTCATGAAAAGTCCGGTTAAAGGCCACTCCAAAGCCATCCGTACCTGGTGAAGAATCTACATTCAATGAAAAAATGGCTTCTCTTAATTCTGATTCAGAAATATCACGCAACATCTGTTGGCTGTCTACTGCATTTAATTGAGGTATTTGTAAACAATCAAAGTCCATTAATCCACCCTGAACATCTTCATCTTTCTGATATAAATTGCCCAAATAATGTCCAACGACCTCAAGTAGAGCTGAAGGAGTCTGTACTAAGTTGCCCGATTCAGCTGTTAATTCTGTAATAACACATTTACCTACCCTGTCTTTACAGTCTTGAAAGGGATCCAACGCACCCTTGTGCAATTTCAGACCAAACCTGTGTTCATGATCTAAAGACTTAGCTCTATCATATCTATATTCTAACAATCGTTTTTACATTTCTAATTTGAACACTATAATCTAACCCTTCAGTTTCAGTTAAAGAAATTAACTTTTGCAACTGTGCCCTGAGACTTAAATACTCTAAATATTGTGAATTAATCTTAGAACGAGAATAAGTCTGAAAAAAAGTTTTCCAGTCCTTCTTAGTATCCTTCTACCAAGAAGCTGCAACATCATAAAAATCAAAAACCGAAAGCCTTGCACAAAATTCTGACTTCCAAGCTAGTTTAAGAGATTCATCAGTCAATAAGGAGGAATTCAACCTCCACAAATTCTTTTTACATCAAGGAGTACCCTCCCACGTCAAGCTAACTGTTAGAGATTTGTGATCAGAGAATTCTCATACCCTTAAATTAACCAAGGTAACTTGTTAAAGAACAAAAAGGAAAATGAAATCTATCCTGGTAGATAACATATTTTTAAAAAACGTCCTACCACCCTTAGAATGTATACTACGATATGCATCCTTAAGTTGAGCAGTATCTAATATTTGTATCAACTTTTGAGAGTCGCAAAACAATTTAGACGTCTTCATACCTCTATCATCAACACTAAGAGCACAATTAAAGTCACCAGCCCAAACAATTAAATGAGAAGTATACAAATAGGGTTGAATGTCATTTAGAAGTGCCACCCGGAGTGCTTTAGTTTGAGGAGCATAAATATTAATTAAGCAAAATCTTTCACCCCCAAAATTAATATCGAGTAGTAACACACGACCTGGACAAACGTCCACCATCCTGGAAACCTTTAACACCGAACTAATAAATAAAACCCCAACCCCTTCACAAGGAGATTCCCCATTCAACCAAAAAGACACTCCTGAAGACCATAGGTTTCAAGCACGTTGCACTTCACAAATAGTTTTTAACCTCGTATCCTGGAGACAAATCACATCACTGCATAATTGTTGCAAACAAGACATAGTAGTGACCATCTTTTTGTGACTTTTTATGCTATTAACATTAATTGTGGTAAACATTAAAGAAGCCATAATAAAGGTGAGACAGAGAAATAGGATGAGAACCCGTACCCATTCAAGAATTAACAAATAATCAAGTGACTTTAGAAACCGTCTACACTGAGAGCATCTAGGAAGACCCTCAACCTGTGCCACTTCACCTTCATCACCCTCAGAGAAATTGTCAGTAACCACAGAAGCTCTGGAAGAAAGGTCTGAATCTTCTCCATCAGAGTCTTCCTTAGACCCCCAAAACAGCAAAGCTGTTGCCTAGTTTCCACAACTCAGAAGTAACACCACTGGCAGAAGCCATGGGTACCTGCCGAGCAGGAACAGGCTTCCTGATCTATGACGTTTTTAGCCGTGAACCTTTTAAAAGGTATTGCTTGAGATGGAGGAGGAGGCATCTCCAGATCATCAGACTTATCATAGAAAGGTAATTCAGGCGTAGTGGGCAAGGAGACTACAGTGGGAACTACTACCGAGGAAAGCCGGTCTTGGTAGCCAGCAAATCAACCGGAACTGAATCACCTAGACCTGCGCTTTCAACTAAATGAGAGGATACACTAGGGAATGGTGACCGAGGGAGTAAGTGTCCATTAGAAGGGGGTTGTAACGGAACAGAGTCAGCTTGCTGAGCAACCACAATCAATTCTTCATGTGAAGGACAATCATCCCTATTATGGGATGCCCAAGGACATTTGGCATATCCATGGCCGGTCTGTTCACATAAATTACATTTAAATAAATTCAGACACTTAGCAGCCCAATGCCCAAATTCAAAACAATGGGAACAATGAGGGGTATCGCAGGCTGTATTGAGATGAGTTCTTGAACCACATTTAAAACATGACTTTGGCTGACCAACATAAAACAAACTTCCCTATCCCTACCCAAGAAAAACTATTGGGTAAATGCTGAGGGCCATTATTGGAAGCAAACAGTTTGACCCTTAATTTCCAACCCCCATTCCAAATTTGCTCACTATCTAGAATTGACACAGGCTTATCCAGAACTTCACATCTTCTATGCAGCCAAAAAAGAATGTCCTCAATATGTACCACTTCATTACGAAACAGAACTGTACTCAACTTAACAGACGGTTTAGTAAGGGGCACAGCAAAAAAAGGTATCCAGAGAGGAGAATTCTTAACAACCTGGAAAATTGTCCAAAACGTTCCAGACCTGAAGGGGTTTTGGAGCTAATATCATAATTTGAGTTACACAAATGAATTAGTGCATATATATCTGCAGACAAAAATTTCATGGAGCCTTTTAGCAAAACTTTAGCAATGTAAAGTCTATCAGGCAGATCTTCTAAGCCACCTTTATAAATTAACCAAACAGCATTCCTATGGGGAGCAGGTTCACCCTTATTAGAAAACAAGTCTGAAAGTTTAAATTGGGGGGGGGAACCTCATCCATCTGCACAGGGTCTGAAACTTTCATTTTAGAATTTACATCCAAAGTAGATAAGTGGTCAACCATTGTAGAAACCGAAATAACAGGTGCAGTGGAAGTAGACTGTTGTATAGGTATAGTTACAGAAGCAGCACTATTTGAGGAACAAGAAGCCACTGAGGCACCAACAGGTGAATGAAAATGCTGCACTGTAGCATCTGCTGGATCTGGAACCCAGGTACCATTTGGGTGTTGCAGCCATCCCGCCGCTGCTATTGCTGTTTCAGGTGACCAACCTGAAGAATCAGTACTAGCCATAGAGGGTCTGATACTCTGAACTTCTGGAGAATGCTCAAGTGCAGGGGACACATGTGAGAGACACTTCTGTAGGTGTCTCATTGCCCTGTATAACTTTTCCCTCACCCATATGCTCTGTTCTTCCCCTCACATCTGACACCGTTGTATCACTATGCATTACCTCACCCTGCAATACAACATTAGTCATACCCAGCCGTTTTAACGATAGCATTGCCGCTGATGGTACCAAACCTCGTGGATCCGTCACTCCCTCATTCCAACCTCCAAGTCCAGTATCTTGAGCTGAAAAACAAGCAGGGTCAAACTGAGACTGCAAACTAGATCTGGACTGCATCTGAGGTGTGGAAGGCATGGTTGAGCTCCAAAGGCTACGTCACTAGATTGCGATTGGGCACGGGAAGCTGATATCCAAACTTGGGGTAACTGAACGAATGCAGTACTCTCATCTATCAGCTGTACTTTACGATGCGTGCATTGCTCAGCTGTAGAAAGCACTTCATGGAGCAAACATTCCTTCTGAGTAAGTACAGTATTCGGTTCCATCGTTGCAGCACACAATACAGGATTGTCAGATACCTCAGCTAATACCTCCTCAAGTGAATCAAAAAATTCCATAGGCAAAGAAGCGTCCTGGACAACAGCTACCAAACTCTCAGCCTCTGATTCCACAGGAGCAGGGGAGGAGGCCCACTCCCCTGTCCCAGCCACCTCCATCCCCTCCGAAGTCTGAGCAGAAGTGGCCATCTTGCGTCCGTCCACCAAAGGTTCCCCCTCCAAAGAGTAGGGGAATTTTCCCGGTGCCCTGGCCACATTTCCCTCATTCACTAAAAATACCACCAACAGCTTACTCTGCTTCAAGATCAGTTGGAATTCATCTATATCCCCCTCCCCAAGGTTGTGCCTGAAAATAGGCAGGATTTGTCTAGTGCACTTTCCCGGTCAACAAAAACTAAATAAAATAAAAAAAAAACCTTCAAACTCAGCTTTTGCTATTCTAATAGCTGTTTTTACACTAGCTACAATATTTTTAAAAGCCAGCCAACTGGTCTTTGTTTTGTCCCTTTTATATTTTTATAGATTTTATTTTTCTATTAATCAGTTACTTAATGCAAGGAGTGAGCTAGTATGGTTTATATTTACCTTTATTATATTTGTTACTAATGGGTATATATGTTGCCGTAAGATTCTTAAGTTGTTCCAGCAATAAATTCCACATCTCCTTGACAGTACTATTAAGAAAAACACTACCCTAGTCCCAGTTTGAGAACTCCATCCTGAATGTTTGGAAATTGGCTTTAACAAAATTAAGTTTAGTTGTTGAAGCAGCATCATTAAGAACATGTTTTTTTTTTATATTAAACATCACCATACAATGGTCACTATTACCCAAGGTGGGGGGGGGGTAATACTGACATTGGTCAAATAATTTCCCATATTAGTTAAAATAATATCCAAGATATTACCACCCCTGGTATTTTCTTCCACTAACTGCTCGAGAACTAATTGGTCAAAGTGTCAAGAAGGACTTATCTAATTTAAGTACCCTCATAATTTCCAGTCAATATCAGGTAAATTCATATCATCCAAAATTACGATGTTATCAGCTGGGTCTAGGCTGTTAATTTGTTTGATCAGATCCAAATCATGGGCCTCTAAACTGGAAGGGGGACGATATACTAACCCCATAATTTTGGTACCATCAGATGAAAGCAGTTTAACCTAAAGGGATTCAAGCTGTAGCTCTTCCTTTATTAATTCCTCACTAATTATAGATTCCTTAATATAAATAGCTACTCCCCCACCCTTCCTATAACCTTGAGATTTAGAGTATAGAGTAAAACCATGTACTGAGTATGCTCAAGTATCATTTGCATCCCACCAAGTTTCAGTAATCAATGCTAGTTGAACATTCTGTGTATAACGCAGGATTTTGAATTCCTCAAATCTATTAGTAAGGCTTCTTGCATTTATAAGGACCGCCCCTCCAGTCTGACAAATCAATAACCCTGGTAACATTTTTAGTAGCATTGATACAATCTGCTACCATAACCACCCCCTCTTTTGCCAGTATAAATGGAACTGAATGACCTCATTTAAACTTTTACTTAAAGTTCTGGTGCCAGCATAACTGAAATGGAGGCCATCATGTATGAATAGGGATCTCCTACTAAAAGTAACAGGTAAAAAGTTATACTTTATTATTATAAGAAAGGGAATATTAAAAAACTACTCACTCTGGCGGGCGATCTGGCATGCGATCTGGCACTCCATCTGGCATTGTTTAAACCTGCAACTGGAAGTTGTGTGCTATCCACTGTAAATAATCTAGAGCAGCACAACTTCCATATTCATTCACAACAGCAAAAATCCTTTTTGCTGTATCTCTGTACTTCCTCCTGGGTGCTGGTTGCTCTGTCCAGGACATATATTGCTCCATTTTCAGTCCACTCATATTTTGCTCAATCTGGAGAGCTTTAATGAATTTCCAGATTATTGGGTGTGAGGCGCCAATGAGATTCTTAAAACTGCGATGCCATCCTTCCACAGCATTTATTATCCTAGGGATCCCATCAAGAACAGCTTCATGACAGATACAGAATTTTGGTTGGAATAAAGGTCTATGATGACCATGTCTGCTGACTGGACATCCTAAATAAGTGTCCTCAAAATAGTCGATGAGTGGTGCTAAAAGTTTGTCATTTTCTGTGTAGAAAGCATCACATCATAGGGTCTTAAACACACTCATGCCATCGCTGTAGTGCATATATGCCAGTGCAGGCAACATGCAGACATTGAGCACAAATTTTCATCCACTGCATATGATTTATGAATGTCGGTAGATCCTATATCTTGTGCCAGATGACCTGACATAAGTGTTGTTTCTGCACTTGGAAATTTGGTACTAAATGCTTTAACAGCAGCCATTTCATAGTCTGTCATGATGAACTTCAGGCTAAGATTGCTGCACTATTGTTTGAGGGTGGAAAAACAGCAACATAAGATGCATAAGAGCGACAACATGTTAAGACGAACACACTTGGTCATTATTGTCGTACTGCACACCATGAACAGTGTACAGTTGTGAAAATAGAGGAGGTGTACATTTATATGTCCCATCTGTGAACCAGTGCTGACTATCCATCATATAACAAAGGTTTTTATGGGTGGCAAACAGTAGGAATCTGTCATGGTGAGCAGCGCCACTATCAAACAATAGAAATTCATTACCACGCTCTGTTATGGCATACTGTCTGGGAATATGAAGATCAGCAACAGTGGTAGGTAACATAGGATCAACAGCTGCAGTTTGCCTGGCCTACTGTGTTGTTCTTTTTAAACAGGAAAAAGATGGAAGTTTCCCAGCAGTAGCCTGGTCAGTTTTGCTTGTGGCACCAGCAACAATTTGATGAGTTGCCTCCTGAGAACACATTACCTTGGATTTCATTTCATGCACAACCTGTCTGACCTTTATTACTCCCGCATCTGGAACATGATTGTGCTCATAAAAACATTTCATTATGCTATCCTCAGCTGTGTGCACATGCTGGACACCTAGCACTGTCATATAATGAGCATTTCAGTACAGTTTTGCTCTGTATACCCACTCCTCTGGTAAAGGAAGCCTGCCTGAGAAAGCATTTGCTGCTCAAGCATACTGGACACAAATTCTAGTGGCATTGTTTTGTAATGAAAGACAAGCAGTGGAAAGAGCAGAGCTTGTGTCCAGGTATTGCATCTAGCTGCATTGGATTCTTGTTAACCTATGACCTGTGAATCACTGTGCATCAGGGTGAGAGGTGATTCAATATAACTTCAGTGCTGTGCTACAGAATAATACCTTTATGAGGAACATGATCACCTGGCCTGTGAGGGTAATAACAGTACTTATAGGGATGGCTTGCCTGTGAGGAGAATGGCTGTATAATTAAAGGTAGGTGAGAATAACTGTATTTATAGGTAGGTGAATTTGGGAAGGCACATGATGGATAGGACAGCTTAGAACAGATCCAAGATTGTCGGATGGTGAAGTGTGATTACCTGTGGGAGATAGAGGGGTGTGTAATGGAAGAGAATTGAACCTGGGCATTGTCACTGGGAAATGGAGTGGCGTAGTGGATTGGACTTGGGCTTGGAGGAAGGAGAGAAATAAAGGGCAGACACAGGTAGTGGAGATGTAGTTCTGCAGTAGGGGGTGAGGGTGCTGGGAAAGGGGCTTACAAACCAAATATACAGCCAATAGGTGTCCAGACATAGCAAATAGAAATAACATAACTATTTTATATTTTTGAGTGAGTTGTTGCAATTCTTTGGCTACTCTCCTTACTCTATTAATACATTATACGTCCAGGAAGTGCAACATGTTTTGAAGTAAAAAGAATTTAAAAAAAATACTCAAAACGTGTATTTTAGGATAGCTGCATACGAAGCACTCAGCTATATGCATCATCTTTGTTTGCCTTTATTAGCAAAACATAACATATTAATCTAAATTTAATTATTAGAGATGCTATACTGAATCAGATATCTTATTCTTTTGATTATTGAATATATGCCATTATTAAGGCATGATTTCAAGATACAGAATTATCTGTGATTCTAACCCTAGAGGGGTCATCTACAAGTACATTTTCACTGAAAGAATGGTGGATAAGTAGAACAGATTTCCTGAAGAAGTGGTGTAGGCCCAGTCAGCAGGGTGTGTGTGTGTGTGGGGGAGGGGTCAAGGTAGGGTGGGAAAGATACAAATAATGAGGAAAGGGGCAGAGGTAAGAGGGACAGATGACCACTAGATCCTTAGGAGACCAGCTAGGTAGGGTGAGCAGACTCTATGGACTGTTGATCTTTTTTCTTCCATCATGTTCTTTGTTTCTAAATCATGAGACACACTGACTCAAGTGTCTTAGTTGCCTATGGTTAGATTAACAAAAGGTAACCACTCCCGGGATGCCTTAATTCTGTTATTACATAAATGCACACATAGCCTGTATAAGCAAGGTACTGGAGTTTCATAGTGCTAATAGTTGGATTATGCATAGAACTGAGTGTCAGTCTTCTAGATACCAGAGATATAAAGTCCTACCATCTTGCTTACACAGAACATACTGAGTAAGGGTAATTTTGACCCTAACTCAGCATTCCCAGACTTTTTGTGAATTGTCTATGATCTTGGCATTATCTTAATGTAGTTTTGAAAATAATTTTTAAAGTTATTAAAGGGAAAGGGGAAATTGTTTAACCAAGAGAGGCACACTAAGCCAAAGTTTGATTCCAGGTGTGACCTGGGAGTACAAGGAAGTTAAGTGACTTTCTCATGGTCACACAGTATACAGGTGACGGCTGTGGGATTCAAACCCAGGACTCCATGTTTGCGGCTCAGAGCCTTAAACCACTGCACCATACTGCCTCCTGAGTGAGAAAATATGTATTTTATTTGAATTTCAACTGTGCTTTGGGATGAATTTTTGCTCTCATCTATAGAAAAAAATATAAATCTTTGAATGGTGAAATTCTATGTGGTTTGGTAGGTTGGTGGGGAAGGATTTCCTAGGGGGATTTGATGTTTGTGCATTCTTTTATGTTTTAAAATATTTAAGTTTGAAAAATCATGTTTTGGTCAGTGCTGATCAGTAAAAAAGGGGTCTTGTCCCAGGAAGGAATGGAGCTTCCACCCATCCATCTTCAGAAGCACCATCTCAGGGTCCCTATTAACAATAAATACTCCATCATAAACATAGTGGTTATCATCATTCTTTACCCTGAAACATTAATACATTTCTCAACAGAGACTAATGGCACCTTCCCTTTACTATCTCCTTTTGGGGAAAGTCTGCCATATTTCATTGACATCAATTCCTGTACCACAGTGTGAATCATCATTCCAGAGAACAGATGGCAGAGGCGGAGCATCCCTAAAGTCCATTACGTGAAGGATTAGACAGTGCCACATGGAGCTGCACTCAGGCTGCAACTCCAGGAACCCCACACCACTCAGCACACACAGCGCCTGGGAGCGACAGACCTTGCAGGCCCTAAAGGTCCTACCAGAACTCCCTAAACTGAATACATCCTAACCTCTAGATTCCCTGACTCTGATGAGGTAGAGGAAGCAAGAAGACCCCCACTATGATAAGATAATCCAGTTTCAAACCTTCACTGTGGTTTCTCACTTACATGGAGGTCCTGAGTGTCTGAGGTTCATGTTGAAAATGTTGCCTTGACATAAGAAGCATTTCTGCATCAGGAATCCAGTGAGACAGCAGCTCCAGGAGGACATGGGCCATCAGCTACAGAAAGCAGAAAAGAAAGAAAGGATAGAACAAGAAGATTTGCAGCAGCGGCAGGAAGGATTCAGGACAGGAAGCCAGAAATTGGCAATCATTATTTGCCTTACTGTCTGAAAGCAATTGTAAGGGGTGATTGAATATGTTACTCCTGTGTGGAAAATATTTTAAAACGTGAGCACTGCTCCCTGCTGTTTACCAGGAAGCAGGAAGAGAGCTTGTAGTTCTGGAACACTGACTAAAGAACTATAAGGCTAATTTTAGAGTTTGTTTTAAATTTTGGCTCTAAATATCTGTGCCCTAGCCATGAATGAGTGGCAGATGCATAGAAGGACTGTCATTTTAACTTCTAAAAATGTAATTTGTTTGTGAGTTGCTGTGACCCTAGGAAACAACACTGGGTTGACTCCCTTTATAGTTGGCCCCTGCTGTGAGCAGGGCATTGAATTCACTGTTTGAAAGCACTTGTAAGGAGTGATACACTTTAGGCTCTGTGGCTAAACTATATGCTGTGTGATTGAATATTTTATTCCTGTGTGGAAAATATTTTAAAAAATGAGCCCTGCTCCCTGCTGTTTACCAGGAAGCAGGAAGAGAGCTTGTAGTTCTGGGACACTGACTAAAAACTACAAGGCTAATTTTAGAGTTTGTTTTAAACTTTGGCTCTAAATATCTGTGCCTTAGCCACAAATTAGTGGCAGACATAGAAGGAGTGTCATTTAACTTTTAAAAATGCAATTTGTTTCGAGTTGCCGTGACTCTGGGAAACAACTTCAAGTCGACTCCCCTTATAGCTAGCCCCTGCTGTGAGCAGGGCACACCTCAGCTTAGTGCAGAGATGACGTGCAGAGGGCACGCACATCTGCTCAAGTCAGCTGTGTCCACTGGGATTGCAGGGACAGTGAAATGAAGCTGTGTATTGCCTGTAACGTGTACATGGAGGGGGCTGATATAAATGGGTTCGAATGCAACAAATGCAGGTTAATAAAGGACTTACAGGCTGAAATTGTTATACTGCAACAAAGAGTACAGGTCCAGCTAGATATTAGCAGTTTAGAACAGTTTATAGATATGGCATATGATAATACAGCAGAATCAAAATGTGTGAACATACCTGCAGATGAAGAAATGAGGGATAATGACAAACGGTGTATGGTAACTAAAAACAAACATAAAAAAAAAAAAAAAAGGCAAGACGAATATAGGAGGATCTTTCAAATGTTTTGACTCCAAACTGATTCAAGGCTCTAACTTTAGATATTGGCCATAATAACATTTTACCAGACCCTCAAATAACACTGATACCTTCTAGACTTCCACATTGAGGAGGATCCTACTAGCCAAGTGTATAAGGGTAGTGTTATGGAACAAATCAGGAAGCAACTAACTCACATGATGTGTTAGTAATAGGAGACTCTACGCTGAGATACACTGACCACATGATATGTCAACATCAAAATCTAAATACTACAGTCAGTGTACTTCCAGGGGCAGGTGTCAGTGACATTTTACAACTACTTCCAGGTCTACAGGAACATACTATAAATTCAGTAGTTCTAGCACATGTTGGGGTAAATGATATAGGCAAAATACATCTGATTGATATTCAGGGGGATTTCAAACAAATAAGAGATGACCTATCAACAAAAGGCTGTGATATTATTATATCAGGTATACTTCTGGTACCAAGGGCTACACCTTCTAAACAAATAGAGATAAACATCTTAAATGGATGAATGAAAAGATGGTGTTATAGGGAAGGGTACACATACCTAGAACACAGAGAAATATTTAGAAACCAGAGCTTATATGCACAGGATGGGTTACACCTAAACAGCAAAGAAAAAATAATCTTTTCACATAGATTAAGACAAGCCATAGATATGGGTTTAAACTACCAGTAAGGGGGGAAGTGGGGGCAACTTTAGCAAAAGAAAGCTGTAGTAAACACCGAGCCCCAGAAATTGGAATTGCTTAGTCATTAATGCCAGAAGTCTGAAAAATAAGATAGAGGAACTTTTTTTATACATTATGACAAATTCCAACATACATATATATGCCATTACTGAGACTTGGTGGGAGGAGGATGATCCCTGGGATAGGAACATACCAGGATATAATTTATATCATAAAGACAGGACACTAAGGAAAGGAGGTGGAATGGGTTTATATATCATTGATGTTATTTCAGAACTAGTAGACACTCAAAAATGGCATTGTACTGAGTCTATATGGGTAAAGATCTCCCCTCCATGTGCAGCCAGTATCAATATAGGACTTATATACAGACCTCCATCTATAGCATTTGAAGATGACCTAAAATACTGGATTTTATTGGTACTATAGGTGATACTGATACTATTATACTAGGGACCTAAAACTCCCTGGTATAAACTGGTATCCAGGTCGCATCTGAAGCGAGTGGATTTCCGCTCAGTATGCTTATCTGGTAAATCTTGTTAATAAATAAATAAATAAACAAACTGGGAAAAAATGCAGGCCAATACTACTTCAGAGCAATACTATTTGGAAGTCTTTGCACTAACAGGAATGAGTCAGTACAAAACTGAATATACTAGGGGGAATCATATCTTGGATTTGGTTTTGAGTAATCTAGAAGAAAAAATGCAAGACTGCAAAGTATTACCACCATTAGGGTCCAGTGACGATGGCATGGTTAGTTTCATATACAAAGGCAAGCTGGGAAGAACACAGGTAATACAACAATTTTAATTACAATAAGGATGATTTTGACAAGATTAGAAGTAACTTGAAAGACTGGGATTGGGAGAAGGACTTTAGAACAAATCCTTGCAATTTATGTGGGACCTAATGACCAATAAAGTAAATACATTGGTTAAAACCTTTACTCCATCTTTTCACAAATATGAGAGAACAAAAATAAGATGCCACCATGGATGACCAATCCAAACAAACACAACTGGGTCTGCTGTTCCATAAATATCATTTTATTGATCCTCATCAGATTTACGTTGTTCGGTGAAATAATTACGGGTTCATTGAAATCTAAAATCAATTAATAATTAATTTATATCTTAACTATTACTTGAATAATAATTTGTAACATTAAATTCAATTCCATAGGTCTACCGAAGTAATAGTTAAGATATAAATTAATTGTTAATTTGTTTTTTGATAGATTTCAATGAACCCCGTGAACAAGCTCACTGGAGCAAAACGTAGGGGTATACGAATTGGAATAAAAGAAATGATTTTATGGAACAGCAGACTCCAGTTGTGTTTTGTTTGGACTGGACATTGAAGCACCCTCTAGGAGTCGATGAATAATTCATTATTTGTTCACCATTACCCAGATATTTTTGTATTTTTTGCCACCATGGATGACCCAGCTAAGTCAAGAAGTTAATTAAAAAGTAAAATGACATGTTCATTAAGGCAAAAAAAGTAGAAATAGTATTTGCTGGAATATATATAAAAAAATTCTCAAAATAGCAAAAACTACTATAAAGGAGGCAAAACAAAATCACAAGTATAAATTGGCAAATAAAATGAAAGATAATTACATATAGAATAGTGGATGGGCACCCATCCACAACAAGGCTGTGTTTCCATTGAGGGTGTTGATGACATCAGAGAGACCTCAAGAACGAAGCTCAAGAGGTCTCTGTGATGTCATCAACTCCCAAGATGGGAAACACTGCCGGAGTTGTGGATGGGTGACCATCTACTATTTTATATAGTATATGGTTTCCCCGAAATGTGTTTGTACCTTAACTCTTGCACACTGGCTAGATTCCGGTTCTCTCCACTTCAGTCCACAATATTTATGATACTCGTTACTGCAGTCCTGTTCTGAGTCCTGTCCCCAAAGATAATGGTCCTTCATGCAGCAGTCACACTCTGATCCGACAAGTGTGCCAGTAATTTAAAAAAAAAAATGCAAAGTAACAGTTTGGATACACAGAACTGACTTTAGTAGTCAGTGTCCAAACTGTGTCTGTGAAGTATTCAGCTCGGCGACCGCACCGCGCGCTAACTACAGGTACCAGTTTAGAGTGAATTTTTTGAAAACAGCACTGTTGCAGCCAATTAGATGGCAGGTTAAGGGCAAAAAGTTGTACTATCGATGTGACATCAGAACGATAGTACAACAACTTTTGTTGACCTTTGAACTGCCCTACAACAAGATTTGGAAAACCTTTGTTTTCCATGCACAATAAGCCCTAACCATATACTATAAGTCATTTTATACATATGTTAATAACATTAAGGGAAAAAGTAAATCAGTTGGGCCTCTTAAGGATCATAAAGGTAATAAAGACAGGTCAAGCCAAAATGGCTGACCAGTATAATACTTTTTTCACTTCTGTTTTTAACAATAACACACATCCAAAAACTAAGCACTTAGATTTGGCAACAAATACTGGGCCTAATATAAGCAGACTGGATGTTCTTAAAAGGCTACAGAGCCTGGACAAAATTAATCTCAAGGACCGGATGGCTTGCATGCAAGAGTTATTAAAGAAATAGCTGAAATCTTGGTGGACCCAGTTATAGCCATTTATCACAAATCATTCGATGATGGATTGGTCCTGGAAGCATGGAGACAAGCTATAGTGCTACCTATTTATAAAAAGGGACCTAAACACGAGGTGCAGAATTACAGTCCTATTAGTTTAACAGCAGTTTTGGGAAAGATTCTTGAGGGTATTATTAAAGATCATATCATGAATCAACTCCTTGCTACACATAATATTGACCATACACAATACGGTTTTACCAGGATAGATCTTGCCAGACTAACCTGTTGGAATTCTATGGAAGGGTAAGCAAAGCTTTAGATAAACTGCCAGTGGATGTAATTTTCTTGGATTTCTCAAAGACATTTGACAAGTTACCCCACGGGGAACTTGTTGATGCGTTAATTGAGCTAGGTATGGTTGGTAAAACAACTAGATGGATAGAAGCATGGCTCACTGATAGGATGCAAAGAGTCAGCATTAAAGGAGCTAATTCAAGCTGGTTAGATGTAACCAGTGGGGTGCCCCAGGGTTCGGTGCTGGGACCATGCTTGTTTAGCATTTACATTACCTCTATGCAAACTACAACTGAGGCATGGTTATCCAAATTTGCAGATGACACCAGATCATGCACATAGTGGAAACCCATGAGGATGCAAACATTCTACAAATAGCCTTTTGGGAATTGGAAACATGGGCAAATTAAAAAAACTGATATTTAACATTGATACATGCAGTGTTATGCATTTTGGAATAAAAATAGATTGAGTAATTATTCACTAGGAGGGCAAACATTAAAGATGACAGAAGATGAAAGGGATCCGGGTATAATAATTAGCAATGATTTAAGTTTTAAATCACAATCCTACCAGGTTAGCAAGAAGTCAAGCAGCATTTTACATTGCATAAATAGACATATTAAACATAAAAGCAAGGAAGTACTGTTGCCACTTTATACATCTCTAGTGCAACCACATATTGATTACTGTGCCCAGTTGTGGTCCCCTGGTGGCAAAGCAGAAATAAAGGCTTTGAAAAAAATTCAGAGAAGGGCAACCCATAGGATTAATGAAGTTAATGGTCTGGACTATGAATCAAGACTGAAAAACCTAGGGTTTTATTCCCTAGAGTATAGACGACTGAGGAGCGACTTGTGTTTGGCATACTGTGCAACTATTCATCCTCACATTTGGGAAATATTGGAGTTAAATTACAGAAGTTTACATTATAACACCAGAACTCACCCCTTACAATTAGAACTGGAATCATTAAGAACAAAAAAAAAGAAAACATTGATTCTCTGTAAGACTCACCAAAATTTGGAATAATCGTCCTTTGAAGTAGTGGCCAGTCATAATATGAACAGCTTTAAATCAAATCTAGATGACTACCTGATTAAAACAATATTTTGGGTTATTAAATAACACACATAATTTGTGAGCTGTAATGGACATCGGTCTACTATAAAGTTCTGATAAACCTATGAAACCTATACATGAAATCAGCATTTACATGTTTTGTCCCTGTCCTGTGGGACACAATAAATCGATAGGGCTGAAGAGCTCAGTACCACTGCATTATACAGAGATTTTTTTCTCTCATTTAGTGCAACCAGCAAAGGGGGTTGTGATCAGTTACAACCTTAATTTCAGCCCCTCACAAGTAATATTTCAGAGACTCCATAGCCCACATCAGAGCTAAGCATTCTTTCTCTATGGTAGCATATCTTCTCTTCCTTTCATGTAGCTTCCTGCTGTATACATGATCAGATGCTCTTCCCCATCTATTTTCTGAGATAAGACTACCCCAATACCATTCTGTGATGCATCAGTCTGAACCTCAAATACTTGCTTGAAGTCAGGGCTTTTAAATACAGGAGCTGTACATAGAATGGCCTTGATATTTCTAAAAGACTCATCACAAATAGAGGTCCACTGAACCTTATTCGGGCACCTCTGTTTAGTGAGATCATTAAAGGACTGGCAATGGCTGAGAAATTAGGAATAAATCTCCAGTAATAAACAGCCAGGCCTAGGAAAGATCTCACATGCTTTTTCGTGGTAGGTATTGGGCTGTTTATCTACTGCTGTAACCTTCTCTACCTTGGGCTTTACTTGTCTGTCATCTAAAATGAGCCCAAGGTATCTTGTCTTGGTCTTTGCTAGGGCCCACTTAGCAGGTTAATGGTCACTCCTAACTCCTTTATTGCTTACAATACCTGGGACAAGTGTCTAACCTGGGATTCCCAGTCAGGGCTAAATATGACCACATTGTCCAAATAAGCCACACAGTACTCAGTGTGTGGTTAGCATGTGGTCCACAAAATGCTGAAAAGTGGCTGGGGCCCCATGTAGCCCGAATGGCATTGTGACAAACTGGTATAAACCAATTGGAGTGCTAAATGTGGTTTCATCTTGTGAATCAGGTGACAATGGAATTTGCCAATATCCCTTGGTAAGGTCAAGGATGGAGATACACTGTCCAGTGCCTAGCCTGTCAATGATGTCATCTATTTTAGGCACTGGATAGTCATCAAATAGTGACACATTGTTAAGCTTTCTAAAATCTAGGCATGGAAGTATCCCACCCTCTTTCTTATCCACTATGACCATGGGTGAGGACCATGCACTGTTTGAGGGCACAATTATGCCTAACTGCTCCATGTTTTTGACATCCTGAATCACCTCATCCCTCACCTTCATGGGCAATCTGTAGGGCTTTTGGTGCATGGGCTTGTCTTGCATGGCAGTTATGGTGTGCATAGTTCCTTTGGCCCTCCTCGGGATGTTTGTGAATATGGGCTCAAATTCTTGTAATATCCCCTGCAAATCTTTCTGTTGCTGAGGCTCCAATTCAGGGTTTATGTGGATCTTCCCCAACTGTCCTGACTGCTCTAGCCTTTTATAGGCAACCTCCAGCTCTGACTCCTAACTTCAGGATGGATATAAGGGAGGGGTTATGCTTCTCATGCCATTCCCTAAGGAGGTTCATGAGGAAAATGTTCTGGGGGGTCTCTTTCCTTGCATGCTAAGCTCATAATTCTCTGCTCTGTTGCCTCAAAATGGTGAAGGGGCCTGCCATTTCAAGAGTAGTTTGTTCTTTGTGGAGGGAAGGAGTAACAACACTTTGTCCCCTGACTTAAATGTTTTAGTCTTCAATCCTTGGTTGTGTCTTTCTTTACAAGTCTTGTTTGTGTTCTAAGCTCTGGTGTGCCAAGTTGATATATCTCACCACGCATTTGCATAACTGAGTCATGTACTCTATGACATTAAGATGTCCAACCTCCTTTCCAGTGTTCTTTAGCAACATCCAGTGACCCCCTTGGGTCTCTCCCATAGAGTAATGAGAAAGGAGAGAAGCCAGTGGATGCTTGAGGGATTTCTCTGTAAGTGAAATGTAAATATGGGAGGTACCTATCCCAATCTCTACCCTCTTCTATTACATACTTCCTCAACATTCTGTTTAATGTCTGATTAAACCTCTCCATGAGGCCTTCATTCTGTGGCTGGTATGGGGAAGTACAGACCACTACCATGCCCAGAAGATGGTACAATTCTTTTAGCAGGTGTGCATTAAAATTACTCCCCTGATCAGTAAGTATTTCATGGGGGAATCCCATGTGGCTAAAGACCTTTGCTAGCTTCTCTGCTATCCTTGGGATGGTGACAGTTCTCATGGGGATAGCTTCTGGATAGAGGGTAGCATAATCACATATGACCAGTACAAATCTGCTACCTTTGGAGCTCATTTCCAAGGGGCCCAATACATCCATTGCTATCCTGTCAAAGGGGTTAGTCACAATGGGGATGGGTTGTAGTGGTACTCTATCCCTTTTTCCTGCCTGGGCTACCTTCTGACACTCAGCACATGGGCTAAAATACTCAGCTATGTTCTTGTGGATAGATGGCCAATAAAACCTGGGTAATATCCTATTCAGGGTACTATCTCTGCCTGCATGACCTGCTAGAGGATGTCATATGCCAGAAACATGATTTGGGACTAGAATTTTCTAGAACCATTTGTTGGTCTACTACCTCTCCAGTCCTGGGGTTAGTGTATTCTCTGTACAGTATACCCTGTTTTACAACAAACTGAGGGGCACTGTTTCTACTCCTTCTCCACCTGTGAAAAAAGGGTTAAGTGAAGGGTCTGCTTTTTCTCATGCTGCATATCACACGAAATGTGTGTCCCAAGTCTGGCTGTACACCAGCATGTGTATCAATCCAGTCCTTCTTAGCTTCCTCTTCTCTGCCTTCATTTTACTGTCATTGCCAGGATTCTCAAAAACATCATCATCAAATGGGAACACAGACGGTAAATGTCCCTGCTTCACTTGAGCTATGGTTGTTACAGGAACTAAAGCAGAGTCCTGGGCGACATCACAATGTACAAATGAAATGAAGTCTGAGTGGTCATGCTCAATAACAACTGGCATGGGTAGGTGAGGTACCAACCCCACTTCTTCCTCATGTGTCTTTTCTTGAACAGTCATTTGTATGGTGACTGTAGGGTAGCAATGGGTATCACCATGCACACAGATGACCACTGTATCTGGCCCTTCATTATTCCCAGTCACCAAATCTGCTCTCACAAAAGTCTGGTGGCTCCCTGAATCAATCAGTCCCATCATCTGCTGTGATCCAATCTGCATAGTAGCCATAAAGTACCCCAGTTTGCTAAGGCAAGGTGAGCTGTCTTTCTTTGTATTAGGACTGTTTCTTACATAATGTCCCTTCCTTTGGCACCCATGACATACAGTCTCTGCTACAGGAATTCACCCCCTCTCTCTGATCTCCAGTCTTGTTTCACTCGGGCTGGATTTGACAGTTTATAGGTAAAGGGTTCCTTACCAGATTGCTGGTGGTTGCAGCTGTGATGTTCCTTTAAACCCTCCGGGTCTGAATGGTTGGGCTGCCAGAAAGTCGTCTGCCAACATGATGGTTTTAACAGTGGAATCAGGCTTAGTCTCCTGAATGCAAAGTTGTACATCCTGGGGTAAAACTTCAATAAACTATTTGATAATTACTGCCTCAGAAGTTGGTTCTTGCTCTTGTTATCTGGCTGCAACCATTTGTAGCAGAGTTCCTTGAGATGGGCATAAGTCTCTAAGGGGTATCTAATGACAGCATTTTAAAAATCTAAACCTCTGGTGACAGGTTTCAGTGTTCATGTAATAACACTTGAGGATTTCCTGCTTCATGTGGTCATAGTCCTCTGCCTCTTGGGAGTCCATATGGCTATAAGCAAACTGGGAACTACCTGTCAGGTGTGGTGCCAGTCGGACAACCCACTGTTCCCTTGGTCATGCACATGTTCGAGGGATCCTCTCAAACATTGTGAGGTAGGCTTCAATATCATCACTGTCCAAAAGTTTAGACAGTTTAATGTCTTTTGGGCTACTGATTCTTTCTGTTTGCCCTGCATTGATGGCATGCAAGACCCTCCTGGTATCCACCCATTTGGCATCTTGCCTTCTCTGCTCAATTTCTATCTCACTGCTCAATATCTCTACTCTTCCATCTGCACCTATGTTATGCAGAGCCATTTCAACAATTCCCTTACATCCTCAAGTAGTGTGTCTTCAAGAGGAGGCAGTTCCCTCAATTCTTCCTCATCCCCTTGGATCTCTTCATCATCCTCAAGCTTGTACTTCCTCTGAGCTCCAAGATCCTGTCCAGGTAGTAGTTTCTCTCCCAGTCTGTTGGCCATGGTTCTAGTCAGAAATCCATTAACTTTCTTCTCCATGTTTCCCTCTGGTGACTCCTGGTGCATCTGTCCACCTGGGATATCTGGGCAATATCCATCAGAAAAAGTCCCCCTAGCCCAGTCCAGACATTTCCAGCAAGTTATCCCACTTCATTTCAGATGCCAAGTCTGTGGATGGGTTGTGAGATAACAGCTGGACCAGACACAGAACTTCAGGTTCAACACACAATCTCTGTGTGATATTAATTTAAAACACAGGGAATAACCTTGAACAATGGCATAACCTTTCTTTAATACATCAGTTTGTAGCAACAAACTATGCATGTCATTCCTTTGCACTTATTCAGCTCCTACTAACCCACTGATCTACCTCTTAAGTGAAAATGAACTATCCCCATGTTGGTCTTGCGTGTTTGGGTAATGGGGAGCTCAAATAAAAAAGAAAAAACCCAAAACAAGCTAAAGACAAAGAACCTCAGTGCAGAAGCACTGAAGCAATGGTTACCCCCCAATGGGCATGGCAATAAAGCCAAGTTTCAAAGAAACACAACATCACACATACCCCCATAATGCAAAGCATCATGGGATGTATATGGAAATCACCATTAAATTTTAGTCTGGTTCAGCTTAAAGCAGGAATGCATGGTGCCAAAGGGCCTCTCAAACAATCTGCAATTAACATGCATTTTATAACACAGTCCCCTAGTAACTTTTTACCTTTATCAAAAATACCTAGTGCCATGATATTTTCAACATTTACAGATTTCATACACATAAGGCATATACATCAAGGTATTTTATGACAGTGCTATGGCATACTAAATCCAACAGTGAAGAACATAGCCTGTTTATCATCAGCTTGGATGTCACCACAATAAACTCCCTGTACAAGGACTTGAAAAGGAAAAGGAATATTAAAGAGGACACTATGGCATAGTCAAGAAAGGGAAGTGGGCACCAATAGGTGGTCAACTTTATGGATTACAAATTGTAAAGGATTGATTAGGCTAAGAAACAGAAGAACTGTTACAACAAATTTAAGAAGAGGTCAGTCCTCAAGAGTGTCAGGATATCCCTGTCACAGGTCTCAGAGTCAACGTGCTACATGCACTAAAAGTTTCAATGCTGTTGAATACAGATTGGTATTTGGGTCTGTAATTTGGATGCAAATTGTTTCTCTAATCTAGATAAAATCTATAAATGTTTAAATGGTGATACTTTGTGTGGATATGTGGAATGGTGTGGAATGATTTCAAAGGAGAATTAGAAGTCAATATATTGTTTATTTTTTTAGCTTTTTAAGTTTTAAATGTTGGTTTGGAGTTACCATTAGGCATGCACAGAGATAGAGTGGTAGTATTTTGAATGTAAAGTTTTGCTCTACTATAGCGAACAAACTACCAATGCTTAAATTGCAAAACTTGCTCCTAGTAACTAGTTTCATCAGGAAAGAATTTTTAGAAGGTTGGGATTAAAGGGGTCATTCAATTTTCTAAATACTAAAATTTATGAAATCACAAGAAATATGCAAAGACTGGGTTTCAATTATAAGAAATCTATAAAGTTTGGGTTTAGAGATGTGGATTAAAGGAGACAGGAAATTATATTTGGATAATATTGATGGCCAAATAAAATATACCTGTATCAGTAATATGTGTGTGTGTGTTACATTTACATGATTTTTGTGTGCTTTGTGTTTTTTGATTCCTCTGTTATCCCAATTCAATATATTCTGTGGTTTGGCTTGTCTTTTAGGTTCAGGAGTCAGCACATGGTATGCTTTCAAATACTTATAACAAACTACTGATGTGACTCTGTACCTGAAAGGCACACTACACTGATTCCCCCTCTTCCCAACTTCCACATGGCACCCTCCATACTCTCCTGTAAGTAAAAAGAAAACTGTCCCACCTAACTGAGCTATCCTCACTGTTCAATTATTGTCATAAAATCCTTCCCCCACTGGAGCATCCAAACCTAATCCCCTCCCCACCTAACCTGACTCGATTGTTTTTCATAGATCCTGCCTGCCAACCCCACTCTGTCACCTTCCACCCACTCCCGCTCCAGCACCCCAGAAAAAATAAGTAGCAGCTTGTAAAAACAAGAAAACTGTCCCACATTGCAGAGATGTCCTCTCTTTTTGGGAAGTATTATATGACTGATGAATGATTGCCTCTTATTGTAAAACCTGATTGACTGAAGCCTCAGCCATTCAGGTTTTCATGTAGGAAAGGATGTCATTCAATCATTCACTCATGTAATACTTACTAAACAGAGTAAAATCTTAGGAAATCTGTAAAGATCAATTTTAGATCATAGGAAATTTGTAAGGATTGGATTTAGAGATGTGGGTTAAAGGAGATAGGAAATTATATTTGGAGTATACAAAAATCACACATATGCCCATAATGCAAAACATTGCAGGATATACAGGATATACAAATCACCATGAAAATTTAAGCTGGTTCTGCTATAAGCTGGAATGCATTTTGCCAAAGGGCCTCATACAATCTGCAAAGGTGAGAACAGAAGACAGACATGTGTTTCATTCTACACATGACTCATCAGTGTGCCTCATCTGTATTTCACCCAATGGAAAAATGAGTCAGCCCTAATGTGGTCTTATAGGTTTGGGTTATGGTGGGCCCCAAATAAGAAAACAAGCTAAATAGACAAAGAACCTCAACACAAAAGCACTGATTAGGTTGAGAGCCAAATGCAAAGCTGATGTTTTGAATAGTAAAATATGTGCTTTCAACAATATGAGCTTGTAGGGATCTGTTTCATTGTATAATAAGGCTGAAGTGAAACAATTTATTGTCAGCTAAAAGTCCTTGTGTACTATATGCAAAACTGATAACCGGGCAATTAGCAAAAAACTATTAAAATAACTGAGTTACAAGCCAAAGTCAATGTTCACCATACACAGTGGGAAACATATCATTATATTGAAAGGTCAGACAAACAATCTCAAATGGTTTGT